>CM069858.1:56420910-57105910 GCA_036172795.1 Pelodytes ibericus | reverse complement strand
GTTTCTGCTCTCCATGGTGCTGATTCACATTTTTTCGTGGCCTGGAGTAGAGTCATGCTTATCTCATGCAGGCAGCTCTGGTGCATATATAGAACGGTTCTCTTTACGCTCATGCATTCACTAATCAGAGTGAAGGTTCAAACACTCTGGTGGGGTCAGAGGCATTCAAAGATCAAAGAAAGTCAAAGTGACTGGCCTCATCCTGTCTTCAGAACATAAGCAGTATTAAATAAAACAGGTTAATGTTTGATTGAAACCGTCTCACAGACAACTATAATATGAAACACTGCCATTTCTATAAGATCATGCTGTGTTTTCATGATTCTCTTCCTTTAATGTAGGATAAATGTATTCATTTTCTTTTTATTTTACGGCAATTGTTCACAATATTTTTATCCAATTGACCCTTGAAATTCCAGAGGGGAAAAATGCACCCACCAATTAAAGTAGCAACTGCTAAACCACTAACAGTCTTGTAGTATTACATTTTAGATTTGGTTCACAAATGCAAACAAAGGCGTAACTTAAAATCTAAAAATAGAACAGAACTGATAATGTATGTATACATGATTAATTATTTATATATATATGTAGAAACAAAGGCTTTTATAGCAGCCAGTCAGGTAGATAGATATATTTAATAATATATATCAGTCTGCGTGCATTAGAACCTTTAATTCATGTTGCATCTGCAGCTGATGTCTAATATAAATTATGCAAAATCTAGTATGAATTATAGAACAATTTTAAAAGACAAACTGAACATAATGAGTGGCCAATGAGGATGAGGAAATTCCATTCATGCTGGTAAGTGGAAGTGTTGCAAGCACAAGAGACTAGTTCCCACAGGCCCCTCCTCAATGTCACTTTCTCGTTCAACTAAGTATAACCTTGTGAATGAGGTTTTCTAAAGGATATGTTTCATATTTGTATTAACAGTATTTTCTAATTATTACTCTCAACCAATTATGAGTAAAATATTCTAGAGCTTTACTTTGACTCTACCCAGCCATTTTACTATACCAGAAATCAGACAAACAGCGGAGCATGCAGTGCTGTATTTACCGCGAGGCATCCAAGGCGGATAATTTTGGGGGGCGGCAGCGCCCCCCAGCACTGGAAAAAAAAAAAAAAATAAATAAATAAATAAATCCGTCCCTTTAAAAAAAAAAAAAAAACCCCACCGCGCTTGCAGGCAGAGACAGAGGTGAGAGGGGATCGGAAGATCCCCCCTCACCATCGCTCTGCCTGCCAGGCTGCACGGGGAGCCGAACAGGCAGCACAGAGAAACCTCCGTGCTGCCTGTTCAGCTCCCCGTGCAGTGTGCCGACACGGAAGTGCCGACGGTCACGTGACCTGTCGGCACAATCGCCGGGAAGCCAAACAGGCAGCATGGAGGGACCATGCTGCCTGCCAGGGAAAGGTAAGTGCTGATGGGAGACTGTGTGTGTGTGTGTGTGTGTGTGTGTGACTGAGTGTGATGGGAGTCAGAGTGTGTGTGTGTGTGTGTGTGTGTGTGTGTGTGTGACTGAGTGTGATGGGAGTCAGAGTGTGTGTGATGGGAGACAGTGTGTGTGACTGAGTGTGATGGGAGTCAGAGTGTGTGTGATGGGAGACAGTGTGTGTGACTGAGTGTGATGGGAGTCAGAGTGTGACTGAGTGTGATGGGAGTCAGAGTGTGTGTGATAGGAGACAGTGTGTGTGACTGAGTGTGATGGGAGTCAGAGTGTGCGTGATGGGAGTAGGAGTGTGTGACTGAGTGTGATGGGAGTGTGAGCTTGATGTGAGTCTGAATGATGGGGCATGTCTTAGGTGTGTAATGTGGGTGTGCAGCTTGGGTAGGGGGGTGCCCGGATTTTGTCTGCCTAGGGCAGCACAAAATCAAGATACACCACTGGGAGCATGTATACGTGTACATCATAATCTGGACAATCTGATGTACATAACAAAGCACAAATGTGTATACAATCAAGTTAACATGTACATTACTTCTCCAAACATCTGGGGGTGATGTATGAAGCAGAGCAAAGTGTTGGGAAGGGGTAAGAACTGAGGTCTTATTTACAAAAGTGATTCCACCATTTTTTTCTTCTTCTAATATAACCCCGGCCACTTTACAGAAACTGTTTGTATCACTGCCTAAATAGATTTGGTTCATCCCCTTTTGAAGTACATTTCTTTGTTTTTTTGTTCATGACTGTATTAGTGCCTTTGCTCAGAACCAGAGGAGTCGCTAGGGGTGGGCTACTGGGGCTATAGCCCCGAGTCCCCCCTTCATAGCCCTGAATGGAGACTCTGGGGCTAAAGTTGTTTAAAAAAAAAAACAGATGCTCTTTTCACTCAGAAAATGATGCAGTAGAGTACAAAAAAAGAAACGCTCTATGTCGTCATGCTTTTTCCACCCGTTGTACAGTTAGGATCATTGGATCAGACATTATTTTGCTGGACACATAACTTTTCCATGCTCCCCTGCCAAGCGTGTCCAGGATGAAGAAGTTATTTAATCAACCAGTGGATGCCATATGTATTACTTGAATAACTGATTTGTTTGAAGACTTATGAATTATACAGCATGTAAAAGTTTTTTCCCTCAAAAAAACTAAAATGACTGAGCATACACATGGAATGTAAAGTAGGAGATGTTAATGTAAATGTGTTCATATTAATAGTAAGAAAACCATACCAATTCAGAAAGTAGAGTAGTCAAATAAAAAAACAGTTACATTTTTATTTTGCTTGGCGTGAGCACCTATGTAGAAAATTTTGAACAAATCCTGCATGCTCTAACTTCTGTACCCATGTACTTCATGCAACGAATAAAATTACCAAGTTAAGTATGACTGCAGATATGAAGGGGACAGGGCCGGCCCTATAATGGGGCAGCCGTGACTGCCAGTTGGCCTTAACCAACATAATTCTGATCATGTATGGAGGTATGCAGCAATCCCCCAAGTGTGTGTGTGATACATACACCTTACCATATACACTCTATATGATGTACACGCTGTGAAATATATATATTTATTATATATATTTATATACATATATGTATATACATATACAGTGTGAGTGAGAGTGTGTGTATGTCAGTGTGAGTGAGAGTGTGTGTATGTCAGTGTGAGTGAGAGTGTGTGTATATCAGTGAGAGTGTGTGTGTATGTCAGTGTGAGTGAACATGTGTGTGTATGTCTTTGTGAGTGAACATGTGTGAGTGAGAGTGTGTGTGTATGTCCGGGTGAGTGAGCATGTGTGTGTGTGTCAGTGTGAGTGAGCATGGGTGTGTCACTGTGAGTGAGCATATGTGTGTGTGTCACAGTGAGTGAGCATATGTGTGTGTGTCACTGTGAGTGAGAGTGTGTGTGCGTGAGTGTGTGTCAGTGTGAATGACAAACTGTCTGTGTATGTGTGTGGATAAAGGGGTTAACTCCTCTGATACTGCCTATATCTGTCTAGCCACCAAGGGGTTAACTCCTCTGACACTGCCTATATCTGTCTAGCCATCCAGGGGTTATTTCATCTGACACTGCCTACATATGTTAAGCAATCTAGGGGTTAACTCCTCTGACACTGACTATATCTGTCTAGCAATCCAGGGGTTAATTCATCTGACACTGCCTACATATGTTAAGCAATCTAGGGGTTAACTCCTCTGACACTGACTATATCTGTCTGCATTTTGTTATAGGTCACTGGTTACATTATGTTTTAGGGAATTGCACAGCCTATTATCGTAATAATGTTTTACCATTACTCTCTTTTCATCTTATGGGTGAGCTCTTATTATAAAAATATATTATTATGTATATAAGAAGTGCTTTAGTGGGCATATAAAAATAAAAAAAAGTGTTCTAGGAGCTCACCCATGAGGTGAAAAGAAAGAAATGGTAAAACAAAAATTATTATGAAAATAGGCTGTGCAATTCCCCAAATGTTATATATGTGACCACTGACCTATAACATGACTCAAATATTGTACATTAAGGGTAAATGCTCAAATATTTAGGGTACACATTTTAATCATGGCCATCCAATAATCGCACCATATCATTTTGCATATAAAGGTGCTCTTGCATTAAATTATTTTTACAGATAAGTTTCATGTTAGTATAAATTATCATGACTGTGGGGATTTTTTTTGGGGGGGGGGGGGGGGCAGCATTTCATTTTTCACCCCAGGCAGCACAATGTCTTTGGCCGGCCCTGGAAGGGGATAAAGTCTCCCAATATTTGATGTGGCTTTCATTGCTTGACACAACTTCCACCAGAAATGTGGCAAGCTTACACAATGTGCTTTGCATGATCGGATGCTCTTCTGCTTATTAATTAGCATAGTTAGACACAGGAGAGAGAGGCTGTGATGCTATTTCATGTAAATGTTTTTAAACCTTTATCTAGTTTGTTTTGACTTGGACAATAAAGATACTTTACAGACTTATTTTATTGTATTTATTTCATGAAAGCGGTTTATAAGTGTGTGTGTGAGTATGCGTACAAGTGTGTGTGAGTATAAGTGTGTTTGTGAGTGAGTATAAGTGTGTGAATGTGAGTATAAGTGTGTGTGTGTGTGAGTATAAGTGTGTGTGTGTGTGAGTATATATGTGTCATAGTTGCCAACATTGGTCATGTTTCCAGGGACACATATTTGTTCCACATGCTGCAGACAGAACATGCAAAGTGCAGCCCAGCAGTATGTAGGATGGATATACGCACACAGAATCCAATTAATTAATCAGGGTGGAGCAGTGGCGTAGCGTGGGTTGTCAGCACCCGGGGCAAGGCAAGTAATTTGCGCCCCCTAACCCGTGGATTTTAGCACTCGAGTCTCTTCTACTAGATTAGTTAAAGAAACCCTTACCCCCCAAGCACATGTATTGTTTGTTATGAAAATACTTATGTAATTAAAGTAAAATGCATCTAAATACAAGTTTATTTTCCAACACTTTATTGAGTGCGAACATGCATTACACACATTCTCCACATTTTCAGCAGGTCTATGAATACAAATATACACATGTAGTAACCTAGCATGGGCCATGCTATTATATGTCGTCTCACAACCATCGTAAACGACAAACAATATCAAGAACAAAAACTAAACATCAAAATGGAACCATACCCTGGAGATGATCCAAGACTGGGCTAGATGGAGCCAACTTCCTCAATCCTGTACCTCTAATGTTACCCCCCCCCCCCCCCCCCCCACACACACACACATATGCCATAATTGTTGTGCCATTCAGATGCCAGTAATATTGTAACTTTCGGATGCCAGTAATATTGTGCCAGTCAGAGCCCAGTAATATTGTGCCAGTCAGAGCCTAGTAATATTGTGCCAGTCAGATGCCTGCAATATTGTGCCAGTCAGATGCCTGCAATATTGTGCCAGTCAGAGCCCAGTAATAATGTGCCAGTCAGATACCAGTAATATTGTGCCAGTCAGATACCAATAATATTGTGCCAGTCAGATACCAGGAATATTGTGCCTGTCAGAGCCCAGGAATATTGTGCCTGTCAGAGCCCAGGAATATGGTGCCTGTCAGATGCCTGTAATATTATGCCAGTCAGATGCCTGTAATAGTGTGCAGTCAGAGGCCAGGAATATTGTGCCAGTCAGATGCCTGTAATATTGTGCCAGTCAGATGCCTGTAATATTATGCCAGTCAGATGCCTGTAATATTATGCCAGTCAGATGCTTGTAATAGTGTGCCAGTCAGAGGCCAGGAATATTGTGCCAGTCAGAGGCCTGTAATATTGTGCCAGTCAGATGCCTGTAATATTATGCCAGTCAGATGCCTGTAATATTGTGCCAGTCAGAGCCCAGTAATATAGTGCCAGCCAGATGCCTGTAATATTATGCCAGCCAGATGCCCAGTATTATTGTGCCAGCCAGATGCCCAGTAATATAGTGCCAGTCAGATGCCCAGTATTATTGTGCCAGCCAGATGCCCAGTAATATAGTGCCAGTCAGATGCCCAGTATTATTGTGCCAGTCAGATGCCCAGTATTATTGTGCCAGCCAGATGCCCAGTAATATAGTGCCAGTCAGATGCCCAGTAATATAGTGCCAATCAGATGCCAAGTAATATAGTGCCAATCAGATACCCAGTAATATAGTGCCAATCAGATGCCCAGTAATATAGTGCCAATCAGATGCCAAGTAATATAGTGCCAATCAGATGCCCAGTAATATAGTGCCAATCAGATGCCAAGTAATATAGTGCCAATCAGATGCCCAGTAATATTGTGCCAATCAGATACCCAGTAATATAGTGCCATTCAGATACCCAGTAATATAGTGCCAATCAGATACCCAGTAATATTGTGCCAATCAGATACCCAGTAATATAGTGCCAATCAGATACCCAGTAATATTGTTCCAATCAGATACCCAGTAATATAGTGCCAGTCAGATACCCAGTAATATTGTGCCAATCAGATGCCCAGTAATATAGTGCCATTCAGATACCCAGTAATATTGTGCCAATCAGATACCCAGTAATATAGTGCCAGTCAGATGCCTGTAATATTATGCCAGTCAGATGCCTGTAATAGTGTGCAGTCAGAGGCCAGGAATATTGTGCCAGTCAGATGCCTGTAATATTGTGCCAGTCAGATGCCTGTAATATTATGCCAGTCAGATGCCTGTAATATTATGCCAGTCAGATGCTTGTAATAGTGTGCCAGTCAGAGGCCAGGAATATTGTGCCAGTCAGAGGCCTGTAATATTGTGCCAGTCAGATGCCTGTAATATTATGCCAGTCAGATGCCTGTAATATTGTGCCAGTCAGAGCCCAGTAATATAGTGCCAGCCAGATGCCTGTAATATTATGCCAGCCAGATGCCCAGTATTATTGTGCCAGCCAGATGCCCAGTAATATAGTGCCAGTCAGATGCCCAGTATTATTGTGCCAGCCAGATGCCCAGTAATATAGTGCCAGTCAGATGCCCAGTATTATTGTGCCAGTCAGATGCCCAGTATTATTGTGCCAGCCAGATGCCCAGTAATATAGTGCCAGTCAGATGCCCAGTAATATAGTGCCAATCAGATGCCAAGTAATATAGTGCCAATCAGATACCCAGTAATATAGTGCCAATCAGATGCCCAGTAATATAGTGCCAATCAGATGCCAAGTAATATAGTGCCAATCAGATGCCCAGTAATATAGTGCCAATCAGATGCCAAGTAATATAGTGCCAATCAGATGCCCAGTAATATTGTGCCAATCAGATACCCAGTAATATAGTGCCATTCAGATACCCAGTAATATAGTGCCAATCAGATACCCAGTAATATTGTGCCAATCAGATACCCAGTAATATAGTGCCAATCAGATACCCAGTAATATTGTTCCAATCAGATACCCAGTAATATAGTGCCAGTCAGATACCCAGTAATATTGTGCCAATCAGATGCCCAGTAATATAGTGCCATTCAGATACCCAGTAATATTGTGCCAATCAGATGCCCAGTAATATTGTGCCAATCAGATACCCAGTAATATAGTGCCAATCAGATACCCAGTAATATTGTGCCAATCAGATACCCAGTAATATAGTGCCAGTCAGATACCCAGTAATATTGTGCCAATCAGATGCCCAGTAATATAGTGCCATTCAGATACCCAGTAATATTGTGCCAATCAGATACCCAGTAATATAGTGCCAGTCAGATACCCAGTAATATAGTGCCAATCAGATGCCCAGTAATATTGTGCCAATCAGATACCCAGTAATATAGTGCCATTCAGATACCCAGTAATATAGTGCCAATCAGATACCCAGTAATATTGTGCCAATCAGATACCCAGTAATATTGTGCCAATCAGATACCCAGTAATATTGTGCCAATCAGATGCCCAGTAATATAGTGCCATTCAGATACCCAGTAATATAGTGCCAATCAGATACCCAGTAATATTGTGCCAATCAGATACCCAGTAATATAGTGCCAATCAGATACCCAGTAATATTGTGCCAATCAGATACCAGGAATATTGTGCCAGCCAGCCCCCCCCCCCCCCCGTACTTACATGAAGCGGCTCCGTGTCCCCCGCCGGATGTCTCCTCCGTGCAGTCTTCCCTCTTGCACGGAGGAGGGAAGCAGACACCGGATGTGACGCGACGTCACATCCGGCGTCAGTTTTTTTTTTTTTTTTTTCCGGCCGTCGCATCCATCGGATGCGGCTTGCCGGAAAAAAGCGTTCACAAGCGCAATGCGCTGTGAACGCGGCAGCAGGGGCTGGGGGCCCACGGGACAGCTGCCTTGGGGCCCCCCAGGAGTAAATGGGCCCAGGGCAGCTGCCCCGTTTGCCCCGCGTTAAAGACGGCCCTGGCGGCCACGCGGCCGCATAGGGCTAGTGCGCCCCCCCAGATATTGCGCCCGGTGCGGCCGGCCCCCCCTGCACCCCCCACGCTACGCCACTGGGGTGGAGATCTCATAGGACCTACCATTATTAATTAATTGGATCTGTATGTGCGTATATGCATTCTACATACTGCTGGGCTGCACTTTGCATGCTCTGTCTGCAGCATGTAGATCACATATGTGTCCCTGGAAACATGGCCAATGTTGGCAACTATGATGTGTGTGTGCATATGGGTGTGTGTGTAAGTATATGTGGGTGTGTATGCGGTGTTGGCACTTTGAGATCTGCAAATCGGTTTAGGCCAAAAATTGGGCACTCGGGCCCAAAAATGTTCACCATCATTGCCCTAGAGTACCGTACTTGCTCGATTATAAGACAAGGTTTTTTTCAGAAAAAAATTTCTGAAAAATACCCCTCGTCTTATAATCGAGGTCGTCTTATAAACTGACCTCAAATTGAGGTCAGATTATAAGACAGGGATCCAGGTCCCCAGCAGAGCTGCAGGGGACCTGGATCCCCCTCTCTAACAGCAGGGGAATTTCGATGAGCGCAGACTCCCCCTGCTGCTGCCCGGCACGACCGCCGGGACTTCTATGAAGAAGCCGGGTACTTCCGGCTTCGTCATAAAAGTCCCGGCGGCATTGCCGGGCGGAAGCAGGGGAGGTCTGCGCTCATCGCGCAGACATCCTCCGCTGCCCCGCTAGCCACCAGGGAGAATCGGGCAGCTGGGGGATCGGCCAGCTGTCCGTCATAATAGACTGCCGTGTTGGGCAGCATGGAGGATGTCTGAACGATCCCCCGGCTGCCCCCACTAGCCACCAGGTAGCGAGTTACAGGTGAGGGGGAGGGAGGGGGCAGAGAGACAGGGGGAGGGAGGGGGGGCAGAGAGACGGGGGGGGGCAGAGCAACAAGGGGAGGAAGGGGGCAGAGAGAAACAAGGGGAGGGGGGAAGAGACAGAGACAAGGGGAGGGAGGGGGAAGAGAGAGACAAGGGGAGGGAGGGGGGCACTGAGAAACAAGGGGAGGGAGGGGGGCACTGAGAAACAAGGGGGGAAGAGACAGAGGCGAGGGGAGAGTCAAAGGGAGGGGGAGCAATTTACATGTGGATATATACAAGTTTAACTTTTTTCCTATAGGGTAGTCTTATATTCAGGCGTTTAGTTTTTTTCCTAAAGGAATATCCAAAGTTTGGGGGGTCGTCTTATAATCAGGGTCGTCTTATAATCGAACAAATCCGGTATATATTTTTCATAAGTGTCCCAAAAATAAAACCATTATTTATTAGAGGGGAGATGCATTGAATCAAAAAGCACAATTAGGCCAACCAAATGATTGAACCAAATCATATACGTATACTATGTGTGCTCAGTCATCACAATTCAGCTTGCTGTATTGTGAGATCATGCTGTGTGAATGATTACAATCGTTTATTTCCAGCAACTATATTGGTAGTGACAGAGTTAAAAGCTTCTGTTCATTCTCCCAACAACACCCCTCCTCCACTCCTACATCAGCTTGTGTGTCAGCTGCAGCACCCGGGGAGATAGAGTGCTGCCTGGAAGGAGCTCAGGCACAAGTGAGCATTAGCTTTAAACACAGCTGCACTCCAATGTCGGGATCACTCAACCTCATTCCAAAAAACAACAACACAAGGCATTTAAGGTTACATTATGGTAGGGATTCCCCTTGTCCTCCTTTACTCATAAGTCTACTAAGGGGGTAGAAAGGGTTGCTGTTTTACTCCACTATAAGAGGGAGGAAGCCAGTCCTGATACTCTCCCTAATGCTTACAGTTTTTTGAAAGATGTATCCCCAGAAACAAATCCCGGTTTATATCTGTAGTTTAGCACTTCGGTTGATGTGGACTGCACTACCCCTGATGCTCATCCATCCAAAGGTGAACTATCACTTGTCTATGAAGGGTGAAGTTTATGAAAGGAATCACAAATATTGTATTTGCAGCGACAGATTAATCCCCCACTGAGGAGTTAAACTTACAGTTAAAACACCTTATTTTACAGAAACCCTGTATAAAGAGGTCAAATAATCCAAGTATGAAGCAAATACAGTATCATCTGCCTCCTGTCAGTAGGTTTCCCCATCCCACACACCACTAATGGCTAACCTTTGCACTCCAGCTATTGGGGACTACATTTTCAAGTAAACACATGGAGTCATGGGGCTGGCTCAACATCGTAAAAAAGTCCACAACAGCTGGAGTGTCAAAGGCTATACATCACTGCCATCCGTAATGTTGCATCGTACTCCATCCCTGTGTAAAAAGCTTTGTTTTGGATAATAAATCACAACGCGCCCAGGCTGAGCAGGTTTGGGGCATAGGCAGGTCACAGCCAGCTGTTACATTCACCGAGTAAACCAGGGTCACTTTGCAGGTCCAGAAGGACTCACACGGTGTCCTTGATTGTCATTCGTCGGGATCTCCTTCCTGCCCATCTTCGGGCTAGTAATATATGGGATGGGCGATGCATTATATATTTGTGCTGCTAGATTGGATATTCGGGGCAGCATCCTAAGCAGAGAGCCAATAGGCTGTCAGTACAGTACTGAGCCTTCCCTGCCCACAGGAGGGATGCCTGAGAGGCTGCAGGGTGCTGATGCTCCAGTGCTAGCAGTCTTGTGTCCTCTCATCTTGGTCTCCTTCATCACTTACAACAGAAACTTATAATAATAACAATAATAAATAAAAATCCATTTGCTGAGGGGATGCATAGTCCTGTTTGTGGCTAAAACCCAAAGCCTGCTTGTAATAAAGATCAGCTGACAGATGCAGACCCTCCCACCTCTGCTTGCTTTGCACATACCTTTTGTGTAGCAGCTTCAGTCTATGAGAAGGGAAGACAGTGATCCCTTCTAGTAACCGAGGCAGCAGGACTGAAGGACCACTCTCTGTACCAGGTAAGCCATGGGGCATGCATTGAACTGGTACACTGGATACTTTATATTATTCCTAGACGAATGTCAGTGATGTGTAAGCCTTTAGCACTCCAGGTGTTGTGAACTACGACTCCCATGATCCTTAGTCAGCTGTAGTTTTGAGTGACTGAGCATCATGGATTTCCTAGTATATAACAGCTTCCAAATGTTTCTGTATGGGTGCATCAAACACATGTTAGGTTCAGCTAATCGGTATTTTTGCTTCCGTGAATGGGAGGAAATACCTCAGAATAGGGGAACATGTTGGGAAGATGTATTTTCTCACAGTATATTACTCTGTGCCTGCTCTTACATCTTTGTTTATGTACCAATGCTATCCTCGCGTAGGGGACCCTACACTGATGGAAATGACTATAACATACTGTGGCAAGGCAAGTTGCCCACTCCAGCTCTTAGTTCCTTTTTTTTAGTTGACTTGGTTGGGTAAAAAGCCCGGTGATTGCTTAATTGCTGTTGATTGCAAGTGTCAACCATCTGACATCTGCTGCTTCTTCAGTTCTGTACACTTAACAACTCATCATTTTAAGCTGTTAACACTCACCCCCACTCCTCCCCTTCCCCCCCAAAAAAAATATATATAATGTATATAGTGATTGTAAAATGTCAGATTTTAAAATCAGTGTGTATTTATGGCTTTCTAGGATTTAAAGAAACTTTTTATATTGTCTTATTATCAGACAGGGATGGACATTTTTTCATTCCAGTGTATATGGTCTACATATTTTATGAAGCTCAGCGAACTGAGACTCTGAGAGTCATGGGAGTTATGGTCTACAACTGCTTGTGTTCAAGGGGTTAGGGGAAATATGGAGGGGGGATTACGTGGGGGGATGGAGAAGAGGAGGGGTTAATGAATCAAAATCTGGCATGGGGACACCAGAAGGTTAGGTCTGCACATTGATTAAAAATTAATCATACGTAAAGCTGTGTAGCCAATAGGTCCTGTTATAGAAAAGTAGGTAATCCATATCAAAAGAATGGACAGGAATATTATTTTCTCGTTAGAACATATGGATGAAGAAGCACTGTCCAACCTAGCAATGCTGCCCAGTAAATAAAGTTTGAGAAGTTTTGGTAAGAATGTTAGTATGCATATTAAAACCTACATGGAAAAATAATAAAACATTTCTAGAAAAACCCCACACCTGAGTGCAGATGTCCTCAATATGTTCCTATAGTAAAGTGTTTTTAAGCTAAGGCAGTTTCTTCCCCTGTAAAAACATATTTGTTTTAGATACCTACAAGAGAATGGGAAACGTGCTATTTTTGTTGTTGTTTTTTTTTGTCCTTCACTACGCCTACAGTATTTGAAGTTTATATTTTATGTGATGGTGGCTCTACCTTAACCCTCCCTGTGGTAGCATGTTGTAGTATACAGCAGAGCAGAAGTTTATGGCATTTAAAGGGTTGAAACAAGAAATAACACATTTCTTTTATTATTCTTGGAACTATGCCTGAATACTTTTTTTTTTTATTATTTAAAATTGACTACAAGGTAGTGAATTAAATATGGTCATTTCCAAAATCTGTAAATTAATCATCACTTGTACAAGCTGCCTTCTGTTATTCATTAGACCCAGCTAAACAATATCTGTCAGATGGGAAGTGGTAGGGCGAAATCTCCAGATAGATATATCTGGACGGCTCTCCAAATATAGTCCTAAATGAACACACAGGATAAAGGGTTGGCTGCACCATGTAGGCAGATGTTTATTCACAATTACATCTTTTCATTTGTTTGTCACTCAGGATGTCATGTTTTAGGTTTTCTTGTTTATTTTATATAATTTTTTTCCAGTTCTGCAGAGCAACCTCTCTTTTTTCCCCCCCGATTGCTTTTTTCGTACTTAAAGAAACTGCCAGTTTCATGGAATCACACAGTGAATTATATTTCTCTAGGATATGTCTTTATTTTATACAAACCATACAGCAGCAATATATAACCCATAAGACTCTTGCGAAATCTATTTGCATATAGACTATACGTGTGTCTGTAATAATCTGTTGTTGTATTTAACCTCCTCGCTACAAGGACAAAAGGACAATCATCCATTTGCTCTATGTGTGTTAATGATGTGTGTGTGTATACTGTACATTGGAATTGGCAGTAATTTGTCATGCTGTAATAGTGGCAGGAGACAGAATATGGTAGAGGTTAGCGTGTTAACACTATAATGACCTACATCTGGATTCTTATGACCAGTTGTATTGTATCTGTTATCTTTGGCTAAAGCCAAATCGGCTTACGCAAGGTGTAAAAAGAAGAAATTAAAGAAGCACCTGCTTTCTGCATATATGAAGATGACATATTAGTCTGTTACCTTCTAAATAATATTGTTCAGGATGCTGTCTTGAGAGAGGAGGGATAATTGTATATTGAACTACATGAAGCATGACATAATGATTTAAGAAATTCTTAAAGTGCTACACTTGCAAAGCTTTGCACTGATTTAGTACACAGACTAACTTTTCTTATTTCCAACATTGATACATAGATGGTGTTTTTAGATCGGTCTTATGTACAAGTAAATCCTTCCTTTCTAAAAACAGTGTTTAAAAAATTAAAGAACTTAGCTTATTTTTCTTAGAACTGTATACAGGAAAAACAGCTGATCTATAAGTAATTATGTGCAATATAGTCAATCCGTGTAGCTGTTAGATCTGCAGACGTATTAAATCCATCGGATTTAATATATAATCCCATGCTACAATAGTGAAATGTACCTTTAAAAATTGCTAGTTCATGTATGTGGACTTGTTAGTATGCTTTGATTGTATACATCTTGACCAGAGGGAGAAAATAAGGTATTTTCTGATCACCAGCATATTTGTCTGTACAACTATCAGATGCAGGAAAATACAGTGCATAGGGATCTGTTAAATCGAAAGCAGTCTTTGCAAAGAATCCCCATGTCTAACATTCTGCTATGTACAGTTCACTGTGCACTGCTGTACATTAAACATAAAATGCTGAATTGTTGTATGTAGTCTCATCAAAGTCTTTGTACATTCATGGCTGTGGCAGCTCCTATGGTAGTTTCCACCAAGAGATGGTACTGGTTACTAGCATGATTAGTTTTTTTTCATCCTCGCACCACAGTGCCTATACTTCTTGTGTGTTTATGTTTTACAAATAAGCATATGAAATGACTGTATATCTCCAAGGCACATGGTAGTGTTTAATCTGCTGCTGTATCTAAGATAATCTACTCTTCAATACACTTGAGAATTTATTACACACCTCGTGTGTTTTGTTTTCTATCCACGTTTTCAAGAGCTACACAACGTCTTGTATTCAATTGTTAAAGTAAATCAACATCACAGGATAACTATGCAAATATTATTTAGACTCCAAACTGCTGTTGGTTTTCCCATTTCATTTTGGTTGTAACTCAAAGCATTATGACATTGCTAAATTATTGTACGGAAATTACAACCTGACTTTCAAACACAAAGCTGCTGCTGTTATCCACTCTATCGGTGAAGTAAGTCCAACACTTAGTTTGGGGTTTTTTTGAGGCAAAAGACCATATTACTCTGATAATAACTTATTTTTTAATGATGCTCTTAGTGTGCACCATTTAAAGATATGACAGTTTGATATGAAGTCAAACAAAGACTTTCGGAACATACATAATTAACACCCCATTATATTGATTATAATGGGGTGCTAATTATGTACGTCATACTGAACACACCTTCTAGCTGCGATGACGTGCATTTATCTCTTAGCTGTGAGCAGTTGTGTGAGTCTGCTTATAGAGCACTGGGTGCATGACAGCTTCTCTTAGCTACCTGAGGTTCATAAGATAACAGCCTTCACTTTGTCTTTTTAGTGCCAAGTATTTGAACTTTTATTTCATCAATCTTTCTCAATCTTTAGAAATACACAATAGGTATACTCTCTGCTCTGCCTCTCATTTGAGTCGGAGCTGATCTGGCAGCAGCCATTTTAGTGCAGCCATTTTCAGTGGGAAAATGTTTCAGATACAATTTGAACTGTTTTTTTGTTTGTTTTTTGAATGGTGCAGCTAGGTGCATTGTTGAGAAGGTGGTTTAATCAGATGAATGACCTTTAGTTAATGTGGCCATCACTTCATAGTCTCATATTCTGCACAGAATTGCTGCACTCTTGCCTTGACAAATTACAGCCCAATCCTCCTAGCATTTTTTATTTAGTTTTCATTTACAGCAAGTCTCATGATATTCATTGTACTAAACAAATTCAATACTGTAACACACTCTTGCACCTTCCTTTGTTTATACAGGTAAAGTTGAGGATAGTTCTACACATGAAGAAATCATCACAGAAACCAATTGAATCATCCTGTTGACTGCTCCCTATTTATACCACTAACCCACACAGTTAACATTTATAAATAACACCCTTGGTTTCTTGACTCTGTGCCCCTGTCATCTAAACAGTGTTATGTCTACATTTTTTGTTAATCTTATTTCTTGTATTTCAAATATTAGCCCTATAAAAAATAAACTACACTAATGACATTTGAAATAAAATGTTTGCTTTTATAAAAAGTGGGAGAAGCGAGAAATAAGGCATATAAGGGTATATATAAGGAGTCGATAAGAGAAGGTAAAGACAATATACAAAACAAATGATCAACGCAGCTGAAGTGTCTATGTAAATAGTTTCCTCAAAATGTTTATCATGAATAAAGAACTTGAGAAGTGTCAAGGCATCCCTCTATTTCAGATTTGGGAGCTCTAAAACATTGGTCCGGAATAATGGCAGATATGAGGATTTAACAATAAAGTTTGTTGTGGTTGAGGTCTGAACCCAAAAAAAAGAAGAAGAAAGGATTCTAGGTTGTTGAGATCTGTGGTTGTATCATCTGTGTGGTATCACATGTGCTAGTGCCATTTAACCAGTTCTGGACTGCAGGGGATTTAGGCTGTCAGGTAAATTAAAGTTCCCATAATTATCTAGTTTAGATGGCAAGTGCTTCATATTATAACAGGGATGTGGGAACGCACTTCATGGATCAGGTACATGGAGTGGAGCTAAGCAGTGTAACCCTGTCTGTTTGTGGTGCTGACTTATGGCCTCAAAGTTGTATGGTAGGATCTCTATCTTCACCATCCCTAGACAGCTAAGATGGATTCATCTGAGAAATCTGTAGTATAGTACGGAAACACATGGTGGCTTTAAGTAGTGCTCCTTGCGTACCTTGATGAGGTTTAGACTTCTTGGATTTCTCAATGCCTCTTCTCCTGTACGTTTGAGGGAGATTTTGTACCCAAATTTTGATGGATAAAAATCTTGATTTGCCAGTTTAGTAGGAGCACCAGACATACACGATTGCTCTAGTTGACCAACAAGCTCTGCCCCTTGGAACAATCCATAAAAAAAAAGTAAAAATCCGGAGAACAAACACAGGCAGCAAGCAGAGTAAGTCCTGTCAGTGTTGTGTGCAGCCTTAAGTGGCACCAGGAAACACCTCTACTGGATGATCAGGAGCTAGCAGCAAGGACCCTCCACCACCAGGGAAGCAACGAGAAATTGAGTCACAGTAAAATACACAGTCATTTTTGTGGACTGCGGCTCCCATGATAATCAGCCAGTTATGACATTTGCCGGTGATTATTTAGAATAGGTAATAAAAATACATCTATATTAGCTTGTATACAATTTTTAGAATTGTTTGGTATATTTAATCCGTCAAAGGCCTTATTTGTCTGTATTGGATGTCTTCCTTGGAATGCGGCTCTTATAATCCCTGCTGTTGGAAACAGAGTCAAAATAAGGTCTTTTAGCCTTAATAGATTGTTTTGATGTCATTCATTCTTCACAGTGTTAAACTAGCTTTCCTATTGTGAAACTCATCCTGGTAAATATTCTAATTACCTCCTTTCTTGTTTTGGGGGATCACTAAGACAAGTAATCACACATGTATTATTAAACTTATATGTGTGTGCTGAATTGTTTTAAAGTAAGCATTTATGTTTTATCGATCAATGAGAAACTGTGTATAATTAAAAAAATTATGAGGTCCCCTTTTTTTTTTTTAACAAATCATAATGGTATTACCACTATTTGACCTTGCCACCATAACGGGAGAATTGAGGAGAAAATAAGATATATTACGACCACGATCTCACCTTGAAATGTCTACCCACAGAGTTGCTTTCAGAGATATGATGAGCTAATCTCTGACATGGTGAACCTTGATACTCTTAGCTAGCATCTTACTTTATCATTTTGTCAAACCCATTTATCAAGGCTACAAAGCCCAAAATGAGTCACATTATTTTTTTTTTTTTAACTCTATGTCATGTGTACTAAATTCTAACTTTCTATTTTGTTTTGGAGTGTCTGGTAAACACAAGCTCTAAGCCAATAACAGCTACCAACGATCTATAATCCGCTTCTGTGCTGCACCTTGTCTGTTACTGAAAAGGTCACTGTAAATCTTCTGTATCCCCATTTCCTGAGGTCATCGTAAGATACTCTTTCTTTTAATAGTTTATATTGCTAGTACTATTTTATTTTCCTTATAATCTAGTAAGTATTAATAGTAATTAGCTGCTGCTAATATTAATGCTAACAATTAAGCTTGAATAACCTTTATTAAAATGTATTGAATTCTTTTTTGTTTGGTTAACAGTTCACATTGTTCTCGGGTTATAAGAATGTCACATCTAATTACAGTGAACATCATTGTATAGTATTTATGCTTATTTATAGTGTACCATTCCTAGGATAGATGTCCAATTTTGTGGATACAACGTATTGCATGCGACATGAATTGTGCAATTATTTTTATTCATTGCTGTCTAAAGATGTAGGGCATGTTATTGTTACCCTTTAGAATGGCATAAATAGATATTTTAGTTGGCACATTTCTGCAACTGATTGGTAACATGAATGGAGTCTATGGATGCATATGCCATTTCTGGGATTTTGTGTTGCATATGATAATGGTTATTGCGGTGTCTTTTAAAGATAGTTTGCCTCCAAGCTAAAAAAATTAAAAGAAAATTCCAAAATTGACATGCCTCATTTGTGTCAATGACACTCAGAACTGAATGTTGTTTCTAATGTGTATTTGTAGGCATCATAAAGCACAGCAGTACTGGGTATCACCCATAGGTGTTTTTACTGTATCTTATTACACTCCTGTGCATAGAATAAACAATGTTTAACCAACTGTGCATACCTTTTTTTTACTACTTTGTTGCCCAATATGTGTGTGTGTGTGATTGTCTAATCTTTTCCATTAGAAATTAAGCATATTCTTTTAAATGAAATACAGCTGGTACCAAAAGAATAATTTACCATTATTTTCAGTGTGTAAATCATTGAGCATGGACAAATCTTAGGATACCACTGTATTCTCACATTTAAACCAAGGGGTAGAGCATGCTTATGAAGAAAAAAATATTGTCTATATATTTATCAGTATTTCTTATTAATCCTTTTCCCGTCCAAAGACACATATAATAACATGAGTTTGATTAGGAATTATTTTGATGGTTTTGTTGCTGAAACTGATATATTCGTTTTGTTTTTTTCACTGTTATTCTCGTTTTTTTTTTTCTTATTGTAGTTGTATTGAGTCAAGTTTTGGGGATATAGTTCTATCTATATAAATTCTGTTACTTTGTAGCTCAGAAGTAAGTTTAATTTCTGTGAGACCTAGAGAATAGTGGTCTGAAGGTGTAGCTTTTGTGTAAATTTATGAGTGCGTACAAGCTACTAGAGGGAGAAGAAGTCTTCTTCCATGCAAGATAAACATTTTTGAGAGCTCGATAAATGACTGGATACAATGCTTCCGTTTATTATTTATTTGTATGCTGTATTCTATTATCAAAGCATCATAAAATCCACCTATTTAGATTTAAAGTATGTAAATATGCTAATATTGATGGTTCAGGCTTATACATTCTTCTTATTTAAAGAAATACTGCCATTGTCAATAAACAATTTATATCACAAACAGATTTCTGAGACAAAAATAACCTGCACTCTAGAGTGGCTTACAAGTTTTAATCTCTCATTTGGCATAACATGTCTGCCTTTGTTGACACTGTCAGTGGGGTATATCCTCTCAGAACAGTAAACTAGGTGACCATATTAGGAGCAAGGCTTAGTGATTGTGGTGATAGAAGTTAATATTGCACCACACATGCTCACAAATCCAAAGACAATATGTTTTCCCATTTGTAATTTGAGTAGATGGGAGCATACAGCAGACCAAGCAATCTCAAATTTTAAAATCAGGCACCGTTAAATGAACAAAGCTTTGCTGACCCTTTCTAGGTGATTTCATGCGCTATTTATATCCATTCAGTCATTCAGACCATGGTCAATGCATTTTATTTACATAAATGAACCTGATTATACCACAGTATAAAACCAATGGTGAGGTGTGGTGCCGTGGATCACGTTAATACATAATTTATCCTCCACTTTTGCTGTTAAAGAATCCTAGTTGGAGTCCATGCAGGATATGGATCTAGTCAAATAGTAATGCTGGCGCCAAATAGGAAATGTGTTAGCTGATTACACTTTCATTTTAATTCTGCCAAAGATTGGGTGGAGCTTCTAAATTGAGATCACTAGACGATCATCAACACCAACATCCAGGAACACCACTTAGCTGGTGTTTTACCACCGGTACATTAACTCCTTAACCGATTTGGACAAATATATATGTGCTGCAAAACATGGTCCTTGAGGACCATAAAGACTAATATACATAATGATTTTTAATGTAGCATTTGCTAATTAGCGTAATGCTACATGCAGGCACCTAGTTTGAGAGGCTGCTTCGGATCCAAAGCACCTCCTGGCCGCCACCCCCATGCGCGCATACGATCACCGCAAATGGGATTGTATGTGTTAAAATGCACATAAGCATTGATCAACTTTCACTGTCTATGCTTTAAAGGTGTTGCCATGATACCTCGACATTGAGGCATCATGCAGCACCCGTTTTGCCCCCCAGGGTGATCACGTGTGCCATATTGAAAAGGAGCATGCTCTTCCAATGTGGCGGTGCCCTGTGCGCAGCAGAGAGTGACGGAAGTGATAACAAATTTATTCCGTCACTCTGTTACTGCTGCTTGACTGCCCCTAGAGCTAGTCTGCAACATTATGTTGAAAAAAAAAGGAAAAAGTTAACCCTAGATCTAGGGTTAGGGTTGCAATTGGGGTTAGGGTTACAGGTGGGATAAGGTTAAAATTAGGGTTAGTACCAGGGTGAGATTGAGGGGTGGGGTAGATTTATAGTTAGGGTTACATTTAGGGTTAGGGTTAAAAGGTCACTGTAGGAGAAAATGGCTAGGAAGCAAAACAAAACACTACTATCAGTTCTGGCCTTACAAATTGAAAAAACAACAAATAAAAACATGGAAACATTGGTATCTAAACTCAGGACAAATATTAATCTATATAGAAGGGGCATTTTTTTTTACCATTTGTAATTGTATAAAAAAAATTCAGGTCAAAGTTAGAAAAAGTGTTATTGTTTTTGCATATTTTCATCAGATTTTTTTAATAGTAAATTATATGATAAAAATGATGAGATCAAGAGAGAGCCCTATCTGTCTTTCACAAAATGATATATAATTTGTGGGGGTGAACTGAACATGAAGAAAGAAAATCCAAGCTAAGCAAACTTATGACGAAAATGTTACAAAAATAATGGAATTCTGCTCTTCATGGCACATCACATGCAGCTAGAACTCTGTCACTAAGGGGTTACACATAGGCTTAACACCACTGGTAAGTCAGAGTCAGTTGCATGTCTGGTGTTTGTTTCTTTGTTTTTTTTTTCAGCAAATGTGGCAACCTTTATTTGGTTAATGTCATAATTAACATTCTATGAAAAAATGAATACAACGAAAGACCAGTGTGCTGCTTTGGGTGTGATCTATTCAGGTTTGCCATTTGATATGGTGCTGTCCATGGTAATATTCACATTAAAGTAGTAGCATTGGTAAAATGCTTTGTGTTTGAAATGGGAAAAAATAAAGGACAAATAATTGTGAATGGGACGTCTCAGACTTGACAAAGGTTTAGTGGAGAAACTATGGTTTCTTTCTTGGATCTGATTTTAATTAGGATATGGAAATATAGACTGATGTGGATGTTTTTTTAGTATTATTCCTCAATAACCTTTACTCTCTCTGCTACCCTGGAGAATGTCATGCTAGGTGATATATTACCACCTACTACTCACAAATAATACTGTGGTGATTTGTTTGCGTGGCAATGTAGATGTATTGCTTAAACGACCTTTCAAGTCTTTTTTACGGAAAGCTCAGGCATTTTATTGTTACCACAAGACAGTGACCTAAGGATGTCTTTATTAGGATAAGATAAGCATGCTGCGTATAGCTATAAAGCTATGCAATATTTTTAAAGGTTTTTAATTTTGAAGGATTTAAATTGTAAATGGCACATAACTTATAAGGATAACCTCCAAGTACATTTCTAAAAAAAGTAAATACATTAAAAAAAATATCTATATTTTTTCTTCTGCCTAGCAGTACTACCTTCAGAAATAGCCCATTGTCACATAAATGTAACTGCCCCAATCTCCCTTTAGTAATGGGGACTAGGCAAGGCCCCCTGTCCCCTATATAATCTATAGGGTTGGGGGCTGTCTCAAGCTCCATTGGTCTCCCCGCCCATAAATAAATGGGCCGTGGGTTATCTCAAGTGCCCCTGGGGCCCTCCATAAATAAATGGGGCTGGGGACTGTCTCAAGAGCTCCTGGTCCACCTCAAAAATAATTGAAACCAGGGGCTGTCTCAAGTGCCTCTGCCCCCACCCCCTCCCATTAATAAATGGCACTGGCGGCTGTCTGAAGTGTCCCTGGTCCCCCCCATAAATAAATGGAGTTGTAGCCTGTCTCAAGTGCCTCTGCTCCTTCCATAAATAAATGGGGACAGGGGCTGTCTCAAGTGCCCCTGGTCCTCTTCATAAATGGTGTAGGGGATGTCCAAGTGTCCCTGGTCCCCCCATAATTAAAAGGGGCTGGGGCTGTCTCAGGTGCTCCTGGTCTCCCACCATAAATGGGTCCGGGGGCTGTCTTAAGTGCCCCTGGTACACTTAAGTTGGGGTTGTCCCAAGTGCCCCTCATAAAAAAATAGGGACAGGGGCTGTCCCAATTGACCCTGCCACCCATAAACAAATGGGGCTATCCCAAACTTACCCAACTCTATAAAATCAAAATACATTTTTAAATAATTCACCTACCCCCACCTCTAAGATGCCCAGGTAGGGGGTGACAGATCAAACCTGTAAAATAAAAAAAACACTCTTTTAGTGCTCCAAGGGTGGGCAGTGAAAATGAAACATATAAGATATGTTTCAAGGCGTTTAGTAAACTGTCAAAAAGGTTGTTGTTGTTTTTTTAACTAATGCTTAACTCTAATCATTGAATCACTGCTTCTGTGGTAACTCCCACATAGTTCAGTATTAGTATAGGTTTTGGTTTTTTACTGGTGGACATTGAATTTTAAGTACCCAATAATTTACTGCGTAACGCACTTTTTTGACTTAATGGCCACCATTTTTTTTGTCAGCATAAAAGGTGGTAGAATTAACAGTTACCTTGTGGATTATCAACTGCCTATGATTACCAGAAAGCATATTTGTTTGGTTGAAGGTAGCTAAACATTTTGCATTTGTCCCACGCCTGGCACTGATGCAGAGTAAAAATGCATAGTATTAACAATATGTTAACACCTTACCACTCTCCCATTGTTAAATAGCTATAGCAAGGAAACTATATGGCTCTAACCAGTGTTTTTATGTTGTAACTAGAGTTGAGCGAACCCGAACCGCACAGTTCGGGTTCGTACCGAACATTACGGTTTTTGGACCCCGGACCCGAACACGGACATTTCACTGTATGTTCTGGTTGGAGTTCGGGGTTCGGCGATTTAATGGCGTGTTTTGAAAGGCTGCAGGGCAGCCAATCAACAAGCGTTTGACTCGTTTGTCCTTAGAAGCCATCACAGCCATGCCTACTAATGGCATGGCTGTGATTGGCCAGTGCAGCATGTGACCCAGCCTCTATATATAAGCTGGAGTCACCGCACATCACATGAGCTATTCTTAGTGTAGGAAAAGGATGCTGCAGCTGTGAGGGACAGATTAGTAAAGAATTCTGGTGTTGAATCTGCAAACTACAGTGATTATTCAAACTACAGCGATTATTTTAGTGAGTGCTATACTACATTTTTGTAGTCTGCCCTGAGCCCAGTGCCACAGAGAGTGCACTTGCAACTGCATGTGTGCCAGGCACATGACTTTAATCCTGTTCTGGTAGCTCAGTGGGCAACATCTAGGCATTTTTAAATACTGCAATTTTTTGGGTCCTAAATAGTGCATTTGCCTCCTGCACTTCATATCTGATCGTCAAATAGAACCGTCAAATACTGTGCATACAGTGCACTTTGAAAAATTAGAATTGTTTTGGGTGCTAAATAGTACATTTGCAGCCTGCACTTCATATCTGAGAGTCAAATAGAACCGTCAAATACTGTGCTTACAGCGCACTTTGAAAAAATCTAATTGTTTTGGGTGTTAAATAGTACATTTGCGTCTTGCGGTGCACTTTATATCTGAGAGTCAAATAGAACCGTCAAATACTGTGCTTACAGCGCACTTTGAAAAATTCTAATTGTTTTGGGTGCTAAATAGTACATTTGCTTCCTGCACTTCATATCTGAGAGTCAAATAAAACCGTCAAATACTGTGCTTACAGCGCACTTTGAAAAATTCTAATTGTTTTGTGTGTCAAAAAGTACATTTGCGTCCTCCACCGCCAGCACCTTTAGAAGGCAGGGTTAGCATGGCCAAAATGTGGAAAAGCTTTGTCAGCACTCCACAACAACCAGCACCACCATCTGATATGCAACGTCTTGGGAGGAGGCAGCATTTCAGCAACATGGTGGAACAGCACGTGTGCACAGGCCTACACGTACTGACTGATGGGTCTGCCCCATTCAACTTCTGGGTCTCCAAATTGGGCATATGGCCTGAGCTTGCCCTTTATGCCTTGGAGGTGCTGGCCTGCCCTGCAGCCAGTGTATTGTCTGAACGTGTGTTTAGCACGGCAGGGGGCGTTATCACAGACAAGCGCAGCCGCCTGTCTACAGCCAACGTGGACAAGCTCACGTTTATTAAAATGAACCAGGCATGGATCCCACCAGACTTGTCCGTACCTTGTGCAGAATAAACATTTATACCGTCCTCACCCAGCCATTGTTATACTCAAGTGCACTTATTCTTTGTTTTCTTTTTTTATATGTCCCAATATTTTAGGGGGCTACCCCAATGAAAATAAAAAAATAAAAATAAAAAACAGTGTTGGCTACCTCCTCCTCCTCCACCGCCGCTTCCACCTACACGGTCACCGCCTCCTCAAACTTTGGTTCACTTAGTATAAACTATGTGTCACGAATGCACCCTACTCTAAGAGTGCATGTGACTGGGTTATGTGATGCAAAGGTTAAAATTAACTCTCTGTCTGTCCTAGAAATAATGATGAAACCCCCCTTTAACACCACCCACACTTAATTATACTGATATAACTAATGTGCTAACACTGCCACCACCAAGACAATTTATAAATGGGGTGCCTTGGTCCCCCAAGCAAATTAGACTTAACCCATAAAATATGCTTTAACACAATATCTATATGCGATTGGTCTAATCAGGTAACGTGAGTCTCTATAGCAGACAAAGGCAGAACTTAATAAAGGAATATTTATTATGAACAAAAGAAGTCACAGTGTATACAAAAAATAAAACAGATGACAAATTATTTACACCAAAAACGATAAAAATAAAATGGAGAAATTAACAGAAAACCTAACTACTCACATAGATAGAGAAGTACCAGTATTTTCTGTCCGAGGGACTGCGGCAAGAAAATGACAGCAACTTACACAAAATTAGATCTTGGCCCCTAGTAAGCACACTGGCCATTATTCCATCATTAGATTTATACCTTGTCAGGTCAACTCAGGTTTCCAAGTCGGCCCAGAGGTGGGAGGGTGTACCTAAAAGTGTCCTCCCCCATGTGTGGTGGAACTACCCCAGTCAAAATATGGAATCTTGATGCTAATTTCCCTCCAGTTCATGTCACATACATAATTCTTGCCTCTATTAATTTGTTGCAATTTATGAAGTCCATAGATATGTCACACTTGCTACCCATGAGTCTATACCACAGACATCACAATAACTTCCAAATGGCTCAAGTTGCACCAGCCATATTTGTACTCATTTTGTAGGGTGTACTATTCCCTGTCTAAATATTCACAAAGGCATGATTAATAATCTGGGAGTTATTATTAATGCATGTTTGGGAGATGACTTTTGCAGGACAAGACTTCTAACTGGTAAGGGCCACTTAGCATATCAAAAGAACCTACTATCTATGACTGGATACAGATATATATCTGTATAGACTTGCTGGCAACTAACTCAGTGTAACATTTCACACCTTGTAACATCAGTTCCAGCTTCAAAGGAACCATTTAAGTTGTAAAGCTTTTCAGATCACAAAGGTCATACCATCTCTACCGGATAGTAGATGCAGGTATGCTCTACACCAATTGTTGTGACACTATGTACACAATAGCAGAGGCTTGCGAAGGCCTTTTCTCCATGCATCAGGAGTTGAGCTCAGTTTGAACAATGAAAGAGAATACCCTGCACTCCAACCCTCTCTCAAATGGATAATTCTGTTGATCCTCCTGGCAGCCATGCTTTAGATTTTAATTTATGTTCTTCCAAAACTAAAATCAAAGATTCCATCTAGTGCTATTTTATGGCTCAGCTGTATTTTTAATTTGTATGTATTTTATGTTATTTGAAGTTATTTCCCTATCCATATTTGTTTGCAGGGCACTTGTCCTACTCTTACCCCCATTTTACTTCCTTTTGCAGCCCTCTAGCCTTTTTCAGGACTGTTTTAGAGGCATTTTAGTGCCCAAAAGTTCGGGTCGCCATTGACTTCAGTTCGGGGTCAAGTTCGAGCCCGAATCTGGACTTTCTTCCGAAGTTCGGCCGAACCCGCCGAACCCGAACATCCAGGTGTCCGGTCAACTCTAGTTGAAACAAAAAAATTGAAAAATGCTCTGAGTTCAGTCATTTGTTTGTTAGACAAATATTGTATTGCATTGTACATATTTTACCAGAATCGAGATACTACTTGAAAACCAAATCATTTCAGGGGCTATGGCTACAACATTAGTTTTATTGATTCAGAGTCACTTTGAAGACCTGCTAAGTAACCTTTTAAATAACATCAATTTGGAGCTGTAATGCAGGCTGCGTAAGTATAAGCAAAACAGGCACTGCAAGAGCATTATGAAGTGCTAAGAGAGCAACTTTGTCTATATGTTTTTTTTTCTAGAGCAGAATGTTAATTGGTAGGTGTTGTGTATTTCTAATTGTGTTCCTTCGCAACCTTATTGTAAGCTGGTTTGTATCTGAATTATTTATTTTTTCTCTTTCTAAAAAAAATACTTTTATGTTGTAGTTAGGCTACATAATTGGTGATTTTGTATGCATGATGAATCATCATTGATAAAGCAGACAACTTATAATACATAACAGTGTGGCGCATACAGTATGATATAGTTAAATCGAATAACAGTATGGTAGGTGAGTGTAAATTAAAGTTATTTCATCTCCCTAATGTGTTGAGTAACAGGAATCTGTAAAAATATACCGTATATACTCGAGTATAAGCCGACCCGAATATAAGCCGAGGCACCTAATTTTACCACAAAGAACTGGGAAAAAATATTGACTCGAGTATAAGCCTAGGGAGGAAAATGCGGCAGCTACTGGTAAATATTGCCCCCAATATGCCATTTAATATGCCAGGATATTGCCCCAATATACCAGGATATTGCCCCCAATATGCCAGGATATTGCCCCAATATGACAGGATATTGCCCCCAATATGCCAGGATATTGCCCCCAATATGCCAGGATATTGCCCCCAATATGCCAGGATATTGCCCCAATTTGCCAGGATATTTCCCCCAATATGCCAGGATATTTCCCCCAATATGCCAGGATATTGCCCCCAATATGCCAGGATATTTCCCCCAATATGCCAGGATATTGCCCCCAATATGCCAGGATATTTCCCCCAATATGCCAGGATATTTCCCCCAATATGCCAGGATATTGCCCCAATATGCCAGGATATTTCCCCCAATATGCCAGGATATTTCCCCCAATATGCCAAGATATTGCCCCCAATATACCAGGATATTTCCCCCAATATACCAGGATATTGCCCCAATATGCCAGGATATTTCCCCCAATATGCCAGGATATTTCCCCCAATATGCCAGGATATTTCCCCCAATATGCCAGGATATTGCCCCCAATATGCCAGGATATTGCCCCAATATGCCAGGATATTGCCCCCAATATGCCAGGATATTGCCCCTTAGTATGCTCGTTATGCCACCCTCCTCCCCCAGACCCCAGCACTTACCTCGTTCCTGCTCTGTCCCCCGGTGCTCTGAAGCTGCGTGGCTGTGAGGGAAGCGTTGTGAGCTTCCCTCCAGCCGCGCGGTCAATAAAGTTTGTTTAAAAAAAAAACACTTTATTGACCGCGCGACCGGAGGGGAGCGCACAACGCTTCCCTCACAGCCACACAGCTTCAGAGCACCGGTGGGACAGAGCAGGAACGAGGTAAGTTTTCGATTTTTTTTTTTTCCCCCACTGACTCGAGTATAAGCCGAGGGGGGCATTTTTCAGCACAAAAATTGTGCTGAAAAACTCGGCTTATACTCGAGTATATACGGTAGATAAAAAATGTATAAATGCTGAGCACTTTAGGCATCACTATGTATGAACAAATTATATTTTTGAAATAATGTAACGGGACAATACCCCAACATTTTCTATGTGGAATGTGCTACTTTAGGGAATGTGGCTGTGACGAGGACATGGAGAATGCATACACATTTATTACAGCTGGGTACCGAACTGAACATTTATGAGCACAAATCAAGGTTGGAGTGCTGGATACTATTTGTATTTAAAATGCAATTTCTTTTAAGAAGGACAAATGAAGTAACAATTTAATAAGGAACTTCAGCCATGTCTGTTGAAACCTCCACTCCCCAGAAACATCAAATCACTGTGACAGTGAATCACAGCAATCGAATGCTTATAGCTGTCAAAGTAAGTGACTGCTTTGACAGCTATAGTCTCTCCCTACTCCACGGTCATCTTTGGGCAGGAAGAGACTAAGGATAGTAGTAGCAGATAGTCTGCCCATTATCCCTACAGGCTTTGTTAATGATAATAATTATAGAAAATAGGGCTTTTTTGGGCTTCATCAAACCCTAACCCTAGAGTTAGAGTTAGTTAAATTAAAAAATGTAAATAAATACAAATAAATTATATAACAATAAGACACTATTCCTTAGAGGACCAGTGACATGTTAGGACTGTCAGTGGTCGTCTAGTGATATATATATTTTGTTTAAAGGCAAGCCCCTATCAGTAGCTGGATATGTCATTTATGTAGCTGCGGGGTAGCAAGGCTAGCAATGATCTGTGCTGTCGACTATGGACTACATTTCTTATGATGCTAAGGCCTCTTTTGACTGGCTAAGTGTGATAGCAAATGTAGTTTGCAAGCAATTTATAAAAATTACATGTTTCAAAGCTGCAATGATCAAATTTGGAACTGTACCACCCACATAACCCTAGCAAACCTATGGATTACACTAGTACCTATTACTGTGGATTTTTGGGGGGTGATTCTTGCACATAACCATTGTATTGCGGCTGGGATGCCAAGGGCTGTGGTACCACTAGGGAGGACCTGCTGCCTATCGGCCTGTTTGGAGCGATTCCTGTTTTTCTTCTCAGATTCATATTGCACCATATGATCTGACTTTCTAAAGTTGATGAAAAATTGTGTTTCTTGTTTTGTTATTTTCATTCACTCAGTTCGTAGCTACTAAGTTAACTGTATTTAGGCATTTTTTTGGCATCATCAATCACACTGTCTTCCCAGAAACATATTCACAGCTAAAATGGAATGTTTTCCTGGTATAAACTGTGTGAGTTTGAGTTAAATGTCATATATAAGATCCAAGCTTCACAGCGTTCCTAATTGGAATTGACTGTGATGTAGAAGCTTCAGGCTTGTGTGACAACACATTCCAAAGCTAGACTATGCTTTTGTTATTGTATATAAAAATAAAACTGAGATGTTGTGACTCTGTAAAACTTTTCCATTTCAGTTTTAAAAGTCATCATTCAAAATCTACTTATTTTTATATATATGTAAGGCCATTTTTCCCTTGCATTAGTATCAGTTTTTTGGCTGGTACTTCTGCAAAGTATCATTCAACAGATATCCCACAGTCTTTGTCAAAGAAAACAAAGACTTGAGAAAAATAATTTGTTGAAGCTGCTGCTTCACTAAGATGACACTAAGTTGCTTTTAGTAGTGTGTTTGTGTGTTAATTATGTAAGCCGGAAGATAGGAAAGTATAGTATGTATGAATTAGTGCGTTTGGGAAACTGTACATGTCATTGGTATGCATGTGCAGGGGCAAGACATGACCTCTTATGTTCACACATTGACCCCAGAAGGCACTATTCAATAGCAAGGGTTGTGATTAATAGCTGTTTATTGATTTCTATGAAAATGCTATTAAAATATGTATGGGTGAAAAAACCATAATGTTTGATATACATTTCTACATAACAAACCAGAGAGTACCTGCAATGGCTTTAAATAACTGTTTTAATCAATGCTGGTGGCCACATGCAATTTGGGCAACCTCCATTCTATCAGATACAGTTAAATTCTTCAGTAAACTAATGATGTAATTATATAGTATTTAAACGGTCCACATTATATAGTTTTTAAACAGCTCACTGGAGAAATCGGATTATTTGTTAATATCAAGGCTGATCGAGTGTATATTAAAGGGACAGTCTGGTCACCATATTCACTTTGGTGAAAGTTGTAGGCACCAAAGTTTTCAGAAGACATTTGTCATTATTAAATATTTACTGTTATTCTCCTAAAATAGCTATTTTTTGTGTGTTTAAGTCTTCATGGAAACCATCACATGGTTAGTGTGATAGTGACTGCAAGAATTATTAGATTATAAAGTTATTGTTACCTAACTGTATCATTATTAGGGTAAAAGTAAGAACATTTTTCTTGTTGATACTAACAGTGATGGGGAACTAACTTTTCATGGTCTGGTACAGTGAGAACATGACAATGTGTTGCACACTGCGTTGGGACTGACAAGTGGGAACGTAGTGCATGGGAGCTCCAAAGAAAATAAACTAGGCATCACAGCAAAAAAGAGTAGGCAAAAAGCATAGTCAAAAAGGGAGTACAAATGGTCAGGGCTGGCAGATAAGGTTCTTGAGCGAAAAAGGAGCAAAGCCAAGGTCCGAGTCCACAAGGTCAAAGCCAGGTAATCCAAAAATAGTAGTAAACACAGGTAGCATGAGCACAACAAGGTACTAGCATGGGAATAATCAAGCATGCTAGGTGATATATTACCACCTACTACTCACAAATAATACTGTGGTGATTTGTGGTGACAAGTGAGCACGGTATATATAGGGAGTCAGTACCATATAAGGAGCCAGTACCATAACCCCTCCCACCAGCAGCATGTACCTCCCCTGCTGAGATGCTGAATATTAGGTGTGCCTGGAAGGCCTTGCCTACTTCCCTCCTTCGCCCTGAAACTCCGTTGAGACAGGCACGCCTCTGGATGTAAGGACACGCTCCTCGCCAGTTGAAGAATATGCATGCTCGCTGTACGTGAGGCGTGCGCTACTCAAGACCTGGGATGCGGCCTAGTCTGCAATCGCGCTGTCGCCTCGCGGGAAGACAAAGCTCCAAAAAAAAAAAAATACTTTTACAGAGTTGGTGTTCCTGATTTCTTGCACACTGTTGTACTTTCACAAATGTATCTATGTTTATTTTTATTTTTTAAAGTACTTTAATATCGATGTAACATTTGGAAGATACATTTTGTGCACCAGACAGTTCCTTTTAAAGGGGCTGCCACATTAGAGCAGTTAGTACCACTCACATTGCAGAACAGCAGCATCTTCATAGGATTTTGATCATTTAAACATTGAATCAGAACTGGTGACTTTCTTAGCAATGGTTTTTATAGCACAGACTCCTATCTCACTATGGAATAGCTTAATTATGAAGCCACTTATTAATTACTTAGTTTTCCTTCTTGCAGACTGTCTGTGTATTCAGAATGAGATTTTATACTTGATTTGCAAAAGTATCATAGCAAGCCACAATAATATTATGAATGTTTTGAAACTGTCCATAAGGGATATTATCCACCATAGCCTGTTATTCAGTAGCTGCTTGCATCTGTGTGGGAGTAATATGTATAGAAAGACAGTGTGTGTACATTAATTTATTGTACTGTATATGGAATGATATTGTGTTTATATAAACTGGCAATTTAACATTCCTACAGCATCACACTAAAGCCATTATTACAAACTGATGGCAAATTATTAAAATGCATAATACCATTCTCCTTTGTGTACAATTTATAGCATTTCTCCACAGACTTATTCTTTGCAACAGTGTTGTGCATAGAATTATCTTCAACCTTCAAATCTCTGCTTTTACTGACTCACCGGGCTCAATACACAGAACTTCCTTGATGTCAGGAGGGAGATAATTACTTTTCATGCAAGAATTGTATAGCACTTTGAATTATTGACAATTTCCAGCTTATTTATATTTTGCTTGACTGTTCCATGTAAGCCTAAAAGGAGTTTCCACACTACTTTTAAAGTGATTTGCGATATTCCAGCCTGGTTTCTTGTTTTCTAATCTGTAACCCGTGCATTATAAAACGGAGGGTAGGGCCTATATATACTTTACTGTACTTGAATTACAGATAAATTATTTTCTGTCCACCCTGCCAAATATGTGCTTTGTAACGGTTGTGAGGGAACCAGTCACCTAGATTTGGGTAGTATCTCTTGTAGGTCTGATCTGATTTCAGACAATGAAGATCTTGCCTATAATTAGCACCCTGCCGGTATTTAACCAGTGGGTCTGTAAATATGTCTTGAGACCAATGATAAGTCTATAGGCAATAGTAAATACTTTTTTTTAAAAAGATGGCAACCCTAATCTTAACACAGCCGCGTACCACAGCAGCAGAGACTGTTCTGTAAAGTGGAAAGCACTATATTTTATATATTTTTATTTTATTTTGCAATAGACAAAGTCCTCACGTCATGAGTCTCTATCCTCCCCATAAAATTCTATCCTGGATGCATACATTGCTATCGGAATAGGTTTGCCACCCAGCCGGTGGTTAAGTGTTAATTCATTGGAAGCAATAGCAAAGTCGCCATTTTTTTTGGTGGAAAAGGTGGCAACCCTATATCCGAATAAAATGTAAGCAAATTAAATATATTTTTTAATATACATGTATGGACATATACATCTATTTTATTACTATAATCTGTATTTCTTTTATCAGGTGCACTAGAAGGACTGTTAGCCAGCTACCATAAATCTGGCAAAAACATTGAAGAATAAATGTGCGATTATTTTCTATTAATAATAAAAGGGGTTAGGGTAAACTGAATACTCCTAACAACTGACATCAGGTACACTATCTACACTATAATTAATGATTCATCCTGATTGGGATACTGGTAAAGCAACCACACTAGACAGATAGAAAGACAAATCCTACTAGCAATCAATAAACTGTGTGGAAGGTTCACATATTACGTTAACTTATTTATTAAATAAACATGCTCGTATAAAACATTTTTTCAGGTCAAAGTTAAAAAAAGTGTGCGATTTTTTTAAAATGTATTATATTTTATTATATTTTTAATAGTATATGATATGAGGAAAATAATTGTATGTAAAGAAGGCCCTTTTTAATGGCAATAAAAACAGTCCTGTCACTAAGGAGTTAAATACAATTACACTGGAACAGAAATCCTGCTGTAGAATATTAGAATGGTTGGTGGAGGAAGCCTAAAGACAACCTTGTCTTGTGCGTGTTTTTTTGTGTGCTATAAATATACTCGTGCACAGCCGTTTTAAATGAAATATGGTTCTTGAATTGAAAAAATGTTAATTTATATTGTGTATGGTTATATAGAACAGTGGTCGTTACGAAATCTTTCGAGCCATGGAACCAATATTTCACATTCTACAATTTCATTAGAAAAATAAAAAAAAGCCTGAACTAATGATGTTAGGCTGTTCTCTATTAGAGCCTTTCATTATCTAATACACAAATACTTATTTACATGAATACTTTTCTGTAACAGAAAATGAGAACGAAAGCAAACTCTTTTTAGTTGTAGCTGCAAAAGAAATATTAGTATAGCTGCTGGTAAGAATTTGGAAATATTTGCCTGTTTCTGCATGATTACACAGCATATGGTTATTATTGCTGGTTTATCATGGAGGGTATTTTCATTATAATTCTTTAGAATAGCTATATAGTTCTTCTAGATGATTTTTATTTTCTAATTCTATCTGGGCCATCATTCTACTTAAAGCGACACCATCACCTAAATATGTTTTGTGATGTGAAGGTAGAGAAAAAAAATCATTGATATATTGTGCAAGCAGAATTGCTTGTAAATGCATAAATTAAAGTGTTTACTCGATATGCGCTGATATTTGGCAGAAAAATGATGCCGCTGAAGACCGGACTTGTGCAGGGCACATCGGGAACGAATGTCGAGCTTGCCATAGGATTCTATCAGGGAAAATAGATACTCCTGTCTAGAGGACTTTGACTATTTGGAACATTTTAACGCTCCAGTTTTTATATAAAGAATTGAAATGCCCAAAATGTGCTAAAATCTTAGACACATTTAAAGTGTGTTCAGTGGACTTTGGGGCATTCTGGGTAGCCTACAATCTATGGTTTTCATGGCAAAAATGTTTTGATCAAAAAGCTTCCGATACTTTTCTGAATGGTCCGAGCTGCTGAATCAGAACCTAATTGAGGGATACATATTTCGGGGACATGTGAATCAAATTAGGGACAAATTGGTCTATATTTAATAGACCATTTAGAGCAGGGGTCCACAACCTGCGGTGTCTTTCAGTTAAGAGACTGGCAGAGGAGTAGGGGAAATGAAGTCCTGCAACAGCTGAAGGCTTGCAGATTGCCTACCCCTGCTTTCGAGTTAAAATGGATTTTTAGATGTCTTTACTGTCTCCTCTTTATGACATTAGCTTATTGTTTGATATGGAAAATGCACATTTCCCACTGAAAGTAGTTAACTTGCATCATTAGGTGATGTCAGGAGACACCACAAATATATTTAAAGACATTTTCCTATTCATTTAAGGATTTGCCTGCAATTCTGCTAATGCAATGTATAGGTCATCTTTCATTCCCTACATGCACAGTATAAATAATGTTGCTAGTGAGCAGTTTCAAGAACAAAAAGCACACTTTTCACCTCCACACCAAGGTGTGTGTGACTATATTGTACAGTGCATCTGATACACCATCAATCCATGATGTCCGTGGAGCATTCTGGTTGAGGGAGAGCATCCCTGACTACCTTGTCTGAACAAACCAGGGGTCATTTCAAAGTCACAGTATCCACCATATAACTGCAGATATGCAGCTGAGAATGAACCAATGTAATCATTGTAACTATATATGTCTTTACAAAGTCATTTTAATCAACAGTGTGGTATGTGCTATTCAGTTCATTAATTACAATAAACCCTATAGGAGTTATTTGATCATTTTTTTCAGTCAATTTATATATATTTTGTGTGACTGGTGTAGTAATTAACTTTTTGTCAGTTATTTATTTCCTTCCGATCTTGTGGCCATTTGGTTTCTTAAACAGAGCAGAATATAAATATATTTTATTTTAGTTATTGTTTTAGTAATGCAGATTTTGTGACCTGAATTACATGATGATAGTAACATAGTAATTTAGGTTGAAAAAAGACACAAGTCCATCAAGTTCAACCCTTCTACCTATCATTACAGCTTTTGATCCAAAAGAAGGCAAAAAACCCCTAAGGAAGCTATTTCGAATTTTGCCTCCTGGGGGAAAAAATTCCTTCTTGACTCCAAGAGGCAATCAGATTTCTCCTTGGATCAATAAGCTCTTTTATTAATGCTTATTCTATTATTAATAGCCCTGTATGTTCTGCTTTCCTAAAAACACATCCAAACCATTTTTAAATGCATCTATTGTGGTTGCTAGCACTACCTCTCTTGGCAGTGAGTTCCATAACTTTATTGTCCTAACCGTAAAGAATCCCTTCCTTTGCTGTCTATGAAATCTTTGCTCTTCCAGTCTGAGGGGGTGACCTCTTGTTCTTTGTACCTTTCTGTTAATGAACAGGTCACTGGAGAGCTCTTTATATTGGCCCTGCAAATATTTATATAATGTTATCATATCCCCTCTGAGACGCCTTTTTTCTAACGTATATAAATTCAATTTTTTAAGTCTCTCTTCATAACTAAGATCCTCCAAACCCCTTATTAATTTTGTAGCTCTCCTTTGCACTTTTTCTAGTTCCTTAATATCCTTTTTAAGGACTGGTGCCCAGAACTGTACTGCATATTCAAGGTAAGGTCTTACCATTGATTTGTAAAGAGGCAAGATGATATCCTTCTCCCGTGAATCTATACCTCGTTTTATACATGCCAATATCTTATTGGCCCTTGCAGCTGCTGACTGGCATTGGGCACTGTTGCCAAGTTTGTTGTCTATAATTATTCCTAAATCCTTTTCATTAGTAGTTTTTCCCAGGGAAAAACCATTTAACGTATATGTTGCTTTGTTATTATTTTTCCCATAATGCATAACTTTACATTTGTCTATATTGAACCTCATTTGCCACTTTACTGCCCAGTCCCCCACTCTGTCCAAATCTTCCTGTAAAGAAAAAACATCAAGATTAGTCTTTATTGCCTTACCTAATTTAGTGTCGTCCGCAAACACGGAGACATGGCTCTCAGCACAATGTGGCAGATCATTAACCCCTTGGCGACACAGGACGGACTAGGTCCGTCCTGTGTGCCGAGGCGTTAGTGACACAGGACGGACCTAGTCCGTCCTGTGTCAAAACGAGCACTGAAAGCGGAGTTTTTCCGCTTTCAGTGCTCTAAGGGCATTGTAACGATGCTTCCGTATGGAAGCATCGTACAATGCTAAAAAAAATGCCCGTCGGCATTTCGATCGCTCCGGAGAGCGATCGAAATGCCGGTTTTAAAGGCACAGTGCCTTTAAAACGCGGGCATTTAAAAAATGAGCATAGGAAGCGAATCTTTCGCTTCCTATGCTCAGAAAGTGTTTCTGATTGCCTCGCAAGTCGAGGCAATCAGAAACACAAAAAAAAAATGCACGATCTTGGTCACTAAGTGACCAAGATGGCGCTGCCCTTCTAAGGGCAAGAGCACAGGAGGCAGGAAGTACCTGCTTCCTGTGCTCTCTGGCTGTCACACGATTGCCTCTTCACAGAGGCAATCAGTGACTGCCAGGCACACTGACAGGCAGTGGGGATGCTCTCCTGAACATCCCCACTGACTGGTCAGATCAATATTAACTCTATATTGATCTGACCAGTTATGATCTGTCTCCCTCTCCTCACATTTTTTTTAGTGAGGGAGAGAGACAGATCAAAGTTCTAAAAGTAAGTAAAAGTTAAAAAAAACAATAAATACACAACACACAAATAATAAAACAATAAAAAAAAATTTATTAAAGCAATTCCCTGCGTTTAACCCCTTCCCTGCCACTGATCTTGCATAAGCAGTGATCGTGCACATCAGCGCATTTATTTTTGCCGTTTGTGCATTTTTTAGGGGTTAATTTTTTTGTACTGTAATTTATTACAGTACTAAAAAGGCTATTCTAAGAGTTATTAACCCCTTATTTGCCGTCGATCACTGCTTACGCAATGATATTGACGCCAAAGCAATTTTTATCTGTCTGCATATTTTTTTTTTTTTTTACACATACCCGCTAGGGGATTACATGTAAAGTAAAAATATTTGAGTTTTTTTTTTTTAAGCTGCCTGAGCGCATAGCGATCAGTAACAGCGAATTAGTGGCAAAGGCGGTTTGGTGATTTCTCAATTAAGCTCACCATTCGCCCTGGTCAGATCAAAATTAATCGGATCAATATTCACAAATATTGATCTGCCTCCCTCTCCTCACTTACATTTTTGTGACGGAAAGAGACAGATCAGTATTAGTGATATAAAATAACATTTTATAAAATTAGCAGGTTTTATGAAAGTCTTTCACTGTGTATTAACCCCTTCCCTGCCATTCATCACTGTGTAAGCAGTAATCCTGCACAGCAACAGTATGTTTTGCTGTCTGCACTGTTTTATGGATTAATTTATTTGTACTGTAATGTATTACAGTACTAGATAGGCTCTTCTAAGAGCTATTAACCCCTTCTTTGCTCGAGATCACTGCTTACGCACTGATTCTGAGGCCGCGGACTCAGGGTTCGATTTTGACCCTATTCAGCTTTCTGATACATCATCTAGCGATGTATCGGTGGCTGCTGAGCCCTTGCCACAAGTAGTGATGGGGGTCTACCGATAAAAAAATATATGGTTTGGTGGGGGTAAATTACATTGGCTGGCTTCAAAGATATATCCCATAAAGGACACGGACGCAGGTTGACTACATGTCAAAATTCCAAGTTGGAATTTTGAGATGCGCATCTCACAAATGTTGCCTTCTAGCCAAAAACAAACCAACAAACCTATGCATGGGTGCTATCCCTGTACTCGGGAGATGTTGCTGAACACATATTGGGTTGTTGTTTGGCAGTGACATATACCAGAATCTGTGAATTCATGCCTGAAGTACAATGCATGTGGGAAAAAAAACTCCCAAAAAAGTACTACCACAAACTTTTACAAAGGCTGGTGGTAGAATTAGTACCTATACAGTATTAAAATACCACCATTTGAAATACCTTAGGATGTCTATTTTCCAAAAATATATGGTTTGATGGGGTAAAATTCATTGGACGGCTTCAAAAATGTTCCAAATGGAACATGGGCGCAGGCTGACTACATGTCAAAATTCCAGGTTGGAATTGCGCACCCCCTAAATGTGGAATTTTAGACCCAATACAAACCAACAAACCTATGCATGGGGGGTATCCCTGTACTCAGGAGATGTTGCTGAACACATATTGAGGTGTTGGTTGGCAGTGGCAAATACCAGAATCTGAAAATTCCTGCCTGAACTACAATGTGTGTGGGGAAAAAATGCCATCCCATCCCTTTGACATAGGTTGGTGGTAGAATTAGCACTTGGAAAGTGTTAAAATACCACAATTTTAAATACCCTAGGATGTCTAGTTTTCCAAAATATATGGTTTTATGGGGTAAAATACTTTGACAGGCTTCAAAAGTGTCCCAAATGGAACATGGGCGCAGGCTGACTACATGTCAAAATTCCAAGTTGGAAATGCACCCCCCCCTAAACGTGGCCTTTTAGCCCCCAAATAATCTAACTAACCTACACATGGGTGGTATCCCTGTACTCAGGAGATGTTGCTAAACACATATTAAGGTGTTGTTTGGCACTGACACATAATAGGATCTGTGAATTCATGCCCGATGTACAATGAATGTGAAAAACAAATTACTATCCATAACATTGACATAGGCTGGTGGTAGAATTAGTGCATGAAAAGTGTTAAAATACTACCATTTGAAATACCCTAGGGTGTCTAGTTTTCAAAAATATATGGTTTTGTGGGGTAGAATACACTTTTTGGCTTCAAAAATGTCCCAAATGGGACATGGGCGCAGGTTTTCTGCACGTCAGAATTCCAAGTTGGAAAACCAAAAAGCGCACCTCTCAAATGTGGCCTTTTAACCCCCAAATAACCTAACCAACCTATACATGGGTGGTATCCCTGTACTCAGGAGATGTTGCTGAACACATATTGAGGTGTTGTTTGGCACTGACATATAACAGGATCTGTGAATTCATGCCCAAAGTACTATGTATGTGAAAAAAAATTACTATCCATAACATTGACATAGGCTGGTAGTATAATTAGTGCATGGAAAGTGTTAAAATACTACCATTTGAAATACCCTAGGGTGTCTAGTTTTCAAAAATATATGGTTTTGTGGGATAGAATACACTTTTTGGCTTCAAAAATGTCCCAAATGGGACATGGGCGCAGGTTTTCTGCACGTCAGAATTCCAAGTTGGAAAACCAAAAAGCGCACCTCTCAAATGTGGCCTTTTAACCCCCAAATAACCTAACCAACCTATACATGGGTGGTATCCCTGTACTCAGGAGATGTTGCTGAACACATATTGAGGTGTTGTTTGGCACTGACATATAACAGGATCTGTGAATTCATGCCCAAAGTTCAATGTATGTGAAAAAAAATTACTACCCAAAACATTGACATAGGCTGGTAGTATAATTAGTGCATGGAAAGTGTTAAAATACTACCATTTGAAATACCCTAGGGTGTCTAGTTTAAAAAAATATATGGTTTTGTGGGGTAGAATACACTTTCTGGCTTCAAAAATGTCCCAAATGGGACATGGGCACAAGTTTTCTGCATGTCAGAATTCCAAGTTGGAAAACCAAAAGGCGCACCCCCTAAATGTGGCCTTTTAGCCCCAAAACAAACCAACAAACCTATGCATGGGTGGTATCCCTGTACTCAGGAGATGTTGCTGAACACATATTGAGGTGTTATTTGGAAATACCCCTTCACATTTTAAGGTAATGTTTACCTAAATTGCAATATATGTGAAAAATTAAAAAAAAAGATTTTTTGCTGCAAACTTTGGCATAGATTGGTGGTAAAATGGCTACATGAAATGTGTCAAAATACCCCAAGTTAAATGCCCTGAGTTGTCTAGTTTTCAAAAATATGTACATGTTGGGGGTCATTCATGGATTTAGTACAGAAATCAGTGTTACAATGTCACTATCGCTAATTTTGAAAGAAGGGATTTTAAAATAGCTTTGCACCACTTATAGTTCTGGCCCTGTAACATGAATAAAAAAGCACAAAAACATAAAAACATGGGCTATTTCTGAACTCAGGACATATATTAGAAACTTTTTAGCAGTGTTTTTTTGTTGTCTCTTGTACATGAGTATACGATTTTTCAAATAAAAGTCATAAAAAAATAATTTTTTCAATTTTTTTGCCATATTTTATTATTTTTTTTACATCAAATTATATGCTATTATCAAAATAATGGTATCAAAAGAAAGCCCTTCTTATGACGATAAAAACGATATATAGTTTGTGCGGGTACCCTAAATGAGACAGAAATAAATTACAGCAAAACACAAACTGCTCAGAAATGTTAAAACAGCCCATGTCACCAAGCGTCGGACAAGCCAAAAAAGTCATGTCACTAAGGGGTTAATAAACAAATTAAAAAGAAGAGGGCCCAAAACAGACCCCTGAGGTACTCTGCTTAATACCCTTGTCCAATTTGAGAATTTTCCATTTACAACAACCCTTTGTGTTCTATCTTTTAGCCAATTTTCAATCCACATACACACATTTGCCCCCAAACCTATTTCTCTCAATTTGTAGAGTAACCTTTTGTGTGGAACTGTATCAAATGCTTTTGCAAAATCCAAACATGTAATGTTTTGCTCTAAATTTTATGGATGTGTCACTCTAGAGCAGGTTTGTCCAAATTACATGTATACACTTTTGTTGTCTGAAGAACTGCTGTAAATAGATTTCCATATTAATATAAAATTTCTAATAGTCTAGCATACCTCCCAATTTCTGCCCCATTGGAATCAGGGCTCCATTGGGTGTAGCTTGGGAGATTGAGTGTCAGTGCTACAGCGCATGCAGTCTGCACAGTATGCATTCTCCCGTGTACCAAAAAGACGTAGAAGTAGAGGTAGAAGTTGGCGGGACAAAGCTTCCAATTCGGGACTGTCAACATATCTGCCTCCTGTTAGGGCTATATAGAGCAAAGAAGGTCAATAAGGTACTTATTTGTATTGTTTCCTTAAATCCTTTCACATTTGAAATGCCTATACTTCATACCAGCTTTCGTTTAAACATAACTTCATTTTTTTCTGACAGTTGTCCTTTAAGCCTTACTAAAATGTATATCTTTGTATTCTTGAGAACCAAAAGTTGATTCAGTGGTGTCATTACTGTTGAAGAAAGCAAAATATATTTTAACTTTAAAGTCAAAGACAAACTGTTTTTTTGTGATTTTGCATATATATATATATTTTAAATTATTATTTATTTACTATTTTATACACGCATATCTACCTTTTTACTCATTTTAGAATTGACTATATGAGCTCTAGCTGCATACTAAATTATGGGGAATTGGATTATTCTATGATGTTTGGTTTAGTCCTATTGTTTAGAATTAAGCAGCAAGTGTAGTGCAAAGGCTACAATGATTATTCATAAAACATGTTATCGATGAAAGGAAAGGAAACGTTACAATTCCTTATCTGTAAATTTTGTCTTAAATAAAGAGTATCATACTGCTTTTAACTATTTGCCTCTTCTAACATTGGTCTTTTAGATACAGTAGGACTTGAAAACTTTTTCCTATGAATATAGAATTTAAATGTAAAACTACCACTGAAATAGTGCTAACTAGTGTTGAGCGAACCCGAAACGCACTGTTCGGGTTCGTACCGAACATTACGGTTTTTGGACCCCGGACCCAAACACGGACATTCCACTGTATGTTCGTGTCGGAGTTCGGGGTTCGGCGATTACATTGTATGAGAATTTCTTATGAATGGGGACTCTATTTCGGTTTATAGAAAGCCAATAGCATTACATGTATTCCATAAGCCGAAAGTCTATAAACTGAACGACGTTCGGTTTATAGACTTTCAGTTTAAGGAATACATGTAATGCTATTGCTATTCTATAAACCGAAAGTCTATAAATCGAATGTCTTTCGGTTTATAGACTTTCGGTTTATGGAATACATGTAATGCTATTGGCTTTCTATAAACCGAAATAGAGTCCCCATTCATAAGAATTTCTTATGAATGGGGACTCTATTTCGGTTTATAGAAAGCCAATAGCATTACATGTATTCCATAAACCGAAAGTCTATAAACCGAAAGACAATGGGGACTCTATTTCGGTTTATAGAATAGCAATAGCATTACATGTATTACATCTGAGAGTCAAATAGAACCGTCAAATACTGTGCTTACAGCTCACTTTGAAAAATTCTAATAGTTTTGGGTGGTAAATAGTACATTTGTGTCTTGTGGTGCACTTCATATCTGAGAGTCAAATAGAACCGTAAAATACTGTGCTTACAGCGCACTTTGAAAAATTCTAATAGTTTTGGGTGGTAAATAGTACATTTGCTTCTTGCGGTGCACTTCATATCTGAGAGTCAAATAGAACCGTCAAATACTGTGCTTACAGCGCACGTTGAAAAATTCTGGCTACCTCCTCCTTCTCCTCCTCCAGCGCCGTTTCCACCTACACCGCCACGGTCACCGCCTCCTCAACCTATGGGTCACTTAGTATAAAATGAAAGAGAATACCCTGCACTCCAAACCTCTCTCAAATGGATAATTCTTTTGATCCTCCTGGCAGCCATGCTTTAGATTTAGATTTATGTTCTTCCAAAGCTAAAATCAAAGATTCCATCTAGTGCTATTTTATGGCTCAGCTGTATTTTTAATTTGTCTGAATTTTATGTTATTTGTCCTACTCTTAACCACATTCCGGGACTTTTTTAGAGGCATTTTAGTGCCCAAAAATTCAGGTTCCCATTGACTTCAATGGGGTTCGGGGTCAAGTTCGAGCCCGAAACCGGACTTTTTCCCGAAGTTCGGCCGAAACCGCCGAACATCCAAGTGTCCGGTCTAGTGCTAACCATTCACTCATTAGATACATTTTTATCTTAATTGTGTGCAGTATATAATATTCCCCATAACCATTGTACCTAGGGCCTTTTATAAGTAATACAAATCTTAATATTCTTTTATTGAGGCTAATGTAGGAATAAAAACCATAGAATGACTAGAATGATGTCATTTATTTAGTATGGTTTTATTTTACTAGGTTGTAAAAGGGCAGAGTGGTCTGTTGGCAAGGAGTAAGTAATCCACAGAGGGATAAATGGAATAAAATGGCTAGATTCAGAGCAGGATCAGTGGCATGTTTTGCCAGCCTATGGGTTGCTGGCCATCACTGGAGATATACTTTCACTACAGCTGCATGTCTGGCATTTATAGACTCCAATCATTTAGTGTTTAAAAACAAATGTCTTGCATGGGTTGGCACAAATACAGTCTTATTAGACTTTATCTTTTTTGTATTCAACTTAAAATTTGTGGTAACATATTGTGTGTGTATCCCTATTCATTTATTTAAAATATATAATCTGTGTAACATGGCGGTAGGTGCTACAGAATAAATGGAAATCCGAATTATCATGTGTAGTTCATATACATTTTATCCACAAAGACCTTTTCAATTGAAATGCTTTAATTAAAGAATACAATGAAATCAGATGGGTCAGATAATCCTTTATCTGACCCAATATTCTAAATAACATGTCTGCTCCTTGATAGAGCTATTAATACAAAAAAATCGATCACCACTCGTTACATGAGAGATCTTGGCTATTTAATATAAAAAATCAATGCAAAAATTTGTGGAAGCAATGGTAAAATGATATTGTGGAATATCAGCTCGTAACTCGTAGTAGCTTGACACGTTTCACACTATTCAGCACTTATCACACTTATTCATGGGACCAATGCAGAGAAAAGAGGGCTCGATAACTTTGTTTGTATTGTTTCATCAAATAATTTCTATTTTAAAATACCTTCAGTTGATGAAATCTTTAAATTGAACTTTTATTGTTTTGCCGACAGGTGTCCTTTTAAGTAGAAACTCTAAGTCTGTGGTGTAGCACATAATATAACATAATAATATTAACCACCTAGAACTGGAAAATAATAATAAAATAGGTTCTGATACACAGTTCCTATTGAAGTTCAGATTTTGTTTCCGAAAAAGATAAACCACAATTGTGTGTGCATATGCATATTCCATTTTTGGGCAAGAGGTCAATAAAACTATAATTGTAAGATATGTTTGGGGATGCAAATAATCTACAAGTAGACACTTTTGTGATTTTCTATCATGTTGATAACTGCAATTTAAAAATAAAATCCTTAAATAGTTCTTTTCTTTATCAGTTATGCTCATACTTTCCAAAGCTAGTATCTGTCATTCACTGGATTAAGGTACATGCCCACATTTCAGGTTTTATTTTCTCAATTTACAGTTGTCAATTGACACTAGACATGTGCATTCCTTTTTGGACGAATGCATTTTCGTCCGAAAAAATTATTTTCGTCCATTCGTCCGAAAAACGAATAACGAAAATGCTAAACTAACGAAAGACGAATGGTTAATAAACGAAAATCATTCGTCCATTCGTGTTATTGGCATTCTATAAACCGAAATAGTCGATTTATAGAATACCAATAGCATTACATACATTCCATAAACCGACATAATGAACGACTTTCGGTTTATGGAATGCATGTAATGCTATTGCTATTCTATAAACCGAAATAGAGTCCACATTCATAAAGGAAAAATCAATAAACCGAACGACATTCGGTTTATAGACTTTCGGCTTATAGAATACATGTAATACTATTGGCTTTCTATAAACCGAACTAGAGTCCCCATTCATAAGAAATTCTTATGAATGGGGACTCTAGTTCGGTTTATAGAAAGCCAATAGTATTACATGTATTCTATAAGCCGAAAGTCTATAAACCGAACAACATCCTATACAAGTATGTCAAAATTGAACCTACAATACCTACTACATAATTCTGATGAAATGTTTCCATTTATGTCAAACTATTCAAAAGTACATGAATTAAAAAGAGCAGGTGTACAAACATTCAGAATTATTACAATGTTATTGATCTCCTAGACCGCTTTGAGTATAATTGTGTTATTTTCACTTTAACTGTAAAGATGTTATGTCATAATTAATGTGACCATTTTATTAAATTAACTAAAGGGGAATACAGTATGGTAAATCACTTGGAATTATGAGGTTGAGAAAATGCTCCCTTTCTTCATATTAAAATAATTCATATAAATTGCAATATAATGTGAAAATAATGCTTTGAAAGATGTATGTCATTTTTTGTTCGTTTTCTGCTAAACAAGTATTTATGCGTCTGGTATGTGTGACCAAAGTATGTATAATTTGCAAGGACTGTTCAGACAAAGTCCCAAATGGATCTATTTTGAGAGTATGAAAACATTTTGGTTGAAATGTCCATATCTGATCTATGCACAAATAGCTTTAAAGTGTAGTTAAAGTGCTGTTTGTCTATTTTTTTAATCTTTCTTGAATTATGCCATTCTATTTTGGTTGTGAACACAAGAAAATCTGCTGGAATAAACATTACATGTAATTAATTGAAGGCAATTGTAGATCACCAATAACATAAACAGTTCCTGTCTGCAAAGGTCACGTGAATGTAAGTTAATTTATTGAATAAAATTACAGTTTAGATTGGTTCACAGATGTCAGAGACAAGTTGTTTGGACACATACCACTTAATAGTGCCATCCTTGTCCCCATACTGCTACCCAGTGCAATCCTTGTCTGCAAACTGCTACCCAGTACCATCCCCAGTTGTTTCCTAGTGCCATCTTTGTACCCACATAGCTTGTATGTGGCATATTTGGCCACAAAGGCCAACTTTGTCCTCAAGCCACTTCCCAGAGCCATCTTTGTCTCCAAACAGCTTCTCGGGGCCATTATTGACAACAAACCATGTCCTAGTGCCAATATTCATGCAATCCACATGCAGGTGCCAACTTGATCCCCCTCACAGATTACCAATGCCAAATTATGCCCCCCCCCCCACAGATTCCTAGTGCCAACCTTTGCCCCTAAAAGAGATTTCCAGTGCCACCTCTATCCCCTAAACACATACCCAGTGCCTGAAATGAAGTCTTACCAGGAAACTTCAGCGTTGTTTGCCTCGGTGCCTTGTTTGCTCATTCCCTGCACGGGATGGTGTCAGGTGCTGGTTGCATTGCACCACCCATAAAAATTGAGTGGACGAGATCAATGTGATTCAATGCAGCAGGGTCTTGGGTTGTGGCTTTTTATGCTGCTGCCTTTATAAAGTGCTGTAAAGCCTACCATATACAATCTCCTGTTGCACCACGCAAAGTGGATGCCATGTGATAGGAGATGTCTCACTTGTTTAGTAGATTCAATTCAGTGGTATTGGGTGTGTTAGTATTGTGAAATCAAAATAATGGCATTCTTGTCATTAATTATAGAATACAAGAAATATGCAATGAAATGTTTCTGCAATGGAAGTGGATCTTGCCTTATCTATCAGAAGTAGCATTAGATGCTTATACTACTTGTATTTCTAGTGCAGTGTCATTCTATTACCTAATGCATTCTATTAATATTGTTAAATGGAAATCTTTCCATCAAAGTTCTAAAAATATGCACTTTTACAAACCCTGTCCTAGGACATAGATCTGCAAACGTCTCTTTACATGTTGTAATAGTGAAAAATATTCCAGTTTAATAAAATGAACCTTCATGGCTATAAAGGAATATACCATCTTGATGGTTTTATCTTTTTTTATTTTTATTTCATTGTTTATAGCGTGTGTGTGCTTGGTATCACAAACGCTAATATCTGTGAAGGGTTTGTGACCTTAACCCTTTCAGGACAATGTTTTTCTTTGTTTTGATGTCAGTTCTTGACGATAGCTATTTTACAACTTAAGCTATGTGTGTGCTCAAATAAAAGTGCCTGCTTGCTTCTTAAATTATACCCCCATATCATATACTGTTTTTAAGGACACTTAGGGCTATCACTTGAGACCATTTTTTTTAAAAACATAACCATTTGTGTACTGTATAAATTTTAATAAAAAGTGTAAAAATGTGAAAAAAAGCTGTGTTTTTTTTTTCTTGGGCACAGTATATATCTTTCGTCTCTCTCTCTCTCTCTGATACAAGATCAAAGTGTATCAGTGAGAGAGGGGGAGGTTTTTGACAATCAGTGTTCACACAACACTGATTGTCATTTACTATATTTTTTGCATTTATTGCATGTGATCAATGTGATTCTGGCTTACTGTTAAGGCAACCAGGATCAACTTACCCCATCTCTCCCCCCAAATTTGGAGGAGGTTGGTAAATGATTGTGATTAGCCTTTACATCAATCATAATCCACACTGCAATGGCTGAGACAGCGTGTCTCAGCTATTGCAGGTAAGGCAGCCCCTTCTCTGGGTGTTTCAGACTTGCCTCTATCAGAGGCTGTCTGAAACAGTGGTGTCCCGAGGGGAGTGCGGGGGGTGTGGACCGCACCGGGTGACACCTCCAGCAGGGTGACACCCATGCTGCCGGCATCCCCCCGCACCGCGATGCTCAACTTTTTTTTCTCTTTTTCTGGCAGCCGTAACCGCTGGATTCAGCCGCCGTAAAAAAAAAAAATCACTTCGACCAAATGTGACTTTACGTCACATCCGGTGACTGTGTTTCCCTCCTCAGACGTCCGGCCGGGGACACGGAGCAGCAGCCAGGCAGTAAATGATGGAGAAGGGGGGAGGAGGGAGGAAGCAAACGAGCACTGGAATAGCACAATATTCCTGGTATCTGACTGGCACAATATTACTGGTATCTGACTGGCACAATATTACTGGGCACTGACTGGCACAATATTACTGGGCTCTGACTGGCACAGTATTACTGGGGTATGACTGGCACAATATTACTGGGCTCTGAATGGCACAATATTACTGGGCTCTGCATGGCACAATATTCCTGGTATCTGACTGGCACAATATTACTGGGCTCTGACTGGCACAGTATTACTGGGGTATGACTTGCACAATATTACTGGGCTCTGAATGGCACAATATTACTGGGCTCTGCATGGCACAATATTCCTGGTATCTGACTGGCACAATATTACTGGGCTCTGAATGGCGCAATATTCCTGGGCTCTGACTGGCACAATATTCCTGGTATCTGACTGGCATAATATTACTGGGCTCTGCATGGCACAATATTACTGGGCTCTGACTGGCACAATATTACTGGGCTCTGCATGGCAATATATTCCTGGTATCTGACTGGCACAATATTACTGGGCTCTGCATGGCACAATATTACTGGGCTCTGACTGGCACAATATTACTGGGCTCTGACTGGCACAATATTCCTGGTATCTGACTGGCACAATATTACTGGGCTCTGCATGTCACAATATTCCTGGGCTCTGACTGGCACAATATTACTGGGCTCTGCATGGCACAATATTCCTGGTAACTGACTGGCACAATATTCCTGGTATCTGACTGGCACAATATTACAGGCATCTGACTGGCACAATATTCCTGGTATCTGACTAGCACAATATTACAGGCATCTGACTGGCACAATATTCCTGGTATCTGACTAGCACAATATTACTGGGCTCTGCATGGCACAATATTCCTGGTAACTGACTGGCACAATATTACTGGTATCTGACTGGCACAATATTACTGGGCTCTGTATTGCACAATGTTACTGGGCTCTGAATGGCACAATATTACTGGTATCTGACTGGCACAATATTACTGGGCTCTGCATTGCACAATATTCCTGGTAACTGACTGGTACAATATTACTGGGCTCTGCATGGCACAATATTCCTGGTAACTGACTGGCACAATATTACTGGACTCTGCATGGCACAATATTCCTGGTATCTGACAGGCAGAATATTAATGGTATCTGACTGGCACAATATTACAGGCATCTGACTGGCACAATATTCCTGGTATCTGACTGGCACAATATTACAGGCATCTGACTGGCACAATATTCCTGGTATCTGACTAGCACAATATTACTGGGCTCTGCATGGCACAATATTCCTGGTAACTGACTGGCACAATATTCCTGGTATCTGACTGGCACAATATTACAGGCATCTGACTGGCACAATATTCCTGGTATCTGACTAGCACAATATTACTGGGCTCTGCATGGCACAATATTCCTGGTAACTGACTGGCACAATATTACTGGTATCTGACTGGCACAATATTACTGGGCTCTGTATTGCACAATGTTACTGGGCTCTGAATGGCACAATATTACTGGTATCTGACTGGCACAATATTACTGGGCTCTGCATGGCACAATATTCCTGTTAACTGACTGGTACAATATTACTGGGCTCTGCATGGCACAATATTCCTGGTAACTGACTGGCACAATATTACTGGGCTCTGCATGGCACAATATTCCTGGTATCTGACAGGCAGAATATTCATGGTATCTGACTGGCACAATATTACTGGGCTCTGTATTGCACAATATTACTGGGCTCTGAATGGCACAATATTACTGGTATCTGAATGGCACAATATTACTGGGCTCTGAATAGCACAATATTACTGGTATCTGAATGGCACAATATTGCTCTTCTAAGAGCTGCTTTTCAAAGACTATATTTAATATTTAAGAGATATTCTGGAGATACTCTGGAGGTAGTCTGAGGTATACAAGAGGTGAGAAAAACTAAAAGATCTTTCTGATTTTAATTCTTAAAATGGCAGATTTGGTTTACTGTGATAATTGTTCTGCATTTGTTTCACATTCCATTCTTTGGAGGTTTGGAGGCTGTCTAATCTGTAGACAGTTCTCAAGATTGCAGCAGGAGATTGCATTTTTAAAGTCCGAGATTTGTAATTTATCTGTAAAACAAACTCGGGCTGAGACTGTTGCGAAGTCACTGCCACAGAGGCCATTGCCGCAGAGGCTTTCTAGGAATGGCAGGTGGATTACTGTTGGATCTGGTAGGCTTAGAGTTGTGGATAAAAGGCATGTCCCGCAGTCTGTGGCTGTCCAGAATTCATTTTCAGCACTTGCAGAGTGCAGTGGTGTTGTGGAGGCAAGCTCAGACTCAGAGTTTGAGGAACCACTCTCCTATGTGGCTAAGGTGTGCAAGGAGAAGGTGAGGCCTGATAGAAAGCAGTTGTTGTTGGGCGATTCTATCATAAGAGGTGCGGAGTTGGACAGTATTGGCTTAGTGAGATGTCTTCCTGGAGCTACTGCTCGCAGAGACAGGAGGCGTATTTCTAATATTGTTAAGCAAGCAAATCAGGAAGGAGAATTGGATGTACTGGTTCATCTAGGGACAAATGATTTGGCTTGCAATGAGGTTTCAGAGGTGAAGGAAGCTTTTCGTGTTCTTGCTAATGATATACGGCAGGTTGTGTCCACACTGTCCTTTTCTGAAGTTATGCCTGTGCATAACATTCAGAATGATAGACGGATGCGTATTAGGGACTTCAACTTGTGGCTTGGAGAATGGTGTCGGGAGCAAGGATTTGGCTTTGTTTCTCATGGAAGTTCACTATGGGATAGAAAGGTACTGTACAAAAAAGATGGTTTGCATCTTTCTCAAAAGGGAACGAATGTTCTCAGTGAGCAGTTCAGAGGTTTTGCTAGGAGGTTTTTAAACTAAAAGAGGGGGGCAAAATGGCGATAAAACATCAATCCAATTGCCCCCCAAAAAAGGTACATAAGTTACCTGTAGTCAGTGTGCTGAAAAATGATAAGCTTAGGGTCATGTCTACAAATGCTCGCAGTTTAGGGAATAAGATCCATGAACTTGTGACAATATTAGCAACTGAGAATGTAGATTTAGTGGCTGTTACTGAGACATGGTATAATGAAAAACATGACTGGGACATTTCAATACCAGGGTACTCTTTATATAGAAAAGACAGAGAAGGTAAAAAAGGGGGAGGGGTGGCCCTGTATGTGAGGAATAGCTTAAAATGTAACGTAATACAAGTTAGTGAGGCGAACATAGAGTCAGTTTGGGTTACATTAGAATTTAGTAATCATATGGTAACTCGGGTAGGTGTGATTTATAGGCCCCCTGGACAAATAGAGGAGTTAGATAATCTACTAGTTGAGGAAATAGCTAAAATGACAATGAAGGGAGAAGTGATCATCATGGGTGACTTTAATCTTCCTGATGTGAACTGGAAATACAAAACAGCTACTTGCGCCAGGAGTACGCATATCCTAAACTCCCTACTGGGATTATCTCTAAAACAAGTAGTGCAGGAGCCAACTCGAAAGCAGGCCATACTAGACTTAGTGTTCACAAATGGAGATTTGTTATCAGATATTACTGTAGGTGAAAGTTTAGGATCTAGTGATCACCAGACAGTGTGGTTTAATATAAGAACAGTGACGCAGTCACACCACACAAAAACAAAAGTTTTAGATTTTAGAAAAACAGACTTTTCTAAAATTAGATTAGGTGTGAAGGAGTCATTATCAGACTGGAGCAATTTAAATGGAGTCCAGGAGAAATGGGATTATCTAAAAGTTGCACTACTGAAGGCAACAGAAAATTGCATAAGGCTTGTCAGTAAGAGCAAAAAATTGAAGAAACCACTGTGGTACTCAGCAGAGGTGGCTAAAATAGTAAAAAATAAAAAGCTAGCATTTAGTAATTATAAAAATACTCAGAGTGAGGAAGATAGAAAGATCTATAAGAGTAGGCAGAAAGAGGCAAAGCAAGCTATAAGAGCTTCCAAAGCACACACAGAAGAGACTATAGCCCAGTCAGTGAAAAAGGGGGATAAAACATTTTTTAGATACATAAATGAGAAAAGGAAAGTAAAACAAGGATTAGTTAGATTAAAAACAAAAGAAGGATGCTATGTAGAAGAGGATAAAGGCTTAGCAGACTGCCTTAATGAATATTTTTGTTCAGTTTTTACAAATGAAAATGAGGGTAAGGGACCTCATTTAGGGAAAAAGACTAATGAGTCTTTTGATGCATGTAAGTTTACAGAGGAAGAGGTTTTACTTCAGCTGTCTAAAGTAAAGACAAATAAGTCGATGGGACCTGATGGGATACATCCAAAGTTATTAAAAGAACTTAGTGGTGTACTAGCAAAACCGTTAACAGATTTATTTAACCAATCATTGTTAACGGGAGTAGTTCCAGAAGACTGGAAATTAGCTAATGTTGTGCCCATTCACAAGAAAGGTAGTAAGGAGGAGGCGGGCAACTATAGACCAGTAAGTCTTACTTCAGTAGTGGGGAAAATAATGGAAACCTTGTTAAAGAATAGGATTGTTGAACATCTAAAGTCGCTTGGATTTCAAGATCAGAGACAGCATGGGTTTACTTCAGGGAGATCATGCCAAACTAATCTTATTGATTTTTTTGATTGGGTAACTAAAATAATAGATCAGGGTGGTGCAGTAGACATTGCTTACCTAGATTTCAGTAAGGCTTTTGACACTGTCGCACATAGAAGGCTTATCAATAAACTGAAATCTTTGAGTTTGGATTTCAATATTGTTGAATGGATTAGACAATGGCTGAGTGACAGGCAACAGAGGGTTGTAGTCAATGGGGTATATTCGATGCAAGGTCTTGTTACTAGTGGGGTACCTCAGGGATCTGTTCTTGGACCCATTCTCTTTAATATTTTTATTAGCGATATTGCAGAAGGTCTTGTTGGCAAAGTATGTCTTTTTGCCGATGATACAAAGATTTGCAGCAGGGTTGATATTCATGGAGGGATAAGCCAAATGGCAAATGATTTAGCTAAACTAGAAAAATGGTCAGAGCAGTGGCAACTGGCATTTAATGTGGACAAGTGCAAGATTATGCACCTTGGGCGTAAAAACCCAAAAGCAGAATATAGACTATTTGGTACAGTCCTAACCTCAACATCTGAGGAAAGGGATTTAGGAGTAATAATTTCAGAGGACTTGAAGGTAGGTAGGCAATGCAATAGAGCAGCAGGAAATGCTAGCAGAATGCTTGGTTGCATAGGGAGAGGTATTAGCAGTAGGAAGAGGGAAGTGCTCATGCCATTGTACAGAGCACTGGTGAGACCTCACTTGGAGTATTGTACTGGAGACCGTATCTCCAGAAGGATATTGATACTTTGGAGAGAGTTCAGAGAAGGGCTACTAAACTGGTTCATGGGTTGAAGGATAAAACTTACCAGGAAAGGTTAAAGCATCTTAACATGTATAGCTTGGAGGAAAGACGTAACAGGGGGGATATGATAGAAACATTTAAATACATAAAGGGAATCAACACAGTAAAGGAAGAGGGTATATTTAAAAGAAGAAAAACTACCACAACTAGAGGACATAGTCTTAAATTAGAGGGGCAACGATTTAAAAGTAATATCAGGAAGTATTACTTTACTGAGAGGGTAGTGGATGTATGGAATAGCCTGCCAGCAGAAGTGGTAGAGGTAAACACAGTCAAGGATTTTAAGCATGCGTGGGATAGACACATGGCTATCCTAGCTATAAGGCCGGGAAAGGGGGACTAATAAAAGTACTCAAAAAAAATAAAATTGGGCAGACTAGATGGACCGAATGGTTCTTATCTGCCGACACATTCTATGTTTCTATGTTTCTATTACTAATCTCTGAATGGCACAATATTACTGGCATCTGAATGGCACAATAATTATGGCATCTGTATGGCACAATATTACTGGTATTTGAATGGCACAATATTACTGGTATATGAATGGCACAATATTCCTGGTATCTGAATGGCACAATATTACTGATATTTGAAAGGCACAATATTACTGGTATCTGAATCACACAATAATACTGGCAAATGAATGGCACAATGGTATTGGCATCTGGCACAATAATACTGGGCAATAATATTAATGGGCAAATTGGCTGTTAGAGAGAGAGAGAGAGAGAGAGAGAGAGAGAGAGAGAGAGAGAGAGAGAGAGAGGTCTGTATGAGAGAGAGGTCTGTATGTATAGATATGTATTGTTTTAATTATGGGGCACCTGTGTATGTGGCATAATTAATTGGGCAGAGGTGAGTCATAAATAGTGGGGCTCTGGTGTGGCATAATTTATGGGGCTCTGGTGTGGCATAATTTATGGGGCTCCTGTGTGTAGCATAGTTATGGGGCTCCTGTCTGTGGCATAGTTATGGGGCTCCTGTGTGTGGGATAGTTAATAGGCCATCTAACTGGCATTACTAAGGAATCTGTTAGGCATTGTATTGGAGGAAATCCAGGGGAGTGACACCATGAGTTTCCGCACCGGGTGACACCAACCCTAGTGACGCCCCTGGTCTGAAACACCCCTCACTGATTTGCATAGGGTGAGAGGGCGTGATTGACAGGTCAGTGACTATTGTCACTGTCATGGGCAGTCCTGGTGGCCATTTTTTTCCTTTCCTGGATGCCTTCACTTATGAAGCATCCAGGAAAGCGCAAATAGTGCGAATCACGGCAAAAAGCTCGATTGCGCTATTTTAAACAGAGGCCTTATGGGCATTGTCATCGTTGCGTTGCATTGGGAGCTTGTACATGTTGTTAAAGGGTTAATATGTGTAATCTTGAGATGGTTTCAACCTTCTGATGTCATTAAAGTTTTAATAATATTTAACACAGAAGCATTTTCTTCTAGCTCATACTTCTGTCGCCAAATGTGATGCGTCTTACTCTGGAGTGCAAAGGCTTAGAGGACAGAGGAAAATTAAAAGGGTGTTATTTTGTAATTGGGTTAGACATATGGTAGACATATGGTAAGGAACAATTTAGCTCCCTTAAAAATGTTGATTTAACAAAATTATGTATATCAAAGATTTAAAGAATTAATCAATTAAATGTATTTAATTTTTTATGTTCCATACTTACCTTGAAAACGTACTATTGCAGGGCTTTATTTGGGGGATGGATACTATCTCATTCAGTATAATATACATTTTTTTTTTTTTTGCATAAAATTGTATCTATCTTTATTATCTCCACATTTAGAATTCTACACACAACATAAATTATTTTATATTGTTTTACTCTTTTTGAAATCAATAATTCTCTTTATTCTGTACAAATGTTAAAGGGTGTCCACAGCATGATCAAATAGCAACCGTTCACATCCCAACGTGTTTCACTCGTCTTCACACTTAATTGTAGGTACATGAAAGTAGGGCTCCTTACACATGTATACAAATTTGTTATGTACAAACTACAATAGTTTGTTTTACAAACAGAAAGACAATAGCCACAAGCTTGCAGTTCTACCAAGCCAGGCCTAGTCAAGTCTAACCTTATTCACTCCGCTTTATATCACAAGCTCCAAATATTCTTGTAAAAAAGATAATAATCTTTCAAATTTGAGTTTAAGCTTTATATAAACAGTATCATTCCCCCCCCGAGGAAATGGATGACCCTTCTGCAATGTCATAAGTGTTTTCAAGGCATATGTGCCAGCAAATGGTGGATGATGCATTTTGAATTCATCATAGACATGACCTGTGGCAAATGTCTGCAAATATGTAACACTATGTAACTGCTTTTCAAGATCAACAACAAGACTGACTCACATTCTCTAGGCAGTAGAAAAGGCAATACATTTATTTTTGTTAACTGCAAGGCACTTTCTTGTGAGTAAAATTCTTTCTATCACTTATGACTGCTGATTTATTAAATGTTTTTATCATTATTTTTTAGCATGCTTGAAAAGCTGTCTTGGACATAAAAGGGAATGCTGGGGCAAGAACTAACTCATTGTTAACATTATTTAGATATTCTTACTTGGAATCCCTTTCAGTGTTGTAATTAGGGTATTTCTGTGGGACAAACAGGTCTGCTGTGCAGATATTGTTTAGTAATGAGCTACTAACTTACTAACACTAGGGAGGATTCATTTAACACTTCTGATAGCTGAGTGGTGTGCAGAGATTGTTAATCAACTGTGTTCTCTCTGTGAACTCTGAGCGTACTAAAATTCACAAACTTAGCTGGAGGTACATTAGCACCTTGATAGATAATTGCATTTTTCCAGGATACATTGCATAGGTTGTTGAGATGCTGATGTGCCTGTGAGCTGAAGTTATAAATCTTGCAACATTGTTCACCAGGAAGGGGGATCAGGACATTCTCTAAGCAAGCAATACTTTTTAACGTGGAAGCTCTGACAAAAGTGCTTTATAAAAAAAAATATATTGTGATGGTTGAAGGGACAAACTCACTTTAGAATAAGATGAAGATTATTGCTAATGTACAAGCTTTTTTTCCAATGTGATTTGATGCAGGAATTCTGCATAAATCAAATTTTTAATATTTGACTCAAGCCCTCTCCAGTGATTACTCAGCATGTATACCGCAGGCACTGATTATATAAACACTGATGATATGAAACGTTGTTTTATATAGTCACTTCCTGTGCTCCTCAAACTGATTACATTGTGTGGACTCTCAGTGACCTTGCTCTTGTACACAGTAGAATCTCTTAACAGTGCAACACATTTTCTGATAACATCACTGGAGAGACAGGAAATTCCATTGATTTGAATGAAACTATTCTCATTGGTTCCTGTAGCAAAAAATAAAATGTAAATGGCTTTAGTGTGGGCAGTCCTGGTTTCTTGAAAACTGCAGTAATTTCACAATTTTATCTAGCTGTAAGTAGTTCATATTTTAAGCAATGCAAAATATAAAACATGCATTTAAAAGCACGTTAATATACATTCATATTTGGAAGATTAATTTTGGGCATTAGAAAGTCTCTTTAATGATAAAAATTGAATAAAGAAAAAAAAAATGTTATTCCTCTTTATGTGCACCTAGTGGAAACAAAACTTATTTTTGAGGTTTGTCCTGCCGGTCTCTACCTCTGTTCACTCTACCTCCCAAATTCAGCCCCCTGGTATCCCAATTCGCTGAGGTGAAATGTTGGGAGGTATGTCTGTGCAGAAAGTGCAGACAAGGTATGCACTGGCTCTGCTATCATTCCCGTTAGTCTGCTGCTAGCTCATCCAGTCTGCCTCCCTGGGCCTAGTCGTCCTAGGCAGAAATACTACAGTAATATAGTTAGTAGTTACAATTAGTAAGTAGTTACATTTAAATTAGTATTGGCATAAGGTATAGGGTTACAATTAAATTAAAATTAAAATATATTAAGGGTAAGCATAAGGGTTAGAGTTAAGGTTACATTTCGGGTTAGGGTTAAATGTAGAGTTCTGGTTGGGTTCAAAAGGTCAATATAGGAAAAAACTAAAAACACTATTTTTAGTTTTTTCCCCATAACTTGCAAAAAACTGCTGAAAAACATGGAAACAAGCAGATTTCTGAACTCAGGACAACATTTAGAAACTATTTAGATGGGGTCTTTTTTTAATGATTGTAGTTGTTTAAATTATATTTTAGGTCAAAGTTAGAAAAAAGTGCTAAGGTTAGCCTTCACTGCATTCTAATTCACTTCACTGCTGATAAAACTTGTTGTATGGTTATGCTTATTGTATTATGGAAAACATGTGGACTGGTAGCAGGAAAGGGCTGGAAGGACAAAAATTTAGTAGACCACAGTACAACTTTATGAGCCCACCCGTTATAGAAATGGATAGACATGTGAGACTGAAAAGGTCCAGAGACTGATGTATATATATATATATATACACAACACACAGACATAGACAGACAGAGCAGTGGTCGGACTCCGGTGTGTTTTTACCCAGTGTCCATTGGCCTTTTATCACCACATCCCTACTACAGGCTGTGAAGGTGGACTCCATGAGGGACTCTCAAGTGCATGTCTATGAAAGGCCATAACACAGAGCACACCTGGGGCTATCTATACTAACCTACTGATATCAGCCAGAGCCTCATCTGGAGAAGATAGATGTCTTGCCAATGCACTGTGGTATTTAGAAAATTAAAAATGGTGCACCCTTGGCCCATTAAGACAGATTAGAGAGATCCCCGAGCGCCCAGATACCCCCGATACACACGGTTCATCTCCCTCTGCCAGGCCGATCCCAGGAATAAATGAGAGTATGAATGATAGGATGAAAGGTAGATAATAATTTTTCGTTTGGAGTACTGGAAGATAAATTATCAATAAAGAAATTTAAACTTATACTAGTAACAGTTAACTAAGACCCACATAAACCTGAAACAATTTTATTTGCACTGCTTAGCTTTACGGATTTAATCAACATTAAATTATGAACAAGCACCAGGATGAACCGGAGGCACTTAAATGCAATACAAATCTATACAGATAGTTGCATACACTCCTGGGTCTGAGTGTTAAAGAAATAAAAAAAAAAAAAAAAAAAAGACAGATTAGAGAGCAGGCAAGGTTGCAATTGCCAGGCCTCCCATGACTGCAAAGAAAAATATTTCAGAAACTTTTCAGAAACATTCTAATCCTTAGTGTGACAAAATGTAATACTGTTATACCTCTCTATGGTGTTTTTCACTTCTTTATAGGAGGGACAGAAAGCCCACTATCAATACCTAGTACCATTCAAAATATACACAGTCTTTGTCAAAAAATGAAACCCTTGAGAGAAATAATTTTGTAAATGATCAGGCAACGATCGTTGGTTGCTCCTAGTTTTGTGTCTGTCTGTCAATCATGTAAGATGGGACGGTGGAAGGTATTTGTGAATGTGAATGCTAATGCAAACTTTTCCGAAGGATGACACATGAGGGAGGGTGCAGGCAGACAGAGAGACAGTCACAAGATGTCAGCACTGTATTATAAGGAGGAGCCCAGAACATGCTGAAGACTTATAGGTAAGTTGTTTGTTTCAGCACATTAAACCAGGAGGAAAGGTAAGCATTAGGGGAAGCATTTTATACAGCAGTATATTTTTATTGTTAGGGTTTAATACCATTTTAAACTAACTCATTGTTTTAAAATGCTTAATTTATAATAAAACGCACATCATCCTTCTCAATCTTTATCAAGATGCTTGACTACATATTTAATTGTAAGACAGCAGGCAGTTGATGTAATATCATCTGATGATTCCAATACCTGATATTGCACTGAGTTTGCACATTTTGACTAGACATGTCTGAGATTGCCTTCCATTAAGGTACTAAGAAATATTACAAATTAAATTGTTCTGTAAGGTTAAAACAAATGAGGACTGACTTTCTCTGTCCTTCTTTTCATTATTAAATATTCTTAGTTTGCTCCTTCTAAAAGCATTTCTGTTTAGCAGAATAACTGTAGAAAACATATCAATCTTATATCACAAATTACTTTTCCATTTCTATTACAAAGTGAACTTGGTGAGCATTATGTAATGAATCACAGACCATTTTTTACCACCAAAATTAGATAATAAGAGCTGCATTTACCATAACTTTTTGTAAAGTCTCACCTGATGTCATGATACATTTATATAAAGCGTTTATCCTAAAATACCCAACAATAAATCAATTTGTCAATGTTATATCGTAAATACATTATACTTTTTAAGACAAACCAGTACAAGAACTGCAGAAACTAGCATAATATGCTCAAAAATGTATCTCTCACATAAATCATGCGCAATTTATAAAGTATGTAAAAGAAAACAAATAAGATACATACATTTTGTGTCCTGTATACCACTGCATCCCTGACCTTTCATGTTTATCTTCTGTCTACCTATACAGGCAACCAAAACTATCTCCTGTCTGCAGTCTGTTGAGTATATTTTTAGATATGTGTCCATTGCAATATAATACAGATTGTAAATGAAAAAGACTAAATGTCAATAAAGCAAATCTAAGAAAATTCAATTTAAATTACTCTATTGACATCTGATCTTATCAATTCCTTATAGCTGCCCCTGTGTGACAGGAGGTTATATGTTTCCCCCCTACTACCATCATTTTCCATCTTATTGTATGTGGATGATGATGGTTCAATGAAAAAAAATAAAAATAACAAGCATCTTCAAAGATTTTCAAATAATTATTTTAAATTAATACAAAAGCACAGATGGGACATTGTGCAATAATTTTTCTTCCCATTTCAAAAGCTACCGATGTGTGTTAAACGATAGTAAATACGTTGATTACTCCTCTTACAGCCATATCATATGATCTATTTAATCTCTGAAGGATTTGTTTTTCTCTGTTATTTTAGCACAATCCTCTCTAAAGAAGCAAGATCAGTATTGATCAGCCTGTAACAATTTGCACTTGAGCAACAATTTCCCCTCAAGTGTGTTTTCATGCACTTCAGCATTTCACATAGAAGAGCAGATAAACCAGTGACACAGATAAATAGTGCAAGTTCTCTGTGTTCAGAGGAAGTGACAATGTGATAGAGGACAGCGCTGTAAGAAGGCTGCATGAGTACAGAACATTGATCTAAAAGGCATTCATCACACGCCATATGGTTTGGAAAAGACTAGCTTTGGGTGCTGTAATTGATACTGTGGGCTACTCTGGAAGGCTTGAAGCAAGTAAAAACATGTCTCTGAAACACACCATAACTGAGCAACAGAATCACTATGGCCAAGTAATAGAATTATAACAACTTCATGATTATGATGGAATTAGAGGAAAACAATACATATGTCACAGAAAAATGACTTTTAAATAGCAGGGCACAGGACACGATATCTGTAAATAATTGTTGCTGTTATTCATCTGATCACTTAACACTCTGTAGAGAAGTTATTAGAGCAAAACCAAAAAGTCTGAATTTCTTCATTAAATTCAACTCGTATACGATGCATGCTCATTATCCAGATCAAAACAAAGGGATTTATTTGTCAATTGGATTCACAAAAGAATGTTGTTTTTCTCTTGCACAATGGATTACACATGTATTAGGGCTCATCTGCCTTGACCAGTAATTGATTTAATATTCATATTCTTACACCTTGTAATAAAAAAAAAAGCAGTGCAGCAAATCCTTGAATGTTTCAAAGTGTTTGCTTTTAATCACAGAAATAAATTCGGCCTTTCGGTGCGGAAATGAATTGCAATTTGAGGTCTCTCACAAATCATGGATGAAAAAGTTCTTTGAACTGAGATTGCAGCTAATACATCAACCAGCAAATTTCACGGATGTCATCTGTTTTAAAGAATAAAGCACACGTGTAAATGTTGAGTCACTGCTGACTTCTAATTACGTCTCAAATAATACCAGCATACAATGCTAGTATAGGCTTTACATAGATTTAGATATCCAAGCAAATCTGCCATTTTGAATCCCTGCATCCTGCAAGGCTATAATTATTGGACTTAATATTTACTTTTTTTTTTTTATCATTCAATACTTAAGCAGCCTCAATACACCAGGCATACAATTATATTTTTACTTTGTACAAATTACAGTTTACCCATAGTTTTAGGTTGAAATTATTTCATCCAGGCCTCTAGTCATGACATTCATGAGAGGCACGCAGGCTGTTTCCACGTACAGCAGTTTCAATGCTCCCCACAAAGAAAATGTTATTTGCTCTCTTTATGTTGACCTCAGCTGTTTCAAGTGCTTCAGATTTCATCCAGGATGGGGTGAGGTATTATAACACAAGGAGGCCTTGCTGATATAGTTGTGATTGTTGGTACAAAACTAAAGTGTCCTTGAGGATTAGATTTGGGGAACACTGACTTAATAGAGTTTGCAGGCACAGATTCTTTTTTTTTTTTTTTTAGTTTTTTTTAATGTTAGATTAATTTATGCAGTACCTGCTGGTTGCAAAATTATTATTATTATTGTTTATTTATTTCACTGCTTGCCCACTTTGGCAAGCTGCATCATAATCTAAGGGAGAGGTTTCTTACACCATCTGAATTATAGATAGGTTTAGATAGGTACATCTATAAAACTAGCTCCATGTTTGCTGTTTTAAGGAACAATCAGGCAAACTCCACTGAACAAAATTATAAACACAACACTTTTGTTTTTACCCCATGTTTCATGAGCTGAACTCAAAGATCTAAGACTTTTTCTATGTACACAAAAGGCCTATTTCTCTCAAATATTGTTCACAAATCTGTCTAAATCTGTGTTAGTGAGCACTCCTCCTTTGCCGAGATAATCCATCCCCCTCACAGGTGTGGCATATCAAGATGCTGATTAGACAGCATGTTTATTGCAGTGTTTCCCAACCCAGTCCTCAAGGCACACCTACCAGTCCAGGATTTAGGGATTACCCAGTTGTGTCTAAGGTGTTTTTTTTCTTCTTTGTAAAAACACCTTAGACACACCCAGGTAATCCCTAAATCCTGGACTGGTAGGTGTGCCTTGAGGACTGGGTTGGGAAACACTGGATTATTGCAAAGGTGTGCCTTAGGCTGGCCACAATAAAAGGCCACTCTAAAATGTGCAGTTTTATCACACATCACAATGCCACAGATGTAGTAAGTTTTGAGGGCGCATGCAATTGGCATGCTGAATGCAGGAATGTCCACCAGAGCTGTTGCCCGTGAATTGAATGTTCATTTCTCTACCATAAGCCGTCTCCAAAGGCGTTTCAGAGAATTTGGCAGCACATCCAACCGGCCTCACAACCGCAGACCACGTGTAACCATACCAGCTCAGGACCTCCACATCCAGTATCTTAACCTCCAAGATCCTCTGAGACCAGCCACCCGGACAGTGTATATATAATCTAGCACTACACTTGTAAATGGGTACATAAATACACTAGTACTTTTGTGTGATGACATTAAATTAAATATGTATTTTTGGACTCTTTTATATTTTAGACTTGCATAATAAATTAATTAAAGCAATTCAAGTATCTTTCACATTCTAAATTTACTTCCCATGCTGTAACTCTGCTGGAAACAAGAATAATTATGAACCAATATTTTTGCAGTTTATAAACCGTTACAAAAATAACACAGAATTGTCATTGTAATGTTTATTATAAATAGATTACCACCATAAAACTGAAATTATGAAATTGTTTGTTTATTATTATTAAGCTACTTTTATCTTTCCAATCGTGGCTTGAAATATTCAATATAATCTAGATTTGATTTGTTTCCTAGGTAAGGCCAAATGATATGCCTACACTAGACACATAAACATTTAGTTTGTTACAGATGTAGCGGACAATTTATTTTTATATAATTGATGTTTGGTAGTGAAAATGCAATGGAACAATCAATGTCTCAAAAAAACGTATTTAAGTGGACATTTATTTAATTTTCAATGCATTGTCTAGCAAGGGACACAACCTTATTTAGAGTTTCATTGCTCATGCAATAGGGGAAACAATAATTGTTGAATACTGTTATATTTGTACTCTTTATTGGATGGTGATGAAATCATATTGATTTATATTGGATGATGAGATGTTGTATTGTTCTCCAAAACATCACATTTGTGTCAAACTGCTTCTATCTATCATCAAATCTTTCAAAATGTTCCTTTAACTTGTACATATTATTTGTTGAAATATATAATTCTAGGAAAGTAAGGGAATAAAACAAGCAAAAATAAAAAAAACAAAAACATTTTTTTGCAGAACATTGTATAATTTATGAGTCATATTTTGGCAGCTGAATTTTCCACTAGTTTATGTGAGTGACAGATTTCAGTATAATTTTTATTTGATTTATAAACAATAATTGTCTTTTTTTTTTATTGAGGAAACTAGAATTTCAAAAGCCTAGGGAGCAATTTATTTTTGGCATTAGCTTTAATTGCTGGGACTGAGCAAATTTACTGCAACATTAGTCAATTCCATTCCATTGAATTTGGATTATATGCATGGAATCTATAATTTAATAAATGTTTTTCAAGCTTGTGCTAGGGTTGCAGTTTTTGGAAGTTTAAAATGACATGTATAGAGCAATCTCTTATGAAAAATATGTACATTTAGTCGTCCCGTAGGCTGATCTAATTTTTTGGCCTTTAAGATGCACCTACAAAAGTAGCATTAAATGTTTTTTTAAATGGCAAATTCTGTCAGAATTTATGACTCCAGTTGCATAATGTATTTTAGAAAACAGTCAGTAATTATGCATGGGTCATTTTTTCAACTGTTATTTTATATTCTAAACAAAATAGTTTTTTACTAACCTTTTACCTCCTGTCTTGTTATCGTGTGCACTCTGATTCGGGAAATACAATCTTTGATTTACTTTTTTATCTATATTTGACATCGTATTTTTTTTTTTAAGTTGGGCCTCCCTATCCTTTCTAGGGTTGCCATACAGCCGGTATTTTGGTAAGTCTATGGAGGCACCAGAAGGCCAGTATTTTTTTATACAAAAAGTGGCAACCTTAGTCCTTTCCCTGTCTCAGGAGTCCTGCATACACCTGTTTTGTTCACCCAGGTATCTCCAGATGTCATCCAGTCTTTCAAGTTATACTTTCTTTAGATGCAGTAGATGAAAGAGGCTTGTATCTTTGGTGACGTGGTAATTGGACAATTTATATGGTTTCATCCTCATTTGGCATTGTTATATAGCTAGAAGAACATCTACTGGATCATCTCTAATGGAGATCTCTCAACAGTCTTTGACAGCATTGCTGGCATTGTGACTAGGCACAAAAGTCAGAAGCTTCAGCCAGTGAAGGCAGATAGTCCTGATATCCTTACACTCCAGGGTGTACGTTTTCCTGTATTATTAGACAGAAAAGGGCAGTTGGATGATGTTCAACCAAGGGGAAGCTGCTATGCCCTATCCAGGGGCATTGCTCGGTATACAAAAGATCTGGGACTAGAGCCATTGGCAGTTTTGATAGAAGTGGATTAAAGAAGCTCACATGCTTGGGTTGGCATATAAAGGATAAATATGGTGCCAACGAGTACTAGGTATTTATAATATAAGCAATAAATACATATACATCATTTAGATGATGCCAATGAGCAGTAAAGGCATAAATAAACTTTGTATATGATGCCAATGAGCAATAAATACATGAATGAAATGCACTTTTTCAGACCTGCTCTATAATAAAGAACAGATCAAAACAAAGTGTAAAAATATCCCTCTATAAAAATTCCCCCAGACATGACATTTATATTTTGCAGCTAATAACTGCGGTATTTCTATTAGACACAATGTTAAATAGGGTATTTTATAAAAATATTGAAGACATTTTTATTATTTTTTGTGTGCAAATGCGTAATACAATATTAGGATGTTTTTCAGCAATTAAATAATTTGGATGTCGAATATGTCATTAGATTAATAGCTCATCAGTTACGTGAGCTTCAGTTATACTTCATTTATGCCACTAATTATTGCTTCTCATTTGTCAGGAAGAAAAAAAATTGAATTGAACTTACCCATAGAATCATTAATACAAGAGATTGTGATCTAAATCAACCATTTCATCATGTTAACATAGTAAGTCGTAGCCTTCTTTTTAGAAATCCAAAATATTTTTATCTTGAATAAAACGGGCCATTCTTTTTTTTATTTTTTAAATATGGTTTCCAATCAGCTGTTGCTACGTAAAACATCACACAGCAAATATAATTTTGACTACAAAGCTACTATTCCATATACTACTATACTACTATAGTTCATGCAGAGCCATCACTGCCAATAGGCAAATAAGGTTTATTTATTTTGTTTGTTTGTTTGTCTGGTGCTGACTGCGTGGCCAGCATCAGTGATGACACTGTGCATCCTGATGCATAAAGGGAGCGCTCAAACACTACTAGGCACTTCCTCTCAGTCGTAAGAGCAGGTCTGTAGCTTCTCTAGCACAAACCTACTCTAAGATGGATTGTTCCACTTGGTCTGTACGCATCAAAGTTGGTAAGAGCACAGAGTGTCACGTGACATCCCAGCGCACTAAATTCTAGCATGCACGGGGTTACAGACTACAATGGATCCCTTCCCTGCAACAAAGGTAAAGCAATAGAGGGGAGATCAATATTAATCTTTTCACTGCTATGTGACTGTACGTGTAACAGAGTGTGTATATGAATGTGTGAGTCTGTATGTATGATTTTTGTGTTTCTGATCTTTGCCCCTTCCCTGAGTTAATGTAATTATAAGTTGCTCCTCAGTCCTAATGCAGTATCTCACGAACACGGGCTACTGGCCCGGCTGAGACAGTGGACAGAGTGTGGGAGGGAAAGGATTAATTACACCAGATCCCTGGTTACCTGATGCTCTTCCCAGCAACCACTAAATTAACCCCTGCAATACCTCCTACACTATTAGCCTAGGACACAATTTGCTGCCACCACCAAGACTTTATATCCGGGCGTCTTCGGTTACCCCAGACACAGTACAATATAGTATCACAACCTTACTTTAATGAGCAGACACATATATAATAAACCCTTTGGTAACATGTTCTACCTGAGCTATCCTCAGAAGAGTGAGTTCATATTAGAGAACAAAGACAAGAGCTGATTAAGTACACATTTAATCTGAAAAAAGGCTTCACAGTGCTTGTACAAAAATACAGAAATACAAAGTACAAGTGCAAAACAGTCCATAAAAGAAAATAGGAGAAAACACAAGAAATCCTAACATATAATTACCGATATATATAATCCTTGTGGGAGATTCAGATGGTAAAGTTCTCCATACAGTTGTTAAAAAGAAATCTCAATTTGTACAATCCAACATTCTGATTATATAGATCCCTGGTGATTTTCTAAGAGACCAGCCCCCCTGGGTGGATCATAGGGGCTTGGCTTGACAGTTTATGACCCACTCCATCATACCTGTCCAGGGCACTAGTGTGGATAGTTACCTACAAACACAATAAGCTTACCAAAACGTGTCTTGTACTGTATAACACCATAATTTAGTTAGGATCACATTCCTTATATTTTTACGAATATTTAGACGCCAAACATGGATATTTTAACAGTTTGGAAAGTACTCATTCTTGGTTCTCGTGAGAGTAACACATTCCGCTGGCCATATTTGGTACCAAACAAAAGAATACAACCTGGACAATCTGAATATATATATATTGGACCCTCACACAATATATACACATGTTCCCCATAGTTCATATTTTCTGGTTGTCCTCTGATTCACCCAATGTCAGAGTACATGCTCCACTACCTTTTATGACCCTGGCTCACGAAGTCCAGCTCTGGTGATGGCTATCTGCTAGTTACACTTTATGGCTTAGGCCTGGTGGTGGATCAAAGCCTACAATACACTCTATTATAACATAAACATAACAAATTATATCAATGCCAACTCATGCTTTGGCATGAAACAGTAGTTTCTAAAAAAAAAGATGCAAAATACAGAGGTACAGTATTCTATTTGTTCCTTTACATACTTTCTGGAATATATTTTAGAAACTATTCATACCAACTGTAGATAATCTAGAAAAGTATTCAGAAAGAAAAAAAGCTGCTCTACCCCTGGAAACATGGCATGCAAATGATGTGTTGTAGTGTAAATAGCTTGAAGGCGTCCAGGCCTTATCTGAAATAATGTATAAAGCAGGTAAGCTGAATGTCTTGGACGTCAGCCATCTCTTGCTTATCAATTAAAAGATATCCTTGTATTGTGAAATAAAACCATGTGCAAAATAAAATGTCGGGTTTTCAGGTTTTGTGCGTTGTTTTACAAATAAGCAGTTATCAGATTTAGCACATGGCATGTGCAACATATTGTACTAGTTATTTTTTAATTCTATTTCCACTGCTATACATTTTTATCAATACGAGCTGTGTACTTTATGTAATATAAATAAGGTTGCCACCCAATTGGTATTTTATCGTCAGGCTGGTAAAAAAAAAAATTGGCTAACGGCCAATGTTAAGTCTATGGATGCAATAGCCTGGCCGGTATTTTTTTGAGGAAAAGGTGTCAACCCTAAATATAAACAGTTTAGAGAACTGATGCATGTTAATTTATATGTATATATGTTGGGGGAAGTAGAGCAGGCCTGGGACAAAGGCCTAAATGTGTAGACAACTACACTTTCCAACTAGGGTTGCCACCTTTTCCTCAAAAAAATACCATCCATATATGTGGGCGGAGCTACAAGAGGGTGGGCCTATGAGGGGGTGGAGCCACAAAGGGGGCTGATTATCACTGAAATGCTATATATTATTTGTATATCATGCCAGTGAGAAGCGTGTCTGTGTATATATATATATATATATATATATATATATATATATATATATATATATATTTGTATATCATATACACACAAGCTGTCTCTCACACTCGCAAACAAGCTTTCTCGCACACACTGTTTCACACACACACACACACACACACACACACACATGCAGTTTCTCACACACAGACTGTCTCTCTGTGAGTGAGAGTGACAGTCTGTGAGAGAGAGAGACAGTCTGTGAGAGAGACAGTCTGTGAGAGAGAAAGAGAGACAGTCTGTGAGAGAGAGTGACAGTCTGTGAGAGAGAGAGAGAGAGAGAGAGACAGTATGAGAGAGAGAGAGAGAGTGAGAGACAGTATGAGAGAGAGAGACAGTCTGTGTGTGAGAGAGAGAGAGAGAGTGACAGGTCAGGAGCACCGACTATTCTCTCTCCCCTGTAAGAGCCGAATCCTCTGATTCCGGGACAGTGTCCTTGAAGGAGGAAGTGCTGCTAACACCAATGAAAATACCAGGCTTTGTATTGCCGGCATATTAAATATACCACCTGCCAGGTGGCAACCCTATTTCCAACTTGAACAAATTTATCCCCAAATTATAATACAGAAAATCACATGGAATAGTCCAGGGCTTGACAAATTTAATTTGATTTTAGGAGCCAGAAATTTTTTTTAGGAGCCAGACAATCACGCAAACATAAACACAATTCATAAACACACACGACTACTTCACCTATATACAAACACACCTACTTTACATATACACATATATCCATACACCTCACACACACCTACTTTACATATACCCATATATACAAACACCTCACACACAACTACTTTACATATACACATATATCCAAACACCTCACACACACACACCTACTTTACATATACCCATATATCCAAACACCTCACACACACCTACTTTACATATACACATATATACAAACACCTCACACACACCTACTTTACATATACCCATATATCCAAACACCTCTCACCTACTTTACAATACCTACAAACACACACCCACCTCACACAGTATTTTCTTGGGGGTTTCTTCTTGATGTGTCCCTTTCATGCTGCAGCTGCACTCCGTTGGTCGGCGTGCTGAGTGCCAGGATGTCACGTGACGACATCCGGCACTCAGACACGCGTTGCGCGAGGGGGCGGAGCTTGCAGTCTGTGCTATCGGCACAGACTTTACCCCCTCACGCTGCGGAAAAATCGGATGGCAGCGGCAAGGGGACCATGAGGCTGGCAGCACCCAGGCGCCAGGTCTAATTTCCTGGTCGCCATGGCGACCTGGCGCCTGGGGTTTGTCGAGCCCTGGAATAGTCCATACATAAATATGTCTCATAGAATACATAGAATATATATTCTGTGTATATTGTGGGTAAAGGTTTTTGGCTAGGATCTTTAAAAAAAAAAAAATCACTGGCTTCTAGAGTCAGCTGCAACACAGGACAAACTCCAACTCTGGATTTAAAGGAACATTGCACCTTGTTTAAAAGAAGCAAGTGACATGTCCCGATAATTTGAACTAAATCCGACATGTATCTTAATAGATACACGCGGGTTTACTATCTGCTGTGTCTCACATGTGAGACACAGCAGTTCCTGGTTGTCGCACGCTCTGACTGCCGAATGCAAGGGTTTCACACTGGTAGTGCAGAGAGAGTGCCTCATTTTTGAATGAGATCAGCAGGGGGGACCTAGTTAAGTTCCTACGGAAGCATGGCAGCTGTCAGTCAGAGAATAAACTGGAATGTACTATCAAAAGTACACGTCAGTTTATCCTCACAATAGGACCAACTAAAGTTTCACTTGGCCTTCTATATCAGAAGCACAAGTGAAAAGTAACGTTTAGTTCTCCTTTAAGCGTTGAAAACAAAAACAAATCCTTGCTTTTTCTTAAGCACCAACTATACATGGAATTTTCTATCTACAGTTGGGTGGTTTTCCCACTTACCAACAAACACAAAATAAAGGACAGAATTCCTTCAGAGAAACCGCAGTTCTTAGCATTCCAGCTCTGTTTGTTGGCATATCAGATGCTGCATGAATAGACTCATGCAAAGAATTAGCAATTGGCTTCACCTGAAGAGCCTCCACTATTCAGTGAAAAAACCTTGTCTGGATCCTCCCGTGGGAATCCAACTCTTGAACGGAAAGGTAGAATTTGACAAAGCAGGTCTTATATACCATCCATCTACAACAACACCACATTTTCTCTCACATATATATATATATATATATATATATATTTAAAATCACAAACTAAGTCCCCTTAGCTAAGAGGATTCATTTAACTTTGTTGCAAATCTCTAAACTCTTTTTCATTTATGAAAACTGTAATTCATGTTCAAAGATAAATATTACTCCTCACCAGCTCCTGCCTTAAATGATCAGTGTAGGGCAGGGCCATTTTTATCGAATGGGTAATGGGGTACGTTGCCCAGGGCCCACCATCAGGCTGTTGCCACTGTAACACACTGGCTTTTTCTCCAGCTCAAATTTATTAAGGCATTCTTTCAAAGAACACATTTTTATTTTGTAGTTCTAGCCCTCACCCAGTGGTTAATCTCCTCTACAGACCTATTGTGGATGCACGGTTTGAAGATGATAAATGTAATGCACATGTGTCATGTTCTTTCCCTTATAGAACTTGTCTCTGCAGCACCCGCAGCACATCCTCTGTATATGTTCTTGCATGAATCAGCCTGTGAGAGTTTCAATCCCCCAGACCAGCTGGTGCTGTGCCGATATCCATGTGCATGCCACCTTTTGGATCACTGGGAGGGGACTACCAAGGGGATCTTGAAAAAGATAGATTTTAATTTCTCTTCGACTCCCCTCATCTCACCTTAACTCACCTGCATCTCACCTTTTAGTGACTACCCCCCATTGAGTACTCTGCAGATGACATCACTAGTGAAACAGGAAATCCCATTAAAATTAATGGGATCATTTCTACTGGTTATTAAAGTTAGAAAAATAAGTAATACAAAACTTTCTCAAGCCAAGGGTGAGGGGAGGATGGGTGGTGGTGGGTGTTCCTGAATTGCTGCAAAAGCTAATAATTTAACAATTTCATCTATCTATAATTTTTATTCTTTTTAAGCCAAGAAAAATGTAAAATATAATATATTTTATATTACTTTAAAAGCTGTTTAATATGCATAAACATTTGGAACATGCATTTTAAGGTACCTTTGCTGCACCATTGGGAATATCATGCATTTTGGGGGGGTTGACTCAGTAAATCAATAAAGAAAGATGAGCAGTAGTTTATATACTTTGCATTTGCTTTTTAAATTTTAGTCTGTCTGGTTATTTTTTCTTTCATTTTAATGTTGGCTGCCCATTGTCATCCAAGACGGAACATGAGGTTTCAAAGATATTGTGGACATAATGACACATATTCAAGGAAAGGTAAAAAAGAGGTATTTTTATAGTGTTAATACTTTGAGTGCCAAATTAATGGCAGGTGCTCCTCTTATTCTACCATTTCTGTGAAATCTTCACCATACATAATGAACCTATATTATAAAAAGCCTTTTGTATTTATGTGCGTAAATATACACCACAGACTACACCTGTCATAGAACAATGGAAACAAATGTTATATTATATAAAAAAAAAAAAAAAAAAATATATATATATATAAGATTTCAATCCAACCAATCAGAGTGCTCTGAGCTTAATTGCAGGGCGGGAGTAGGCTTTATAAGCCTTCCCCCGCCCTGCAGAGCTCAGTCTGCATGGGGCCCTCCATGGGCGAAGTTGGATTTTTTTTTGTCCACCTGTGGATTTTTATTTTTTTACAGTTGCGGGGCGTATTATGCATTTTTGTTTGGCCTTTTTTGGGGCTGAAGAAAGAAGAAAGAAAAAAGAAGATGGAGTATTTTTCACCCATGGATTTTTTTTTTTTTTTTCGCTCAGTTTTTTTTTTTGCGGTGCTTATTATGGTTTTTTATTTGGCCTTTTTTGGGGCTGAAGAAAGAAAAAAGAAGAATGAAGAAAGAAGACCTCAAATGGTAAGTATAAAATTGTTTTTTTTACAGGTTAGCTTATTATTAGGGTGAGGAGGGGTAGTTGGGAATATTTTATTGGGGGGGGGGGTAAGTGACTAGGGGCTGGGCACCCCTAGTCACTTTATTTGTAGTCCCCACCCGCCGCTCATGGGTGGGGACCGGGGGGGACACTAGGTCCCCCCCCTCATTCTTTTTAGGGTCCCCACCCGCCGGCCATGGGTGGGGACCGGGGGGGACACTAGGTCCCCCCTCATTCTTATTAGGGTCCCCACCCGCCGGCCATGGGTGGGGACCGGGGAGGGGGAACCTAGGTCCCCCCCTCATTATTTTTAGGGTCCCCAATAGCTGTCCAGTCACTAGTAATTTTAAATTTAAGGCGATATTAATTGCCGAACCCTGAACTCCAACCCGGACATACAGTGGAATGTCCGTGTTCGGGTACGGGGTCCAAAAATCGTAGTGTTCGGTACGAACCCGAACTTTTCTCATAATACAAATTCTGTCCATAATTGTATACATTTTTTTCGATATGCTGTAGACTCTGAATAGAAATGTATTTTGCACATAGTTAAATAAAGGAATAACAAATATCCTTATTCCTTCTATTGGAAATACAAGTTTTGAGGTGAAGTATGAATATAAGAAAGACTATAGTCTATTAGTACTGGTAATTATCTAGGTAATTAGCTATTACAATTGCCTTGTACATAGACAATTAAGTATATATTTAAGTTAATGATTTTAGTGGTAGACCTGGAAATGACCCTAATATTTTTCTTGTATTTTTCTTGTATATATTGAAATGCACCTTTTTTATTATTTACTTTGTAAATATTTAAATAGTGTGTCTGTTAGCCAGCATTTATAGACTTTTCACAGGAACCAATGGGAAGGCTCTTTGGAAGAATGCAGGAACTGTACAATCTATTCAGTTTTCAGGGTTGGAGGTTCGATTTTAGGCAAGGTTGACTCAGCCTTTCATGGTGGATAAATGAATTACTTATAAACTGGGTAATATTAAGATCCCCACCCCACACTTACTTTGATACCCAGGTGCTATTTGCATAATATGTAGACAAGGCCCCAAAAAAGCAGTTATGAGATTTATACAAAAGGATAACAAAGTGGTTTATTACAAGACTTTCAGTCTCAGCATTTGTATTATTTTACCCATACTGTACTGTCTGGCTATCATATAAGATAAGGCCAGGGACTAACGAAAGTATTAAGATTATTATTATTTTTAATTATGCTGTTATTGGGCAGACTACATGAGCTGCATTTTTTTTTACTTGCTTTCCATGAAAACATACACGAGTTGCAATAGGAAATGCAGTCACAATGTTGACAAGGTTAGAAATAATAATTTTTAGTTTAAATACTAATTGTGTCCTTCAAACGTTGCAATTGTCAAAGAATCTTCCATTTCAGCAATTTCAGCCTTGCAGACCTTTGACATTCTAGTTGTCGGTTAGTTGTGGCAGGGCTCGACAAACCCCGGGCGCCAGGTCGCCATGGCGACCAGGAAATCAGACCTGGCGCCCAGGTGCTGTTTGTCACAGGGAGCCCTTGCAGGCTGCCATCTGTTACATTCAGCGCAGCGCGAGGGGAGAAAGTCTGTGTGGATCACACAGAATGTAAGCTCCGTCCCCTCGTGCAACACGCTGTAGTGCCGATTGTCACGTGACAACACGGCACTTATCAGGAACCAAAAGAAGATCGGGCTCCAGCATAAATGTCCCCCTCCCCTGCAATGAGGTAAGCAACAGGGAGGGAGGACACCGTAAGAAATACATTTTTGTTCTTTGGTCTGTGTGTATGTATGTGTGAATGTAACTGGCTGTATATGTATGAGTGAATGTAACTGGCTATGTATGTATGAGTGAATGTAACTGGCTGTGTATGTATGAGTGAATGTAACTGGCTGTGTATGTATGTGTGAATGTAACTGGCTGTGTATGTATGGGCAGACTAGATGGACCGAATGGTTCTTATCTGCCGACCCATTCTATGTTTCTATGTTTCTATGTATGTGTGAATGTAACTGGCTGTGTATGTATGTATTGGGCAGACTAGATGGACCGAATGGTTCTTATCTGCCGACACATTCTATGTTTCTATGTTTCTATGTATGTGTGAATGTAACTGGCTGTGTATGTATGTGTGAATGTAACTGGCTGTGTATGTATGTGTGAATGTAACTGGCTGTTTATGTGGCGTGTGTGAATGTAACTGGCTGTGTATGTGGCGTGTGTGAATGTAACTGGCTGTGTATGTGGCGTGTGTGAATGTAACTGGCTGTGTATGTGGCATGTGTGAATGTAACTGGCTGTGTATGTGGCGTGTGTGAATGTAACTGGCTGTGTATGTGGCGTGTGTGAATGTAACTGGCTGTGTATGTGGTGTGTGTGTGTACGTAACTGGCTGTGTATGTGGTGTGTGTGTACGTATGTGTGAATGTGACTGGCTGTGTATGTGGTGTGTGTGTGTGTGTGTGTACGTATGTGTGAATGTGACTGGCTGTGTATGTGAGGTGGGTGTATGCGACTGTCTCCGTGCGTTTATGATATTGTGATGTGCCGTTGTCTGGCTCCTAAATTGTTTAGCTGGCTCCTAAAACTAAATTAAATTTGTCAAGCCCTGAGTTGAGGTAATGTGAAGAGATTTCACCCTATGCTTCCTAGGCACTACCCACAAGTTGGATTGGCTGGATGGGCACCATCAGATCTCCAAAATAGACAAAACACCAGCTCACTGCTTCGTCCCTAAATAGTTCTTACATAGTTTGGAGCTGTGCATTGGATTATTGCCCAGTTGTAGGAGAAAACTGGCTCCAATCTAGTGATGTCCACAAGGTACAACATGCAAAATGGAGTGATCAGTTTCCTTCAAGAACCCTTTTACCACTTTACCAACATGTTTGACAAATGGCATCAAGCAGTTCTCCAGCATCTTTTCATGGATTTATCACTTATGAACAAGATGTTGTGCCCAATGGCTCTACATCATTGTACTAAGTGGTAGGGAGGGACATCGCCACCTCTTTTTTTAATTTTTTGAGTCCCGGAAACTGAGTCATTATATATTAACACAGCAGAAAAAAATTACATTATCACTGCTAAACCACTTTGTGACACATGGTGCTTGCGTCCCAGACTGAGTCATTATATATTAACACAGCAGAAAAAGATTACATTATCACTGCTAAACCACTTTGTGACACATGGTGCTTGCGTCACAGACGCATCACAAGGTGATCGGTAGCCAGGAACACTATGGTAGAGACCCGATCAGCCATGAGCTGTTTAACACAGGACGTACTATACCGCCCTAACGTCTTTTAGGCATTTAAAATCAGGATGGCATAGTACGTCCTAATGTCGTGAAGGGGTTAAAGAACATATTCCTGTGTTTATCTACATTCCAAGAATAATAACACTGATTATCATTATACTATTCTACATTCTCTTTATCAGTGTTTTGTTAAAGAATATAAATTAAAACTGATAACTGACAATGGAGTTGATTTACTCATTTATAAAGTGCTGGTTTAATTATTCTCGAGCTCCCTCTGTTCACTCTGCACCAAACAAATAATAATTGAATATTTGAATAACTTTAAAAGATTCACGAACATATTGATTCAGGTATATCTAATTAAAAAAGGTAATATGTGGTAAATGAGTTTGTCATTATCTCTCATCTACTTTTAAAGTGCCTCTAAACTTTTTTTTCCATTGTGTTTCTAAAATAAGTGGCACGAGAATGAGTGTAAACTGCCATGTATTTTTTAATGTACATGCAAGTTTATCCTCTGACAGGCAGCCATGATGCTACCATAGGAGGCAGAGCTCAGAGTAAACCTGTGTGTACATGTGAAAAAATACATGTTGGGTTTACTTGAGGAAGACATACCTACCAACTTCTACCCCTGGCAAATCGGGACATCATGGGGTGGAGCTTATGAGTTTGAGTGTCAGCACTACCATGTCTGCGCAGTATGCACATGTCTCAGACACCGTAAATCAATATCGCAGGATTATGGTCCATTTTACAACATGTTACCACATGATAGTGCCAGCTTTGCCCCCAAACCACTTGGCAGTGCAAGCTTTGCCCCACATTACAGGTCAGTGCCATTTTTGCTTCCATATTGCTGGTCAGTGCCAGTTTTGCCTCTACATGCTGGTCAGTGTCCATTTTTTGCCCCCCAGGAACCCAAGAGTGGCGAAACTGGTAGAACTAGTAACCCATATAGTTACTTCACTGAGTAAATGTATTACAGGAACATATACTGAGAACTGTGGTCTACACGGTTTGTGAGTTACAGTAAATTAATTGCATTACATTGTTATTTTGAACAGCTTGACTTGAATACACAACAGTTCAGTGACTTGATCCAATTATTATTGCTTCTGAAATTTGAGATGTGTGTGAGGCGTCATCTACTTTTGAAAGAAACATAGGGCCGTATTTATCAAGACAAAAAAGGATATTTCAGGAAAAGTGCTATGGAAACCAATGGAAAACAGGTAGGAAAAAAAACTTTTAAAGCTATAGGTTTCATTAAAGTTACTTAAAAACACCTTACTAAGATAACAAAATTGGAGATTTGGTTACATATATGGCCATATTATGCTAAGCCCACCACTACGTCAAAGTCCTCAAATATTGGTGGGTTCTAACACTAAATACTGTTGCTTATGGGGCTTAATCTCTTCATGTGTATTGCTTACCAGGGACCAAAAAGGCCTTCCTTTTGTACGATACAGAGACACTCTTGCAATTTATAGGTCTGGACACCACTTATGGAGAACCTGACCAGACCTGGAAATTGCATGAGTGTCTCTGTATTGTACAATAGGAAAGACGTTTGGTACCTGGTAAGCAATACACATGAAGAGATCAAGCTCCATAAGCAACAGTATTTAGTGTTAGGACCCACCTATTTTGGAGGACTTTGACGTAGTGGTGGGCTTAGCATAATAATGGTCTCAGCAGCACCCCCTTATAATACATGCTAGTTTAGGTGAGTGCATTCCTTTTGGATTTGTTTATACATAAATAAGTTATATATATATATATATATATAATCCAGTCTCCATCGCCTTTCCTCTTTTTTTCTCTCTTATTCCCTAAGAAAACACAAGCATTGGGTAAATGTTGTTAGCATCTGAGTATTGTTTAAAGTACAATATCGCCATCCTTTATATAACTAGTGATTTTACACATTTTAAAAAATGTATAAATTCTGTCTTACCATTTTATGTTAATAACTATTCATGATGTCTCATTTTGCAATGGATGCAGAGGACGTTAATAATAGTCCAGATTATAATGAGATATATAAAATTCTGCATCTGTTACTTATTTCCATACCATGCATGCCAAATATATTTGCCAAGCCTGATTGCAGATTTCTGACTAATGAACTGCAACAACAAGTTTAACAAGCCTCTAACATTTTCATGAAAATAAGAACAAAAAGATATCAGAACGCAACATTGTTTTTAATACAGAAAATATATTGTTGCTGGTTGAGAAGATTTAGAAAAGAACAAGGTTGATATAAAGTACTTTTCCCCCCCAAACCACTCAATTTGGCGTTTTTAGTATACTGTGTATATAACTTTGAACATCTTTATTTAAAAACAGCCATCTTTTCAAAATTTGTCAAAACCAGCATTAGTTGTCTCTTATATTCTTGCTAAACAGACAGTATGATTTTTATTATATTTGCTGATAATTTATATTTCCTGTTGTAAAGCTAGGTGTTTTGTTACCGTCTGATATCGAGTTTTCTAGAGCTAGAGATTTCAATGCTATGGTGCCTGTAACAATGCTTTGGGTGGGCTTGGCCATTAGGGTTGCCACCTGGCCGGTATTTTACCGGCACAGCCGGTAATCTAGTGTCTGGAGCCGGTACACTTAAAATACCGACAATGCTAAACCCGGTATTTTTTTGCAGCATGGGGAGTGTCAAGTTCAAAATATTCCCCCTGGTAACACAACCGGCAATAAAAGGTTCCACAGCTCTGACTAACAGCATTACAGTAGACACGGAGGTTACAAGTGTTTGTGGAGCAGCTCTGGACCTTTCAAACAGTGCCTTGTCCTCAGGTATATTGCACTGGACTTTTAATGCCTCTATTGGAATAAAGCTTCAATTTTTACATACATTAATACATTAATTAGATCCTGAGCTTCTTCACAAACACTTTCATCCTCCATTTCCTTCCTGCCAGAGGTTTCAGTAAAGTCTCACCTCTCCTCTTCCCCGTGCTTCCCCATGCTGGCTCTCCTCCTCCTCCTCCCTGTGCTTCCCCATGCTGGCTCTCCTCCTCCTCCCTGTGCTTCCCCATGCTGGCTCTCCTCATGGTGCTTCCTGCCTCTCAGCCTCAGTACAGCAGCAGTCACAATCAGACAGGAGGGAAGCATGGTGTAACCATGTGCTGCACCTCAGCCAACAGCAAAGTAAGTGCCCCTCACTTCAATAACTAAGCTGGTGGTAGTTATCATCCACAAACAATGATTTGTTTAAGTTGTTTTGCTCATTACCAACACATAATTTAGTGCTCCCTAGTTCCCTCTATACCACTGTAATGTCTTCCTGACAAAATAAAAATAAAATATTGTTTTAAAAACCTACAAAAATGATCATTGACCCACACTGAAACAGGTTTGCTGGTAATATTAACCTAAAGCTGTGTTGCCCAGAAGCTCCCATGCTTTCCAATACAATTAATCCTACAACTATTTTGTAGTAAGTTTATTTGTGGAGAAAACACTAAATTGTTATTTTAATTTCCAAATAAAATGTTTAATTTTAAGAGGGTGCTATAAACTTTCAAGGAGCTTTAGTAAAATATATTGGCTGGAAATTAAAGAGCTTGGGATAATTGTGTTTGATTTAACCCACAATTTGTATGTTAGAAAGGTAAAATGGCAGCACACCACTTTTCTAAATTACTGGTATGTCACAAAATGCTGGTGGTGGTAAAGAACACTTCATAGTTTGTATTCAGGATTATGGTCAAATAATGTGTATTTTGTGTGGATTTCCTTTAATATATTAAATTAAGAACCTGTGACCATGTATTTATTTGAAAAAGGGTAGGATGTGTATCACCAAAAAAATAAAACAAATAAAAAATTACAATAAATAGAGTATGGTGGAAGGACGAGGGCGCTGGGAGTTACGCAGGGAACATGTAAAGAATCCAAATATATATAGTGCAACAGAGTAAAAGTAAATATTGTGTGAGATAGTACATATATCTGAGTGCACTCACAAGCGACCATGTAAAACAGGCATCAAATGTGATTTAGGTAAAAGCTTCTGGTTTTAATCTGTAGAAATGGAATAAAACATACATAGAGTAGTACAGTAAAAACAGTGGGGGTCTGCGCGTGGCACTGCACTTACAGAATCCAAATGTAAAAAAACATCTAAGATAAGGTCCACAGGGGTTACTGGCTGAAGTCCCAGTCTGGTGTAGAGATTCTCAACGCGTTTCTCTGGGGAAAGAAATTACAAGTCCCGGCTTCCTCAGGAGTAGAAATGCTAAGAGAAATGATATATTTGTATTCTTTACATGTTCCCTGCGTAACTCCCAGCACCCTCATCCTTTCACCATACTCTACCATGTATTTACTTGCCTGATGTGTCTTATTGTAAAATTAAAAATACATTATTTATATTCAGACATAATTTCTATAAAATATTGGTAAGTACTATTATTTTTGTGGACATGAGTGCCAAAGCCATATTTCATTCCAGCAATACTAAACATTGTACATAAATGTAATAAACATTTCCTTTGTTAATTTTTGCAATAGTGACCTTTAAAACCTGAACATTGAATGTCCTCACATAACTCACTATAGATGGATTGTCAATGCATATATTGTCTAGTTTCTGGCCACGGGTACATGACATAATTATAACATCATCATTATGAATACTCATTCCTTTTACTACTAAATAGTGAACAGTGGTGCACTAACAAACACACTAATGCACAGATAACACTCACTAATACACACTGACATAACTCACTAATACATGCTCATATAACAATTGTGACCACACACAATACATGCACTAACACACACACTCACACACTAATAAACACTCACTAATACACATCCACCAACACACTCACTAATTTAGTATGCATATCTTTAAAAGCATCCCTAATTAAACTGGTGATGTGTTACTGCCACCTGGTAGTAATCAAGCTTTCTGCATAAATATGCACCTTTTGTGGCGCTGCCCTTGCCAGCCCACAGCTATGGTCAGTATTTTATGGAGGAAAAGGTGGCAACCCCATGTGTGTATGTGTGTGCTGCTATCACTTTGTGAATGTATGTGAGACTGTCACTGTATGTATGTGCTACTGTCACTGTGTGTGTGCGTGAGACTGTCACTGTGTGTGTACTACTGTCCCTGTGTGTGACTGTCACTGTGTGCGTGTTATAGCCCCGCCCCATTGTGGCTCTGCCCACATATATGGCCAGTATTTTTTTTTTTAGGAAAAGGTGGCAACCCTATTGGCCATGGAGAATTGAATTGAGACTCTGTGCCTCCTAGCAGCAAGAAAAAAAGAGTTGTGCACTCCATAACAGCCACTTGATATAATTCAATAAAGTGCTTTAATTATAAAATAACAAACAGTTGGGATGCCCCGGACACGGTGTACAAAAAGGAGGAAAGATCTAAAGCGTTTCGCGTGATACGCGTTAGGTCTTTCCCCCTTTTTGTACACCGTGTCCGGACCCGCTATTTTCCTTCCCCAGACCCCAGTACTTACCTCCTTGCTGCCGTCTCACGGTGCTCTGCAGGTCCGCGCTGCTGTGAGGGAAGCGTTGTTCGCTCCCCTCCAGCTGTGCGGCTTCAATAAAGTTTTTTTCAACAAACTTTATTGATCCGCGTGGCTGGAGGGGAGCGCACAACGCTTCCCTCACAGCCACGGACCTGCTCCGGGAGACAGCAGCAAGGAGGTAAGTACTGGGGTCTGGGGAAGGGGGGAGGAGGGTGGCATAACAAGCATATTGAGTGGCTAAATCCTGGCATATTGAGGGGCATAACCCTGGTATATTTAGTGGCATAACCCTGGTATATTTAGTGGCATAACCCTGGCATATTTAGTGGCATAACCCTGGCATATTATTTGGCATAACCTTGGCATATTAATTGGCATAACCCTGGCATATTGAGTGGCATAACCCTGGCATATTGATTGGCATAACCCTGGCATATTGATTGGCATAGCCCTGGCATATTAATTGGCATAACCCTGGCATATTGAGTAGCATAACCCTGGCATATTGAGTGGCATAACCCTGGCATATTAATTGGCATAACCCTGCCATATTAATTGAGAAAATCCTGGCATATTAATTGGCATAACCCTGGCATATTAATTGGCAAAATCCTGGCATATGGAGGACAAAATCCTGGCATATTAACTGGCAAAATCCTGGCATATTAATTGGCATAACCCTGGCATATTAATTGTCAAAATCCTGGCATATGGAGGGCAAAATCCTGGCATATTAATTGGCAAAATCCTGGCATATTAATTGGCATAACCCTGGCATATTGAGTGGCATAACCCTGGCATATTGAGTGGCATAATCCTGGCATATTAATTGGCATAACCCTGGCATATTAATTGGGAAAATCCTGGCATATTAATTGGTATAACCCTGTCATATTAATTGGCAAAATCCTGTCATATTAATTGGCATAACCCTGTCATATTAATTGGCATAACCCTGTCATATTAATTGGCAAAATCCTGGCATATGGAGGGCAAAATACTGGCATATTGAGGGGCAATATACTGGCATGTTACATGGCAAAAGAATGGCTTATTGAATGGCTAAATACTGACTTATTGAGTGGCAGAATACTGACTTATTGAGTGGCAAAATATTACTGGCATATTGAGTGGCAAAATATTACTGGCATATTGACCAAGTGCTCCCAACCACCATTCATATTACATTAGACCGGGATAACATGCTTGTGAGGGTAGGTGGGGCGGGTGGGAGATATTGTCGGAGAGATAGGGGGAGTTTGTGAGAGAGAGAGTGAGAGTGACAGTCTGTGAGAGAGTGAATAAAAGTCGGTGTGTGAGCAAGAGAGACAGTCTGTGTGTGAGAAACTGCTTGTCTTTGTGTGTGATAGACAGCTTGTCTCTGTGTGTGATAGACAGCATGTGTGTGTGTGTGTGCGAGAAAGCTTGTTTGCGAGTGTGAGAGACAGCTTGTGTGTGTATATGATATATAAAAAAAAATATATACACACACGTTTCTCACTGGCATGATATATAAATAATATATATCATTTCAGTGATAATCCGCCCCCTTTGTGGCTCCACTCCTCATGGCCCCTCCCTCTTGTAGCTCCGCCCACACATGGCCGGTATTTTTTGGAGGAAAAGGTGGCAACCCTACTTGCTGGGTGAATGCTGAGCAGTAATCAGGGGCTAAGGAGGTGACTCCCTACAATGGGCAGAGGGCCTACTAAGTCCGGAGGACGGTCCGTTACATATATATATATATATATTGTATGTGACTGTATGTATGATATAATATAAATATATTGTTAAATCCTATTCTTCATGGTTCCCAACGCTTCCTAATGATTTATACAGTATACATATGTATTTTATATGTGTGTGATTGTGTGTGCATATGTGAATATGTGTAATATATAAATATATTTTTGCTATAAATTCTTAAGTTTAAAGATCAGTGGCAGGGATTGTTAAAAATGTAATTTGTTTAAACAAAAATTCTGGCTTACTTTGTATCAGCCATCTGGGCTCACAAAAAAAAGGTGTCTACTGCTTTCCACTGCATGACGTGAGTGTTTAGTACAGACATCATTCGGAACATTCATAAGTGAAATGACTATGATGAAGGAGGTGTTGCCACATGCCACCATATGCACAACCTTTATTAGATTAAAATTACAATTGCACATGATTATTTTCTTTACTTGTTATAACACAAAATATTCACATCATTTTAATCATGTTATGTCGGGTAGCTTAATATGAAAATGATCCCAATTAGGCAAACAACTGAGATCTTTACCCTAGCTTAAATCATGAACCTTTATAATGATAATTACTAAAATACTTGGCTACTCATCACTATTGTGTATTTAATAGTATTCTGCTGCCTTTAACATATCTCACACTTTATGCTGAAATACCACCATCACCTACTTAATGCAGTATGTGATGTCTGTCTAACAAGCACTAATTCCTTCCTTCACTTACTTTATATATAGTAGTAAATTGTCCTTATGAAGTACAAGAATTGAACCAGTGTGACACATATTCCATCGAGACCTATTGATTTTAGACATTTACAGAGCTGCACATCAAATAGACTTTGGGGTTTTGTTAAATGCTCCAGTAATAATGGATGTGTCTGTAGTCTCCAGTTGTTCATAAGGATGAAGAGGCCATGCATGATGTGTTTCGTTGCAGCAAATTATGTAAAATATTAAGTAATATTAATGTATCAAGATGTTTTTTTTTAACTGGTATGTCATAATATACATTAATTTTATTAGTTGTGTACCTATTATTTTCTTCCTTGCATGTGAAGTCTTATTCAAAGAAAAAATATCCATCATAGCTGCCTAGAACTTCATCAGCATATACTGTCCATAATTGAAAACATTTTTTTCTAACGCTAACAGTCCTATGGATTAATATTGATTTTGGTATAGATTTGCCATGAAGCTAAACACTCCAACAGAATAGTCTGATGTTACTGACCGTTGCCATCTTCATTGTATCTCTTCATTTGAGAGCATGTCCCTGCTCCTTGACATATACATATATATATATATATGCTAAATCTTCTGTCTAATTGCTTGTAGATGCTTTTCTTTTCTTGACCAATAAAATTTAAAGGCGGTATAGTAAATGAAATTAAAAAGAGAAACATAATAGAAATGAGATGTTTACGTTAATGTGAATTGGCCATAGTTAAGTATCCATGTCATGGCTCTTGATCGGGTAAGTGCTTATTTGTCCCTGTATCTACCGGGCACACAAAGCAATCATTAATGCTTCCAACCCAATTCCAATCAGCTGGAATAAGTCTACTAAACTCTGCATCAAATTAACACTTGACCAGCAGCGAGAATTGGACATGTTCCCTTAGCTATTTGTGAGAAGGCGGGAAAGGGGAAAATATTGGTGCAATATGCTTGTCAAATGCTCCAGTGGTGTACTTATGTTATGATCAATACTAAAAACGTATGAGGTATAATTCAGACATTTGAGTCTGTGAGGTGATTACAGTATGAACCTCTTCCTTTTATGATAGATTAATTCTCAAGTGTTTGAGATAGGCAAGACATGATTAAAAAGACTGTATGACTTTAACTGGCCATGACTTTAATTGACCTTATTTGTTCTAAACATGTATAGTGGTCATACATAATCATAACAAGTATTTACCTCACAAAACGTTGGTGGATATCAGCGCACCGTTCATCGCCATCTTCTTTTCTGCCAGTACTAACACTTTGTGTCCTGCTTCCCATTCTCTAAACTTGCTTAGCTACCGGTCTTTCTTTGTTCCTATCATTAATATGTAGCACCCCTTTACATTTTGTACCAAGCCTTCAGTAAAAGGATGATGTTCTATAAATAAACTGTAATGATGTTCGAGTTTTAAAATCCAGTCACACAAACATAGAACACATGGTTCTCATTTAGAGTATGTTTAGACTATATTGGCTTTATCTGTCTTCAGCTTTTACGTTCCAGTGAGGAAATTGTATGTTTCACATGATAAAACTGAAAACGAAGATGCATGGTACTATAATCATGTCAGCCTGAAGCTGAATGGCATATGTTTTCCATTATGAAGACCATCCACTTGTTTATGTCTTGCTGTTTGAACGTATAAATAGTTGTCTCCTCAATGGTGTTGGTGGAGCACAGTGAGGTACAGTAATATTAAGTATACATTTTCAGGCATTTTGAAACTGTATTCCTTTGACACTGTACACTGTTCTTATCTAGTGAAAAGGTGTAACCATGTTATCTTTTCATTTCTCTTTTCTTCTTCTAGTTGAGAGTTTTCTTTTGAAGGTTTTCTTTGTAAGACAACTGTCTATATAGACGGGAAGAAGATGAACTTCAGAAAAAGGTTTATAATAGAAAATTGAACAGAGCTGCTGAAAAATAATTGTATATCAGATAAAAGATAGCAAGAACGAAATATCTCTGATGAAATACAGAGAACAGGTTAACAGTTTCAGGATTTTCAATGCCTGAAATACAGATCTCCAAAACCTTTCCCAATCTCCCACACATCTTATCATAATAGTTATTTAAAGGAAGTGCAATCTGCAGTTGATTTCATTCTTATTGAGCAGCTGTCAAGAAACTATTGGAATACAATAGCAGGTCTATGTGAAAATATGACCTTGAACTATAGGAATTGATACATTATTAAGTAAGCAACTTTGGCATAATGCAACATGACATTGCAATGGATTTAAATTATTAAAGGCACTGTCTGGTGCCCAAAATGCATCTTCCAAATTTTAATGCATATTAATGTGCTTTCATTGTAGTTTAAAAAGCATGTTTTACATTTTACATTGCTTAAAATATAAAATACTTATAGCTATATGAATTTGTGAAATTACAGCAGTTTGCAAGAAGACAGGACTGCCCACAGTAACTGAGTAAAAGTAACTTCCTTTTTTTTTTTGCTGCATGAACCAATGTCTCTCTAGTGATGTCACTAGACAATGTATTACACTGTTATGTGATCCTACTGTGTACAAGAGCAAGTCTATCAAAGTCCACATAATGTATTTAATTTGAAAAGCACAAGAAGTGACTAAATGAAACAAAACTTTATATTCTAAGTGTCAGGGCGCCCCCATGGTGACCCCCCTCCTCTCCCACCTCATGCCTGTCTCTCTCCTCTCCCTTCCCTTTCTCTTTCCTCTCCCCCTCCCTTCCCTGTCTCTTCCCTCTCCCCCTCCCTTCCCTGTCTCTTTCCTCTCCTTTCCCATGTTTGTCTCTCTCCCTTCCAATGTCTGTCTCTCTCCCTTCCCATGTCTGTCTTTCTCACTTCCCATCTATGTCTTTCTCCTCTCTCATGTCTGTCTTTCTCCTTTCCCATGTCTGTCTTTCTCCTCTCCTCCTCTCCCATGTCTGTCTCTCCTACTCCCCCAAATCTGTTCTCTCCCCCAATATCTGTTCTCTGTCCCCCCTAATCTGTTCTCTCCATCTAAATCTGTTCTCTCTCTCCTCCCATATCGGTTCTCTCTCTCCCCCAATATCTGTTCTCTCCACCCATATCTGTTCTCTCTCTTCCCTCCACATCTGTTTTCTCTCTTCCTAACCCCATATTTGTGCTCTCTTCCTCCACCCATATATGTTCCCCCCCCCCCATATCTGTTCTCTCTCTCCTTCATATCTGTTCTCTCTCTCCCCCATGCATGACCTCTCTCTCCACCCTATATATGTTCACTCCTCCCCATATCTGTTCTCTCTCTCCCCTCAATCTTTTTTCTCTCCCTCCAATTATTATTTCCATCACACCCATCTGTTCTTTCTCTCACCCCATCTGTTCTTTCTCTCACCCTCATCTGTTCTTTCTCTCTCCCTCATCTGTTCTTTCTCTCACCCCATCTGCTCTTTCTCTCACCCTCATCTGTTCTTTCTCTCTCCCTCATCTTTTCTTTCTACCCCATCATACCTGTTTTTTCTCCCCCTCCCTTCTTACTTGAAATTGCTGCTTTACTGGAGAGCAACGCACAGCATGAGCCCTGAATCATCAATATGTGCGGGGACTTCCGGGTGAAGCAATTGCTTCACACAGTGGGGGCGGACCGTCACCTCACACTAGGTGAGGTCCGCCCCCTCCACAGATCTCCCGTAGCGGCAGATCTTCTCCCCAGCCAGTACATCTGCTGGCAAACTTTTTAAAACAGTTTAATTAAGTGGCGCCCCCTGGGGTGTTGCGCCCTATGTCAAATGTTAAAAAAGTGATTCGTGCAGAATGCCAGCATCCAATCACACTGGAAAAAGTCTGTGCACTATAAAAGCAGTAATTTTCATCTTGCACCAAAGTGAGATAAAGGTGTTAGACTGTCCCTTTAAGAACAATTTTTAAAACACAGTTAATCAGGCTTCAGTACTTTTACACACCCAATGCAATAACTGCATGCATCCTTGATGGGTTGATGACCTACGCACAAAAGTAAATAGAAGGGTTTATTTACTTATATTCACAATTTTTAAAATCAAGTCAGTCTTGAAAAAGCCCTTAGAGAGCATGATTTCTAATATTAGTGCACTCTTTTCATTCTAGGGAAAACAACTCACGATTTGCTATTCAGCTTTAACTGTTCCTCACAGTGTGCCAACATCAAGTCCTTATAATGTAACTCTACGAAGGAGCTTATCTTGGTTGAAACTGTTCCATCAAGTTAACTGCTAAATTTCTGTTTGAAGTTTTTAATAAATTGCTTAAGGGGCACACCTTTTCCAAAATCTCCAAAATCCTCCTAAGCCAACTTGATGTTGGCAAATCCTTTAACAATGACAGAGCTGTGATACCAGGTAGGGTTTTACATGAACGTGCAATTAATCACCCTCACGTACGAAACTCATAAACCCAACCGTGGCTCTATCTTGTACTGTGACACAATGTTTAATAAGGATAAACACAGTTTATAATCACTCTGTGGGGATTACTGGAACATTGGGGGAACCGTGCAATATTTTAGACTTGATATTTTTTTTCTACTTTCATAACTTGGTGACATCACCAGAGGCGTCGCTAGGGGTGGGCTAAGGGGGCTGAAGCCCCGAATGTAAAGAGCAAAGCCCCGAGTCTTTGCAGCTCCGTTATAGCTCCGCCCCCTGACATCACACAGACAGTGTGTGAAAGCCCTACACTGATAGGAGGCTGAGTGATGTGTCAGCCAATCAGTGCAGGGCTTTTAAACAGCATCATTACTGTGTGTGAAAGCCCTGCACTGATTGGCTGACACATCACTGAGCATCCTATCAGTGCAGGGCTATTACACAGCATCATCACAGGGATGTGAAGGAAGCTCCATGTGGGACAATGAAGCAGCTCTGAAGAAATCCTTACTGTCTGTCACCTTGTGGGAGATGCAGAGCAGGTCTATTCCCACTCAGGTAAGCTCTGGATATAGTGGAGAGAGGGTTGGGGTCACTTATGTACATCCACCTTTGTGTATTTAAGCTATATATTGTTGGTTTGAGATTCCTTATTGCAGGACTGCCAAACAGCATAGGAAGGATATATATATATATATATGTAACATAAATCCTTCCAATGCTGTTTGGCAGTCCTGCAATAAGGAATCTCAAACCAACAATATATAGCTTAAATACACAAAGGTGGATGTAAATAATTGATTTATGCTATATATGCATAATGATTTATGCTATATATATATATATATATATATAAATAAAATCATAAATCATTCCTATCCTGTTTAGCAGTCCTGTAATAACACATGTGTGTTATGTTTTATTACAGGACTGCCAAACAGCATAGGAAGGATTTATGTTTATATCAGGGCTTGACAAATTTTATTTAGTTTTAGGAGCCAGCAAAAAAATGTAGGAGCCAGACAATGGCACATCAGAAAAGCATACATACACAGAGTAGGGTTGCCACCTTTTCTTCAGAAAAATACCGGCCTTGGTACTGTCTCCATAGACTTAACATTGGCCTGATGACAATTTTTTACTGGCCTGCCGGTAAAATACCGGCCAGGTGGCAACCCTAACACAGAGACATTCACATGCACACACCTCACAGACATCCAGTCAGTCACATACACAGCCAGTTAAACACACACACCAGTCAGCAATTTTTTTTTTTTTTAAATAAAAAAATTATTCCTTAATGTGTCCCACACGTCACATGCACAGCCAGTTACATGCATACACACACAACACATACACAGCCAGTTACATACATACACACACAACACATACACAGCCAGTTACATACATACACACACAACACATACACAGCCAGTTACATACACACACAACACACACACAGACAGTTACAAAGATACACACACAACACATACACAGCCAGTTACATACATATACACACACACACACACAGCCAGTTACATACATACACACACAACACACTCACACTGACATACACACACTCTCGCTCACACTGACATACACACACTCTCGCTCACACTGTCATACACACACTGTCGCTCACACTGACATACACACACTCTCGCTCACTCTGACATGCACACACACTCTCTCACTCTGACATGAACACACTCTCGCTCACACTGACATACACACACTCTCGCTCACACTGACATACACACACTCTCGCTCACACTGACATACACACACTCTCGCTCACACTGACATGCACACACTCTCGCTCACACAGACATGCACACACTCTCGCTCACACTGACATGCACACACTCTCGCTCACACTGACATGCACACACTCTCACTCACACTGACATGCACACACTCTCACTCACACTGACATGCACACACTCTCACTCACACTGACATGCACACACTCACACTGACATGCACACACTCACACTGACATGCACATACTCACACTGACATGCACATACTCACACTGACATACACACACTCATTCACACACTGTCAGTTTTTAACTTACCTGCTGCAGGCATCTCTTTGCTTTGAGCGCAGTGTAATAGAGGTCTCAGCCAATCATGGGAGGCTTCGGAACTCTCAGCCGATCAGGAGAGTTGAGAAGTCTCACCTGATTGGCTGAGACCTCCTTCAATCAAGCTCCCCTGGACACAAGAAAAAAAAAAGACTGCTGCATAGAGCAGCAAAGTGCTGCCCCTGCCAGGGTGCCGCCTGCGGAAGCTGCCCCATTAAAGGACCGGCCCTGTGAAGGCTCCTAAATTACAAAACTGGCATGAAGCTCAGAGCGATGAGCATATATACCAATATATGCTCATCGCTCTGAGCTTCATGCCAGTTTTGTAATTTAGGAGTGCCCGTGTGGTTCCATATAAAAAACTAAAAAAGTCTTATGGGCTATAGCCCCAGATCTTTTGGAAACCTAGCAACGCCTCTGGACATCACTATGTTTTTTTCTTTTGAAGTTGGCGTTGAACTCACTCCACATTCTGCTACTCAACATACCTGCGTTGCAGCTTTCTTTAGGTTGCTAAGTGATTTGGCACTGTCAAACAACCAAGTCATTTTAATGCAAACATGAATGTTTGGTTCTATGATTTGGACAAAGCATAGATATGTTGAGTCTACACGGATCTGTATACCTATTATAAGCGCACTATTGCCAAAGAGCAAAAAAAAACTTGTTCATCCAAATGAGCTACAAATAGTCTCCAATTAGCCTTGCCTTAACACCTTTTTATATTTGATATGTGTTTATATTATAAACTATCAACTCACAAGATATTTCTGTGTCAAAATGTTATTTCAGTTGTAGCTTTTACTTGACTCCATATCACCCATGTTTTTTTGTGATTTAATATTAAGTAATGAGGGTTAACATGCACCTTCCACCACATGTTAGTGTTAGGAAGTAGCGTTGAGCGAACCTGAACCGCACTGTTCGGGTTCGTACCGAACTTTACGTTTTTTTCACTGTATTTCCGTGTTGGAGTTCGGCGATTACATTGTATGAATGTCTTTCGGTTTATAGACTTTCGGTTTATGGAATACATGTAATGCTATTGGCTTTCTATAAACCGAAATAGACTCCCCATTTATACGAATAGGTTAATTGACCTATTCGTATGAATGGGGACTCTATTTTGGTTTATAGAATAGCAATAGCATTACATGTATTCCATCTGAGAGTCAAATAGAACTGTCAAATACTGTGCTTACAGCGCACTTTGAAAAATTCTAATAGTTTTGGGTGGTAAATAGTACATTTGCGTCTTGCGGTGCACTTCATATCTGAGAGTCAAATAGAACCGTCAAATACTGTGCTTACAGCGCACTTTGAAAAATTCTGGCTACCTCCTCCTCCTCCAGCGCCGCTTCCACCTACACCGCCACGGTCACCGCCTCCTCAACCTATTGGTCACTTAGTATAAACTGAAAGAGAATACCCTGCACTCCAACCCTCTCTCAAATGGATAATTCTGTTGATCCTCATGGCAGCCATGCTTTAGATTTAAATTTATGTTCTTCCAAAGTTAAAATCAAAGATTCCATCTAGTGCTATTTTATGGCTCAGCTGTATATTTAATTTGTATGTATTTTATGTTATTTGAAGTTATTTCCCTATCCATATTTGTTTGCAGGGCACTTTTCCTACTCTTACCCACATTTTACTTCCATTTGCAGCCCTCTAGCCCTTTCCATGACTATTTTAGAGGCATTTTAGTGGGCAAAAGTTTGTGTCCCCATTGACTTCAATGGGGTTCGGGGTCAAGTTTGAGCACGGACCCGGACATTTTTCCGAAGTTCGGCAGAACCCGAACATCCAGGTGTCCGCTCAACTCTATTAGGAAGTGTTAGTAGGAAATTCATCAAGGTTTAATTGTATTTACTAATGATGAAAAATATAAAAGACCATTAGGATTTTTTTTAAAACTAGGTTAATAAATAGGAATACAAAATAAATACAAAATGAAAAATGACATTGAAGACTGGTAACCCAGGAAGTCACCCAGGTTCATGTTCATTTAATATTAAACATGGACAACGTTTGCATGTATCTAATACTTTAAAGAATAATGACATTTTGTGCTGGAATCACAACTTGATTCTTAACAGCCTTATGCCAGCCTATTTAGCATCGGTAGCTTCACCAGGTCCTGTTGGTGCCAAATGTGCATTTCAGAATAGTGTATAATGTAGACTGTCACTGGTAGATAACATTTTTTTTTTTAAAGTAAATTTCAAACAAACTCATTATAGTAACTATGATTTAATGATGTAAACTGAATTTAAAATCCTTTAATCTCTTTCTATCTATATGTGGCATTTTAGTAGTGTGCCTTTTTTGTGTTTAGTGTTATGTCATCGCTCATAACAGACACATATAAACAAACCCTTCCAAAAGTAGTATGCTGAACCAGTAATTAACTTTGCAAATTCAACCCCTCATACCCATAATTCAGCAAAGAATTATGGAATTTACCACAAATATCCAGAAATAAAAACTGTGAAATGCAAATGGTTATTATTTTTATAGTTGTTTTGTATTGGTTGTTTGTATTTGTCGCTTATCAAATCATCATACGTCTTTTTTATACAAATATATTTAGTGATACAGATCACCCATAGTTCATTGTTACAGTTAAATGCATGAGCAGCCCTGGATATGGTCTTAGATCTGTATGTCCTAGATTATTTTTATACTTGCCTATATCTTCTCAAAACTATTTATTCATGCTTTTTGCTTTTCAACAATATATATATTTTATGGATAATATGGAAGATTGCACCAAAGTCATATACCTAGTTATCCCAGGAAGTGCAGTGATGTGTTATAGTGCTGTAAACAGATGTTCTTGTCTGTGATTTTCTACACTCTTTATTTTGTTATGTAGTTTACATCATAAAAGGGTAAAATCAATTAGCTTATTATCTACAACAAATAAAAGACAAAAAAAATCATGCCACAATAAAATACATTGAAACAAAATGTGTCCTGGTTTACAATAAATACTCAAAATACAAATACAAATTGGCATGCGAAACTGAGGTGTGCAAATTGCTCACTGGGGAATGCAGTGTATTTTATATTTTTATTTCACAGTTGGCTATAAACATAAACACAGCATCAACTCTTTCAATTCCAGACTGATCAGATGCAAGAATGGCTAGATGAATTCTAGCCATAACTATGACAAATTCCATGTCTCTGACATGATTTTGACTTCTGCTACAATCTAATTAGTGTGCAGGGATATTCTGCAGCAGAGATGGATCAGATATTAGTAAATGTTTTTGTGGTTTTCATTTTGTGGAGCCCTGCTTTAGCAAATAAACCTGGACTGAGCAGGATAGCCAGCAATTGGCAAACTAAAGGACTATCAATAATGAAACCCATAAATCCATGTGTGGGCCTCCATGGTACCATTCAATACACATAGTTTTTTTAATGCTTCTAAAGCCTTAAAAGTCACCCAAACCTAGAAATATGTCACAATAAATCCAGTCTCATTCAAACTGCATTCTCTCTCACACAGACTGTTTCACCAATGGGCACAACAGTTCCCACAAACTGAAATTCACATCACTCAACTGTGCCATACAAATATTACTCCCTGTCCCATGTTATTAATTCAGTGTGCTCTGTAAGCATTTGATCTAACCATAAAATATCACAATCTCATGCAATGTGATCTACCAACAACCAGGTAACTTGCAAATCCTTTAGCTCAGGGACAAGCAACCTGCTTCCCTTCAGCTTCTGATGAACTACATCTCCCATAATGCTCTTTCCACTAAGAGGCCGACAGAGGAGTATGGGAAATGTGCTCCTGCAAAACCTGTAAGGCCGCAGTTTGCCTCCCCCTGTTTTATCTCAAACCCCAGCAACACAGCTCAGTCAACCCTTTCACAGGCTCATCCAGGCTGGATCCAGTTATGTATGTATCCTTTTTTGCCTTGCATTCTTGTTTATGATTTATGCTGGCTCCTGTCTTTGTCATCTTGTATCTTGTATCTTCCTTAGTTTGTCTTAGTGGCACCTTCCCTATTTCAGCCACAGACCGGCATCTGCCCAAGTCTCTCTATTGACCTAGTTATAGACTGGAATCTGCCATGTTCTGAGCCCTGTTAAGGGGTTGCCCTGTCTTAGGGCCCTGTTAAGGGGTTGCCCTGTCTTAGGGCCCTGTTAAGGGGCTGCCCTGTCCTAGATCCCTGCTAAGGGACTGCCTTGTCCTACATTGAGACATGCATTTCTTCCTCTTTTGGTCTACCCTTTTGTATTTGTTTCTTGCATAGTGTGGTAATTACTTATTTTTTTGCCTATAGAAGTGCTATGTTACATTATGCAGATCGCTGGCAGAAATAGGTGGTGTTTTCGCAGTAATATCTATTGACTATTGATTGATTGTACTTTATGATTGTATTCTGTATATGTTTATGAGAGCTATACCATGGGACATGTTGATTTCTTTATGTTTGTATATTCTAATAAATTGATTTTGAGATTGATTCCTCTATTGATTATTCATAGGGTTTCCCTGTCACATGCTTCTTTGTTCTTTAATTGTCTTGTTCTAAACTATTTCTGTTTTCTTGCTTGTACCTTGTTTCTCTGTTGCTCTATTTAAATGTTGCCACACCCATTCAGTTTGTTTCAAGGTTTTAGTCTGTGCAGTCCTTCTGCTGGTATGTTTTATGTCTTGGTGTCCATGTGTTTTTGTTATTTGATTTAGCTACTAGTTTATTATTAGTTTTAATGTTAGGGACTTGCCTGCGTGAGGTTCCTTAATGCTGGTTGGAAAGCTTATAATCTTTTTTTATTTTTAAAGTTTATTTTCACTTTTATTACATTGCGCATACAAATATAAAAAACCTACCTAAATACATTCGTAGAAACAAATATACATAACAGGAGGAATATAAAGCAAGCTAAGACCCAGGATCCAGATGATTCGGAGAGCTTCCAAACTTTTGGCCATCAGGGATAAGTAACCCTCACCATTACATCTCAGAGTATTAGGCTAGTTCCTGAATTTATGTTTGTATGCTTGGTATGTCTCCTTAGCCCTGCCATTTGTTTGGTGTCCTGTGTAAATGCCTATGTATGTCTATTTGGTTCTGTAGTATCGTCTTATGCCTTTGCCCTGCCCATGGGTATGATTCAGTTCTGCCTTTGCTCCTCTGTCTGTCCTGTAGCCAGGGCCGGCCTTAAGTGTTCCGGCGCCCTGTGCGGGCTTCCCCTGTGGCGCCCCCCTGTCTCTTTCACCGCCCCCCTATGTATGTATGTATCTCTCTCCCTTCCCATGTTTGTCCCTTTCATCTTCATTGCCATGTCTGTCTCTCTCTAACTCCCCCATTCTCTCTCTCCCTTCTCTCTCTCCCTCTGTTCTGTCTATCTCCTCCCCTTCCTCTGTTCTGTCTCTCTCGCCCCCCTGTTCTCTCTCCCCCACTGTTCTGTCTGTCTCCCCCCTTTCTGTCTCTCTCCCCCCCTGTTCTGTCTCTCTCCCCTCCTGTTCTGTCTCTCTCCCCCTTCCCCCTGTTCTGTCTCTCTCTCTCCCCTTGACTCCCTGTTCTGTCTCTCTCTCCCCCTCCCCCTGTTCTGTCTCTCTCCCCTCCAGTTCTGTCTCTCTCCCCCTTCCCCCTGTTCTGTCTCTCTCTCCCCCCTTGACTCCCTGTTCTGTCTCTCTCTCCCCCTCCCCCTGTTCTGTCTCTCTACCTCCCCCTGTTCTGTCTCTCTCTCCCCCCCTTGACTCCCTGTTCTGTCTCTCTCGCCCCCTTCCCCCTGTTTCGTCTCTCTCTCCCCCTCCCCCTGTTCTGTCTCTCTCCCCTCCCCCTGTTCTGTCTCTCTCCCCTCCCACGTTCTGTCTCTCTCCCCTACCCCTGTTTTGTCTCTCTCTCCCCTCCTCCCCCTGTTCTGCCTCTCTCTCTCCCCTCCCCCTGTTCTGTGTCTCCCCCCCCCCCATCCCCCTGTTTTGCCTCTCTCTCCCCCCCTCTTCCTTTGCCTGCAAAAGTGGATACAGGGAGGGAGCGGAGCTAACCGACTGAGAGGTGTAGCTCCGCCCCCACCCTGTGAAGCCGAGCAGCGTCGGCTTCACTGGGAGCCAAGTGCTGCTCTTCACGGGAAGCCGAGCAGCACTTTCTCTTGCTGCCCGTGGCTCCCCATGAAACAGATGCTGCTCTGCTTCACTGGGTGGGGGCTGAGTTACACCTCTCAGCCAGTTAGCTCCACCCCCTCCCGGGATCCTGCAGAGCTTGCCGAGCAGAGGGCTGCAGAGGGGAAATCATCCAGTGCCTCTACCGGCTTTTTTTTTTTCGTCGGGCGGCAGGACGCCCACCCCTAAGGCCGGCCCTGCCTGTAGCCCTGCACTCTGTCTGTATTCACTTTGCTCTGCTTGGTTTATTCTGCCCCAGCCTGCAGATATCTATCTTGGTAGTGTCTCATACATGTTGTCTGCAGGATCTCTCCAGTCTTAGTTTTGGTTGATACAACAGCTGCTATCACAGGGCCCTGGACTTGATCACACAAACCAGGGGCCTCAAGCTAGCAGGGGGATTGTGCTTACCCTGCACCAGGCCCTGTGTCTCCATTGTGCACCAGGCCCTGTGTCTCCATTTGGGCATTCAGGCGTCCCATGCCACCTGGACCCTGTATGTGACAAATGCCATCTGATGCATTAAACAGTACTAACTGCATCTCCCTCAACACTCACACAACCAAATGTGCAGAAGAAAAATATCTCTGACAATGTGCAGGGCTTTAGTCATGAAAGAGGGATTTTCAGGGAATTTTAAACTTAAAGCCATAACAGATGAGTTGGATATTTTTTTTCCTTTTGAGCTATACTTCGGACTCTGCTATTTGGCGTTCGTTTTGAAATTCCCTTCTCAATTCCCTGTGTCATGATTAAAGCCCTAAGTCTCCGTTTCAGTGTGTCATCGCACCCCCTCAGACAAGAAAGCATACACAGCACCACTTTTCACATAAGTGCTAATCAAACACTAACAACAGATATATCTGGCATTAAAAGGGTTAAAAGCAATTACAAATAGATTGCTGATGAGCAAGAGAGACAGTAAATGTTTTGTCTCTGCATGGTCATAAAGTAAGGAAACCTGAATAAAGAGCAGGGAATAAACAGCAGCCAGACAATCTAAGAGAAAGGAAACTTCTAAGGGAAGCTGGTCAGTATGTTGACAGACATGCAGAGTTAAGTAGGGTGAAGGAGAAAGAATGGCAATGGTCAGAAAGGGAAAAAGTAAAATAAAAAATAATGTAAACCAGTGGATTGTTACCTGCTCTGGCAGTAAGAATGTGAATTAAAAGAGACAACAACTATAAGACTCAAGTAACAGGCTCAGTGAGCCCCTATATTGTGCTTGGATCCATGGCAGTTGCCCCTTTTTGCCCAGTGTTAAACACGGCCCTGGCTAGGTATACAAAAATAATGTGTTTATGTTGTTGATCATTTTAGTCTGTTTTGAGGCTACATAATTTCTTCAATTGGCAACGTTTTATTGCTGCTTTAGGCGTCAGATTTCTTTGCTGAATGTCTGGAGTTTAGTTTCCTTAAATTGCTAATTTGCACTCTACAATGATAATAATATGGCCTATGTAGAATTTGACCTTGTGGGCTTTGCATCTACATTTTTCTTTTAATTCTTATACATTATTGTATTTTAAAAGAGTATTTATTGTAAATTTGGACACTTTTTGTGTCTTTTCTCTTGTCTTGTTTTTCTTGTTCTCTTATTTTTTTTAGGTGTATTTCACCTTGTGTTGTTTTGCTTTTGCTTTTTTGTTTTGTTATATATTTTTATTCCAGCCCAGATATCTCTTCAAAACTAAGTTTTTTTTTATAACAAAGATTTATAGCATATTGTACCCTTAATGTTGATCATTGTACTACATATATTGTAGTTATGGCCTAAGGCTGGGAAGGATCATTAGAACTGCATATATCTAAAAGAAAAAAATATAATTAAAGGATCACTCCAATCTGTAAACACCATGCACATAAATGCATATTAAATCTTTGAAAGGCAATTTATTTTTTTAATGTATGTGGATATCCACTGAACTCATGCAAGTTGTTAGTGTTGTCACACAACTCTGTCCTACCCAACAATTACTGCCGTGAACTGTTTTTTTAATTTATATCTTTTATTTTTTAAAAATGCTATTATTTTAACATATATTAAAATTGTGTTTCTTAAAAATGTAAATCAAGTATGGTAATATAATTAATAAATATATACATTTAGGAGTATAATTTTACTGTACTTAAAAATTATCTAAGATTCCCATCATATTACATACCCCTAATCCTAATCATAATAACATATTAATGTACATGTTATTGTCTCACCATGTCTTAATGTTAAACACTATGCAGTTCAGAAATGTTTATTTGATGTATGGAGTGTCCCACTATTTGGTTAATCTGTAATCCATATTGTAATAATGTGGCCTGTCTCTATTGCTTTCCAAACCTCATAAAACTGGTTTCTATTATTGATTTATTGATGTTAAAATGGCTGAATGAACTCAACATCTTCAGTCTTTACTTTTTCCAAGAAACACAAGCATTTTAATGTTGTTTGAAATATGTACATATTCTTATTGCACTTTAAATACACTTTTATTTTAATCCATCCTGGTTTTTTTATTTTTTTTTATGTATGCACGCCCCCCCCCCGTGACATCCAATCAGTGGGAGGACACAGTGGCATAATTAGACTGTCAATAGTGCACAACTCTGTGAATGCAATCATTGGTGGTATAGTGCTGGAGCCGCGCTGTCTGTGTCAGGAGACTGACACAGTCTCATTGTCTTTTGACTCAGATGGGGTTTCCTGTTTCTGCAAACAAAAATACCGGCTCTGCTGGTGTCAACCCTAGACACAGCCAGCACATCTCCCTTGTTGAATAATAAATTATAGTATAATCCTTGATGGTAAAGTGGCTTGAGAAGTGCTCTCTGTGTGTTCTGACACAGACAGTGCTTCTGCTTGTTGTGAGCGGTACCTGCTAGTAGCAAGTGCCTTTGACATAACAATATGATATCATTGGTGGTAGAAAGGGATACTTGCGCTGTGTCCCCTGACACAGACAATGTTGGTTGTAAAACAGTAGAGGTGGAAGTGTTTTCTGTATCCCCTGACACTGGCAGCACTTCACTATGTTTTGAGCATTGCTGCTCAAATACAAATCTGCCAACTGTTGGTGGCATAGTGCTCCCTTTCCCCTCCTGAGTGGTCCTGCAATAAGCAGAAGCTGCAAACTATATACTACAGCATCATGAGCGCTCTTCAGTAGCCCAGCACTCAGTGCTGCTGCATTTCTAAAGCTAAGTGATGCTTCACTCCGACTGTTATGAGAAAGCAATTGTGTGGACCCTTATCACAGTTTTCTTGACAGGTATGTAGTGTTGGTGCCCATTTATCTTTTTATTATGTGATTTTTTTTTCTGGAGCCTTATCACAGTGCTCCTGAAAGTACCTGAACTTACCTGAACTTGAAATAAAATGTAAAAAAAGAGAGAGAGAGGAATGGGCACCTCCCAGGGCCGCCATCATAAATTTTAGGGCCCCTTACTGAAAAAAATAGTTTATCTATTAATAGCCCACTGATAATTTGCTCATTAAAAGCCCACTGATAATTTGCTCATTAATAGCCCACTGTTAATTTTTCCATTAATAGCCACTAATAATGTATCCATTAATAGCCCACTGATTGTCCATTAATAGTCCACTGATAATGTGTCCATTTAAATGCCACTGATAATTTGTCCATTAATATGCCACTGATAGCTTGTCCATTAAAATGCCAATGATAATGTGTCCATTAATAGCCACTGATAATTTGTCCATTAATAGCCACTGATAAATTGTCCATTAATAGCCTAATGATAATTTGTCCACTAATAGCCCACTGATAATATGTCCATTAATAGCCCAGTGATAATTTGTCCATTAATAGCCACTGATAAGTTGTCCATTAATAGCCCAATGATAATTTGTACACTAATAGCCTACTGATAATATGTCCATTAATAGCCACTGATAATTTGTCCATTAATAGCCCACTCATTATTTGTCCATTAATAGCCCACTCATTATTTGTCCATTAATAGCCCACTCATTATTTGTCCATTAATAGCCCACTGATAATTTGCCCATTAATAGCCCACTCATTATTTGTCCTTTAATAGCCCACTGATAATTTGCCCATTAATTACCCACTCATTATTTGTCCATTAACAGCCCACTCATTATTTGTCCATTAATAGCCCACTCATTATTTATCCATTTATAGCCCACAGTCCCCCCTCCTCCCCACTTCCCCAGTACTTACATGGATGCTGCTCGTCTTCTTCAGTCTCCTCCGCAGGGTTTCCAGGAAATACAGCCACCGGATATGACATGACGTCATTTCCGGTGGCTGTGACTACTAAAAGCCGTGTCCGCCACCACCACTTCATTACCTGCCTGGAACACTGTGATAAGGTTCCACTGAACCCATACAATTGCATTCTTATAATAGGCTGATTGAAGGAGTGTGCTAAATGTAATCTGATAGTACACTCCTTAACTAAGTCCTGAAAATACATGTGCACTGAGCTGGGTTTCAGTACACACTCACTCACACTTCACTTTACTGGATGATTTTTTCCACGAACACCTTGATAAAGGCCTCTAGCCGAAACGTTGGTGTCCTCCATTTTTTGCGCTGTGTGTCCTCCCTTGTTTCATTCCTGTCTGCATTTTTTTCTGCATTTTTTGTATTTAGTGGGTATTTATTCATTATTTTCTTTTTTCAGTTTATTTGTTTGCTTATTTTGGTGTATATGTTTGTAACTAATTTCTTTTTGTTTTAAAGTGAGTCATTTCTTTATTTATTTTGTCTTATATATATTTGTCTGTTATTTATTACATATTTAAAAAAAATATTAAAATATTAAAATATTTTTTGCATTATACCCTTTACTTGTTTATCTATTTTTTATGGTGTGCTCCCCCAATTTTTGTTTTCTGTACACTCACACACTGCACATTACTGGGAGTGAGTGTACCCCAGACTCCTCAATAATAAAATGTCCAGTATGTAAAGTGTGAGTGAGTGTACTGCAGGCGCCACAGCAAAACAACTCCCAGTAATGTGCAGTGTGTGAGTGTACCCCAGGCGCCACAGCAATTAAACTCCCAGTAATGTGCAGTACGTGAGTATACCCCCAGGTGCCACAGCAATAAAACTCCCAGTAATGTGCAGTGTGTGAGTGTACCCCAGATGCCACAGCAGTAAAACTCCCAGTAATGTGCAGTGTGTGAGTGTACCTCAGATGTCAAAGAAATAAAACTCCTAGTAATATGCAGTGTGAGTGTATCCCACACTCCACAGCAATAAAACCCACAATAATGTACAGTGTGCGAGAGAGTAACCCTAATTCACAGTAAAGTGCAATATGTGTGAATGTATTCCAAACACCCCAGCAATAAAACTCACAGAGGTGCAGTATGTGTAAGTGTATGCAAGACACCAGCTCCCCTTTACATGATGCTCCACTTATATGAGCACCATTAAGAGATTCTCTTTTCTTGTTCGAAGTTTATTATCCATTTATGCTATATTTAAAAAAAAAAAAAAAATTGTATAAATTGTACAGATTTCTCGAAAATTAAAACTCAATATTGTGGCAGCAATAATATATGGAGAATGTCTTTCTTTCTAGTGACTGAGCCATTGCAAACTTGGAAATGCATTAAAATGGTTGAAAAGCTGAAGTCCACAAATTCCTTCTGAAGAACAGAAACCATTTTACTTCTACAGGACACAAAGTAAGGATGTTTCTGAGATGTACTAATAATAAATGTATTATAACATTAGTGAATTTATGGCAATATATTGGTAGGCTTTTGTTTTTTATGATTTATTTTTACAGAGACTGGACCCAGTACCTACATGCTCTCTATAGTTTTCCCCAGGTCTTTGTTCTTATAAAAATGATATTGATATCCATACTTTGGTGGTTTTGTTTCACCTTTCCCTTTCCATTTTTTCTTAATTTCCTGCTTCAATAAATGTAAATACATACAAACGATTACAGTGGGTATATGGACACACTCATACATATGTTTCAGAGTAAGAAAATGCATTGACCTATATCACATAGAACAGATAAGGTATTAACTTGAGTTAGTCCATGTTGTTCTCTCTGAAATGGTTCTAAAATGCTCCTCAAGGGCCAATACTGATGCTATACATAGAGCAATTGGCTGTGAAAACTGTTGTGTGTGTGTTTGGGTTCTATTGGATGGACTATGTATTATTAAATATAGGTCTGTCAATAAGGAACATTTCCTTGGAATGTTAGGAATAATCACATTTAACACATTACATTAACACAGAGAGTTGTTGAATGTACTGTTTTCTCACTTGCAGTAGAGGAGACAGCTGTATTAAAAGACTGACACCTCTTGAGAGTTTTCACAGTTAAACTATAGACAGTTTGTGACTAAACATGCTCAAAATAGTATTCATTTCTTTTACAAAATACATTTGAATTCATCTACTTTTAGCAAAAAACTTGGTACATTTAGTTTCTTTTTAGTTTGCAGTAAATGCAAATGTTTGAAAGTTGCTTCAATAAATTATCATACTGTGAAAGAGAATAAATTAACAACATTTTCTAAAGTTTCATTACCATTCAGAACAAAATATATATAATTTAAATGTATATTTATTTCCTTTCTTTGTTTCTACTTTTGAATGGCATTTTTTATTATACTAATAAAATTAATTCTCCACCGGCACAGAGATTGTGTTGTTTGTTTCCCATGATCCCATACTTTTAAAAGCTGCACCTAGCAAACAAGGCACTCATGCCAAGTTGTATTTACTATTTTTTTTTTTTTTTTTTACTTTTATTTTTAAGTTTTCTCAATAGACATATGTATAAAATTGACAGTACATTAATACATTACAAATTACAAGTACAAATTGCAACATGACAAAGAGACAACTGCAATTGGATACCTCGTCATTAAACTCGTATACGTATAAAGACCATAAGGACCAGGTTGTAAATAGGTTAGCATAGATAAAAATCTTTGTTCCCTATTTTTTTTTTTTTTTCCCCAATCCCTAGTTTAAGTTTAAGTAGTTAAGCAATATCGGGAGGAGGGGTTCCTTGAGCGTATATCGAGTTTCCTTTGTATACAGGGTATTATGTGCAAAAAAAGCATCTCATTCCGGATAAGGTAGATGTATCTCAAATTACAAACAAATAACTAAGGCATTCAGATGTCGGGAGCCATACGGGACAGTTTTGACAGTAGGCCGAATTTTTGTAAGGATGGGTGGAGAGAGATCGGTTTATCAACAGATTACTCAAGAGTTTGCCCGGAATCAATATTCTAATTCCAAATAACCGAGTAGATAATACATTAAAGAAAAGCGGACTAAGTATTAATAGTCCAATTATCTATTTAAAGTTTTAGAGTTTAGAGGGGTTGCAAATAATGAGATCTCATCTGATTACCAGATAAAGAAATATGTTAAGAAAAGGATTTCGGTATTTAGGTGGCCATTAAGTCATTATGTTTGAGTTTGGAGGGGTTGTGATAATGAGATCACTGGGTTCCAGATCTTATAATAGTCAATAGGAGTTACATTTTCCATATAAAACAGTTTTTCCATATTACATTGATAGTAAATTTGACTTCTTATTTCTGTCTCTGAGGGCGTTTCGGTTTTCCTCCAATATCTGGAGATACACCTCTTAGTCGCCATCAGGATATGCAATGTTAGTTTTTTTGAGTATATATTCTTACCAGGCAGTTCAAGATGGAATAGAACATTTTCTGGGGTTAGATTTCCCAAATTAATATGCAGGTCTGAAAATTTTTTAACCAGGATCACGCGGACTGGATTAAGATTTTGGCAATCCCACCAAATATGTTTTATATTACCAATTTCTTTGAGGCATCTCCAGCACAATGGCGGGGTATTAGATTGAAATTTCGCAAGATTTGATGGAACCCAATACCACCTATGAAGTAGTTTCATATATAGTTCTTGAAGAGTAATACAGTGGATTGTTTTTCTCATTAGATTCACTGCTTTATACCAGGTTTGTAGAGGGTACGTTTTCATAAGATCAGTTTCCCACTTAATTATCGTGACATGTTTTTTATCACTCTCTTCTAGTTGTTGTAGGGCTCCCCAAATTTGGGAGGAAATCTTTCGGTTAGTGCCATACAAAATTTTATCTAAGGGAGAGTCATGATTAACTTGGAAATTCTTAAGGAGAGATTTAATTCGGACATATGAGAAAGCTTCATTCAGTGGAAGACTGAACTTCTGTTGAAGGTCCTCAAAAGTTAATATATTGGTTTCACCAAGTAGGTCACCGATCTTCTCTAGGCCAGCTTTATACCAATGTTCAAGGCTCAAATCATTCAAAAAAAGTTTCAAAAGACCAATAGAGGCCCTAGGTGTTAATTGGTTGTCCTTAAAAAATTTGGACTTAATTGTACCAATTGACAAAAATATGTTATTTATGACTGGATTGACTATTTTTAATGCGCCATATTTTTGTTTATCCAGCCAAAAGAGGAGAAAAGGGTCAATGTTACCACACATCTCTCTTTCGTATCGATACCAGTTTTTATTCCTTGATATCATGCTGCCCCAGAGCAAGAAGTGGGAGAACATCAATGAGTCATGAATATGGTATATGTTTGGGAATGAAAGACCCCCATGGGACAAAGGATGTGACATGATTTGAAATTGAATTCTGGGTTTCTTCCCTTCCCAAACAAACGAGACAAACAAAGCATGGAACATAGATAGAATCCTTCTTGGGACTCTTAGTGGAATAGTTCTAAACAGATATTCCAATTTTGGTACTAAATAAGCTTTAACTAGGTTAATCCTACCCAACCAAGAAGTCAAAATTTTCCTCCAGGATTTGACCTTAGACTCGAGTTCTTTATACAATCCTAGGTAGTTGGATTTAACTATGCTACTTGTATCAAATTCGATGTCGATGCCCAAATATTTAATTTTTTTATTTGAGCAATTTAAATGGTAGATCTGTTTTAGAGAAAGGACCTGGGATTGGGATACATTTTTAGTTATAACCTGAGTCTTAGAGAGATTAATTTTATAATTTGAAAAATAACTGAATTCATCCACACATTGCAGTACCTCTGGGATGGAACGATCCGGGTTTGTGAGGGTTAATATGACATCATCAGCATAAAGCAGAATTTTTTTTTGTGTTTTTCCATATTCTATCCCCGAAATTGTGTTGGTCTGTCTGATATATGAAGCTAGAGGCTCCATAGCTAGGTTGTAAAGGAGGGGGGCCAAGGGACATCCCTACCTAGTGCCGTTCCTAATTTGGAACCATCTAGAGTTAAGCCCATTTCCACGAATCTGTGCAGTAGGGTTTGTATACATGGACATAATCAGTAACTTAAAAGTTCCCCCGATACCGAAAGAGGACAAAACTTCAGACATATAACTCCAATTAACTCTATCAAATGCTTTTTCGGCATCTACAGAGACAAAGGTACATGGTATGTTGGTGTTATTCACTATTGTAACCAAATTCAGTAATTCCCTAACATTGTCTTGCCCAGATCTATCAGATATAAAACCTGACTGATCTGGGTGAATCAGATCTATTACCACTGTTTTCATGCGGTCAGCCAGAATTTTTGAGAGAATTTTGATGTCAATATTTATTAGAGAAATTGGTCGATAGTTAGACACAAAATTCGGGTCTTTGTCCGGTTTCGGTATCGGGGAAATCGTTGCTTTCAACATTTCGGGGGGAATACTCCCAGTGTTACCAACTGCTTTAAACCTTATAAAAAAGAGCAGTATACCCGTCCGGGCCAGGGGCTTTGCCGTTCTCTAAGTTTAGAATCGCCTTGCTTATTTCTTCTCTATTAATCGGTTTATTTAAATTCGCTATTTTTTCTTTAGAGACTTGTGGTAACTTAATTTTTTTTAAGAAGGAGCTCAAATTAGAGGTTGCAAATCCAGTCTCTTTGAGATTATAAAGTGACTCATAGTACTTGGCAAAGGATTCACCAATTTCCTGAGGGGAAAGGTGGATTTTATCTGCCTCCACAATTTTCTTTATTTTCTGGTTCGCGCGATCCTGTTTTATTTTCCTAGTAAGCATCTTCCCTGTTTTATCATTACAATTGTACCATCTCTGGTTTGAGGTCTTTATCATATTGCTAACTTCTTCTTCTAAGTTTTTTGTAATCTTACCCCTTACTGATTTAATTTGTTCCATAAGTCCAGAATGGGGATTACGTTTGTTATTATATTCCAGTTTGGCTAAATCAATATATAAATCAGCTAGGGGAGTACCCTTTTCTCTCTTTTTTCGAGCCTCGAGTTGTATAAAATATCCTCTGATAACACATTTCAGAGAAACCCACAATATTTGGTTAGAAACTTGACCATTGTCATTATTTTTAATAAAATCAAGGATTAATGCCCTTAGGTGTTCCTTGTCTTCTTCTTTTAGTAATAGCGATTCATTTAATTTCCATTGCGGTTTGATGTTGTATTTGGGGTTGTCTTTAATTGTGATACTTATAGGCGCGTGATCGGACCAAGTTATCGGGCCGATTTCAGTATTAATTATATTTTTTAAGTTATATGAGTTCGTTAAGAAGAAGTCAATTCGAGAGTATACTCCGTGAGCCTGTGAATAATAGGTGTAGTTTTTATCTCTAGGATGGTATATGCGCCAGATGTCATAAAAATCATATTTTATTAAAATGTCTCGGAATATTTTCCCCTTGGACTTAATATAATTTGGAATTTCAGTTCTTTGAGTATTATTTTTATCAAATTTTTCGTCAATTATGGTGTTCATATCACCTCCTATGATTAGTATACCCTTTTTAATTTGCTCAATTCTCCCGAAAAGATTTTCGTAGAAAGATTGCGTAAAAATGTTTGGTGCATAGATGTTTACTAAAGTGTAAACCTGGTCGTTTAGTTTACAAATGACTATTGAGTATCTGCCCATTTTGTCTTTCTGCTCCAGTATCAGGTCGAATTTAATTCGATTAGAAATCACTATCGCAACCCCTCTTTTTTTTTTATCCTGTAGGTTGGCAGTGGAGATCACAGGAAATTTAGCGAATCTCCATAGGGCATTATCTATTCCTTTCCAGTGTGTTTCTTGGACATAACAGATGTCTATCTTACCCTTCAGCAACATTTTATATAAAAGTCCCCTTTTCATCGGTGTATTTAGTCCCCGGGCATTAATTGACCAGAATCTCAGAGACATAATAAGCTCCGAGATCTAGTAAACCTCTCCACCCATCCCTGCTTCGGCCCACTCTCAAAGTCCCGAAATCCGAATACCTTTACAAATGACACAACACACAAAAATACAATACATAATGCAAAACATTAAACAATACATTTCCATTCTCCTGATCATACGTCACCTATACGGAAGAAAATATTCCCAGGTGAATCCCTGTCTAGCAGGCTACAGTCGTTGGTGGCCTCCATAGAAATATTGCTAATTGGGTTATCGTGGCTAAATTCTATGCATGGGCACGAATCACTAAGGTTAAATCCAGTGCATCTCAATGGGAAGTAGTATTAAGTAGGTATTTCTGCCTCCGTCCAACTCTGCTTATATCTACATCCTTATTCTATCTTAATAGTTGTCAAACCAATCCCACAAGTATTAGTTGGTCCCATTCTAATTGTTTGATGGGAGATCTATTCTTTATGATTATGGGGCATCCTATTCCTTTGTCCCTTCTTCCACTTCCCCACCGTTTTATCCCTTAATCCCCCTTTTTCCACATTCCCTACTCTCCTTCCCCTTGTTATCTTTTCCTCTTTTCTTTCCTTTATTTACCCCTTTTCCTCCTCACATCCTGTTCCACTGTCCACTCCCTCCTTCTTACTCTCTCCTTTCTCTCCTCGCCTTCCCCTCTCTCTCCATCTCTTCCCCTGTCCCTTGCCCGTCTCCCTCCTCATCCTCCTCTCTCCTTTCCCGCTAACCCTTATTTCTAATTAATTTCTATAAGATTATTCAGTGAGGTGTTCTATATATATATTTTTTTTTTTTTAAAGGGAAGTCTTATATGTTAATTGTTACTTTTTTATTCTTAAAATGTGGGGATCGTACATAAATTAGTGTTGGTGTCTATCTTTCACGGTCTAAAGAGATGAGGAAGTCTAACGTGAATTACTGTTCGTGTCTATCTTTCAAGGTCTATATAGAAAAAATTATTCTAAAATTAATCTAAAGTTAATTAGTGTGATTCTTCTCTTCCTCAGTATAGAAAGTGGATCTGTGTAGGTGTATCACCATATGTGCAACTTAGGTTACTTTTCTTAATAATTTCCCCTTCCTTCCCTTACTACTACCCCCCCCCCCTCCTCTTTCTCACCCTTCTCTTTTTCCTCGTCTAGTGGAGTTAGTAAGTCCATCAACCCGATTAGGGGATTGATCAGGTACCTTAAACCCCCTCGTGAAAGTGAGTTAAACCTTATTAATAACTTGGCTAATTGAGTCAGTGATAATAGGTGTCAACCACTAGGTGGAGGGAATTAAACATTCTACATCTATATTAAGTGTGTGTCTTATCAGTGAGTGTGAAAACTTATAACACTGAATAATTGTTTCAACAATGGTTAGTCTAGTATTCCCAGGGCGCGGAGTTTTGAGTGACCTTCTTTTGCGTTATTAACCACAATAGTTTCCCCTTTACTGGCAATCAATAGTTTAGTAGGAAATCCCCATCTATAAGGAATATCTTTAGATCTTAGTAGTTGCGTTAAATCTTTGAAAGAATTACGATTCATACGGGTGGCAAAGCATAAATCAGGAAATAGCATTAATGATTCATATTTCCCTTTTTTTTTGCCTGGGTTTTCACGCAGTTGACGTAAGAATTCTTCCTTTACGGAGCAGTTTAAAAATCTTGCAATTACCTCCCGTGGGGCAGGGTTGCTCGAGTTTCCTGAGCGGAACACTCTGTGGATACGTTCAAAGGGAGAGTTCCCCAGTGTTGAGGCATCCACAAACTGTGACACAAATTCGTACACATATTCATTGAGATTAGAGCTTTTGACTTCTTCAGGTATTCCCTTGATTCTAACATTGTTCCTTCTTGATCTATCTTCAAATTCAGCTATCTTGTTATTGCAATTTTTAATTTGATCTTTTAAAATGCAATTTTGAGTCTGTATCTTAGCCATCTCGTCAGACAAGGTTTTAATTGTTTCGTCTTGGTTAGAGACTTTTTCTGTTAATGTTGTGATTTCTCTAGTTAGGTCCGATAAATTCTGTTTAAAGTCATTTTTTAGTTTTTCATATAGCTCGTTCATTGCAATTGCTAAGCTGGTGTTTGTTACTGTGTCAGATATTTGGAGTTCGACTTTGTCTGTAGAAGGGGTTATTCCCGCTCCAGAGGGAGATAGGGATCGTCTGTGATGTAAGGGTTTAGTTGTATCGGACCTTGGGGAGTAAAAGATTGATTTATTTTTGTCCGCAGAGGGTATTTTTTTAGGCGCCATTATTATTGTTTTTCTTTACTCAACTCCCTTTTCCGTCTTCTTTGTTAATAAAAAAAAAAAAAAAAAAAGTTTTTTTTTACCTTCCTAGCCCACTATTCCCTACTTCCCAGCTTACCCGACAAGTCGGCCAGCGGGAAAGTAACTCAGCTTGATAGTAGGATAGTAGGCTATTAATATACTAGTGCAGTTCTAGCTCTAAAGCCTCCAAAGTGAACTAAACAGTATAACATTTGTCTCAGTTCTGTAAACACTTCCATCCAAACAGTGCACTTTCATTTCAACACAACATAACTTGGAATGATTTGGAAAGCAGGTTAGTAGCTAGATCATGAAATTTAGTCACAAACCTCAATCCTAACCTTCTAATATAGGACAACTATGAAAGCTTTTGAAGAGGTTTAGCGATGAATCTTACACGCTATTCTATAGGTGGGGACTGCAAAGGCAGGGTTTAGTATAACAACAATTGGCTTATCCACACCGTTACCCTAACCAGGAGACTTATGAGTTTTAGCTATAAGCAAGGGTATTACCCTCATTCTTATTCAAATAACTAAATAGAGGATTTTAGTCTTCAATACAATATATTTTCAGAGATAGGTTATCTAACTTATATGTTTGTTCAGGGTTGGACACTAGAAGTGGTGCCAACTCTGATGGTTTAGACCCGTATCTGGGAGCACAGGCCTCTAGCACAAGAATTCTCTTGATAAGGAGTGCTTATGCGTTCTTTCTCCCTGTTTGGGCCAGAATGGTACAAGCATCCAGTGCAACCTCAGTGCAACATCAAGTACAATAGTACATTAAAGTCCAGTATGAGTCCAGTATGAGACCAATAGAGATAGATGGAAAATAATCAAAAGGAATATGGCGTTTCCAATATAACGCAGCTGTCTAAACAAACGATTTAGACAAAGTTTTGGATGAGTAGACAGTTTAGAAAGAAACAGTCAATCTTAGATTTCTGGCTTGATGTTACAGGTATTAAAGATGGTGCAGGAGAGGAGGTGAGAGCAACAGGAACAGTCTTACCAGTTCTTGTCGGAGACCGATTGAAGCAGTCTTTCTGGAGAGGGATCTGGCGGGGGATATCAAATGAGAGCAATAAACGTTTAAATTCCTGGGGGATTTCTTCTGAGTCGAGAATCAGTGACGTTAAAGCTGGAGTCCCTCAGCTACAAATCCGTCCTGATACTTCTCTGTTTTTTTTTTTTTTTTAGCCTGGGCAAAAATTTTACACGAAGGGGAGGATGTAAGGGTACTTGCTCTGGAATCCTTTACTGAGCAGTTTGTAGATTGCAGATCGGTCGTTCACCCGATTATTTCACACTGAGGTGGATAGGAAGAGTATCGCGTGTGTCTCGAGTCACCGCCCTCCGGCGGAGAGCCGAAACGACAGCGCGGTTTAATCTCCAGAATTTTCCTCCAAATGTGATGCCTCGGGAGACTCGACCTCTCATATCTCCTCATACAGCGGGTTGAGTGTTTTTGCTGATGGTGTTTTGCGGAGACGGGAGCCGGGGTACACGCGGTCAAGGCTGGAGCTCAAATAGGAGCCGGGGTATACGCGTTCAGGGCTGCGATCCAGGAGCGAGAATCCGTGCTATACCGGTTTTCAGCATGCCGCTCTCAGCGTCTCAGCGTTTCCATCTGCAACATTCTAGGAGGTCACTCCCCACGACAGACGCACGTCCAGCGTCTCACGTCATACACGCCATCTGTCGATGCTGATGATGTGAAAACTTTTTTTTGTATTTACTATTTTTGTTTGTTATTTTTTTTTTTTTTTAGATATTTCCTTTCAAATCCTTATTCACTGTAATAGCTAATAATCATATGCTGAAAAATGAATATCCTTTCAGCTGGAGACGGGATATGATTAAGCGTCACTTCTGATGCGAAACATGGAAAGTGTTTTCTTCCCCTCACCCTGCCTTTTTTTTTTATATCAGCCTATTCATAGAATAAAGCACTCATCTGGATCCTGTTATCCATGTGCCGATTTTTCTGTTTGTATATACCTCAAATCAAGAGGCTAAATCTGAACACCCGGTGGATCAGAGATTTGCCTCAAATCAAGAGGCTAAATCTGAACACCCGGTGGTTCAAAGATTTTTGTGTGATACAAGCCTTTGTCCCAACCTCTACTTACAGCCTGGGAGGTGGATCACAGAGTTCCCTCATGTTTGAGGGTTCCTGAGAATAGTTTCCAAACATCGCCATGTGTTCTTGATGAGCAAAGGCCTCAAGCCCTCAAAAAATTAGCAATCTCCAATAAGGAGCCACTAAACTTTTTTTTTTCTTTTTCACATGTACTTCTAATATAGAAATGATGATTGGTCCTAGTATGAGATTAAACTGGAATGTACTTTTTAAGTTAAATATAAAATATGTTTTACCGTATTTGCGCGAATATAAGACAACACTTTTTTCCTATAGTGTAGTCTTATTTTCAGGGTTTTTTATTTTTTCCTAAATCAATATTCAAAGTTTGGGGGGGGGGGGGGGTCATTTTATAATCAGGGTCATCTTATATTCAAGCAAATATGGTTATTGCTTATGTGGTGTCTCTTGCTTATGATATCACCTTGTGGCTTGATATACAAATTGCACATTTCCCATTGAAAATTAGATCATTTGTATATCAAGTGATGATGATGTCATGGTAACCAATGTATTATTGTGCATTATTTTTTATTTTCTTAATTCACAGTAATTCACAGTATAAGCAATGTTTAGCTTGACCGATTAAATGTGTACAGAATTCAGGTGATAACCTTGTAAATAGCAACATTTACTGAACATGAATTGTTCATATATTCTATATCTGATTAACATATGTAAAATGAACAAAAACAGCACAATACAAACAAAATAGAAAACACCATTTGTTTCTTGCACTTTCAATATTGTTTTCTTGTCTGATTGATGATTTTCAAATTATTGGTTTCTGCCTGTGTTTCTATTAAACGCCAAACCACTTCAATTTCTCACTCTTGTGCTGTTAGAGACATTTGTTTTCGCATGCCACCGACAGAGGAAATCTTGACTTGGTCCCCTCTGATTGTGTCATTTGAAAAGGAAGGTCTCTCTTGGCCCTAGCACAGAACACATGACCTGACAGATCCCAATCAAACACAAGCCTCATGTTGATTGGCTGACATCCAGATGGACTCTCACTCAGCCAAGAGGCAGAGCTCAGAGTAAACCCATGTGTACCTGCTGTTTTATTCTAGGCAGGTGGTACCATTTCATTTAATGAAGCAAAATGTTAAACACTTATATAGTGCCATTTTAAGAATATGCTATTGTAAATGTGTTTTTGTAGGAGTTTATATTTAAGACATGTTTCTAAGTTTCTATATGTGGCTTGTACGCTTCTAAAATGTAAATGAACAGACAAGTGTCCTGTTAGTTCAATTTTATACTAATTCCTATTTTTTTAACAGGATGACATATTCCCCTGTAATTATATTTATATTGCAAGAGCCCTGGTGTACTTTAGTTTCTATTACAAGATTCACATTGATTTTCTGTCAAATGTGAAATCCCATTGACTCGAAGCATAGTATCCCCTATTGGCATTCATTAATTCTTGCGGCTTGAGGGGAAAAAAAAAGAATGTAAGCCCAGCAGTCTTTTAGGAGAGAAAGCTGACCTATTATTGTCTTCTAATCCCAATTTTGCCCCAAACCTTTTATAAATTGTGTTTTCTTCTCTGTGTTTTGCTGGTTTCCATTAAGTACAGTACAGTACAAAATGTTGAGCAAAAAAGTTAGGTGCATTACATTAAGAGATCATAAATTATCCTCCCCTTTGATAGTCAGGAAATTGAAATCCTACAAAATACTATTTAAACGGGTAAAGTTACCAACCGGCTGGTATTTTAGCAGCAGGTGGATACAAAATTGGCTTAAGGCCAATTTTAAGTCTATATTGCAATATTGAGGCAGTAGTATGACAGTGTTTTTCATTTGTTTTTGATTTTTAAAAGTGGCAAACCTACTTACAGGATGAGAATTTTAAAAATAGCCCTTTAGTAAAAGGCTTAGTACCATAGAATTAGGAGAGGACTGAGGGGCTGCCCCAATGTGTAGCTCTTTTTATCTTTCTGTTAACCTCGAAGTCAACTGACTTTTAATGGGATTTTATCTTGTTGTTATTGCACTTTTTTAGTAAATGTATGTGTTCTTTCATTGTGCATGAACCGTATTGTCCCGATTATAGGCCAATTATAGACCACAATTCCCCCGTCTATCTAATTCCTTAAATTAGCGGTGCTGCTTTTAATCAGGGTTTATCTTTTTAGGCATGTTCTTTCCAACGAAGCAAGGATTAAAAACAGTGTTATCTTTCTCTTACCTTGTGGATACCTGTACAAATTAACTACTGCAAAGAAGAATGTGTTATTTGTATTAAATGCAAAATATGTGGTCAGACATAGAAGACCTTCAAGAAAATGTACAAAATTAAATGCCAAATGTGTATTTAACGTTGTCTGTAGTAACCCAATAAACCACATTAACATCCTACTTAGTCAATATGAGTACTGTTAAAGGCACTCTGTCACCTAATCATTGTTCATGCTGTGAATGGCTAAATTAGTATAAAAATATCCTGATTTGGGGCAAACCAGGACATTGGTGGGACTTAACAGATTTTGGGAGGCAATCCCTTTGTCCCACTGAACTCTACCTCTGTCCCTCAGCGGGGCTTGGGACTGCAAACATACAATGTAAATGTAATTCTCTAAGACACCAAAGACTGCTAACTGCACAGCTATGCACATGCACAGTAGTGCTGCTAGTTGGAATGACAGTGCTTACAGTGCATGCTGACAGTTGACCTCCCAGCATCCAGATTTGACGAGGCAAGAGTTGTACGGTATGAAATAGTCTTAGAATTTTGTGCATGTAGATTATCCTATTGAACTAGCATGTTAAATAGTTGCATATAGTCAAGACTTTTTTTAAACTTTAATATCTGCTTGCTTTTATGTCTGTTTCCTTTTAACCTTTCGAGTGGCAATCGATTAGCAAAGTGTTACTACTGCTTTTTAGCAAGCATTAAATGTTGCTTACAACAGAACCTCTGTTTTAATAAATGAATTATCTTTTAGATCTTCCATGTGACTACAAGAAAAGGGCAGTGGGTCTGAAAATCTCACTTCATCATTAGCTTGAGATAATTTGAATCCCTAACGTCATGTGTCTGGATGGATTAGCTAGTGTCTATGTAACAAGTCATCCAAAGACATTTTCTAAGGCTCTTCTTTAGGAGATCAGAAATGAACACTGAAGCTCATTTGGCCCATGAGGTTTAAATGAAAATGAAGCAGTCAAGCAGACGCCTTTACTTATCAATTATATATTGAAGCAGCCAGAATCTGTCTAAGGCTAAGCATCCTCGAGACGGCTGTTTTAATATTATTAAAGCTATTGACATGCTTGTTCTGCCTTAATGACGTCTGTGTTTGTGTTCTGTTGGTCAAATTACTTTTAGCATTTTCATCTTCCCTACCTTTGTACGTGCAGTAGCACCAAAGTAGGGAAGATAAAAATGTTAAAAATACAACACAACATTGTATTGGTTTATATGCAAAATGTATACTAGGATCCATATTACCATACTTGCTAATAATCCCCAATTTGCTGGGAAAGACCCATATTTTGGAGGAATATGTCATGTCTCTTTTCACCTTCATGTCTCTTATGGCATCTGTCTGTACACCGTGCAATTCATAAGTGGTTGAATTGCATATCTGTTAAACCCTGAAGGAACACAACAATGAGGGGTCATGCAGTCTTGTGTGACATCACTCATCATCATGTGACCCCAGGCTAAGTTTGCAATTCTTCCTTTGCATCTTGGTACAACTGAGTACCAGCATAGAGGGAGCCATAATTCTCTAATTAGATACTGTGCTATACATTTTTAAATCATCCTCTCCTAAAATGTGAAGCGGGTTCCTCAACCACATATATTGTTTAACCTATGGATGTAAGGCATATAAGTATGTGTCCAGCAGATTCCTTTTTTTCCTCCTAAAATTCTGTGTAATTCTAGCCTATTTCACAGGCCTTTGTAAGTGTTCTTTAACTTGAAAAGATGCTCAGTAGGAAAAAAAACAGTTATTCAATGCTATAACACCCTGAGCACAACAAACAAGCCCAAGGCAGCAATTTCCTGTCAGTCCCAGACTGCACGTTTATGCCAATTACAATATTCAAATTGGGCGGAGGCTTTAGGAACCTTTTCACTATTCAGCTTTCATTAAATTGTTTTTGGTTTGTTTGTTTGAAAAATCTGCCATGCAGCGGTAGTCACCAGGTTTGAATAATTACAAATACTGCGATAAAAAGCACACACAGCTACGATATACAATTACAGCTAATTTTATTGTTTCCAATCAAGAAAAGACATGTTTTTCAAAGCTGGCCAATTTTATCCTCCATGATTCAAGTTGTAGATTGAATTGGCTAAAGTGTAGTAACCATAAAGGGAAACAAAACAACGGCTTTGTGATCCACCCATCGATCGCTAGTGAAATAAGGCTCCGAACACACTGTAAACATGGAATAATTTAATTTGTAGATAGTGAGGCTACAAAACTGGAGGAGACACTCCGACCGGGACAGATGAGACACCTAATGCGTTTCGCGTCCAAAGGGCTTAGTCAAAGACATAAAGTGTATTAACCAGGCGCGGATGCTTCATATGTGCAAGGTGTGCACTGGACACAGAGCAGCCGTGCTGTGCATTTCTGGGGTTTGTGTGCTGCAAACAGCCAGAATTCGGATACTTTTAGTGCTGGTCGAATTATCTGTTGACAAATTCGTAGCTGCTGTCGGCCGTGTATTTCTATATTGGCTGTTCATAGCACACAAACCCATGGAAATACATGAGATACATTGTGCCTCAGAGTGACAGGTGCGCTCCAGACTGGCAGCATGCCTGTCACTCAGGGGCACGATATGCCCCTGGTATTAACAACAAGAACTTTATTTATGCAGCACAGAATTTTTATGAGAAATTCGAGTACACGAAATTCAGGTCAGTTCCTGTCAATTTGGTGATGAGAACTGCTCCACAAATTAAGTTGTTCAAGTACCAGAGAATTGCACCTGGCCCTAGAATTGCAATGGCCCTAGTACATCTGTGCCTGATCATCCTGTGCCCCCTCCCTGCCTAACTTTCTTATTATGGATTAAAAAAAAACATTTTAAAAAATTGAACTAATATCAAAACGTTTCTTTCATCTCATTCCTTGAATGTTTGTGTTTATTTCACCTTCACACCTAACACGTTTACATATGTTAAGGTACCCTTAGAATGTTGCATTGTAAGATAATATGCTTACAACAGTTGATGATCAATATCCAGTGATTATGTTTTAATATAGGAAATTACAAATAATAGGTTGGTTGATGAGGGAAATTGCATCATTCAGTCCAAAATTGAATAGTTTGAAAATATATTCCAAATGTCTATTATATTTTCAGTTATGATCTATATTTTGCAATTTGCGTGTCATTTTACCACATTTCAATATTTTTTTGACCAAATTTTGTGCAATTTTCCAAATCAAACCTGAGGAATGGTAATCGTTGAAATCACTGAATTTCAGTGCAATTCAGTCAAATTTGAGAATAAATGAATAGTAGTAATCTTATGCTTCCTCACACGTTCATCACATTACAAAATGTATTCGAATTGACAGTGCAAATTTGGGTATAATAACTGAAAACTACTTGAAATGTTCTGAATTGCGAGTTTTTTGCAATTTGGCTATTATACCCGAATTTTGGCAATTCAATGCTACATGAAAAGACTCCCTAGTGTTTACAATAGCAAATACAATACATGGTGCATGTTGTTTTCTAGTGTATTATTGTACTACTAATATTGTTATTATGATTAAGGAAAGAGGAAATAATAATTAAAACATTGTTATCTCTATGTGAGAAGCACTGAAAAGCTGCTCCTATTGGTCCACCTTCAGACTTAGTCCAAAACCCTAAATAGAGAATTTTCAAGAAATCAGATGTGTTACCCTAACTTGCCACCTTTTAAAATAGTTTCATAATTGACTTGAAACCAATATTTTACCTGCTGGTAAAATTAAAGCTGGGTGGTAACTCTACCCTCATGCTGAGTAGATTATTGGATATGCACAGTTGTGGTGTTCTGTAGGAAAAGGAGGACAAAACTTGTTTGTATTGGGGTACAATAAAGGAAGTGCAGGTTCTGGATCGGAGGTTATAGGAGTTGGGAACAGCTGGGGAATCATTCTACTCCGGTAGGCTGGGAGCTTTCCAGGAAAGCTCTTAAATACAAGGCTGGAAAGGTGCAATTGGATTCCAGTGGTAGCCAGTTTAGCTCTTTTTCATGTCACAGTGGTGGTTCATTTAATGTAGCACATAGTGAAAGAATGAATTAAACAATGTAGTACGTATATGGAGTTATACGAGTATGTGGGTTTGTGGCACAGCTGCTAATGCTACATCCCCATATTCAATCACTGCATTTGCTGTATAATCCATTTCCTTACTGTTGGACTTGAGAAGAATTTGTTTCTCTACATGGCACCTAGTTTTGAATAAAGTTTTGATGAGAGTTTTTCAATGTGGAAGCCAAAAGATAGATTTTGGTCTAGCCACGTACCTAGATATTTGAAAGAATGGACTGCAGTCACTGTGCTATTTGATTTTGTCCTGATGCATAGATGGCTAGTTTGTAATTTATATAATTTAGGTACTGTTCAAATAAGCATTGTTACAGTGTTATAAGTGTTTAACAAATGTTTATCATCTGTGATCCCCTTTTCTACCTCTTGGACACAACTGATTAAGGTGTTGTCTGCGTGTATGTGTACAATTGAGGCTTTGTAGAAGTTGAGCAGATCATTTATGAATAATGTGTACAGCAGGGGGCAGAGCATGCCACATGTAACTAGAAGTCACAAGGTCACCAATACTTGAACTGGTCTACAAACATTTGTGAAAAAAATGAATTCAATTCAGTGAATTCAAGAGTGGTACTGTGATAGGTCAATAAAATTTCATTGCTGGTAGATATTACACAGTCAACTGTAAGTGGTATTAGTGGAAAGTAGAAGCGTTTAGGAACAACATCAATTTGAAGCCACAAAGTGGAAGACTACATAAAGTCACAGAGCGGGTTCACCGATAGCTGAGGCGCATGATGTGTAAAAGTCACCAAAACTCTGCTGATTTCATAGCAGAGTAATAGTATAATGCCAGCATTAATATCCACACAAAAACTGTGCAACAGAAGCTTCATGGAATGGGTTTCCGTAGCCAAACAGCTGCATGCAAGCCATCAAGTGCAATGCCAAGCCAAAGACAAGTCGGATCGAGTGGTGTGAAGCACGCATCTACTGGAGTGACAAATTACGCTTCACTGTTTGGCAATCTGATGGGCAAGTCTGGGTTTGACAGATGCCAGGAGAGCATACCTGTCTGTGCATTATGCCAACTTTAAAGTTTGATGGAGGAGTGATAATGATATGGGGCTGTTTTTCAGAGGTGGGATAGGGACAATACTATGCTTCCAATTTTGTGTTAAGGAAGTCCCTTTTTTATACCAGCATGAATCCCCAGAGCACAAATCAAGGTCCATACATGGTTGGAGGAGTTTTCTATGGAAGAACTTGAATGGCCCGCAGAGATCACTGACCTAATGGAGATTATGAGCCATGCCTCGTCCAATGTCAGTGCCTGACCTCACAAATGCTCTACTGGATTTGTGGGCAAAGATTCCCATTGAAACACTCCAAAATCTTGTGGAAAGTCTTCACAGAAGGGGGAAGGGACAAACTACATATTAATGTCTATGTATTTCCAATGTGAAAGTCCCTGTTGGTGCAATGGCAGGGTGTCCCAATTCTTTTGTTCCTTCTTTTGTAAGCTAATAAGAACTTTTCAGCATGTGGTTGTTCTCAACAGTCGATGTATAAAGTGCATATAGAAGCAAAAATGTGTCTTATTTGCATATGCCTATACAGAATTTATTGCATTGGAGTTTAGGATTTATGTGGAAAAAACAAGACTTCTGACTTGTCTGGTAGGAGTAGATTATAATAATGCCTCTGCTACTGCCTGAATTTTAAGCAGAGGGGTTTTCCTATCACCTATACAAATGTATGCGGTACCTATTTCTTGCATCAATCTAGAATTGTCATCCACAACTTTTGTGGATGACAGGTTCACTTTATAGTTTAATGCAATCAAATAATATATTTCTCTAACAATACTTAAACGTACACCATGCTCAACTTTTGCCTGCTGCCGTTTTTCTTATCACTCATACTTTTGAGCCTTTGGGTAGCCTATGTATGTTTAAAAATGTCTTATGGAACTGAAATGTATGCCTCACTTGTTACAAATAAATAAGCAACAACCTCATATGGGTTTTTTGTATGTACAAATGTCCTACTAGATAACACTGAGTGAGATAGCCTGCAGCTCTAAACAACCTGCTTAAGTCAATGCCAGATGGATACACATTTGTTTTGACTGTTTTGTGCACATCTCTGGCACTAAAGATTTTATTGTTTTCATGTTTGCTTCTACATTAGAATCAAAACTTGTAGTCTGTCCATTGTCCTGTATACATTTTACAGAGATGTGTTTACACTCCACTCTACCTCTACTGAGAGTAGAGCTGATTTAACTACATTTGCCTGCAGACAGGATCAGCACACAGTCAGCCATAGCAGCTGCTTACAGCTAGTGCAAAGACAATCCCTGGTTTTTAAATGTAACTTCTTTAGTATACCACTATACCCAGGAGCACAGAGACACTGAGTCTCAGTACTGTGTGTCCATTAGCACATGCACCTCTGTAATAATACTATTATATAAATCTTAATTTTAAGGTCCAAGAAATAAACTAATGTGACAGTGTTGATTTCAGATAATTTCCATATTTCCAATTTGATCTGTTTGTAGCATCATTTGTACTAATAAGACATATTACTTTTCACTGTATCACAGTATCTGTTTATTTCCATTAAAAAAAAAACATAAATTACCAAAAGGGGAGTGATGCAAATCCAACTCTTTCTGCAGTACATACAAATAACTATGAAAATATTCCAGCCACTTTTGGTCTTTCTTACACCTGTAATGCACACATCAATTCTTCAATAAATGCCAAACACATTCTTTTACTTTACTTATACATTGTAACAGAATGGAAAAAGCATGCCTGCTGGCATTGCCTGAATTGAGGAATATAGTTGCATTACTATTACAGTGACATAATGATGATATATTGTGACCTATTCATGCCATTGAATTACTGATATGACTTCAATTACAAGCTATGGTCATTAATTTATTTGGTCTTGTACTTGATATTGAACATGACATTAATGCTATTAGATGTTTGTGCCATCATCGTTTATAACATCTTTATTTTATTATGTAGCCTTTATATTATTCCTGATCGCCAGTCTATTTTCGTTTACTTTACTTTTATGCTGGATATATTTCATGCTATGTTTATTTTCTCTAGTGTTGTGTTTTAATGTTTTAGAGAATTATAGATAACCTTTTGAAAGTTGTGTTTTTTGGTGTTTGTCTATGGTTTACTTTTATTGAAATGTGCTACTTAATTATGAGTGTATATAGTTTAGAATACAATCAAAAGTAACACATTATAATGGATATAGAGAACAGCTTGGGTCAGGTTAAAAAAGCAAGGATATAAACAAACTAGGGGATAACCTAAAACAAGACCCAGATCAGGAAAAGGGAGAAGGGAAAGGAAACCAAAAAGGGAACAAAGATAGAATGGATGCACAGAGATGATGTCCTAGACAGAAGCCTACCTGGTCTATCCTTTGGGATGTTCCAATGGGCTCTCGCAATGTCTATACATTTAAAAATTGCATACTAAGAACAATTTAACATATTGAGAGATTGCAAATTAAGCATTACGGGAGCTTAATTCCATAAGTTTAGTCCTTATGTCAAGGCCAAAGCCGTTTAACACTATATAAATACATTTGATAGCAATTAGGACAGATATTCTATAGATCATTTATTTTTAATTGGTGGCCAAATCCCTCAGCCCCTCTGTTGTCACACACTTACAAGAGCAGTTTTATCTTAGACTATTCTACATGTAAAATAGGATAGTGTCAATATTCCCCAAGAACAAGCAACAACAATTTATTTTAAATGTGATCATTCAGTACAATAAATTACTAGCGGTTAGAAGGAAATGACTCATGGCATATACTTAATAATTCTCTTTGTCTAGTAAATTAGACTCTACATCCATAGGAGACAGATACAAAAGAACTATTACCATCATGCAAATTTAAATCCTAATAATTGGATTTTTCATGTTAGGGAACTTTCATGATGATGGACATTTCCAACAGTTACAATTAAAATCGAGCTTTCGTCTAACTGTACATTCTCCAAAAGCTATTCATTCCAAAATATAAAACACAAAATGTAAGAGTCTCAGAGTGCTACACTGCAGGCTGCATTCAAAATTCGTGCAAGCCAGAAAGCTGATAATAGAAATTAGAGAATAATGTGCCCTTCATATTGGCATTATATTCATATTATAATGAAAGTTATCATTTCTAATCCTATCTTAACAATGGAATCGTCTCACAGCAACATACAGATGCAGCCATAAAAACAATGCTCTTGGCTCCACTAAATGTTACCTAAACTGCCTGGCTATTAATCATTCATTTCTTCCATACTGTCAATTGTGTCACTTGTAGCTATTATTTGCAGAAATTTTAAAAAGCTGGAACTGCATATGTCAATGTCTTGAGTTCTTTTGTGCTGCAAATTACATCCCCAATTTGTTTTGGCTTTCACGCTAGCTGTCAGTGTAACAATGACTCATCTTTTCGCTTACATTAATTCTGTAGTCATTCTTGGTACCATAGAACTTAGTTTTGTGCATTTTCAGTAATATACATTGGAATTTTCCTTAATTTTTAATTTTTTTATTCAGGAAGTTAATTGTTAAACATTAGTCAATGGAGTATATTCGATGCAAGGTCTTGTTACTAGTGGGACCCATTCTCTTTAATATTTTTATTAGCTATATTGCAGAAGGTCTTGTTGGCAAAGTATGTCTTTTTGCTGATGATACAAAGATTTGCAGCAGGATTGATATTCATGGAGGGATAAGCCAAATGGCAAATGATTTAGCTAAACTAGAAAAATGGTCAGAGCTGTGGCAACTGACATTTAATGTGGACAAGTGCAAGATTATGTACCTTGGGCGTAAAAACCCAAAAGCAGAATATAGACTATTTGGTACAGTCCTAACCTCAACATCTGAGGAAAGGAATTTAGGAGTAATCATTTCAGAGGACTTAATGGTAGGTAGGCAATGCAATAGAGCAGCCGGAAATGCTAGCAGAATGCTTGGCTGCATAGGGAGAGGTATTAGCAGTAGAAAGAGGGAAGTGCTCATGCCATTGTACAGAGCACTGGTGAGACCTCACTTGGAGTATTGTACGCAGTACTGGAGACCGTATCTCCAGAAGGATATCGATACTTTGGAGAGAGTTCAGAAAAGGGCTACTAAACTGGTTCATGGGTTGAAGGATAAAACTTACCAGGAAAGGTTAAAGCATCTTAACATGTATAGCTTGGAGGAAAGACGTAACAGGGGGGATATGATAGAAACATTTAAATACATAAAGGGAATCAACACAGTAAAGGAAGAGAGTATATTTAAAAGAAGAAAAACTACCACAACTAGAGGACATAGTCTTAAATTAGAGGGGCAACGATTTATAAGTAATATCAGGAAGTATTACTTTACTGAGAGGGTAGTGGATGTATGGAATAGCCTTCCAGCAGAAGTGGTAGAGGTAAACACAGTCAAGGATTTTAAGCATGCGTGGGATAGACACAAGGCTATCCTAGCTATAAGACTGGGAACTGGGGACTAATAAAAGTATTCAGAAAAATTGGGCAGACTAGATGGACCGAATGGTTCTTATCTGCCGACACATTCTATGTTTCTATGTTTCTAGTCAAACAGTGAACTGCCTTATTAATTAATATTTAAAAAGCCAAGAGTTTTAGGTTTTGACAATTATCCAGATTCATATTATAAAAGACAGAAACCACCCAAATCAAGAAGTTTAAAGTGATATCTGAAGCAATGCTGAATTTGTTGGTATACGTGATCTATGTTTTATTCTTTGCTGGTTTATGGTCTCTGCCATCCATTATTGATGGGTCATGTCTATTGTAGGTTCTGAACCAATAGGGGCAACGTTTCAATCCCTAAAGGTTTTTGAATATCGTTAGTGGTTGAAACGTTGCCACTTATGGTTTTGAAATAAAAATGATTTGAGTCCTGGTTGTATCAGACAAGTTCTAGATCCGGTGCAGCCTAATGGCAAGGTGGTTAAATGCAAGGAAGACCTTTGAAGGCCTTTAGGGGTTGAAACATTACCACTTAAGGTTTTGAAATATATACCGCATTTATTTGAGTTCTGAGCATTGTTGGTTCATTTATTAATTTTAAGATTAAAGATTTAATGATTATATTTGTGTAAATTCTTTTTTAGGTCAAAATTAGAAAAAGTTTGTTTTCTTTTATTTTGCAGTAAATTATAAGATATGATGAACATAATGGTATCGAATGAAAGCCCTTCTTATGACAATGAAAACAACATATAATTTGTGTGGGTACAGTATGTGAGAAAGAAGAAAATTACAGCTAACACAAACACCCCAGAAATGTCAAAAAAGCCCTTGTGACCAAGGGAAAGACAAGGTCAAAAGGTCTTGTCACTAAGGGGTTAATGCACCCAATTTTGGGAATGATGTTTGGGCAGACATGTTGCTTAGAATCAGATGAAAGAAGAAGAAGCCTCTTGTTAGTGTTTTACAAGCACAGACTGCTTTTTCAGATTCTTTATATGTATTCTTATAAAAATCATTTACATTTAAAACGTATACACGTAATGCAGTCTTTCAATTAAACATAACTTACTTTTTTTCCTGACAGTTGTTTTTTAGGTGGTCGCTCTCTATTTCATTTGACTCCACAGAAATTTCTTGTTCCAGTTTTCTAAAAATACAAAATGTAACAACCATAAAATCACTTTTGAACCAAACTGCTAGAATTCCACTAATCTCAGAATCTTTGGTACAGTATTTTTTCACTTTTTTGTTTTGTTTTTATTAACCTACATCTCAAATTAGAAACCACAGATGTGATTACAGCTCAGCTTGCTGGTATTTTCCATAAAATTGCACACAAGGGATATATGCTCGTTTAGATAAACTTAAATAACGATAAACTGCTATAGATACTCGCAAAACGCCTGTGTTTGCCACTGTTCTTGAAAACTTAAACACATAGGAAATGGGATATATTTATTGTTCTTTTGGGGTGGAATGGGCAAGGAGCATTGAAATAACCTGCCTAAATGCTATATTTAAACACAAATCTTTTATATAGTGACAGGTCAAATTTAGCAAACATTAAAAATACATTAAATAACCTAGTTAAAGTATATTGTTCATGGTTTTGTTTCATGTATTGTGATATGAATTCCTTCTAATGCTCATTCCTGACTTAAATGCACTGATGGCAGGGGCCCAGTAAGTATAACAGAACACCTCAGATCTAAAGTGATTTTTTGGGGGATGCTGTTCCCTCAATTGTGGACATGTCCCAGATAGCTGCCACTTGTGAATTGTTGAAAATAATGTGCATTCTTGATTTTATTTAAAAAAAAATTCTCAAGCTGTTTATGTCCCTGTATATTTATTAAATTGCTGTTTTTATTTAGCGTTTTTTTTTTTAATTTTTTTTTTTTTTACTGGTTAAACTCAAAGTGCTTTTAAAGCACAGTTTTTGAACTAACATAATCAACAGGTAAATAATAGTTATTAATCTACACAAATTAGTGGTACTCATTTATTAACCTTGGAAGGATGGAAGGCTCACTGGAACATGCCAGGAAGCAAACTTGTGGTTAGATCATATACTACAGTCAAGGCCTTTTGAAACTGAGCTAGACCACTGGCCAGATTGGCCTCTGTCCCTTACTTTGCTCTAGTTTAGGGTTCAAGGATTTCCGCTGCATGGAGAGGTAGAATGGGAAGACCCCAAAACCTTTTCACACTCATTTATAAAACTTGTGTTTTTTTCTTATATTAAATAATTTCTGATATTTCCACCGAATACTATTTTTTGTGTGCTTATAGGACAATCCATAGAAAATTCCACTTAAGAAACAACTTACCTTTTCAATGTATGCTGAAACACAAATAATGTACATTGTGCATAGTTTTCTGCAGCGTTATTGCAAACTTGCTTAATTAAAACAGTACATTTTGAAAAATAAGCACTGCAGCCATGTTTACTAATAACATTGAACAATTGAGTAGCATTTCATCTACTGACAGCATCACATTGTAATAGTTCTACATGCCGCAATTCTTAGATTATTATTGTGATTTGGACAGCATGGTGTTCACTGCAGTAAGTTCTCTGCCCTCCCCGTGAATCTCAGCTTGTTTCTTCATGCAAATTAGCACTATTAAGGGGAAAATGATAACTGTACAATAATGGAAGCAGCATTGCACGTAGGGCTATCATATTCCTAATTTTACCAAAATAGCACATGGAAATTATATAATACCTTTTCTTCCTCCTCCAGAGCCATGCACCTTGATTGCACCCACATGACTTGCCCAGCACCCAGATTGCACCTACAGCTCTTGCCAGAGCACCTAGTGTGCACACACAGGACTTGCCTCATTTACCATATTGCACCCACAGCATTTGCTACAATACCCCGATTGCACCAAAAGGACTTTGCTGGTGACTAGTTGTGGTCAGCTCAATGTCTGTTACACTGCCCACGTGCACAGACATCCTTTCAGGTTGCCTCTTGCGCTCTTGACTTCTGCAGATGAGTTGGGAGCATGAAAGGCAGCCTGAGAGGATGTCTGTGTACCCGGTGACCACACAGACACCAAACTGCCTTCTTGCCTGCTCACAGTGGAATTGTGCCACAGTGTAAATCTCTGCATGCCTATTGTGCCACACATGCCATAGGTTTGCAATTTTACTAATAGGAAAATGTATCTGTTGTGTCTTTTGCTTATTACATCACCTGTGGTTTTATATGCAAATTACACATTTCCCATTGAAGAGTCGTTCTTTTTGCATTACATGTCACAGGGGATGTGATAGACATGAGACCACAGTCACGTTTAAAACACATTTTATTTTCAAAATGAATGCATTTTTTTTAAATACTGTTTAAACAATGTATAGATCATTTTTCATTCTTATTCTCTAAATTCACAGTATAAATAGGATTGTCACTTCTCAAAAAACTAACGGCCATAGTTGTGGGTTGTTGAGGACAGAGACATATAGGGATGGAACCACTCAATGTTTCATGCAGAATATATTCTTACATAAAATAATAGTAAGAATAAGATATACATCAGGGCAGAATGTGTTACAGACATGATCCACATGAATTGCTTTAATCAAATTATAGACTAGAAAGCAGATACTAACATTTCTTTATTTTTTTTTCTTTATTTTTATTGTTCTCTCTGTGTGGAGTGATAATGTAGGATATCAGAAATCCGATGACATACATACATAGTAACATAGTAATTTAGGTTGAAAAAAGACACAAGTCCATCAAGTTCAACCCTTCTACCTATCATTACAGCTTTTGATCCAAAAGAAGGCAAAAAACCCCTAAGGAAGCTATTTCGAATTTTGCCTCCTGGGGGAAAAAATTCCTTCTTGACTCCAAGAGGCAATCAGATTTCTCCTTGGATCAATAAGCTCTTTTATTAATGCTTATTCTATTATTAATAGCCCTGTATGTTCTGCTTTCCTAAAAAAACATCCAAACCATTTTTAAATGCATCTATTGTGGTTGCTAGCACTACCTCTCTTGGCAGTGAGTTCCATAACTTTATTGTCCTAACCATAAAAGAATCCCTTCCTTTGCTCTCTATGAAATCTTTGCTCTTCCAGTCTGAGGGGGTGACCTCTTGTTCTTTGTACCTTTCTGTTAATGAACAGGTCACTGGAGAGCTCTTTATATTGGCCCTGCAAATATTTGTATAATGTTATCATATCCCCTCTGAGACGCCTTTTTTCTAACGTATATAAATTCAATTTTTTAAGTCTCTCTTCATAACTAAGATCCTCCAAACCCCTTATTAATTTTGTAGCTCTCCTTTGCACTTTTTCTAGTTCCTTAATATCCTTTTTAAGGACTGGTGCCCAGAACTGTACTGCATATTCAAGGTGAGGTCTTACCATTGATTTGTAAAGAGGCAAGATGATATCCTCCTCCCGTGAATCTATACCTCGTTTTATACATGCCAATATCTTATTGGCCCTTGCAGCTGCTGACTGGCATTGGGCACTGTTGCCAAGTTTGTTGTCTATAATTATTCCTAAATCCTTTTCATTAGTAGTTTTTCCCAGGGAAAAACCATTTAACGTATATGTTGCTTTGTTATTATTTTTCCCATAATGCATAACTTTACATTTGTCTATATTGAACCTCATTTGCCACTTTACTGCCCAGTCCCCCACTCTGTCCAAATCTTCCTGTAAAGAAAAAACATCAAGATTAGTCTTTATTGCCTTACCTAATTTAGTGTCGTCCGCAAACACGGAGACATGGCTCTCAGCACAATGTGGCAGATCATTAATAAACAAATTAAAAAGAAGAGGGCCCAAAACAGACCCCTGAGGTACTCCGCTTAATACCCTTGTCCAATTTGAGAATTTTCCATTTACAACAACCCTTTGTGTTCTATCTTTTAGCCAATTTTCAATCCACATACACACATTTGCCCCCAAACCTATTTCTCTCAATTTGTAGAGTAACCTTTTGTGTGGAACTGTATCAAATGCTTTTTTCGCAAAATCCAAATAGATCACATCAACTGCCACACCTAGATCTATATTTTTACTGACTTCTTCATAGAATGTTATTAAGTTTGTTTGACAAGACCTGTCTTTCACAAAACCATGTTGACTTTTACTAATTATATTCTGGTTCAAGATGTATTCTTGAGTGTATACCTTTAGCAATCCTTCAAATTAGCATCCGATGCATCATCACTAAGCACGGGGAACGCGAGCAGCACTTACCGAGCTCCATGTGTGTTTTACACACAGAGCTCATGCTGCTCAGCTCCCCGTGAAGCAGACGCCGCTTCATGGGGAGTGGGCGGACCTCGCACCCGGTGAGATCCGCCCCCTCCCAGTGTGCTCCACTCTGGCCATGTAGAGGGCTGGTGAGGGGAGATCATCTCCCCAGCCAGTGCCTCTACCAGCATTTTTTTTGCTCTCCCCGCTGGCACCCTTGTTGCTACAGCGCCCTAAGGTGGCTGCCTAAGCAGCCTTACGGTGGTGCCGGCCCTGTCCCTAATGCCTCACGTGCCACTCAAATGCACTCCTCGTGTCATGGGTTCCTGATTCCTGGCCTAGAGTATTACAAAGAATGAAAAGTGTAGCACATTATGGTTTCTTTCCGCTTGTTGTATAAGGGTTTGTTATGTTAATTTTAGATATAGCTTCTTTCTGAGCCACTTTTGTCTTATAAGAAGCTTCTTTCAACTTTGGCAGGGATATTTGCTCACTTTGGAGAGAATATTACAGATGAAAGGGAAATCATATTCTATTAAAATTACAGATATAGTCATAAGACCTTAAAACAAATAATGCTAGATTTAATTTAAGCAACCTAGACAGTATGTGGGTCAATGTATTTTAGTTTTCCGGCTTTGGCATCATTGGCTGACTTAGATGTTTTCTGACTGCCTAAAGCAATTCAAATGAAAAAGCATCCGAGTCTGCCCTTCGTGTGACAGCTTGTTAGGATTTTTGCAGTGTGGCTGTAAAAATAGCAAGTTTTGCTTCTATCTGCACTCTGAACTTCTTCCAGTGCATTGATCATGTTTTCTGTTATCTCATATAAATTAAAGGTCACACTCGTAGTTTATGTTTTGGATTGTTCACCAACATGAAATAATTGAAGGAACTGTTTTGCTTCAGGTTACTGAGAGAGGTCAAAATGTGTCTATGGGATGGTCTTAGGGAGAGATTGAAGTGTTTCTTGTATAATACACTAGTAGTCCCATTTCAGCAAAGTAAACATGCTTTACATATATGTTTATACATTTTATATACTCTGGATGATTTCTCTCTAGTGCTACCTAGCATCTGTAAAAAGTCCATACATGGACTTTTGGGTGAATCATCTAAATTGTTTATATACGAAGTGTTGTTAAAACGTTGCAGTACAATGGCTTTAAAGGAGCGTTAAAATATAATTACTGCATAGGTTAAATAGAAAATGGATCAATTATTTGTGTGGTCTTAAAATAGAATCTAAAGAATGCTAAACATGTTTGCAGCCATGTGTCCTTTACTAATATATAAGATGATACATATTTAGATAAACAATCAATTATGGGCTACTCCTGATATTTTATTTTTGTGGCTCCATCCAGTAAGTCATGGCCGCTGCATAGAAACAATGAGGCCTTTCCAATGCCTCACAATTAAAATAAACCCTTTTATTGAATAAACGTTAAGAAAACATTAGACAAATAATTCTTGTATTATCATTTCCAATCTGACTTCTTTTCCTAATTTTGTGAGTCACTGTATACTTGTATGCCCATGCATATCTACCTTTTAGATAACTCTAGTCTGAGCATTTTAAATATCTGTACACTTTGTGTTTCTATTGTCCTCTTAACGTATATTCAGTAATGTTTTTTTATTGAGTTAAAACCAGTTGCAAGAGAAGTTACATTATATAATCACGGAACAATAAAGGCAAAAGATTGTAAATCTCTTGAATAATACTGTGTGATTTAGCTGACTCACTTTATATTTATAAGAAAACTCACTCTTTGTTGCAAATTAGAAACTGAAAAAAGGGAAATGCTAAAATGAATAAAACATATTCTGCACATAGAAGATAAAGACAGGTTTAGGGGAATACCATTGATTGTAAAACGAATATGTGTATATTAGTTGTGTATACACATATTAGATTTCTCCACAATTTAGTTTCATGAGTTCGGGCCAGATCGGTGCATATTGAATATCCACAGCCCCATTTACAGTTTGCTATTATTCCCATAATAGTGAGATAGACATGATGGGAGTTGCAGTCAACACAAGTTAAGTTACAGTTGTGCAGTGTAGTGTGACTATAGTATAGTGTGTAGTGTAATATGCAGCACAAATTCTGAGGTATTATAAAAAAAAGAGTATCGTTAAATGGGAGAAATGATTTAACTGCAATACATGTTTAACCCCTTAACGACAGATGACGTGCCAGGCACGTCACGACAAATCGAGGACTTGCCGACAGCTGACGTGCCTGGCACGTCATGCACTAAATGGAGTAAAGAAAGCGACCAGCGGTCGCTTTCTTTACTCTAACGGTGTTGCTACAATGCCTCTAGGTAGAGGCATTGTGCAACACCCCCCAAATGTGCAGGGGCGCGCTACGATCACTCTACGGAGTGATCGTAGCAGCCATTTAAAAATGGCTGCGCCCGCTGCACACATGTGCTTAGAAAGCGAACGATCGTTCGCTTTCTAAGCATCTCCGGTGTTGTTAAAGTGCCTCGCCAGCGAGGCACTTAACAACACCATGCTGCTCTCCAGAGCCGATGGTGGTCGCTCTCCTGAGCGACCCCATCGGCTCAGTAGAAGGGAACGCTGCCTGTACAGGCAGCGCTTCCCTTCTAATGGCAAGAGCATCGGAAGTGAAAGTATTTCACTTCCGATGCTCTAGGGGGAGCCAATCGATGCCGGCACAGCAGATCTATGTGATCTGTGTGCAGGCATGTATGGTAAGTGCTCTGATGAGCACTTACCATACTGTCAAAGGCAATATTACTAAATATTGCCTTTGACAAGTATTGATCTGCCTCCCTCACCTTACTACTTTTAGTAAGGGAGAGAGACAGATCAGATCAAGTAAAAAAATAAAATAAAATAATAAAAAAAATATTTAATAAAATTTTAAACACCAAGGGCTTTTATAAAAGCCATTTAACCCCTTCCCTGCCATTGATCGCTGTGTACGCAGTGATCATACACAGCAGCACATTTTTTGCTGTCTGTGCATTTTTTAGGGGTTATTTTTTTTTACTGTAATTCATTACAGTATAAAAAAACCTCTTTTAAGAGAGATTAACCCCTTTCTTGCCGTAGATCACTGCCTAATCAGCGATCTGACGCAAATGCAGCAATCTTGCTGCAGAAGCATTTTTAATTTTTTTAAAACTTTTTTATTACACCCGTCACGTGTTAATTATACCCGCTAGGGGACTACATTTAACGTAAATGAAATTTTTTAGCTGTCTGAGCGCATGTATAGCGATCAGTAACAGCTGATAAGTGACAATGGCGAGTTGGCGTTTGCTCAGATGAGCATCACCATTCGTCTGGTTAGATCAATATGTGTAAATATTTGATCTGACCCGTGTAGATCTGCCTCCCTCTCACTTGAGTTTTAGTGAGGGAGGGAGACAGAGCTGTATAATGTAAGTTTTTAATTATAATATATTTAATAGAATTGAGACCCAAAGGCTTTTATAAAAGCCGTTTCCAGTATTTAACCCCTTCCCTGCAATTGATCGCTGTGTACGCAGTGATCTTACACAGCAGCACATTTTTTGCTGTCTGTGCATTTTTTTAGGGGTTATTTTTTTTTACTTTGATTTATTACAGTATATCAAAGGCTCTTTTAAGAGCTATTAACCCCTTCCTTGCCGTATATCACTTCCTAAGCAGCACATATGGTCACTGCCTAAGCAGTGCATATGGTCACTGCCTAAGCAGCGCATATGGAGCAATCTAGTCGCCGAAGGATTTTTTTTTGCTATCAGCATTTTTTTTGTCAGACTCACTAGGGGTTAATTATACCCACTAGGGGATTACGTGTATTCCTTTTGAAGCTGTCTGAACGCGTGTATAGCGATCAGTAACAGCCGATCAGTGGCAAAGGTGGTTTGGTGATTTCTCAGATGAGCATCACCATTCGTCTGGTTCGTAAATATTGTTCTGACCCATATGGATCTGCCTCCCTCTCCTCACTTGAGTTTTAGTGAGGGAAAGAGACAGATCTGTATAACATCATTTTTAAATTGTAATAAATTAAATAAAATGTTAATAAATTGTGAGTGCCAAGGGCTTTTATAAAAGCCATACCTTTTGTATAGTGTAGTGTATTAACCCCTTCCCTGCCACTGATCACTGCACAGCAGAACATTTTTTCTTGTCTGTGCATTTTTAGGGGTTAATTTTTTTGTACAGTACTACAAAGGCTCTTATAAGAGCTATTAACCCCTTCCTTGCTCTACATGTTCAAATTCCAAGTTTGAAAATCAAAAAGCGCACCTCTCAAATGTAGCCTTTCAACCCCTAACAAAGCTGACAAAGCTATGCATGGGTGGTATCCCTGTGCTCGGGAGATGTTGCTGAACATATATTGTGGTATTGTTTGTCAGTGACACATACCGAAATATGTGAATTTGTGTCTAAAGTGCAATGTATGTGGGAAAAAATACACAATAAAATGACTACCACAAACTTTGACAAAGGCTGGTGGTAGAATTGGTGCATGGAAAGTGTTAAAATAACACCATTTGAAATAGCGTAGGGTGTCTACTTTTACAAAATATATACTTTTTGGGGTAAAATACACTGTCCTACTTAAAAAAAAGTCCCAAATGAAAGATGGGCTCAGGCTGACTACACGTCAATATTCCAAGTTGAAAATGCGCACCTTCACAATGTGGCCCTTTAGCCCCCAAACAACCCAACAAACCTATGCATGGGTGGTATCCCTGTACTCAGGATATGTTGTTGAACACATATTGGGTTATTGTTTGGCAGTGACACATACCAAAATCTGTGAATTTATGTCTAAAATACAATATTTGTGAAAAAAAAACCACACAAAAATTACTACCACAAACTTTGACAAAGGCTGGTGGTAGAATTAGTGCATGGAAAGTGTTAAAATACCACCATTTGAAATAGCGTAGGGTGTCTACTTTTAAAAAATATATGGGTTGATGGGGTAAAATACACTGGCTGGTTTCAAATATGTCCCAAATGGGACATGGGTGCAGGCGGTCTGCATGTCAAAATTTTAATATGGAAAACCAAAAACTGCACCTACCAAATTTGGCCTTTTACCCCCCAAACAACCCAACAAACCTATGCATGGGTGGTATCCCTGTACTCAAGAGATGTTGCTGAACATTTATTGGGGTGTTATTTGGCAGTGACACATACCAAAATCTGTGAATTCATGTCTGAAGTACAAGGTTTGTAAAAAAAAACCACAAAAAAATTACTACCACAAAGTTTGACAAAGGCTAGTGGTCGAATTAGTGCATGGAAAGTGTAAAAATACCACCATTTGAGATAGCCTAAGGTGTCTTCTTTTAAAAAATATATGGGTTGATGGGGTAAAATACACTGGCTGGTTTCAAATATGTCCCAAATGGGACATGGGTGCAGGCGGTCTGCATGTCAAAATTTTAATTTGGAAAACCAAAAACTGCACCTACCAAATTTGGCCTTTTACCCCCCAAACAACCCAACACACCTATGCATGGGTGGTATCCCTGTACTCAAGAGATGTTGCTGAACACTTATTAGGGTGTTATTTGGCAGTGACACATACCAAAATCTGTGAATTCATGTCTGAAGTACAAGGTTTGTGAAAAAAAAACACAAAAAAATTACTACCACAAAGTTTGACAAAGGCTGGTGGTAGAATTAGTGCATGGAAAGTGTAAAAATACAACCATTTGAGATAGCCTAAGGTGTCTTCTTTTAAAAAATATATGGGTTGATGGGGTAAAATACACTAGCTGGCTTCAAATATGTCCCAAATGGGACATGGGTGCAGGCTGTCTGCATGTAAAAATTTCAAGTTGGAAAACAAAAAACTGCACCTCACAAATTTGGCATTTTAGCCCCCAAACAACCCAACAAACCTATGCATGGGTGGTATCCCTGTACTCAGGAGAAATAGTAGAATCTATTTAGCATGTTTTTTCGTTCGCTATTGTCGATGAGGAGAAGTTGTTTCAAATAAAAACAAAGAAATTTGTGTATTTTTTTTTTTTTACCATATTTTATTATTTTTTTTAATAATATGACAAGATATGATCAAAAAGATGGCATCCATAGAAAGCCCTTCTTGTCCCGATAAAAACAATATATAATATGTGTGGGTACAGCAAATGACAAAGAAGAAAATTACTGCTAAACACAAACAGCACAGAAATGTTAAAATAGGCATTGTCCAGAAAGGACAAAAATGTTTCAAAGGCTCTGTCCTTAAGGGGTTAAAATAAGCTACCTTGTGTCTATGCCCAGGTGGCTATTCTATCCATGTGAAGCAGCAACAGCCAGAGTGAATGGGGAGGAAACCAGCTGCTATAGGGAGAGGAAGAAAGCAGAGCAAACCATTCAGACAGCAAGGGGGTGCATATAATTAAATAAACCCTCCCCTGCCTGCCAGGTTTTTTCTGCTCTCTGTCTTGTAAACCTATTCTAAACAATCGACTGCTTCCCCCTCCCTTGCTGCTGCTCCTCCAGTGGGCCTGTTTGAATTTCAAGGAGGGTGGGGGGAAAGTGTTTCCCCTTGCCTCCTACCCCTTGCCCTAACAATACCCAACGCTTAAAGATTTACATTTACTCTAGAGCCTAAATAAGTTCTATTTAAAGTACAGAACGCAAAAGATATGTACACTAAAGTGGTCATAAGTTCAATCTTTATATCTTTCAACCTTACAGTAGGTCATACATGACCTTGCAATGCATTTTAAGTGACTATAGAATACTCTGTCTTGTTCCATATTACAGTGCTGTAACTTATAGAGGTACACCTGCTTACACAGGGTGCTAGGATTCTCATGTCACAGTGCCATACTGTGTAATTTTGTCATTGATCATTATGACACTGCTAATTTGGTGATATGTCCATCTGTAATAAAGCCGTCCAATGTCAGTGACAACAACAATTAGTACATTAAAAGAACTGTCCCTTTCAATTTAACATTATTAAATGTAGAATATTAATTGCTTAAATAAACCATTTTAGAAGCATTACCTTCTCATACTATCAGCAGAACTACTAGAAAAATTACTGATACTTAAAAAAAAACATGTGTCTATGTTACAGTGTGAATTAGCATTGAAAAGCTTTGTTGATATTGTTTTCTTGAATCTGTGTTGTAGATACTAGAAAGGTAAATATAGTGTGTCTTTGCTATATATTAAATAAGTGACACCTCTAGTGTCACCTGTCCTGTGCACATTACATGGCTATCCTTCTACTTTGATATGCAAAATACATTTTTCTGTTTAGGTCAGAGAGCGGCCACCAAACATTGTTTAATGGAGGTTCTGTACCAGAACTGTAAAGTGTTGGCTATTGTTCCTTTTTACATTTATTTTTTTAAATCTTCCTGACAATGTATACATAAATATGTTGCAATAAATATTTTACATTCAAAGTGATTTTTTTTGTGTATGTGGATACTTTTCCAGCAGAATAATGCAGCAGTTGACCTATATTTTGCCCATCTGACCACTCTTTGAACATTATTGCTAAAGGTTAATGTATTGTGAAACAAAAAGGGAGTTTTTAAAATCCCATTTTGAAGTTTTTGAAATATTGTTTTGATCTGGCGTGAATACATATAAAATGCTATGCATCAGTTTTATTCTATGAAATATCAAACAGTTATGAAAGCTATTTTATTGAACAAGGACATAAATAATGCAGCGGCATTTGTTGAAAATCAGCCCTAGGCATTCAGCATGCAGTGGGCTCCTGAAACATGTATGAGGTGGGAGTCTTATGCTTATGTTTAGCATGATACTATATTTGCAATTATACGATGAATGCGATTTAGCATTTTATAGATGGTGTAATGTTCGTTTATTTACCTCTCAAGGAGAGCGCTTAGAATCAAGTGATCATCCAAATCTATGCATAATACTTAGTAAATTTAGGTCATAAATGCTAGAAAGCTCTTACAATTCACTACACAGATGCTGGTCTTCCCAGGAAATCATGTCCTAGTTCCTGAGCAGAAATAACTAAGCTGGCAGAATAAAAGAAAAAAGGATTGGATATTAGAGGAAATTGGAATCATACTATATCAGTGCACAGACATCTAATTTAATAAAGACAAAATAAGTGTTCAAAGTAATCCAACATGTCTATAAGGTGTGTCTTGTTTGGGACTTTGTTACTTAAATAGCATTTGCAGTGAATGCTGAGTGAGATAAAAATAATGTTGTCTGTGATGTCTCCTGTTTATAATGATGTCATCGACTGGAGACAGGGCAGACATTTAAAACCCAAATAAATCAGTATATACATTTACTCACAGTGCAAGCAATATTTTTCTGATGGAGTTTCTTTAAAAACTCTGGCTTCCTATTTTTTTATTACCATATTATTTTACAAAGGTTATTACATGTTTTCATTATTACTAACAATAATGTACTGAGCACCAATCATTTTCTTAGTTTTTGCTACAGTACTTATAGGGTATTGCAATGTCATATAAATCAATATAGAAGGTAGACATAGTCCTGCTCATAAACTCACATCTTTACTTTCACAGCTTGATAACACATTTGCGCAAGGACTTTTCAAAGTGATCCACTACTGGACTAGAAAATGAAAGATCATTTATAGCTTTATTATCAAGATAAAGATACGTAAAAGAACACAAAATCATACGCACTTGGATGAGAAGAACACAAAGGTGGAAAAAAAAACCACAGAAATAAAATTAAATCCATGCTTAGAAGCGAGGAATAGTATAATTATAAACATTTCCACTGTAATTGAAGTTATGTGCTTGTAAAGGTCACCATAGGTTAAAAGACAAGAAAGGGATTTTTGGGATGTCTTGGAGGCATTTTTTTGTAAATATATCTATATGTCAATTCTGGTGCAATATTTGTTGCTACATTTTTGTGTTGATGGTCAGGTTCCTGATGATGCTAAACAGATTCTTCAGATAGGTATTAGCCCAGCATTGTATTTAACGCGAGGCAAACAAGGCAAGTGCTGTTTGCCCCTGGGGGTGACACAAAATTCCCCTTTAAGAAAAAACAAAAACCTTGCTTGCCGACAGAGATGGTGGCTTGGGAGATCAGAAGATATCCCCTCACCACCGCTCTGCCTGCAAGCAGAGAAAGCTCCGTGCTGCCTGTTCGGCTCCCCATGCAGTATGACGGGGAAAGTGCTGACAGGTCACGTGACCTCTCTGCACACACCGCGTGGGGAGCTGAAAAGGCAGCATGGTAGCCACCAGGGACAAGGGTAAGTCCTAGGGTGATGGGTGGCATGTAATGTGGTGATGGGGTGGGGATGTAAAGTGGTGATGGGGGACATGTAATGTGGTGATGGGGGCATGTAATGTGGTGATGGCGGTCATGTAATAGGGTGATATGATGGAGGCATGTAATGGGGTGATGGCGGCATGTAATGGGGTGATGGCGGCATGTAATGTGGTGATGGGGGGCATGTAATGGGGTGATATAATGGAGGCATGTAATGGGGTGATGGGCAGTATGTGATGTGGTGATGGGGGGCATATAATGTGGTGATGGGGGGCATATAATGGGGTGATGTGATGGGGTGATGTTATGGGGGCCTGTAATGGGGTGATGGGGGCATGTAATGGGGGTGATGGAGGCATACAATGGGGGTGATGGAGTCATGTGATGGGGGCATGTAATGTGGTGATGGAGGTCTGTGATAGGATCATATAATGGCGTGATGTGGGTTATGGGGTATGTCGTGGGTGTGTGGCGTGGGTAGGGGGGTGCCTGAATTTTGTCTGCCTAGGGCAGCACAAAACCAAGATACACCACTGTATAAGCCATTGGCACCAGGATCTAGAACTACTGAAGGCAGGAGGTTCTGTTCCTTTACATCTTGAGTGCAGTCAGCTACACTTCTTCTAAGAAGGTGGAGGTAATATTCAGCCAATCCACAGTCAAGATGGGACCCCCAAATCCTACACTTCTGATGATGGCAGACTTGATTTTCAACTTGCACTCTAACACTCATTAGCCTGAACTGTACAATATATACAGAGCCCCTAAACTGGATAAATCCGACCAGAGCTGCACCAGTAGCAAAAACACAAGTAGTCACCTGAAGAACAGTCAGAACACATGATAAAGTGACAGCTCTACTGAGCATGTGCAAACCTCTGTGTATGCACAGTATACATTCTCTGAGGTCCTGAACACCAGAGGATGAAAACCAGGACCATGCGATAAGGGTCCCTTGTCTGGACTATCCTGCTAAAAGACAAGCATGCAATTTAAAATTTACTTGTTGTAATGAAACCAGTTATTAACTACAAATGATGATTTCAGAGTCAGTTTCTTTAAAATGAATCCCAGATGCATATATAGACTGCTCTGTCCTAAGAGTAACATATAAGAAATGCTTTAATATCTTAACCTGAAATGAAGGCAAATTATGTTTTCCTAAGTAGATAGAAAAGTATCAAATGTATTACCGTATTTGCTTGATTATAAGAAAAACAATTCTGAAAAACCCCCCTCGTCTAACAGCAGGGGATGTCTGCGCGATGAGCGCAGACTCCCCTGCTTCTGCCCGGCACGACCGCCGGGGCTTCTGTGAAGAAGCCGGGTACTTCCGCTTTCGTCACAGAAGTCCCGGTGATCGTGCCGGGCGGCAGCAGGGGAGTCTGCGCTCGTCGCACATCCTCTGCTGCCCCACTAGCCACCAGGGAGAATCGGGCAGCTGGGGGATGTCTGCACGATACGTGCAGACATCCTCCATGCTGCCCGACACCTCCGTCTATTATGACGGACCAGCTGTCCGTGTATGTAATCAACAATCTCTCTTTTACTTGCAAACATGCATTATTTGATACCATAATGCAAACCACATCTGTGATTTATGTGCAGGGATTTCAGTAATTGGACCCACTGACCAACTTTATTTCCAAAGCTGCTTTTGGGACACAGAAGAAAAAGTAAGAAAGCAACAGACACCTGCTTCTGTAGAGAAATTGGAGAAATATGGAAATATGTCTTCAGTACTGTGCAGACTGGTAAAGTACTGCAAGTTCAATATGACTTCCTATGAAATAATCTAAGCTCATGGATGTCAGAGCCTATTCCATTTCCTATTCGATCCCTTGAGATAGTTCATTACCGCTTCCTTAGTGAAAAGTGTTTTTTTTTTTTTATTGGAACAAATGCACATCAACTAATATAAATGGAGCTCACAGTAAACATATGTTTATTTATTTACTTTCACCAAGTTTTCTGACATTACAAGGAATAATTGTTTTTCTTTCAGTTTATTACGGTAATGTACTATTTAATGGTAGGAAAGTAGCATAGTTCCTTTGAAAATAGACTAGAAGACTTTAACTTTTCAAATAAGTCGTAGAGTGCTGTATGTGTTTCAAAACCAATTATAAATCAGAATACAGGAGATCAAGGGTAATAATGGGAACATCCTCAATAAATAGTTTGATCCATATATTTCTGGCTATTTAGGTTTACTCTAGCATGTTTTAGACTTGCAGATGAATTCATAACAGGCTTAAGGTTAGTGTCTATAGTGAGCTTTGTTAAAGGAAGAAAGAAAAAAACACAAAGTCAATAAAAAAAAATGGTAGATTCAGTATGAACATCAGTAAGTATTGGTGAAAGAGAGATAAGACAGCAGGGAGATAGAACATTGACTTACAAACATAAGGCTTGACATACCTATGTTGTAACACTTTCCTGACCTTCTATTATTGGTATTTTGTGTTCAGGAGGAAAGATGCTAGAAACATTTCTACAGGTACGCTAAACGGTAACCGCAACAACACTGGTCATGTCCCATGTTTTAGATTCTTCTTTCTGGGTAAAGGTCTTGAACTACCAGCAATGTTGACTGCAAAGGTGCAGAATAATGTTGGTTATAATTAAATCATCCTTAGAGAAGGCATGGGTTCCACAGAACCCTGATGATAGTGAGCATCCTTGATGCCTCATTAAATTGAACTTTTAATAGAATTATTTAATAACTACATATGATGAACACAATGTGTGTGTGTGCATATAATTAAACTGCTACATGAATAAAGTAATCAAATATATTAAATGATGCAAAAATAAATTACACAGGAATACACACAGCGGTGAAGCGGGACAGATAAAAATTAAAGAATGGGCTCCAGGATTCACATCATCATTACATAGTAAAGCCCTGAGTATGGTTTTCTGATGTAGGAAAGAAGTAAGAAATTGTAACATGGCCCGAAAAAGCCGAGAAAGAACCATACGTTTTCAGTAGAGGCGTAAGTAGGAAGTGCAGCTGATATAGCAAATGTTCTCATGGTGTCAAAGTATGGGATGATTTGTATCATCAAATTAATACAAATGAAAGATGGTCCACACAGTTTCGTCTACATTAAAGGCAATTTATTAGAAAGCAATAACTCAACATTATACATTTACCACAAACACAAACCCAACCCCACAGAGCAACAACTCATTTTATCTTTCCCCACACTTTTGATCTCACCCACGGTTACTTCTCCGCATCTACTAATGTCTCACGGCTGCAAGTTGGCTCTAACCACATTTACCAAGGAAGGAAACAATTGGGGGATTTCCTGCCTGCCAATATCTTTATATAACCTTTATATAACCTTAATTGAGATGATGCGTTTTACATAACATTCGGGTTTCCAGATGGAAAATTAAGTCATCTGTTTTTCTTAAAATGACACAGCTATGAAACTAAATTACTAAATATTATACAAAATACAGGATTCATGACCAGTCCTCTTTAAAAAAGAATGTATTCAATCATACAACATAGATAACATGTACTAGGCTACTACTAACGGTAGTGCTGCTGCATGTCACATATCATAATGCCCCAATATTACACTCTCCTCTTTCACCATTAAAACACACAGGCAACCATAAAAGTGAGTGAAAACAAAATATGATCAGAGATATAAAATGGTACAGAAATATTTTTTTTTATCCTTTTTCCTTTGAAGTTGTCTTTGAACATTTAGTATGCATTATGCCCTAACACTGCTTAGAAACCCTTAGCATTTGTATCACGTGAACTAATTGCTTAATTAAAATGTGACTTGGCAATCAGTGACAGAAACTGATCTGTCATATTTTCAGCAGCGTATAAGTTAATCCTTTGGATGTTCCTAATTCTCCTGTGCTTAGCAGTTCTGTTGACATGTTATGTTCCAGGTCAAAAATGACTTCTCTAACAACTAGTATCAAAGTAGAAAAATGTGTGAAAAAAGAATGAATGATAGTTCATCTGATATCATTTTTGAAATACTTGTCATCATCAAAAGACAATCTGCCTCATAATTTTAAGAGAATCCCAAGATAATAAAATTAAACTTAGCTAGACAATGTCAAGGGAGAGGAGTAAAGACACAGATTAATATTTAGCAACGGTCTAAAGAATGTATTAATTTATTATCATTTTCACATTCCATATTAATTCATAACTTGTAGTTTGTGGATTTGAGTGTCTGCTTCAGTAGTGGGATTCAGCTGGTTTGTCTAAACCGTTTACTGGAATTTTCCAAGTTTGCCAAACAGGTACTTAATTTATTGCTGTGTCTTCCGATGAGGGTCGTGTCACGCTCCCCCCTGTGTGGCCAGTGCAGAGCTTCCCTTACATTCCTGACATGAAAAGAGCTGAAATGTGTGGCTAGTGTAGAGCTCCCCTCACACCTCTCATCCATCAGGAGCTACTGCACATGACAGCCACTTCCACCAGCTGGATGCGATATAATGTCAGGACTTCACCGACCTCCAGGCCAGCTCCCCTGAAAGGTGCTCAGGACCTACCAGCCAGAAGCTTGGTGCAGAGGGGGGACACTATGTCCCCATCTTCCCAGTGTCATCTCAGTCCCTAGACAGCCTCCTTGTCTCATCTAAGCCCCCAGTCAACCTCCTAGTGTCACCTGCAAAAGGTACTTAAACCTTCCTTTTTGTATTACATTTTTGTGTATACAGGGAGTGCAGAATTATTAGGCAAATTAGTATTTTCACCACATCATCCTCTTTATGCATGTCGTCTTACTCCAAGCTGTATAGGCTCGAAAGCCTACTACCAATTAAGCATATTAGGTGATGTGCATCTCTGTAATGAGAAGGGGTGTGGTCTAATGACATGAACACCCTATATCAGGTGTGCATAATTATTAGGCAACTTCCTTTCCTTTGGCAAAATGGGTCAAAAGAAGGACTTGACAGGCTCAGAAAAGTCAAAAATAGTGAGATATCTTGCAGAGGGATGCAGCACTCTTAAAATTGCAAAGCTTCTGAAGCGTGATCATCGAAAAATCAAGCGTTTCATTCAAAATAGTCAACAGGGTCGCAAGAAGAGTGTGGAAAAACCAAGGCGCAAAATAACTGCCCATGAACTGAGAAAAGTCAAGCGTGCAGCTGCCACGATGCCACTTGCCACCAGTTTGGACATATTTCAGAGCTGCAACATCACTGGAGTGCCCAAAAGCACAAGGTGTGTAATACTCAGAGACATGGCCAAGGTAAGAAAGGCTGAAAGACGACCACCACTGAACAAGACACACAAGCTGAAACGACAAGACTGGGCCAAGAAATAGCCAGATGGATGGGCCCGTGGCTGGACTGGTAAAGGGCAGAGAGCTCCAGTCCGACTCAGACGCCAGCAAGGTGGAGGTGGAGTACTGGTTTGGGCTGGTATCATCAAAGATGAGCTTGTGGGGCCTTTTCGGGTTGAGGATGGAGTCAAGCTCAACTCCCAGTCCTACTGCCAGTTCCTGGAAGACACCTTCTTCAAGCAGTGGTACAGGAAGAAGTCTGCATCCTTCATGATTTTCATGCAGTACAATGCTCCATCACACGCTTCCAAGTACTCCACAGCGTGGCTGGCAAGAAAGGGTATAAAAGAAGAAAATCTAATGACATGCCCTCCTTGTTCACCTTATCTGAACCCCATTGAGAACCTGTGGTCCATCATCAAATGTGAGATTTACAAGGAGGGAAAACAGTACACCTCTCTGAACAGTGTCTGGGAGGCTGTGGTTGCTGCTGCACACAATGTTGATGGTGAACAGATCAAAACACTGACAGAATCCATGGATGGCAGGCTTTTGAGTGTCCTTGCAAAGAAAGGTGGCTATATTGGTCACTGATTTGTTTTTGTTTTGTTTTTGAATGTCAGAAATGTATATTTGTGAATGTTGAGATGTTATATTGGTTTCACTGGTAAAAAATAAATAATTGAAATGGGTATATATTTGTTTTTTGTTAAGTTGCCTAATAATTATGCACAGTAATAGTCACCTGCACACACAGATATCCCCCTAAAATAGCTAAAACTAAAAACAAACTAAAAACTACTTCCAAAAATATTCAGCTTTGATATTAATGAGTTTTTTGGGTTCATTGAGAACATGGTTGTTGTTCAATAATAAAATTAATCCTCAAAAATACAACTTGCCTAATAATTCTGCACTCCCTGTATATAGTTGCATTTGAGTTTTATTGATATTTAAAACGTATATTATTTTACCGATATGAGGGTGTTTGATGCTATTAGCAGTTGCAGAACTACTAATCTCTTTTAGTGTATCATTTTTAGAGTTGTGCATTGCACAACTGGTCCTCCAATTTCCCACCCATGCTGTGTGACATAGAAGAGTTTATGTCATGATTTAAGTCAGAGATGCAGGACACATTTAAGAAGATTTAAACTCAACAGCCTGCTACTTCTGAGCTATAAAAAAGGCCTCCTCTAACCAAATGTTTTTGGTGCCTTAGCATCTTTCTACAGTTTATATGGACAACAGTGAAATAAATGAAGCTCCTATAACTTACTACCTGAGCCTGCGAAACCCCACATTTTAGCATTTTTCATTACCTTAATTGCCCCAGTCAAGTCTGCCATGAACGATGATTCCTTTCACAGTTTCTCTAAATGCTTTCCATCCTTTCTGGTCCATAAAGCATTCTCATCTATGATAAAAGAGGAATATGAAATCCTGGCAGAAAGCTACACTTAGCGAGGAGAACAAGAATAATTTTGCCTTTTACTATTGAACGGTTTATGCTCTATATGGCAAACTTCTGGGCTGAAATAATTCTGGAGACATGTCAGAAGTCAAATTTTGAGCTACGCAATATGCCCCAGTGTGATCCCAAGTAGAGACGCAGTTTGCCCATCATGGCCTATTACACACTGATTGCTACAGAAAACAGCCTGAAACACACCAAACTGAAATTTGACACATACTTCTCTTAGGCTATTATAGAAATCGCCAAATTCCTCCCGAAATGAAAAAGAAAAAATGGGGGCTTGACCACCCTAGTCAAAATGGGGCTGCCAGCCATTTTGGGAGTTTTTACACATATCGTGGGTAAAGACAGGTAGCCATAATTCCCTACTATAATATGTTGAGGAGCTTGGCAAGTGCTCCCTTGTGTCGGCTACTGGGCCTATAGCCCCAAATTCCCAGAGCATAGCCCCGAATGGAGACCCTGGTGCTAAAGTATATAACAGGGCTAACAGAGGGCCGAACTGGAGGAGGCGCTGCTATAGAGAGTTGTGAGAATGAGCTCCTCCAAAGTATGTATTATTACTGCTCTGCCATTTTTGTGTTTTAAGCACATAACATACAGGCAGATATATACACATCAATTTAAAACTTAAGTAATCACAAAATTATGTATATGTTTGTTTAGAGGATGGATAAGAGACAGTAGAGACAAAATGCCTGTTTTATACAGTGACCCCAAATTAATCATGTCTGTTATTATGACTAAGATTGCTCCAAAATATAGACTTTGTAAAATCTTGTGTGTGCGGTGGTGCGGGAGAGCACATGGGCAGATGCCGTAACATATTCTTCAAACACAAAGCTGCTCATGATGATCTATAGATAATGAGCCATGACGAGTTTGGAATTGATGAAGCACAGGTTCACAATAACAGAACACAAATAATTCAAAGTTGTATCTTAAAAATGTTTCTCAGAAGAACACGTAAATAAATAGAAATGTGCCTTTCAGCTGCAAAGAGGTTTACTTACCACGTTATCTGCTATGGAATATGCATAACTGACTCTTCAAATGGTAAAATACCATCATTCCCCCTGTTAGACCAATGAAGAAGCTGAATCTGCAAACAACCATCACAACTTTGTGTAAATGTATTCTGAGAATGTGTTATTTACAACACAAACTATAATCAAATTAATATTTTAGGGCAACTTTAATTTGAAGGCAATCATTTTAAAATTGTTGTACAATTGTAAAATCCTTTGAATTTCCCTGACCTGAGCTCCACTGATTTTTTGTTTTGGTTTTTGCTAATACTTTATAATTTCTTTATCTACTGACCCTGCCCCTCAATACTGTCTTTCTGTAACAGTAAAATAAAATTGTGCTTTCACTTTACATTAATTAAAGGAACTTATATTGTAAATGTAGATTATAAAAAATTATGCAAAAATTAAGGGAAAAAGTGTTTTGAATGTGTCTGCAGTGTCTTTGGTTTATGACATCACCAATGATGATATGTAAATTAACCATTTGTCCATTGAAAAGTAGATCATTTGCATAGCAAACGACATATGAGGTCATAAACAGAAGGCACCACAGACATTTTATCTTAATACATGCATTTGCTTACAATTTTACTTAAACAATGTGTAGATTGATTTTGACTTATTTGTATTCTCTACATTCACAGTAAACATGACATTTAGCTGACACTGTCCCTGTAACAACACATGAAACCTGCCTATATGTTAACATTTAAAAAAAACATGGGTGTTTACAAGAATTTCTTTTTAATATCTTTCCACTTAGCTTAACTTTATGCTTACCGCACCAGTTCCATTATGATTATCTGTCTACAATACAGTTATTCATCCATATTGGTTGATTATTTGCACACAATTAAATCAACTTAATTTAAAAGTGAATGTCAAAAATGCAATAAGAATGCTGGGTTCCACGGCTAGTGTGTTAACATGGATTGGTAAAGTACAATATCTTAAAGCTGCAGAATATTTTGGAAAACCATACATGCATCAGTTGTTATGGCCTACTGCCTAATATCTCATAAGTTTTATCTCTACCTGATGCTTAGTGTTAAATTACAAAACTAACCACAGAATAAAAATAATTTCTTTGGCTGCAAAGCCTTATCAGCTAGCAGTTTGCTTGACATATCTCATCTCCAAGAAAGGTCCAGGCTTTCTGATCTCGTCTTCAATTTAATTAACTGGCACTTTCTAACTGCAGACTGTCTTCTACTGACATACAGAATTTCATTTTGTTCAAATATCCTTTTGTGAATGTCTCTTTAATATTGATAAGAGTGGCCTGTCTTTGAGCTTATATCCGCTTGATTCAGAAAATCTAATAAAGAAAGTAAACAAAGTAACAATAACCATCTGCATTACTCATTGAATGTTCCAGGGTTTTATTTTATACTGTGTATAGCTTCCAGCAAATGTAGGCAAAATACATCTTGAAGGGAGACTTTTTTTCGTATTGATATCTTGAATATCTTGATATTAGACACATTTAACATCTCTCTTGTATCTGTGTGCATATGAACGTTGGTGTATATTCATATTAAATGGCCAGTGCATAATAGTGAAAAATGATCCTAGAAACCAAATCTTAGTATTCATGTGGTATTTTTGCAAGATGAACCACTAAACAGAACCCCACCCAGCTCATGGTTGCTCATGAACAGTGAATTTTAGTTCATGGATAATGGTGTAAAACTCAAGCCATAATAGCCACATTCTGAAAAAATCGGAGAAACCTCTGTGCTGCCTGTTCGGCTTCCCGTGCAGTGTGACACGGAAGTGCCGACAGTCACGTGACTGGCGCGCTGACTTCATACGTGCGCCAGGTCACGTGACCTGTTGGCACAACCGCCTGGGAGCCGAACAGGCAGCATGGAGGAGACCATGCTGCCTGCCACTAGCCACCAGGGAAAAAGTTAAGTGCTGGGGAGATGGGGGGATTTGGGGTAATTGGCTGGGGCTTAATAAATGGCAAATAACACTGGCATATTATTGGGAAAATTAGCAGGGGCATATAAGATGGCAAATAACACTGGCATATTATTGGGCAAATTGGCTGGGGCATATTAAATGGGAAATAACACTGGCATATTATTGGGCAAATTAGCAGGGGCATATTAAATGGCAAATAACACTGGCATATTATTGGGGAAATTGGCTGGGGCATATTAAAGGGCAAATAACTCTGGCATATTATTGGGCAAATTAGCAGGGACATATTAAATGGCAAATAACACTGGCATATTATTGGGCAAATTAGCAGGGGCATATTAAATGGCAAATAACTCTGGCATATTATTGGGCATATTAGCAGGGGCATATTAAATGGCAAATAACTCTGGCATATTATTGGGCAAATTGGCAGGGGCATATTAAATAGGAAATAACACTGGCATATTATTGGGCAAATTGGCAGGGGCATATTAAATGGGAAATAACACTGGCATATTATTGGGCAAATTGGCTGCGGGATATAAAATGGCAAATAACACTGGCATATTATTGGGCAAATTAGCAGGGGCATATTAAATGGCAAATAACACTGGCATATTATTTGGCAAATTTGCTGGGGCATATTAAATGGCAAATAATACTTGCTTAATATTTGGCAAATTGGCTGGGGCATATTACCAGTAAATGGCATAATAACACTGGCATATTATTGGGCAAATTGGCTGGGGAATATTAATGGCAAATTATATAGGCATAATATTGGGCAAATTGGCAGGGGCTGATTAAATGGCAAATACTGGAATATTATTGGGGAAATTGGCTGTGACTTATTAATGGAAAATAATACTTGCATATTATTGGGCAAATTAGCTGGGGAATATTATGTGCAAATAATATTGGCAATGTGTATGTAATGGGGTGATAGAGGCATGTAAATGGGGTGATGGGGCATGTCCTTGGTGTGCAACGTGGGTTATGGGTCATGTCGTGGGTGTGCATCGTGGGTAGGAGGGGTGTCCAAAATTTGTCTGCCTAGGGCAGCACAAAACCAAGATACACCACTGTGTATGTGTGTGGAAGTGTGTGTCTGTGTGGAAGTGTGAATCAGTGTGTGTGTATGTGGTTGTGTGTCTCAGTGTATGTGTGTGTGGAAGTGTAACACTGTGTGAATGTGTGTGTGTATAAATCCGACTATGTGTGTATTTGAGTGTGTGTGTATGTAAGTGTAACTTTGTGTGTAAGAATGACTGTGTATTTTTGTATGTGTGTCTGTGTATGAACGTGTGAATGTGTGTGCATTTAATTTGAGTATTTTTGCTGGGGAATCTGGGACACACTCACACACTGCGCATTACTTACTGTGCGTAAAGTAATAGTTCCCGATATTACTTTTAAGCCTTTGCCCTTCTAATTTAAGATTATGCTCTCTTGTTGTGGTAGTTTTTCTTCTTTTAAATATACTGCCCTCTTTTAACGTGGTGATTCCCTTTATGTATGTGAATATTTCTATCATATTCCCCCTTATCATCTTTCTTCCAAAAAAATAAATAAAAAATAAATAAATATATATACCGTATTTGCTCGATTATAAGACAAGGTTTTTTTCAGAAAAAAAATTCTGAAAAATCACCCTCGTCTTATAATCGAGGTCGTCTTATAATCTGACCTCAAATTGAGGTCAGATTATAAAACAGCGATCCAGGTCCCCAGCAGAGCTGCAGGGGACCTGGATCCCCCTCTCTAACAGCAGGGGATGTCTGCGCGATGAGCGCAGACTCCCCTGCTGCCGCCCGGCAAGACCGCCGGGACTTCTGTGATGAAGCCGGGTGCTCCCTGCGGTTGCGTAGACATCCTCCGCTGCCCCGCTAGCCACCAGGGAGAATCGGGCAGCTGGGGGATGTCTGCACGATACGTGCAGACATCCTCCATGCTGCCCGACGCGGCATTCTATTATGACGGACCAGCTGTCCGTCATAATAGACTGCCGTGTCGGGCAGCATGGAGGATGTCTGCACGTATCGTGCAGACATCCCCCGGCTGCCCCCACTAGCCACCAGGGATCTAGTTACAGTTAAGGGGGAGGGAGGGGGCAGAGAGACAGGGGGAGGGAGGGGGAGTAGAGACGGGGTGGGGGAAAGAGCAACAAGGGGAGGGAGGGGGGAAGAGACAGAGCAACAAGGGGGGGAGAGACAGAGGGAGGGGGGGACAGAGCAACAAGGGGAGGGAGGGGGCAGAGAGAAACAAGGGGGGGAAGAGACAGAGGTGAGGGGGGAGTCAAAGGGAGGGGGAGAGAGACAAAGCTGGGGCAAGGGAAAGAGAGAGGCAGCATTGGCACATAAAAGGAGATAAAAACAAGAAATGCATTTTTTGATATAATTTTTTTATTAAAAAAGCAATTTACATGTGAATATATACAAGTTTAACTTGTTTCCTATAGGGTAGTCTTATATTCTTATATTCTTTTAGTTTTTTCCTAAAGCAATATCTAAAGTTTGGGGGGTCGTCTTATAATCAGGGTCGTCTTATAATCGAGCAAATATGGTATGTCTTTTAAAATAAAAACATCATTTACTTAGTGTTTATCCCTTTTTATCCCTTGGGATGCAGGTTAGATAGAACAGAGTTTATAAGTAATCAGTAAGTAGCTGTGCAACTAATGCTTTCTAAAGCTGTCTGCAAATAGCTTTGTCAGTTTCAGTATCACAAGATGGTCAGATTAGGCCCATTCACACTTTAGAACCAATTTGCTCTGTATAGATAATGGGAGACCTTATTGTATCTTTTTTATCTGTTTCAAAATGTACTGCTCATGAATTTCCTGATTATTCTCTCAGGTACCTGTTAGAAGTTTTCCTCCAACCATGTAATTTACTACTGGGATAGTCTAGAGAAACAAAGAACAGATGAAAAAAAGGAATCCATTATCATTTTGTTAACAGATTGTATTAGAAGCTAATCAGAGTCGCTGGTAATATTAACAAGCAGTCTGTGGAAGTAGGAACACCGTTTTGTTCTTTTGTCCTTGTTCTACTGGTAAAAAAATACTCATGGCCTAGATTATGTTTTAAAACTATATATATATATATATATATATATATATATATATATATATATATATATATTCAAGTTGTGAAATCTATTTGAGACCACTAAATGCCTTTTTCAAAATATTCATTAGAGAGGTTTAACCTGTACATTTTCTGGCGTTGCCCATTCATTTAATTGGTTCTCTAGTAAACGAATATCCCACCTTTTCAGTTTGGTTTATAATTATGGTTTAAATGTGTTATTATATAGTGGTTAACTAATAGATTATCATGTAACCTATTTTGTTATTCTGGGTAACAGCAGCAGGGCCATTAACTTCCAAATGAGGCTGGGGCCTATATGGGTGGGCCTGTTTCTATTAAACATTCCTGCCCATCTATGTAATTACATCATTGATTCAAAATAGGTGTGCATGTACAAGTTTAAATGTCCGTCCTGTCATGTTTGTCCTCTCCCTTGCTAGCATATTCTTGAGTCTTTGTTGAATATGGGATAGTAATAATTATTATATGCATGCAACCAGAAACGAGAAGAAAGGGATGGTTTTAGAAACTGAGTCTCCTCCCATGCTATAGAGATGTTTGTGGTAGTATTATGCCCACAAGGAGGGGATAATAAAGAGATTATAAAATAAAGGATATAAAGTGATGAGGGTTTATTATTCTGAAAAACGGTTTATTTATCAACTGTTTTTACTAAATATGGACATAATTAGCAAAAACATCTTACAAATGGAAACAGTGAAATAGATTCCATAATTTTATATATCTATAATTTTATATATATATATATATATATATAAATATAAATATATATAAATATATATAAATATATACGTACAGTAGAAGCCTGATATTATATGCGTTCTATTTCATATATCAGAAAAATAATACAGTTCATTTAAGCAGCCTTCGTTTTGCCTGTTGGCCTAAGAATTGTATTTGTTTTTTCACTTGCCAAATATGGTTTAGAATAAACGTATCTATCAAAAGGACACATCTATTTGCATAGTGGGCAAAGGATGAGTAAGTACATCATTGAGTAAAGCAACTCTTTTGTTATATAGCATATATTATATAATGGACACACTATTTCTGCTTTTTAGTTTGAATGATAGATTAAGAGATGGTTGAACTTCAAAGAAGGACGATTATGAAAATGTATACTACAAGGTAGCATTAAACTCAATAGTGGTGTGTAGGGTGTGGGTCTTTTTATGTGTATATATCTTAACTATAAAGAGAAAAATGGTCGCCCTAATTTAGACATAATTTCATTAGTTATTTTTTGTAACAGTCTACAATGAATTGGTCAGACAATATGTTGTCATTTTTTTTGCAACTGTTGACAGAAGCATTATGACAAGAAACAAAAGACTTAAGCGTCCCCACAACAAATTTGTCTGTTACTGGTCATAAATATATCTATAGAAGAAATCTGTTTTTATTGGTATTATCGGAGCTCTGGACATGATGGCCCATCATGCAGGAAACTTTCCCAGTTAGTTGACCATTGTTCTTCATCTGAAGCCATAAACTACAACTTCCTAAAACAAACAATGTCTGTTTCTTGGAAAGGTCATGTTTCCAATGACAACATTTCATGTCTTGCAAAGCAAAGGAACAATTATAGTTATTTGGTACTTCAAAAATGAGCAAGTTGGGATTTCAGTGCAGCAACAAATGTATCACAAGATCTTTAGGATGACTGAGGTCATTAAATTAACAAATAATAGGGGGATGACGCAGGACGTGAGGACGTGAGGACGCGAGAAGAGGCGAGGCTCGCGCTAGGTCGGATGAAACGACACCCATGAAGACGGGAGACGCGGGGAGTCGAAAAGCCGGAAGAACGAAGGGACAGAAGAACGGAGAGTGAAATTAACTAAATCTAAAGGCAGACAGCATACGTAGCCCCAAACCTGACATCAGACCTTTTTGGCATCTGACGCCTAGGAGCCCCGGAAGGAAGGAGCCCCGGAGGGAAGAGAGGCAACATCTAGCTATTATATAGCAACCTAACGAGGCCCCGAAAGTAGCCTCTGAAGCAGAAAGACTGGACATCGGGGGAGAGGACCGGAGGCACGGAGAAAGGGGAAGGGAACCAGACAAAGAAATCGATAATGAAAATAAACAGGAGGCAAACAACAAAACCAGATAAGTGATCATTCCTTGTTCTGTTTTTCGTTTCTGTTGATATTCCACTGTATTTATATGCTAGTCTCAAATGTACAAACCTGAAGGGAATTAAAAAAATAATTGAGACAAAGACATTGCCCCAAAAAGTATACTATTTCCTAAAGAAAAGCTAAGAGAAAGTCTAAAAAATATACAATACCAGATAGGAAGGAAAAAAAAAAGGGGAAGGCTGAGTGGAGGCTGCCATATTCAAACGGAGAAAGGAAGAGAAAGAAATAGGACTACTTACAGGAACTCTTAGTCTACAGAAATACTGAATTAATCACCTAACACTCAGTACGCGCCTCTTCAGATCAAACAGCTAAAGATTTGACTCCTAGATCAGAAGTGACTGAGGAGATACAAATAGATAAAAGAGAACTCTAAAAAGCTTATTTGATCAGAATACCGCATACACACAAAGAATTTATTACAAATAAAGAGAGAAGACGACAGAGGACGGGGAAGAGTGGGAAGGGATAACAAACATAATGGCTGGTAAAAGAACCACAGAGGTTAAACTCCCTACAAAGAAAGACAGGAGAGAACCAAAATTAGAAAAGCGCCTCTCCTTCTTCTCCCCATCCAATGCTAAACTAGACATGGAAAATCTAAATTCCGAAGACTCACCTTCCAGAACTAAAACAAATGAATTACCAAACACTACTGGAGAAAACAAAGAATCAACGAAACAAATGACCACACAAGAACTCCTTCAAATAATATGGACCAACAATTCGAAAAAATGAAACATGAAATTGAGACAAATGTCCAAGAAATAAAAAATGAGGTCCGAATGATCATAGAAAAGCTAGAAAAAACGGATAATAGACTAAATCAAATGGAAACACAAATACCGGAAATACAAGAAAAAGTCAATCAAAATGAAAAAAAAATTGACAGCCTGGAACATAAACTTGCAGAAATGGAAGACAGATCGAGAAAATTAAACATAAGGATCAGAGGTATCCCCGAAGCCATAGCAGGGCAGGAGTTGGAAAATTACCTCCTTGAATACTTTGGGAAAATGAAAATGCCCCTTCAACCTACAGAACAGATATGGGACCGATATCATAGAATCGGAAGAATCCCAAACGATAAACAAGACTGGCCTAGGGATGTCATCATTAGATGCACAAACATCAGGAATAAAGAACATATAATGAAGGTATACAGAGAAATCGACTGGCAACCTCCTTATGAAGCTCTAAAAATATTCCCAGATGTTTCAATATACACGAGAATGAAAAGACGCTCTTTTGCCCCATTCACTGCAACCCTACGAAATAATGAAATAAGATATAAATGGGGATTTCCAACCCGGCTATCCCTAACATTTGAGGGGAAAACTGTTGGCTTTGACTCCCCAGAAAAACTAAAGAAATGGCTACAAGGAAAAAAATGATCTACACCCGATAAATAATGAACTGATATACTAAAGGAACATTGGAGAGGAATTACATTCCCCCCCCCCCTTTCTCCCTCCCTCCCTTCCCATCATTTTTTTCAATGAATGTAACGAACTAAGAGGAACAGAAGATGAATAAACACCCAGAAGTAAATAAGGGATTCGAACTGTGTTGAAATAAGTAATGGGAACTGGGTTGAAATGACAACATTCCAGAGACTAACTGAATCATTTTTAAACATAGATATCACTGTGAGTGGAGGAGGGGGGGAGGGGAGGAGGGGGGAGGGGAGGGAGGGGGGATGGAAGGACAAAGCAAAAACCCATAATGATATAAAATACATAGAGCATGTATTAGATTATATGTCAGAAAGGAAAATAATATTTTTTTTTTTTGGGGAGGGAGGGAGGAGGAACACTCAAACATAATTCACTATCACGCATAGGTATAGACGGAAAGATATTAGAATTTTTTTTTTTTTTCTTTTTCTTCAAATAAGCACTAGTAAGGAAGGGAAACAAGGAGAAAAGACACTTGGATTAATTTAAATAAGAAAGAAGGATAGAAGGAAGAGGGAAAATCATGTTTAAAATACTGCACATATTTAAGGGAAGAGGAAGGAGAAGGGGAAAAAAAGGAAAAACAGTAAAATAAATACACAAATGAAAGGATACACTATTTTTATTAGAATAAGTAAATAATTAGATAGAAAGTAGAATAGAAAGTGAGATAAAAGGAAAGAACTGAATGAATGAATAAAAAAAATAAATAAAAAAAAGGGATACACGAGAAGAAAAGGTAAACACACAGAATAGAATAATACAGGGGGAACACTTAAACAAAACTCACTATCACTCATATGTATAGAAAGAAAGATATAAATATGAATAAGTACTAATAAGAAGTCACTTGTAGGTTTAGAAGAGAAGATATAAGAAGAAAAAGAAGTAAAAGCAAAGGGAATTTTTTTTATTTTTATCACTAGTAAGGAAGGGAAACAAAGAGAAAAGACACTTGGACGAATCCAAATAAGAAAGAAGGGAAAACAATGTTTAAAATACTACACATTTAGAGAGGGAGTAAAAAGAAAAAGAGGAAAAACAGTAAATTAAATATTCAAATGAAAGGATATACTATTTTTATTAGAATAAGGAAATAGTTAGACAGAAAGTGGAATAGAAAGTGAGATAAAAGATGAAAGAATTGAATAAATAGATAAACAAAAAGAAAAAAAAAGGATACACGAGAAAAAAAGGTAAACACATAGAATATAATAATACACTAAAATAAAGGAATAAAGTGAAAAGGTAAAGGGAAAATAAGATTTTTTTTTTTTTCTTTCTACTCCGATATTCCCTATCATCTCCCCCTCCGCATACGTTAAAAGGTATGGAGGAGAGGGGAGAGAAATATTAATTCTAAGAACAACTTGTAGTAACTCAAATATCCGTAACATCCGACCGCCATGAGCTCATGGCAATATATATCCGCAATAGCAAGTATTGGGGCTATTGACGGAGGCATGTTACCTCTCAAAGAGGTAAAACAACATGCTACTGTATGTTATATGTTCTTTGTTATTTGTATTTATGTGTATTTTTATCGGCAGAGCATAGGGGGAGAAAGAGAGGGATGGGAAAGAATAATCTCTGTGAAATATGGTTAGATACCTAACCCTTAATGTGAGAGGTCTTAATTCGTCCCAAAAGAAAACTGCTTTATTCCATCTATTACATAAGGAACATTTAGATATATGTTGTCTTCAAGAGACACACTTTAGAAAGATGGACAATGTGAATATTAAATCTAAGGAATTCCCCTTAGTATTTTCAGCATCTCTCGAAAAACAGAAAAAAAGAGGAGTAGCTATATTGGTTTCTAAAAACATTAATTTTGTACCAAAATATCATGAGGAAGATCCAGAGGGGAGATTCATTTTAATAGTGGCCAATATCAATCATACTCCCACTACTTTGGTAAACATTTATGCCCCAAATGATACCCCTATACACTTTCTAGAAAAACTGTTGGAAAAAATAGAAAAAGTAAAGCAAGGTACACTCATCCTAATGGGAGATTTTAATGCCATCCTAAATCCATCGATGGATAAAAAATCACCAACAAGGACGATACCTGATAAAAAAAGCTCCAACCAGGCAAAAAGATTTGAGAAGCTTATCGACAAATTCTGGCGTATTTACCATCCAAATGAATTTGACTATACATGTTTCTCGAAATCATACCTAACGTATTCAAGAATAGATCTAATTCTGGGAGAAATCCCCCTTAATAAAATGATAGAAAAAGTAACGATTAAAGATATTGCATGGTCAGACCATAATTGCATAATAATGGATCTCAAAGAAGAATACAGTAGAAAAAGAGCAGCTTGGAGATTAAACCCTAATCTAATCAAAAGAAAAGAAGATACAGAATATATTAAAGATATTACAAATCACTATTTTGAAGAAAATAAAAATGATGAAATATCCCCTATAACTCTCTGGTGTGCCTACAAATCGGTTATTTGAGGACTCTTCATTAAGTTGGGGGTGCAGGCCAAAAGGAGAAAAGAAAAGGGATTATCAGACCTTTATATTGAATATTACCAACTTGCAAAATTGAACAAATTACAACCTACACAAGGGATAACGAACAAAATATCAGAAATTCAAAATAAAATAAATCTCCAACTAATAGAAAAAGCTAATAAAAATTTAGCCATTCTTCACACTAACAGATACTATGAAGGAAATAGAGCAGACAAGGCTCTATCTAATATAATAAAAAAGAAAAGAAATGAAAGAAGAATCACCAAAATAATCTACAAGGGAGAAACACACCTAGCACCAGATAAAATGGACAGGCTTTTGGAGAATATTACCAAGCCCTCTATAATCTACCTACACAGAAAATAAAAAACAGGGTACAAGCATACTTTAAAAACATAAAACTCCCTTCTCTGAATGAAAATCAGAGAAGAAAAATAAATAAGCCAATTATGCACTAAGAAGTACTACATCAAATCTCAAAACAAAAATTAGGAAAAGCACCAGGCCCGGATGGGTATGACGCCAACTTCTATAAGAGATTCGGAGAACAACTAGGACCGTACCTAAAGGAAGCATTCAATGAAGCCTTCATAAAGGGATCCTTTCCGAGTGAAATATTGCAGGGAAATATAATTCCAATTTTGAAGCCAGGGAAGAACCCAGAAGACCTCTCAAGCTACCGTCCAATCTCTCTATTAAATCTTGATGCCAAGATATATGCCGCCATATTAGCCGCCAGACTCAATTCGGTGATAGCAGGATTGGTACATCCCAATCAGGTCGTTTTATTATGGGTAGATCACCGGGGGCCCACATCAGAAGTCTGATTAATGTATTTCAACGTACAAGAGAGGAGGATGTGCCCCAGCTCACCCTGTCACTTGATGCCGAAAAGGCCTTTGACAGGGTGAGCTGGGAATTTATGGAAGAAACACTGGGAGCATTTGGATTGGGAGAAAACCTTCAGCAAGCTATAATGGCACTGTACTCTGAACCAACAGGCAGAGTGGTGGGCCCGGGAATAGAATCTACTTGGTTCCCTATAGCTAACGGAACACGCCAAGGATGCCCCCTCTCACCAATCCTCTATATCCTCTCCCTGGAACCACTGGCTAAGCAAATTAGAGAAAATGAAAAGATGAGAGGACATGCAGGCCTAAAATCTCAAATTATTAAATTATATGCAGATGATATTTTAATTACAATGGAAACCCCCAAAATTCAGTGGAAGAACTGATGGAAATACTGGATAAATTTAGTGAAATCTCAAATTACAAACTAAATAAAAATAAAACAATGTAATGCCATATAAGATCCCTCTAGATCAGATTTTATATATGCAAAAAAAATACCCTTTCCAATGGGTTAATCAAACAACATACCTTGGAATTAATATTTCAAACAACCCCAAGAAATGGCATGAAATAAACATCCTTCCGCTGATTAAAGAAATGAATATGTCATTTTCTAAATGGAAAAAAGCATATATATCCTGGTGGGGAAGAGCAAACGCTATCAGATCATACGTCCTACCAAAATTTCTGTATATATTCCGCATGATTCCTCTGAAGGTCCCATCCCCATGGCTACAGTTAATTCAAACATCCTTTACTAGATTTATTTGGGCCGGCAAAAAACCTAGGTTGAATCTCCATTTGCTAACAAGACCCCCAGACCAGGGAGGACTGGGTATACGAAGAAAGAAAGTGTGACACTTAACCCAAATATAAACAGTGAACAAAATAGTGAATAAAGTGAAATGGTAATTAAATTATACTCCTCCTCTGGCACTGCAGCACCCGTAAAAGTGCTCCTCGGGCACTTGACAATAGAAAAACAAGACGGAGTAGGGGCGCATGTACCGGGAAGAGAAACAAAAAAAACAACAATAGTGCAACACAGTTTAAATATAATTGGATGTATAGTAAATCTCTACAGGGGTGCACTCACAAACGGATATTGAAATCAGGCTCATCAGAATATTGTAGTCAGTCGGTTTTAATCATTTCCATCTAAAAAACACATTAAAAAGCCATTGCGCAGTGGCTAACACAAACCAGGCAATAAAAACAATAGATACACGTACAAAATATAAAGCACTTAAAGTGCAACTTGCGTGAAAAAGTCCCGAGAGGTAATACTTCTTTCCTGCTGCCACCAGGATAAGACACTCAGGCTCTTTTCTTTGAAGAAATAAACAGCTGGATCCACTTCTCGAGGACTGGGTATACCAAATATATTCGAACAGGCGGAAGCCTCTCTGTTGGCCCAAGCCATAATATCACAAAACCCACAGGCTATCAAAGAGGGCTGGTTCGAGTTGGAATGCCCTAATAAACACCATTCATATATGATATCTCAATTCTGGACTCTTAAAAAACAAAGATCTAATACAGAACCTCAAACCCCTAGACTAACCCTGACTTCTACAAAAGAAAATTGGGAAAAGATTAGAAAGCTTATAGGCTTGAAAGATAAACTAATCCAAAGTCTGCCACTTAAAATACTAAATTTTCTGATAGAAAATATAAACATTACATCATGGATTCAGAGGGGCATCCTTAAGATAGAGGACCTTATGGAAGACAGACTTATGAAAACTTACGCTACTTTGCAAGAACAATATAATTTAAACACCTCAGATATATTTAAATCAAAGGTATACTTAACCAGAAAATATGTGATAAACCTCTGACAAAACCGAAGGATCTCCTGAAAAAACTATTCGAACAAAATGATTATAAAAAACTTGTTTCTAATTCCCTACTTTTGATAAGACAACTTAATAATAAAAAAAAAACATATAAAATCTAAGAAGAAATGGGAGAAAGACTTACAAATCAAAATAACAGAAGAAGTCTGGTGTAAAGCTCTAAATAAATCATATAAGGCAATTCATTGCCTAAATCTCAATGAAGTACAATACAAACTTGCCAATAGATGGTACCTAGTACCCACACGTATTAACGCGATGTACCCCGGCACTGAGGACATCTGCTGGAGATGTAACAGACAAAGAGGAGATTTCCTCCATATTTGGTGGAAATGTCAGGAGATAAATAAAATATGGCTAGATATTTCAAATCGCATTTCAAACAAATTTGGTATTGAATGGAGTTTAACACCTGCTAGGGCTCTCCTCCATTTAACCTTCCCAGAAATGGGCTATAAACATAAGATTATATACCATGTACTGACAGCAACTAAAATGGAAATTGCTAGAAACTGGAAATCTCCGATACCGGTACTATGGACAAAAATATGCTCCCAAATATTATATCAATGTAAAATGGAAAAGGGAATCTATATGCAAAATAAATGGATCGATAAAGGTGTTAAATATTGGACTAAATGGATTAATATCTTTGATCATAACCAATTTTAAATTGAGGAAAAAGGAATCAAAGCAACATAAAGACCCTAGGGAGTAAAACGGTGAAGTAGAAGGATAAGAGAGTAGATATTCAGGGGAAAGGATAGAAGAAAGACCAATCACAAAGAGATAAAAAGGAAAATGGAAAGAAAGGAAACAGAGATATAGACTGAAATATAATTTACAATTAAGCCCCCCCCCCCCCCCCCCCCCCCATGCTCTGCCAAACCCCATACTGGGTAGATTAGGAATAGATAAGAGTAATGGAGGGAAGAACGAAAGAACATATAATATATATTTAAGAAAACTCCCGCTAGAAGATCAATCTGCCCATTAGTTTTATAGTGTGTGCACTGTCACTGTTATATGTCTATGTCACTGCACTTTATCAATGTAATGTAATGTTCTTTTGATATATTTACAATAAAACCTAATAAAATTTAAAAAAATAAAAAAATTAACAAATAATAATATTTTGTTATATTGTATGATATGTCTAAATTTCAAAAATATTTTTCTGCATTATATAAAGAGTCCTACTATATATGTGTACAACGCAGCATTGTAAAAAATAAATAAATTATAAAGTAGCGTAAAAAGTAGAGGAAACATGGATGAAGAAGGCTAGACTTTCTTGTGGCACATCTATCCTTTCCTTTTAGTAATCTCCATGAGTTCAAGATAGTATACTTTGTTAACTTTGTTTGCATCACACCAATACACCACTTGAGGCAATACAGGAATGAGATATCCTTGTTGTAAAGTTAAACAAAATGTATAGTAAAATAAAATTTGGTAATGTTTGACAATGTTATTCTTCCATTAACCTTTTATTCCTCTAACTTCCTTAAGGCAGAAAATGTTTATAGTTTAACTACTTTGCAGTTTAATTTATTGTTCTTGATCTCTTTTTTGGTGTTATCTTGGTGTTATCTTTCTACTCCATCATCCTTTTTTCGCTGTTGGGTAGCCCTCTCCCTATATATAGTAAACATAAAATGTATCCCATGTCGTGCATTTCCCTAAACTCATCATGTGGATATTTTCTTTTAACGCTATACTTTTTATGTATTTCTTCTTACTTCATTTCATTTTCATTTTCTGGCAGCCTTTTCAGGAGACCTAAAACCTTGGAAATATTTATAGTGCATGGATTAACATGAGCGTTTGGATTAACTTAAAAGTTTGCTCTAGGTAATTTCAGGGTTTTGTAGTTCTACATTAAGTGCATCCTTTGCTTTAATCATTTACTTGGTGAAATTTTTTTTTTCAAGTATTCAAGATCAAGGACCAGAAGGCACATCAAAGACTTAAAAAAATATATTTTTGCTTACAAGTTGTGAATACAGAGCATCTTTCTTACATTAAACAAGATAACAGTTTTGCAGTACCTCTTATTGGTGTCCATGTATACAATGCTAGACTTTCTGTAGCAGTTAGGATTTAGTGATGATTTGTATGTAAAGAAAAAAAAAAAAACATGTTTGCAGGATACAGAGAGGATATATTGCAGCACAAGAAATTTATTTTTCTTTGTATGGCATTTTGTTGGTTTTATTTTCTACATGAATAGCATATATGTAATCAACTTGTAGTATGTCTGGTTTAAGAAGTATGTACTATGTGTTAACTATACATGCTTTCATGTACCTTCTGGTCCTTGATGACTCATATCTGAATTTTTCTTTAATTTGGTTTCCAATTTCTAGTTAGGACCCATAAAAGCTGATTATCTGCATTGCACATGAACTGCGTAGCCTAGCAATTAACATAAACTGGCAACGCCACACAATAAGCGGCATGCTTCATCAATTCTAGTTTAATAGTGCTAAAAGTCATGGCATAAAAGCAAACTGTTAAAATACAGAAGAGCTGAATCCATGAGAAAACGATTTGCCTCTGAGAATAATAGCAGGGAAAATAATAGCAAACATGAGAACTTCTATTCTCATCCTGTTGTTGGTTTTGGTGACTCTGCTCCAGGCATCATAATACAGATCTTAAATATGAAACCGGGATTAAACCTTGAGACATAGTTATGTTGCTATAACTAACTAAAGCAAACTGAAATGCCAATGTTTTGTTGATACAGGGATACAAGTAACCTATAAAACATAAAATATTGCCCAGTTCATCATTACAGCTTTTAGTAGTTTAAAGAGGTAGAATTAAGAAATAATTCACTACTTGACATGTATTTGTCAACAGAGACTATTAATTTGCTTGGTTGCCCCGAGTGTTGCAGAGGTATATGGCACACGTGATCTGATTCATGCAGGATTAACAATATATCTGAAAATCCTAGAAATAGGCATGTTCCTTCTTTAGACAGAATATAATTATCAGGACTAAAACAAGAACAGGCTTAATAAAGCAATTGTTTTGTTTTAGTTAGAAATAAATAGACATCTGCTGTACACAAAAAGCTATTACTAGTTTTCACTTGTTTTGAACACTATTATTATTATTCATTGACAAACATTGTGGTTCTGTGCCGTTTGTTTTTTTTACCAGTATTGTCTTTATTTTCTTATAATCCATGTAAGTAGCTTTGGTGAATTCTTTTATATTGTGCATCTCATTTAGATTAACCGAGCACTCAATACACCCTGGCCTACAAACAATGCTTTTAAATTTCTCCATAAAGCACCTACTTAAAGGGAGTATATCACCTGAACAATATTTTACTGTGCATATAGAGCAGTGATGGCGAACCTTTTTGGACCCAAGTGCCCAATTTTCTGCATCCAACCAAGTTCCTGACCTCAAAGTGCCAACAGCGCTTAATATTATGCTCAGTAAAGGAAACCTCAAACACAGCGCATGAATACCCACATACATACTCTCACACACACACAGCGCATGAATACCCACACACATACTCTCACACACACAGCGCATGAATACCCACACACATACTCTCACACACACACACAGCACATGAATAGCCATAGACACACACACATATTCATACTAACACACAGCACAAGTATACACACTAACACACTTACATCACTATTTGTGAATTTTATGATCATGGTGTTACCTAACAATTTATGTCTGTATTATATTATTTGTTTATGCTAAATTATTAAAATGAAGCATACAAAAACATACATACACATAGCACAATTATACACACTAACACACATACGCACAGCACAAGTATACACACTAACACACACACAGCACAAGTATACACACTAACACATCACACATACACAAAGCACAAGTATACACACTAACACACCTCACACATACACACAGCACAAGGATACACACTAACACACAGCACAAGTATACACACATACGCACAAGTATACACACTAACACACATCACATATACACACTTACACACATCACACATACACACAGCACACGTATACAAACAGCACACGTATACAAACTAACACACCTCACACATACACACAGCACAAGTATACACATTAACACACATACACACAGCACAAGTATACACACTAACACACATACGCACAAGTATACACACTAACACACCTCACACATACACACTAACACACATCACACATACACACAGCACACGTATACAAACTAAAACACCTCACACATACACACAGCACAAGTATACACATTAACACACATACACACAGCACAAGTATACACACTAACACACATACGCACAAGTATACACACTAACACACCTCACACATACACACTAACACACCTCACACATACACACAGCACAAATATACACACTAACACACCTCACACATACACACAGCACAAGTATACATAATAACACACATTACACATACACATATCTTAAATGGTGTGTTCTTCATGTACAGCTACAAGCCTCAAGCAGTAAGCCAGTAAACCAACCTCAAGACCAGGTACACCTGTGAGGTGCGGAACTGAAAGGAGTTAATCGTAACGTGCTCCTGCAAGGGGTTAATTTCCTCCCAAACACATACGTTTCTGAATTCTTATGAATTTATGCTTCCAAAAATGAGTTACTAAGCACCATAAAAATACAAGGACATTTGTTTTCTGAATGCTTTCCACTCTCAAACTAATCATTGAAAGTTATGAAATAGAAATATAGAAATCAGGCATTTAGATCCAATGTAGATACAACAACACACTTACACTTAAATAGAGATACTCATGTCTTACAGACATTAATTGTACATGAATTTGTCCACTACTCACATCTTCTGGCAGTCGCTAGTACTGCCCACCAACTTTAGTTTCTTCCTGTGATACAAATATTGAATTTGGTTCCGTTCCACCTTTATTCATCTTCCATCTTTCATCTTCACGTCATATCTCGGCACTCAGACACTGACACAAACACACACTCTCGCTCACACTGACATGCTCACACTCTCGCTCACACTGACATGCACACACTGACATGCACACACTGACATGCACACACTCACACTGACATGCACACACTCACACTGACATGCACACCCTCACACTGACATACACACACTCACACTGACATACACACACACACTCTCACTCACACTGACATGCACACCCTCACACTGACATACACACACTCACACTGACATACACACACACACTCTCACTCACACTGACATGCACACACTGACATGCTCACACTGACATGCACGCACTGACATGCACACGCTGACATGCACACACTGGCATGCACACGCTGACATGCACACACTGACATGCACACACTCACACTGACATGCACACACTCACTCTCACTGACATGCACACACTCACTCACGCTGACATGCACACATACTCACTCAGTAAGTGCCCGTATGGTTCCATTTAAAAAAATAAAAAAAGTCTTATGGGCTATAGCCGCAGATATTTTGGAAACCTAGCAACGCCTCTGCTCAGTATTGAGGCACCAAGCAACAGATAGAAGGACGAGTGTGGAAATGCATAGAACGTCCTCTACATGGAATATTCTTCCATCATGATGTTTTATGAATTGCACTTTGAAATCCAAATTATTAAATTGTGGTGAAACCTAACACCAAAATATTTCTTCTTAAATGTGTAATTTCTTTACCATTAATACGATGATACTTCCATACAATCAATACATTTCCATAGACTTCAGCTTAGACTTACTCAATTATTTAATTCTACATGAAGAATTTTTGAATTGGGCATTTTGCGCTGTGATATTCACTGGCTTATGTTATTTAATAAGCAGGTTAGAATGTTTTGCAAGCTATTTATGGGGAAATGGAATGCTTTCCCTAGATATTTGATAATCAACAGTACATCATCTCCATAATTAATTCATTAATTCTGGTTCTGAGATTAAAATGCCCTCAGATGGTTGACATTGCATTGAGAAAGAGATGCAATGCGTGAGAGAGATTGCTAAAAGTAGAAGAGCATAGGACATGCTGATGTGGATTATTTGGAGCTTGCACGCTGTACATATGGCATGTATTCAAAGCCCTCGTAATTTTCTAATTCAAATAAGTGACTTCATTCAAATATGTCAAATTGATTATTAGCATCAATTTATGAAATTAGATGAGTAAAGGCAGTTCAGTTCAGCACCAAGCAAGATATTCTTACATCTCATTTTCAAATAACTAAAGTATGAAATGTTTCTTTCTATGTTGTATTGAGCATCATGATTGGAGTTCATGGTAAATAAGTCCATGCTTTTTGACAAGGTTAAAGTTTAATGGACTTAAAAAGAGAAAGGAATGTGTGACCAGGTGAAGTGGTAGATTTGGATGAATGGCAGAGAGAAAATAATTACTAGTACGATCACCCATATACCTATTTTTTACAGGATTTTTCTTCTCATGTTTGAGATAGTTTATTTTTTTTGAGATATGTTTGAAAATGCCTCTAAAAAGTCCTAGAAAGGGCTAGAGGGTTGCAAAAGGAAGTAAAATGTGGGTAAGAGTAGGACAAGTGCCCTGCAAGCAAAACAAAGTGCCCATTTGCTTGCAGGGCACTTGTCCTCCTCTTACCCACATTTTACTTCCTTTTGCAGCCCTCTAGCCCTTCCCAGGACTTTTTTATAGGCATTTTAGTGGCCAAAAGTTCGTGTCCCCATTGACTTCAATCGGGTTCGGGTTTGGGGTCAAGTTCGACCCCGAACCCGGACTTTTTCCCGAAGTTCGGTTGAACCCGCCGAACCGGAACATCCAGGTGTCTGCTCAACTCTAGTTATGATGTCTAAATGTTTTTATTATATGATTTTTACTGAGGTATCAGGGACTGTTTTGAGTACTAACTATCCAGGGCAGGGGACTCACTCTGACTAAGCTGCCCTCTGCTCATGATTGACCAATCATCCTAATCAAGTTACCATTTACTACACTGCCTTTTATCCTCTAAGTCAACGCATTGGATTCATTTGTGTTATCTCAGTTCTTAGTACTTTACATTGGTTTTCTGTCTGTTTTGTTTGAATGGTATTTATAAATATTTGTAACTGTACAATACTCATACCATTATTATTTTTATCTACAGTAATTAATAAAGTTTGGGATTTTATTAATATTATATCCTTTTATTTTGGTATATATTCTAAGACCCAGTATTTATTTATTTATTTTGCACTTTCGTCTACAAATTCTATACATCGGGTTTCCCCTATTTTTACTTTTCTCTATACCACCCTAGCACTCTTCACTGAGTGATGCTAGTGTTGTACTTAAAATCATTGCTCTCCTTCCTTCCAAACACAAAACATTTAAAGCTCATATTGATTCACACTTACTTTTTTCCTGATGCTTCTGATCATACATGTTAATACCAATGTCAATATAACAGTTTGCTCTAGCTTACCTTTCCAAGATCAAATACACAACAGTGAAATCCCCATGTTTACTTTTACCAGGAACATTTTCCTGTACATGTAAAGAATAATCCTAGGTAATCGTGATTTCAAAATATTAGATTAGCTACAAGAGAAAGGCAAACAAACCACAATTTTGACATAGTGCATCTATAGACTATTATCTGGAAAGTGTGTTACAATAAGTCTTTTATATAAACTTTTAATTTCTACAGTTATTTTGGGTGTATCATGTTGCATATGCCAGTTTAAAACTCTTAGGTATGAAACATTATATAAAATGATCAGTTACAATTAACTAATTAATTGTTTATTTCACACTTACAAAAGTTACAGAAGGTGACTATTAAAATAATGGCAACATTAAAAGAAAATCTTGTTACATTTTAGGCAGGGCTAAGCTCCACCAGCCATTTTTTTGTGGCGGCACTGGAAGAAAGTGATCTTTCCCACAAGGTGGGGCTATAGCCAGGATTATATTTAAATACCAGAGTTTCCCAGTGCTCCGTTCTTCTAGTGCCCCTGAATCTACACTTGTTGCAAGTCTGCTTTTGACCTTCTCCCATATCCCAACCGCATTCCTGTTCTATCAGATCTCTGGCTCGCACCTTTAAACAATATATATTTTAAGTTTGATTTCAAAATTTTAGATTAGATACAAGAGAAAAACAAACAAACCACAACCTTTTAACCTTCTCGCATATCCCAACCGCTCTCCTGTTCTCTGGCTAGGGAGTAGCCTGGACTTTTCTTCAGACCTTACTTCTTACCACTTCAGAACGATCTCAGTCATTGACCCTCCTAGCCTTTGGTTTCCTAAGTAGTAATTTAAAATAAACATGACATTAGGTTACTTAAAGTAAGTATACTTCATTCTGCATACTCTAAAATGTATTATTATTACATATACATATGTAATTTCATGTAGTTTGAAGATTGCATTCCATATCCTTATTTTAATGTGTTCATGTACATATTATATGTATGTTAAATATAATTATAAAATGTGTGCATCCTTAACTAAAAGGATAATGTGGCAACATATTGTGAAACCAATTCAAGCTCCATGCACAAATGTCTAATGTATCTAAATGCATCCTCACTTATTGCTAAATATCACAGTCAACATTGATTTATGTACTGACACCTTCCCACAAATAAATGTTGCTTTATTTACAAGTCTTATATGACCGTTATTAATTTATTTTTGTAATGCTTAAAAAAAAAAAATGGTGTTATCCATGCAGGATATCACAATTTAAGTAAGATGTGTTAAAGATTGCCACCATGGGAGTTTGGCTTCTATGTAAGAATACTTATTGCTATCAAAAATGATTTATACTTAACATGACCATGGCACCAATGTCTACGTTCTAGTCATAAATCATGGCCATCCACAATATTTACTGTGGGGGATATTTTAATTACTCTAGAAGTTTTATGATTATCAGTGTTATAATAAATCACAAGAACTGTAATCTATATGCACATGAAGTTAAGGAATACTAGGCTTGGAGTGAGATTTAGACATGATTAATGTATTAACTAAAGATGCACACATTTACATTGCTAATAAAGCAGTACCCACTGGCCATTAATACACAGTATTAGCATGGAAACATTTGCTTCCTATACATACCATCAGCATTCTTTAGGTACCAGATCTCCTATAGAAGAGAAACACAATTTATTTAGTTAATTGCATTTTGGAGCAAGAGTATACTGGTTTCTAAATGCATTTATTCAGTTAGATTAGTTTAACTTTATTGATCTGTTTGGATAAACTGGGATGAGTTCATATCACATGTGGTATTGAATAGTCCTGGCTAATAGGATTAGGAGTCTAGGGTCTGTAGTTTCACGATATTAAATGAAAGTCTGACACATGCTCAGAAATCATTCGAATTTGATATTCATACATTATTTATGCTCACTGATGTTCATGTCAGTAAAAATAGAATAATTCATCGTTTTCATGTTATCTATGATGGTAATGCTCTGTATACCAACTTTGTAGTCAGCTGCATAGTGGGACATATGAGAAATATAGACAACTGCTGCAAGTGTAATCTAAACAAGCTTGATTTTCTCTTTAAGTAAAATAATAAATCAGTGCTATTGTAGTCGTCTTTCTCTAGACTCGACTAGGTAAACTCACCTTTCATGGGTTTATAGACCAGTAAATCACCATTACTCTGCTGCCAACACATCGTATGAAAGCCAAGGAATGTGAGCTTTCATGTGAAATAAATGAGACCACATTCAAGTAGGGCACAGTTTAGATTGAAACTTGCAAATTAAATTAGTATATTCTTTTAGTGTAGAGCATAATTGTGATGTAAAGTAAATGATGCATTTAGAAACTTATTTTCCTGAAGCTTGAACCTGAAGTGTTCAAGACCCATCATTTGTTTTCTAATGGATATGTTTTTGTTGCTGTTGAATTTAATATAGAGACTGGGAAATATGTGAATATTATTTTTATTATTACTATTACTTGTAAAGTTGTGCGTTTTCTTGAAAGATGCAGTACTGCTGCCGCCAATTATCTATAAGAATAGATCATTCTTGCCATCTTCTGTTGGCATGCTCCATGAACAAAAAGGCATGAAGCTAAAATAGTCACATGACAGCTCTTTAATTCAGTGACTCTGGGAGATTGAAATTCAGCCTCCCTGGTTCAGATATTAGGTGTCTGGATTCTCATTGTCTGGTCTGTTAGACAAACAGTTTAAATGCAATGTTGCCTGTTCACAGTGCTTTTGATACCGGGACAAACCATACTCCAAAAAACAGAACTGATAACAAGTATGAGACCGGAAAACCTCAATATAGAAGCAATGTTGGGACAAACTTTTTATTTGAAGCCTCTTGAATAAGATTTCCATGGCTAAGCCACAGCACAAAAGCGTCAAGTCTCTATGCACTTTGCTAAGTGTAAACTGGAGTATTGTAAAGTATACTGGTATTGGACTCTAGAGTAGAGGAAATTTGTGATCTGAAGTGATACATCATGATTCACAATCTGGAGGTTAATTTAGCTGAGTTTGACAGATTCCAAGACAATGCTACCTGCCCAGATGCATAGGTACTAATTGTAACGTTTAATGGGAAAATAATAATAGGGGCTTATTGTAATGGTTCGGGATACAGCCATTATTTCTACTGAAGGAAAATCTTAACAATACGGCAACAAAGCCATTTCACATAATTCTGCTTTCTGTTCCAGCATGACTATGCCAGTGTACAAAAAGTGCTATTCAGAAATGATTTGTTGAGATCTACAAAAAGAAAAACAAGAGAGGGCACAGTGCCTATAAATGAAATTGTCACCTTAAAATGTCCTATGGCATCACATAGTAGAGGGATGTTTCCCAGTCCTATGGTGTCACATAGTAGAGGGATGTCTCCCAATCCTATGGATTCTCACAAAGTAGAGGGATGTCTCCCAGTACTATGGATTCTCACATAGTAGAGGGATGTTTCCCAGTCCTATGGAGTCACTTAGTAGAGGAATGTCTCCCAGTCCTATGGAGTCACCTAGGAGAGGAATGTCTCCCAATCCTATGGCGTGACATAGTAGAGGGATGTTTCCCAGTCCTATGGAGTCACATAGTAGAGGGATGTCTCCCAGTCCTATGGATTCTCACATAGTAGAGGGATGTCTCCCAGTCCTATGATGTCACATAGTAGAGGGATGTCTCCTAGTCCTATGGCGTCACATAGTAGAGGGATGTTTCCCAATCCTATGGAGTCACATAGTAGAGGGCTGTTTCCCAGTCCTATGTGAGTCACATAGTAGCGGCATGTCTCTCAGTCCTATGGCGTCACATAGTAGAGGGATGTAAGTTCTATGTAGAAGTTTACTGGTCTACCCAGTGCCCTGACCTCATCTAGTTAGGGTTGCCATCCAACCAATAATTTACCAGCAGGCCAGTAAAAAAAATGACTTCAAACCAATGAAAAGTCTACAAATGCAATAGCATGGCTGATATTTTATTTAACAATAAGTGGCAACTCTCTCTTCCCAATAAACTGTTATAGAAGAAGAGTGGGGAAAAGCACCATATAAAATGCCCTTAATTTGGGAATGGCATACAGGGAGCGTGTGTCAAAATAAGTGTTTATATGTGTATTCTAAAATATAGGAGAGTCTATCTATATATTATATGCATATTTAGTATGTCCATACTTAAATAATTGTTATATTAAAATATATATTATCTACAAATTTCTCTATTCTTCAGGTGCTGCATTGTACAATATCCAATGTAAAAACAAACCATCAAGGTGACCTTGTATTGTTATGGATCATTTCTACGTCTTGGCATACATTAGCTCAATGGTTGGATAATTTGCAAACATTTATGAGCTAGGTTAGTTTCATCTTTGTACCTGAGATTTTCTGTAACGTTTCATGAAGTAAGCTTGTTGCTGTGTGCTTTTTCCTCCACTAAGAAAATCTTCACAGTAGGAAGTCTATTGCTTTGAAATTGCTTGTCAGAGTTTTGCTGTAATTTATGACCTTTCATACCAGGCAAACTTGTGTACGTACAAAATATAAATTGTTGTGTTGCTATGTCTGCTTTACAGAACATTCTTTTATTTCTGTTGGATCCAATAGTAGAAAAGATGATTCTGTAATTATCACACTGTTTCAATAGTGTCTGGATATACATACATTACAACATCCTTTCCTTTATATTACTGGGAGGTAAAATAGCTGTTTTTCATTTAGTCATGGTCATATAACCAGCATGTAAAGGTTTTTCTTTCTTTACTGATGAGCACTATCTACACTAATAAGTTTCTATTTTCCATGATATTTATGTGTACAGTGATCATTAACCCCTTTCCAACAATTGACGTGCCAGGCACGTCATGCAAAAACAAGCAGTTTGGTACAATTGGCTTGTCATGGCACGTCATGCAGTAATTCCCGCATAGGCAGTGATTGTATGCTTTGAAAGTGTTGCTATGACGCCTCGACATTGCTCAAAAACCAGTTTAATCAAATGTTGCTGTTGCATGGCTTTTTGTTTGACCTGCCCCCTAAAAAAGTTCACTGCCGGAATATTCTGGGCAAAATATAATATGTTGGTATTGATCGATACGTTACCAGACTAGTTACACTGAATATATAAATAGATATGCAGTCTTTGAAGAATATTTATAAACGTTCATGGCGGAGTCAACCATACATAGGAACATGTATACCATAGGCTTTTGTGCAGTGATGAAACCGGATCCCCCATACGCACTCACTGTTTTAAGGAAGTGTGCAATATATTTCTTTATCTTTTTGCAACATGAGATTTTGTAAGGACAAATGTAAGTATCCGAATACAGAAAAAGCTTACATTACTTTGACTTGACTCATTGGAATGTGAGCATCTTTCAGTTATATATTCTCTCCCAGCAAGGTCACAGATGTATAGAGAAGGCATTAGGTTTAAAATATGTAATTGCATTATTTCCTTTTCTTCTTCTTTTTTTTAAATATGGAGTTACTTCAGGCATAACATAGCCAAAGAGACCTCTGCTGTTACTCCAAGGAGCTCCTGCCAGCCATGTGATATATAACAAGCAAAAAAAAAATATTGATATGAAATAAGTTTTCACCTAATGGCTTGTGCATTCAGCTATGAGATAGCTCACTCCTCTTTGAGACGTACTAGTGCATTGTGATAAAATGGTCCTTAGGTTGATCACTATAGAATGAAACGTAGATCTAACTTTATATTCAGTCACTGTATCCTAGCCAGTGCACTGGCCAAAACATAATGATGAAACACATTTTCCTGCCATTTAACACAACCTGAAAGGCAATTTGGCAAATAATGTTTCTGTATATGATATATCTGAGCAGTGCGTATCAATGGAAATACTCTATATTGCTTCCCCAGTAAGCATCACATGTCGGGTTAAATCAGAGTACAATGGTCCTTGTGCTGAGGAGGCTTGCCAAGCAATTCAGGTCTGGACTGCCCTTATGCGTGGGATTAGTCTGGTATGTGAATGATGAGGTCTCCTCTGTAATGATGACCGTGAGCAAAAAATGGTTGATACCTCTCCCAAGTAGATCCCAGACTATTTAAGTGCTGTCCATTCTCGGTGAGAAGAGTCTCCCACTTCTTTTGTCTCTACAATGCTAGCATCTGATAATTCCAGTAATGTGCATAATATACATAACAATCCTTGCCATGGACACTGGTGTCCTTGTGCAGACACTTTGCCTATGCCTGGTGTTGACATATGTATGCATGTTAACGCTGTCCACTAACCACGTACACTGTAGCTATAATTCACACTGGATACAATAACTGTAATGACAATACTAGCAACGTAGCCTTGCAGCTTATTGGGGGGTTTGCATCAAAGCATGTTAAATTGCAACCATGAGTGATGGTTGGTTTGAGCATGTCTGCAGTCTGTGGCAAAGAAGAAAATAGTATGTATTAATTAAAGACTGGCATACTAAGAATACAAATCTAACATTGACATGGGTAGGAGTGCAACATTTAACTGATTGATTTCAAAAGTGCAATTACAATAATAAGGTTTAATCTTTCATGACATAGAATAACAAGCAACCCCTGAAATGTGTTGCACATTAAGGCCCATTTAATGGACCTGCATAATCCGTGCACACTAATAATTACTAATAAATATAAAAATGAAAAATTGATTGGGAAAGAACACAAGGGGAAAGAATAAACAGAGAGTAGCAGAGGATACTTGGTGTTATTTATGTTGTAACTTCCTCTATGTATTGGCAATGGTTAAGTTGAGTTGCAGGGGTACTTGGTGGAAGATCAATGGTTTCCATCTAGGCGCTACTATTTATAGTGTTGTCACAATGTTGGAAACATGCATGGATTAGACACTTTTGTGGGGTTAAGGCTATAAACATAGTTAAAAACGTTAAAATGCTTATCTAGTTTTTGTGAAAACTTTTTTTAGAGACTTTAAATTAGGGCAGTTGCCAGTTTTTGCTCTCTGCAATCTATCAAGCCATTACTGTATATGCATCTACTATAACAACAAACTGACATTTATATATAAATCAAAGAGGAAAAAATGATATATGTATTGTAAGCAAAAGCATATATCAAAGGAGCCTATGGTGTCTCCATTTTATGACATCATCTTGTGGCTTGATATCATCTTGTGTAATTGCTGCTGCAGTGTTTGGATTAGATCTTCTTGCAACTAGGGTTGCCACCTGGCCGGTATTTTACCGGCAGGCTGGTAAAAAATTGGCTTGACCACAATGTTAAGTCTATGGAGGAAGTACCAAGGCCGGTATTTGTTTTGAAGAAAAGGTGGCAACCCTACTTGCAACTTGTAAAGATAATCCTCTGTTTAAAAAATCTCACACCATCATTTCATTAATTGATACAATGCAGAACATTTACATGAATAAACCCTACTAGTAAAACATGCTTGAGAAGAGGGATATGTTTATAGATAAAGAAGATACATAGACACGTTAAGGAACTGGGTTCTTCTGTAGTTCTTAACCCTTTTCTCGCTTGTAGGATGTTCTATGCCATCCTATTTTTTAGTGCCTGGAGGTTTGTAGGACGACATAGAACTTCCTGCATTAAGAAGTTCATCACGGCCCCCCGCGAGGTGCTGTGTCCGGATCGACTTGCAGCGGGGTCCCCAGTGTCAGGTGAAGCCACTTTGAGTGGCATCACTCTGACACAGAAAATGTAGCCGATGCTAAAAATGAGCATAAGCTACATTTTACATCAAAAACCTGCAGGACAGCATAGACCGTCCTGCATGTAACAGCTCATCGCAGCTCCCTGCGATGAGCTGTGCTGAGGATCCCCCTGCAGGGACTTGCAGCGTGATCCCCAGTGTCAGATGAGGCCACTTTCAGCGTAAAACTGAGCGTCCGCTACATTTCTGGCATCCCTGTGTGCCCGAACTTCCGCTTCACACCTGATGTCACGAAGTATCACAGGATGTCGGCAGGGACCGACTGGGTCCTGCTCGGGTCCCTGCTTGGATGTTGCTGGCTGCTGATCATGAAACAAAACAAATAAAAAGACACTGGTTTGGTGCTTTGGTTAAGGACCAAAGTACCATATGGCATGAAGGGGTTAAATGAAGCATGAAGATATTTTAGCAACCAGCCTTATTATGAACATTTTGACATTCTATCACGTAACCTTTATCAAGCTGCTGTATTGTTCTGATATGTGGATACTAATGAATGTGCAAAATAATTTATGTCATTCAAGACTTCTAAATGCTTGTATCACTTCAATTTGTAATACTACCAGCATAGTAGTGGTGTTGTGGAGGCAGGCTCAGACGCAGAGTTTGAGGAACCACTCTCCTATGTGGCTAAGGTGTGCAAGGAGAAGGTGAGGCCTGATAGAAAGCAGTTGTTGTTGGGCGATTCTATCATAAGAGGTGCGGAGTTGGACACTTGGACAGCTATTGGCTTAGTGAGATGTCTTCCTGGAGCTACTGCTCGCAGAGACAGGAGGCGTATTTCTAATATTGTTAAGCAAGCAAATCAGAAAGGAGAATTGGATGTACTGGTTCATCTAGGGACAAATGATTTGGCTTGCAATGAGGTTTCAGAGGTGAAGGAAGCTTTTCGTGTTCTTGCCAATGATATACGGCAGGTTGTGTCCACACTGTCCTTTTCTGAAGTTATGCCTGTGCATAACATTCAGAATTATAGACGGATGCGTATTAGGGACTTCAACTTGTGGCTTGGAGAATGGTGTCGGGAGCAAGGATTTGGCTTTGTTTCTCATGGAAGTTCACTATGGGATAGAAAGGAACTGTACAAAAAAGATGGTTTGCATCTTTCTCAAAAGGGAACGAATGTTCTCAGTGAGCAGTTCAGAGGTTTTGCTAGGAGGTTTTTAAACTAAAAGAGGGGGGCAAAATGGCGATAAAACATCAATCCAATTGCCCCCCAAAAAAGGTACAGAAGTTACCTGTAGTCAGCGTGCTAAAAAAGGATAAGCTTAGGGTCATGTCTACAAATGCTCGCAGTTTAGGGAATAAGATCCATGAACTTGTGACAATATTGGCAACTGAGAATGTAGATTTAGTGGCTGTTACTGAGACATGGTATAATGAAAAACATGACTGGGACATTTCAATACCAGGGTACTCTTTATATAGAAAAGACAGAGAAGGTAAAAAAGGGGGAGGGGTGGCCCTGTATGTGAGGGATAGCTTAAAATGTAACGTAATACAAGTTAGTGAGGCGAACATAGAGTCAGTTTGGGTTACATTAGAATTTGGTAATCATATGGTAACTCGGGTAGGTGTGATTTATAGGCCCCCTGGACAAATAGAGGAGTTAGATAATCTACTAGTTGAGGAAATAGCTAAAATGACAATGAAGGGAGAAGTGATCATCATGGGTGACTTTAATCTTCCTGATGTGAACTGGAAATACAAAACAGCTACTTGTGCCAGGAGTACGCATATCCTAAACTCCCTACTGGGATTATCTCTAAAACAAGTAGTGGAGGAGCCAACTCGAAAGCAGGCCATACTAGACTTAGTGTTCACAAATGGAGATCTGTTATCAGATATTACTGTAGGTGAAAGTTTAGGATCTAGTGATCACCAGACAGTGTGGTTTAATATAAGAACAGTGACGCAGTCACACCACACAAAAACAAAAGTTTTAGATTTTAGAAAAACAGACTTTTCTAAAATTAGATTAGATGTGAAGGAGTCATTATCAGACTGGAGCAATTTAAATGGAGTCCAGGAGAAATGGGATTATCTAAAAGTTGCACTACTGAAGGCAACAGAAAATTGCATAAGGCTTGTCAGTAAGAGCAAAAAATTGAAGAAACCACTGTGGTACTCTGCAGAGGTGGCTAAAATAGTAAAAAATAAAAAGCTAGCATTTAGTAATTATAAAAATACTCAGAGTGAGGAAGATAGAAAGATCTATAAGAGTAGGCAGAAAGAGGCAAAGCAAGCTATAAGAGCTTCCAAAGCACACACAGAAGAGACTATAGCCCAGTCAGTGAAAAAGGGGGATAAAACATTTTTTAGATACATACATGAGAAAAGGAAAGTAAAACAAGGATTAGTTAGATTAAAAACAAAAGAAGGATGCTATGTAGAAGAGGATAAAGGCTTAGCAGACTGCTTTAATGAATATTTTTGTTCAGTTTTTACAAATGAAAATGAGGGTAAGGGACCTCATTTAGGGAAAAAGACTAATGAGTCTTTTGATGCATGTAAGTTTACAGAGGAAGAGGTTTTACTTCAGCTGTCTAAAGTAAAGACAAATAAGTCGATGGGACCTGATGGGATACATCCAAAGTTATTAAAAGAACTTAGTGGTGTACTAGCAAAACCGTTAACAGATTTATTTAACCAATCATTGTTAACGGGAGTAGTTCCAGAAGATTGGAAATTAGCTAATGTTGTGCCCATTCACAAGAAAGGTAGTAAGGAGGAGGCGGGCAACTATAGACCAGTAAGTCTTACTTCAGTAGTGGGGAAAATAATGGAAACCTTGTTAAAGAATAGGATTGTTGAACATCTAAAGTCGCTTGGATTTCAAGATCAGAGACAGCATGGGTTTACTTCAGGGAGATCATGCCAAACTAATCTTATTGATTTTTTTGATTGGGTAACTAAAATAATAGATCAGGGTGGTGCAGTAGACATTGCTTACCTAGATTTCAGTAAGGCTTTTGACACTGTTGCACATAGAAGGCTTATCAATAAACTGAAATCTTTGAGTTTGGATTTCAATATTGTTGAATGGATTAGACAATGGCTGAGTGACAGGCAACAGAGGGTTGTAGTCAATGGGGTATATTCGATGCAAGGTCTTGTTACTAGTGGGGTACCTCAGGGATCTGTTCTTGGACCCATTCTCTTTAATATTTTTATTAGCGATATTGCAGAAGGTCTTGTTGGTAAAGTATGTCTTTTTGCTGATGATACAAAGATTTGCAGCAGGGTTGATATTCATGGAGGGATAAGCCAAATGGCAAATGATTTAGCTAAACTAGAAAAATGGTCAGAGCAGTGGCAACTGGCATTTAATGTGGACAAGTGCAAGATTATGCACCTTGGGCGTAAAAACCCAAAAGCAGAATATAGACTATTTGGTACAGTCCTAACCTCAACATCTGAGGAAAGGGATTTAGGAGTAATAATTTCAGAGGACTTGAAGGTAGGTAGGCAATGCAATAGAGCAGCAGGAAATGCTAGCAGAATGCTTGGTTGCATAGGGAGAGGTATTAGCAGTAGGAAGAGGGAAGTGCTCATGCCATTGTACAGAGCACTGGTGAGACCTCACTTGGAGTATTGTACGCAGTACTGGAGACCTTATCTCCAGAAGGATATTGATACTTTGGAGAGAGTTCAGAGAAGGGCTACTAAACTGGTTCATGGGTTGAAGGATAAAACTTACCAGGAAAGGTTAAAGCATCTTAACATGTATAGCTTGGAGGAAAGACGTAACAGGGGGGATATGATAGAAACATTTAAATACATAAAGGGAATCAACACAGTAAAGGAAGAGAGTATATTTAAAAGAAGAAAAACTACCACAACTAGAGGACATAGTCTTAAATTAGAGGGGCAACGATTTAAAAGTAATATCAGGAAGTATTACTTTACTGAGAGGGTAGTGGATGTATGGAATAGCCTGCCAGCAGAAGTGGTAGAGGTAAACACAGTCAAGGATTTTAAGCATGCGTGGGATAGACACAAGGCTATCCTAGCTATAAGACCGGGAACGGGGGACTTATAAAAGTACTCAAAAAAAAAAATAAAAAAATTGGGCAGACTAGATGGACCGAATGGTTCTTATCTGCCGACACATTCTATGTTTCTATGTTTCTATACTGGAGAGATACCCAAGAACTATAGGTGCGTGTGAAGCACAAATTAAATCGCATGCAAACCTATGCCCCAGCAATGTACAAAGTTAAAATATGGAGAATATGAGAGACAGACATGACCATTAGCAATGTACAAGGTTACAATGTGGAGAGGATGAGAGGCAGACATGACTATCAGCAATGTACAAGGTTACAATGTGGAGAGGATGAGAGGCAGACCTGACATTCAGCAATGTACAAGGTTACAATGTGGATAGGATGAGAGGCAGACATTACTATCAGCAATGTACAAGGTTACAATGTGGAAAGGATAGAGAGGCAGACATGACTATTAGCAATGTACAAGGTTACAATGTGGAGAGGATGAGAGGCAGACATGACTATCAGCAATGTACAAGGTTACAATGTGGAGAGGATGAGAGGCAGACATGACTATCAGCAATGTACAAGGTTACAATGTGGAGAGGATGAGAGACACACATGACTATCAGCAACGTACAAGGTTACAATGTGGAGAGGATGAAAGGCAGGCATTACTATCAGCAACGTACAAGGTTACAATGTGGAGATGATAGAGAGGCAGACATGACTATTAGCAATGTACAAGGTTACAACATGGAGAGGATAAGAGGCAGACATGACTATTTGCAATGTACAAGATCACAATGTGGAGAGGATGAGAGGCAGACATGACATTCAGCAATGTACAAGGTTACAGTGTGGAGAGGATGAGAGGCAGACATGACTATCAGCTATGTACAAGGTTACAATGTGGAGAGGATGTGAGTTAGACACGACTATTAGCAATGTCCAAGGTTACAATGTGGAGAGGATGAGAGACACACATGACAATCCGCAATGTACAAGGTTACAATGTGGAGAGGATGAGAGGCAGACATGACTATCAGCAATGTACAAGGTTACAATGTGGAGAGGATAGAGAGGCAGACATGACTATTAGCAATGTACAAGGTTACAACATAGAGAGGATAGAGAGGCAGACATGACTATCAGCTATGTACAAGGTTACAATGTGGAGAGGATGTGAGACACACATGACTATCAGCAATGTACAAGGTTACAATGTGGAGAGGATAGAGAGGCAGTCATGACTATTAGCAATGTACAAGGTTACAATGTGGAGAGGATGAGAGGCAGACATGACTATCAGCAATGTACAAGGTTACAATGTGGAGAGGATAGAGAGGCAGACATGACTATTAGCAATGTACAAGGTTACAACATAGAGAGGATAGAGAGGCAGACATGACTATCAGCTATGTACAAGGTTACAATGTGGAGAGGATGAGAGACACACATGACTATTAGCAATGTACAAGGTTACAACATAGAGAGGATAGAGAGGCAGACATGACTATCAGCTATGTACAAGGTTACAATGTGGAGAGGATGTGAGTTAGACATGACTATCAGCAATGTACAAGGTTACAATGTGGAGAGGATAGAGAGGCAGTCATGACTATTAGCAATGTACAAGGTTACAACATAGAGAGGATAGAGAGGCAGACATGACTATCAATTTACATACTTGCAAGAATTTTATTACAGATGAGATTATTGTAGCACTACTCCCCAACCCTTCATTTACTACTTTCTGAGCACTGCCATGCTAATAAGATGCTCGTCCTCGGTCTTTCAAGTATGCATGGGTGTCATGCTTATGGGCCACTGCCCCTATACTGTTCATCGTCAGCAATCATATTGTGAAAGTGTGGCATCGACATTGCGGTCAAATGTTATTAAGGCGGCAACCAGAGCAGGAGGAAAGAGCAGGGATAAATCTGACCAGTAAGTAGTAAATGAGGGGTTGGGGGGGGGGGGGGGGGGGGTATTCTATTCTGTCATTTATTTTCTTTTAACAATATGATAACAATTATGTGCAAGCATAATTACAAGCACTACAGTTATCTTGTAAACTGGCCACAGCAAGAGGCAGCCCACCAGTAAATCTTCCACTATCCGATTTCTGCCCTGGTATTACAACTATGGCATGCTGTTGTGAGCCAATACACTGTTTCCTTAAATCTTTATGACTAGTGCTTACAAACATTCGAAAGTAACTTTTTGTTAAAAACAAATGCATAGCATGCAGGAATACATTTTAAAGTTAATACAAACAGGCTATTTAAAATCAGAATGAATTTAAATATTAACTAGAAGTAAGAGTGGAAAGAGTAGAAGCTTTTGGCAGATTCATGCATTTTTAGTAAAATATATTTATGAAATTCATGACTTCTTTATTAAATGCAATACCTTATATCTGGATCTCAAGTCAGAATTGTAAAAATGTAAAGGGGGAAAAGGCTGCACACTTAACACTTAGTATTTTATGTAATGCAAGACATTTGGTACATTTAAATATTTTTTTCCATTGAATAATTATTTATTTACATTTTGTAGTTATGTATTCCATTTGAATATCAACTACAGATAAGATATATTGTCTTTAACTGTAAGGCATCTTAATCTAGAGATCTCTGACACTTTTTATGATATCACAAATTTTGGTTATGTAGCTTGGTCAAGGCAACCTGCCACATTATGCAACCTTAACGGGTCTACTTGAATAAGGGAGAATTGCAGGGAATATGAAGCTGTAGGCCAATGTAGCTGTGTTAGAAAACTCACATTCAGCTGCATTGGAGATTATTTCCAGCTTGGTTACTTTAGCCTAAAGTTTCATATCCCTGCAATTCTCTCGTTACTTGAGTAACCCTTTAGTTAATATAGAAGAACATAAGGATCAATTCACTACACATGAGGTGCAGGTGAGTTGAGCTGAACTTTTTAAGTCATTGCTTTAGCTGTACATTGTGCAGGGACAGACCTAGTGAAATGATGAGCGCTATTGACTTTTTGTTGATTTAGACGACAGATACAAACCAGTTGCCCCACCTATTCTGCCAACAACATGGCAAATCTTTTGTTTAGTTCTATTTTTAACATAGAGTCCAGTGTAGGACTAAATACCCCCTTGTTATAGTACGCACGTCTTTTATTACATTGCTGGTGTGGTTTGCAGTTGCTGTCAATGGGGCCGCTGGGCAAAAATCTCCCTTGCATTACAAAATTACAAACAAAACCACCACAAACTATACTGAGAAGAGGGTCGAGAAAGAAGTGTGTGAAGAGCAAGAGTATGGGGAAATTAAGGAGGAGGTTAATGATATTAGGGCTAGCACCATGACTGCTGTCACCTCATGGCTTGGCTATCAGTAGTGTATCTACCGCGAGGCAAACAAGGCGCTCGCCTAGGGCGGCGCCTTGTTTAGGGCGGCACTTTCCCAGACGTTGTTAAAGCACACTGGTGCTTTAAACACTTCTGGTGCGGCGAAGATTTTAACTTTGTTCTTCATTGTGTGAAAAGTTGTTCCCTCCCCTCCCTCTCTCTTCCCACCCCCTCCCCACCTCTTACCTTCCTACCCCCTCTCCTCCCCTCCCCTCCCTCTCCACTTCCCACCTCCTCCCCTCCCCTCCCTCTCTCTTCCCACCCCCACCGCTCCTTTCAGTCTTACCCTCACCCGGTGCTGCTTGTCATGCTCGGGGCTCCCTCACTTCCCCTCCCTTCGTTCCCCGTCACATGTGCCAGTGTAAAGTCTCCGCCCCCTGCCTGTCAGAGTACAGCAGAAGGTAAGCTGGTTCAAATGGAAAAATGAAAACGGTGGTTGTGAGTATGAGCGTGATGGGAGTCTGTGTGTGATGTGAGGCTGTGTGTGACTGAGTGTGATGGGAGTCAGTGTGTGATGTGAGGCTGTGTATGACTGAGTGTGATGGGAGTCAGTGTGTGATGTGAGGCTGTGTGTGACTGAGTGTGATGGGAGTCTGTGTGTGATGTGAGGTTGTGTGTGACTGAGTGTGATGGGAGTCAGTGTGTGACAGTGTGGTGGGAGTTAGTGTTTGACTGAGTGTGATAGGTGTCAGAGTGTGTGTGATGGGAGTCAGTGTGTGTGACTGAGTGTGATGGAAGAGTGTGTGTGATGTGAGGCTGTGTATGACTGAGTGTGATGGGAGTCTGTGTGATGTGAGGCTGTGTATGACTGAGTGTGATGGGAGTCTGTGTGTGATGTGAGGCTGTGTGTGACTGAGTGTGATGGGAGTCAGTGTGTGATGTGAGGCTGTGTGTGACTGAGTGTGATGGGAGTCTGTGTGTGATGTGAGGCTGTGTGTGACTGAGTGTGATGTGAGGCTGTGTGTGACTGAGTGTGATGGGAGGCTGTGTGTGATGTGAGGCTGTGTGTGACTGAGTGTGATGGGAGTCTGTGTGTGACTGAGTGTGATGGGAGTCTGTGTGTGATAAAATGTACCAGAGACTGCAGTTTTCTACATATAGCAGCCAGCCATCACATAGGTTCTAATAATACCAGTCATTATAAAAACTGCAGTGTCATAATTCAGAAATATAAACGCTATAGTTCTAGTAAATATACATATGTTGGGAATCTCAAATAAGATTAAATTATTGTAGAACAGTGATGGCTAACCATTCCACTCCTGATGTTTATGACTGTATTTCCCATGATGCACGGCCAGTGGAATGAGAGATGCAGTAGTGTATCTACCGCGAGGCAGTGTGTTACTGAGTGTGATGTGAGGCTGTGTGTGATGAGAGGCTGTGTGTGATGGGAGGCTGAGTGTGATGGAAGGCTGAGTGTGATGGGAGTCGGAGTGTGATGGGAGTATGAGCTGATGTGAGTCTGAATGTTATGTGTGATGTGGGGTCATGTAATGGAGGTGAAGGGGCATGTCATAGGTGTGTAACGTGGGTGTGCAGCTTGGGTAGGGGGGTGCCCGGATTTTGTCTGCCTAGGGCAGCACAAAATCAAGATGCACCACTGTTGGCTATTAGAACATAATAAACACTTTTAATCACAGTTGGGTGAAATTGCCACAATAAATCCACTAGTTAGTCAAATACCGTATTTATCGGCATATAACACCCACTTTTTCTCCCTGAAAATAGGGGGGAAACGATGTGTGCGTGTTATACGCCGATATAATGAGAAAATTAAAAAAATCTAAAACTTACCTCCTTCCTGCTCTGTCCCCCGGTGCTCTGAAGCTGCGTGGCTGTGAGGGAAGCGTTGTGAGCTTCTCTCCAGCCGCGCGGTCAACAAAGTGTGTGTTTTTTTAAACAAACTTTATTGTTCCGCGCGGCTGGAGGGAAGCTCACAACGCTTCCCTCACAGCCACGCAGCTTCAGAGCACCGGGGGACAGAGCAGGAACGAGGTAAGTACTGGGGTCTGGGGAAGGGGGGGAGGAGGGTAAGATTAGGAGCATACTAAGGGGCAATATCCTAGCATATTGGGGGCAATATCATGGCATATTAAATGGCATATTGGGGGCAATATCCTGGCATATTAAAATGGCATATTGGGGGCAATATCCTGGCATATTAAAATGGCATATTGGGGGCAATATCCTGGCATATTAAAATGGCATATTGGGGGCAATATCCTGGCATATCAAATGGCATATTGGGGGCAATATCCTGGCATATTAAATGGCATATTGGGGGCAATATCCTGGCATATTAAATGGCATATTGGGGGCAATATCCTGGCATATTAAATGGCATTTTGGGGGCAATATCCTGGCATATTAAATGGCATATTGGGGGCAATATCCTGGCATATTGGGCTTCAAAGTTCTTTATTTGAAATTTAAGTTTTTTTTCCTGAAATTTCCTTCTTAAAATGAGGTGCATGTTATACGCCGGCGCGTGTTATACGCAGATAAATTCGGTAACTGTTTCAACTCACATTTGTTCACAGACTAGTCTACTAGTTAGATCACATTGGTTTTCTGAAATTAACAATTGGTGTGGAAATAAGGGTATTTAACATGAAGCTAGATAGCAATTTCCATCATAAATGCCAGCATGTTGTACGAGCACAATCTAATGTCAATTTGCTTCAAATCTTACATAATAACTATTTTATCTTTTCCCATGGGAGATTACTGTGGTTTTAGACAATGGATTCCTGCATTCCTTCGATTTATAGAAAAGAAATTAAAGAAACATAGAACCATAAGCACATAGGATGTGGTGGAGATAAGAGCTAACTGATACCTTATTTGGTCTTTGACCTTATCTCATGTTCAGGATAGTTTTATGCTTGCTTATCTCCATCATTGTCTTAACCTCTACCACTGCTGTTGGTCATCTATACCTTGCATCCACCACCCTCCAAGAAAAAATACTTTCTGAGGTTACTTTTATTCCTCTGACCCAATATAATCTAGGTAGTCTTTTTCCTTTTCAATATGCTCTGCTCCATTACCAAATTGATCCTCTTTATGTATTTCAATGTTTCTATCAGATATGATAGCAAAGCTCATTAAAAATATAAGTACAATGACCCCAGTGACAATCAAATCAATGCTCCATCCAAACCTCACTGAATGACTGTGTCTTCAGAGTGAAAGTGTTTAAAACATCTACTCTTTCCATCATTGACCTTAATCCTAATGGTTGTTTTCTCTGAATGCAAATGAAAGGCATTACACAGAACCTTTGTTCTTTGAGGAGTTATTAACGAGTTTTTAATTTATCCTTTGTGAGATCGGGTTGATTTTAAACAAGCAATTACCATCTACCTAGCTCAATTTAACCAACGCTATGACTCATCTGACCCATGTCATCACTTTAACTGTCAAATTCCTATAATACTAATGCCTGATGGGTAGAAAGTTTTGCCAATGCAATTTACAGCAATTTACTTTTTTTTTCTTTTCAGTAATCATGCTTTCATTCAAATTTTCTACTGCTGCAGTTAAATAAATGATTTGGGAAATATTATATTTATTCAACTCTACCCCAGACTGACACACTTTGGCTAAGATTTTCTCTTTGACACAATACTAAACATAAATATTACATAGTGTAATTACTCACTGCTGCTATTAATAGTATATCCACTCTCTTTAATTTAACACAAAAAGCAAAGCACTAAAATCAAGCATATATATATTGACTGTTACAAAATAATCCTGCATATATTCTTATATTTATTTTATCTGATATGATGATAAAAAAAATAAGATGGTCATAGTTAACATACTTTTATTGTGGCTTTAATTATTAGCCTTGTTGCCTGCTTATCACTGAGGATCTGTAGTGAACACACCTTACACAATGCATTATTGACACAACCCACAGTGAATATTCATTTCTAAAGGGTCTATTCAATATTCAGAGAATTGCAGGGAATTGAAATAGCTGAGATGGCAAAATTATCAGCTGCAGTGTAGAACTTTTCCAACTCGACTACATTGGCCTAAAGTTTGAAACTCCCATCTCAATTCCCTGCAATTCTCTCTTTATTGAGTAGACGCTTATATATGTGTAATAACATCAGGAAATATGATTGCCTTACATAAAAAAATACATGTTGTCACCTAATTGTTGTAAACACAAGCAACCAAAGAAATCTGTAATTATGTTGTATTGCTCATTAGTACTTTAATTAATAGTCATTATCATTAAAAATGTAAGTGTTCATTTATAGAATTGATTATACATTGTATTTATTTTTTTCGTTGTTCGGTTAGTTCACATTCATGTAATGCGGGGGTAAAGAGGAAAATATATATTTTTAAATGATAAAATGTCCATTGTAACATGAGTACAGTACTTTATTTTTTATGAGTTATCATTTCATATGTATTAAAGAGTTCCTGTAATATTTTCTTAAATTAGGGGGGTTCTATTTGACAGCTGTGCTTTGTGAAGATTGATTGACACTTTTTCTTTCCCTGTGACCTTTCAATGTTTCAATGTTCACAACATTAGCTGGAGTTATATTTGCAGTATATGAAGATCCAGTTGTGCCAAAACCTTGTGATATGCATGCTTCAATACAATATTTAATATTCAGCAAATGGTTTATAATTTAGCTTTACGTATTGTGCTCACTGGAGAGGTCCAGGTTTGAACGGAGTCAACACAGCTCAATGTAGCCCATTCTTTCATCAAGATTGCTCTGCATGTTACAATACCTCCCGCTGTATAATATTTATTTGTTGGTTATATCTATTCATGAATCAGTTGCCGGGAGTTCTGAAATGTTGTTACTGCACGTACATTATGCTGATGTGGAATACAGTTGTAGAAGTGAATATACCAGCTTTCAATTAAATAACAATAGCTGAAATCTTAATTTTAAGACATCCATCAAACAAAACTGTTTCTATGCTAAGCTGGAGCACCTAGCCTAGAACTAAATACATGGTCGTAATGGTAAAAACATCAATGTCAAGATCTATTCACACAAAGGCCAAAATACATAATAGACTAATCCTGACAACTGAGAAAACGTTATCAAAAAGCATCAGTGAATGATGCATGAATAGAACATTATTAACAAATCCCTTCCATCACCAAATCCCTTCCATCACCAACTTATGCATTGCACAATGGTTAGCTCCATAACGTTACTGGTATATAGATCCATGATAATTCTTAACATCCCTTGCAAAGGATGACATGATGCCAAACTAGCGAGCATTAACTGTATTGTGACAGTCAGATTATGAAATTGTATTATAACAATTGCTAATTTATTTTACAGTGATCTGTTCATTGAAAATACCCACTTTGAGGGGAAACCGATCAAATAAGGAACTAGAGGTCTAGCTAACATTGATCGAGGCCTTGGGAATCAAGAACCCTCTTGTTGACGTGACCTCTTTGGAACCCTTAGTAATTACTACAGTTATTTTTTCTATTAGATAATTTTAAGATATTTTTTTCACAATCCCCTCAACTACTGGTATTACTGTAGATTCTAGGCCTGTGCTAAAAAAGCTAGATTTAGCAGAGTAAAAGTATTCAATGCTGCTGCATTGTGTCTATCTTGCTTAAAGTAGGAAAAGTGCAGAATGTAAATCTTGTGAGAAAAGTAAAATAACATACAATGAGCATCATCAAGTTATTGATCATGATTTATATAGTCGTTTAAGGAAATTTTCGCATTGAATTAGTTATAGTTTTGTACAGTAAACAAAATAAAGACTTGGAACTCACTCCCTAGTAAAGTTAGAAAGATTTCATGCCTTAACAAATGGTCTGGATGCATTTTAGACAAAGCAGAATTTAGAGATGTAATATTACAATTAGTAACTTGTTGATTCAAAGTTGTGTTTAATTTAAAGATTGTATTATGTGTAGGTGGTTTAAATAGAATTGCTTTAATGAAATTATAGAAAAATCAAGTATCTTATTGGGGCCTCTTTCCTACCAGCGGGTAAGCAGCATGATCTACTTTTCCCCAAAAAAAATTCATAATGTGCCACACCTAGATCTCTATTTTTACTGACATTCATAGAAAACTATCAGGTTAATTTGACAAGACCTGTCTTTCACAAAACCATGTTGACTTCTTCTAATTATTACCGATTCAAGATATAACCTTTAGTGCTAAATACCTTGAGCAACCCATCAATAAATTTGTTACTACAAATGTCAAGCTCACTGGCCTGTAAATGCTCGGTTTAAATCGTGATCCTTTTTAAATATGGGCTCCACATCTGCCTTACACAATACTGTACAAGTAGTATTTTTTACCCTTTTAGAGCACAAATGAACATTGCTTCAAATGTAAGTGGTTTTCTGTATTTTGACTTATCAGCAGGACCAGTAATGTGTGAAAGCTTCAGCTTGATTAACTTTTTTTTTTTCTATTCTAAATTACTATATAATTTTTTAAGATGTTGCTATATAACAAACAATAATATAACTGTAAAAACAAATTGGTAGTTTACTGCATACAGACCAAAATATCTGCAAAACATAGATGGTTTGATATTAGTCACATATTCAGATTTCTATTTTGTTGAAATATCAGTTACAGAGTTTGATTGGCCTGATGTTATTAATAACACTGGAAAATAGAAAATGAGTCACTTAAATTATCTCACATAATTTAAAGAACATAGTAAATTTGTATTGTAATAGCCTACCGATATTATTTCTTGTAGGCCAAATTAAATACATATGTGTTCTCTGGGTAGTAGATAAATACATTACTTGCAAATCATTCTGAATTAGAAAGGTTTTCCTTGTGTGTGAATAAATCCCTTTGACTATGTCTTGCTGTTCCCACTAGTGCAAGATGATTTCACAGTGTAACACATTAAAAACTATTTACTAAAAGGACTGTTAATTCATAAAAACAAAAGAGGACATACAGTAAAGAAAATATCCATTATATCTATTGTCTGTTTGTATTTGTGTATTACACTATTGTTCTGTTTTATGTTATTTTTTTTATTATTGTTCGATTCCGATAGTGATGTACTATTTTAATAGCTCGTTTTTCTAAAATTAAAAAAAGCAGTTAAAATCATAAGAGAGGCACTTTTATATTTTCAGTCACTAAACAAGTACAATTCTCTTGATAATTTGATATTGATCTGGGTAACTTATTTTGAATATAAATGTAATATTTTTAATTAAAATGTAATATTTACACAATTAAATTTATAAAAACATTATTGACATTTATATTGCTATTGTGCTATGTGAAATAGCCTATACTCTCTGACATCACAGGAAACAGGAAATGACTGTCTGAAAAAAAGGTCTATACATTTATAAAGTAAGCAAGATTGAATGTTATGAAAGACAACGTGGTTTATACTCTATGGAATATATAGAAATCTATTGTGTGGCATATGCTTATTATCATTTTAATTGCAAATCTTAGATTAATACAACCTGGATGAGAAAACTATAGTACTTGTGTAATAGGTACGGCTATTTCTTACTACAAGTTATTAGTCATGCAAACTATAGCATGTTGACATATAACTGATCGGTGATGGCAGTGTAATGTATTTTAAATATGCCATGAGTGATATGTTACCTCAAGGGAGTAAACAGGGGTCAAGCTTCACTTATAGCTGTATTGACTGCTCAGTTCATTGTGGATTGGTCTTCTCTTTAATATGTGTGAGACCTTAACTAATCTCATTGACCTTTCTCTCTGTGTTGGAACTAGGGTTGCCACCATTTCGGAAAAAAAAACAAAAAAAATACTGGCCTTGCTGGTGCCTCTATAGACTTAACATTGGCATCAAACCTATTTTTTACCTGCATTCCGGTAAAATACTGGAAGTATTCCAGTATTCCACAACAGAGGCGTCACTAGGGTTGGTGTCACCCAGTGCGGTAACTCATGGTGTCACCCCCCCTGGATTTCCTCCAATACCATGCCAAACAGATTCATTAGTAATGCCAGTCAGATGGCCCATTAAATATGCCACATACAGGAGCCCCACAAATTATGTCACACACAGGAGCCCTTTAACTATGCCACATACAGGAGCCCCATAACTATGACACACAAGAGCCCATAAATTATGCCACACCAAAGCCCCAGAAATTATGCCACACCAGAGTCCCATTATTTATGCCTCACCTTGGAGCCCAGATAATTATGCCACACACACAGGCGCCCCTTAATTATGCCACACACAAGCGCCCCATAATTATGCCACACAAAAGAGCCCCTTAATTATGCCACACAAGTGGCCCAATAAATATGCCACACATGGGACTGCCATTAATTATGCGACACACAGGAGCCCCACAAGGTGACAATTGTACAATTCAAAACAATATATATCTATAAACACAGACATCTCTCTATCACAAGTTGCATTTATACTTATTTGAATTATTTAATATTATATTTAATAAAAATGTTATTTAAAAATTGCATTCCTATTTTTTATTCCCTTCCTCTGCGCCCACATTGCACCTAAAGGACTTAACACAGCACCATACAGTACCCACAGAACTTGCCATGCACCTATATTGCACCCACAGCACTTGGCTTGCACTCATATTGCACCTACACTATTTGGCATGCCACAGTGTCACTTTGCCCCACAGAACTAGCCAGTGTCACTTTCCTCATAGTACATGTTATTTTGCCCCACAGACCATGCCACAGCATCACTTTGCCAATTAAAATATGCCAGTATTTAACCCCCAATATGCCAGGATTTAGCCATTCGGTATGCCAGGATTATTTTGCCACTCAATATGCCAGGATTAGTGTTGAGCGAACCCGAACCGCACTGTTTGGGTTCGTACCGAACTTAAACCACAGGAGCCAGGAGGCCACCTCTCCTAAAAATGTTACTGTTGTCTATTAAATTTGCTGGCAACAAGTGCAGTCCAAGAAACGCTGATGGTATAGGAGAGAAGCAAATCTTGTGATATTGCTGTATATCCATAGAGACGGTCCCCAAGTGTGAAGGAGACCAGACACGGACCTATTGTTCCTTCTCCCAATGGAAATACTAACTGTAGTTCATCGATGAGGCCTCTGAGGTTTCCTTGTTCCTTACCTGCCTTTTGATCACTTTTGTAGTAGGACCGACCTGATATGCTGTGGAAATATTGTTTTTCTATTTAATGATATTGGTGCAAGTCAGCGAAATATTTGTTTGAGACTCTCCCAAGTAGTTAGTGTCCCATAGAGCAGGCCATCGAAATTTCACCGCTATACTGTTAGAGATCAGCCTGACTACAACTATTTTCTTGCCAGTGAAAGAGTATTATTCCTAAATGCCAAAATTCTTCCTCGTATGCAGTATACTGAAATAAGAAATTGATCCTGATGTAGGGTGGTTTTTATTTTCATCTCTCCTTGTTGCTACATGGGCAATTTCTACTTCTAAAGACCCAATTACATGCAACTTATAGCTGGAAAATCAAGCTATAGAATATATTCACTGCAATTTTTTCCAACACATGTCCTTTAAATGAAGGATCATGAGTTTGTGCTTTTGATAGTTTCATGGTGTAATAAGAGCAGGGGAACACAGGTCCTGCTTTTATTAGAATCTACTTCTGATGCAGATGGCTCTGTAACATGCTGAGAGCGTGCCTGCTAGTGCAGTCTATCCATGTATATTCCCCTTGCCTGAAATACAGGGGTTTCTTATAACTGCATATGCAAAAATAAGATGCTTATGAGTGATGCAGAATACATTGTATAAAAAGAACCTGACAGCTTTCAATCAAATACCAATAGCTAAAATGTTAATTCAAAGACATCCATCAAACGATTGAGAGTCTGTACTATGCTAAAAGGACACAGTTCTAAATATACTACAGTTGCAGCAAAATGGAATGTACTGTGTGGCTATTCAGAGATCAATACACTAAACTTGGCTTCAGGAGAAAATGTGCTACATTAATAGCATGGACACTACTGACAAGTCATTTATACCAGTGATTTATATACTATTTATTTTACTATTTATAAAGCTACGAATGCCCTGGATATCATCGCATAAAAGTGTTATTGACCTCATCTTTTTTCTGGCTCTATACTATATTGCTGATTTCCCCATATCAGGATCAAATTGTCTGGACCATTCCTACATAACAGAGACACTATTGGATACTGATTTGCCAGTCTTGCCAGGTATGCTGTGGAGGAAAGAAAAAAAGAGCATTTCATGTATACTCATTAATGTTAAGTGAACTGTTTACTAGCAATAAATCAATTCAGTAGGCACTCTATTCTGCAAGTGAACTGATTTGTTGGTACTGGTGCAGGTTCCTCCTGAGCTTGGCAGCCTTAAGTGACTTTTAATTCACTTGCCAGACTCAGGGTCAACCCTAAAACAAATGGCACCTAAGCCTAAAGCTAACCGCAAGAATCATCATTGGCATAGAATCTCAGAAGCAATATGCCCATTTATGTGGTTATTATGGCCATAGGCAATAATTTAAAAAACGTTAAATTGTTGCCCATAAAATATTGATAAGATTAACATGTCCAAAGCCACTGTGAACAGTAGACATGTATTAATAAAATAGATGTGGGCGCCACTGGAATATTAGTTTCAGTTTCGTCCCAAAATGTTTTTCCTCCATTGACGCATTTTGTTTTGGACGAAATTCATCCATTTTCTTTTTGGAAAACTCTGATTGAAAAAAAATATTTTGCAAGCAGCTAGTCTTAGTATTGGAATGCTATGGAAGATACCACTACAAAGAAAGAAACAATTAATTACAAAGTTAGACAGCGCTATATATATATATATATATATATATATATATATATATATATATATATGAAAAGGGGGGGGGGGTGAGAGTAATAACACACACTCTGGAGACAGATATATATAAAGTATAAAATGTATTACAGAGAAACTATAAAAGTAAAAAATAAATAACAAAAACACAAGCAACCAAGGTCACTGGACGTGTAGGTAGGTGGTCACATGGATGTTAAGCATATAACTTAATAAAATATACAGATAGCATACTATGAAAAAAAGGGCGTCAGAAATTGGGACCACAGATACACAGAGTAAAATAAAACACAATCAGTGTACAAAATCCCTTACCCACTGGGTTTGTTCACCTGGCCAGGTATTTAGAACAATTGGGTATTGTTTGCCCTAAAAACAACTACACCCCACAGGGCAAACAATACCCAATTGTTCTAAATACCTGGCCAGATAGTATGCTATCTATGTATTTTAATAAATTAAATGCTTAACATCCATGTGACCACCTACCTACACGTCCAGTGGCCTTGGTTGCTTGTGTTTTTGTTATTTATTTTTACTTTTATATTTTCTCTGTAATAAATTTTATATTTTATATCTATCTGTCTCCAGAGTGTTTGTTATTACTCCCCCCCCCCCCGTTTTTCATATATATATATATATATATAGATATATATATATATAGCGCTGTCTCACTTTGTAATTAATTGTTTCTTTCTTTGTAGTGGTATCTTCCATTGCATTCCAATACTAAGACTAGCTGCTTGCAAAATATTTTCTTTCAATCAGAGTAGCTTGCTACTCTCCATATTTTGAGATTGTTGTCTTCACACTATCAGTCCATCTTCTTCGGTCTACATACTTTTATACCAGTTTATGGGTTAGTATTGCATTTATATTGTGTTTTCGGAGTTTGATTTCTTCTCTTTACATTATTTTGATATTATTACTATTTTTTATTTTATTAGCGCTGTGCCTATATTTTCTTTCACATATCAAATATGCCACTTAGTAGCCCCAATAAAAGTTACTTGACACATACAATCTATCTAACCATTGTAGAAGTCCATGTACACCCTTTCATGGAAACCATATTCCTTGTTGGCTTTAGCCTCTTTAAGTAGGATAATGGGCCACAATGCAAAAACTATTCAGGAATGGTTAGATAAAAATATTTATGCTAAAATTTTGGTCTTTCAGGTTGTGAATATGATTCCATAGAAACATAGAAACATAGAATGTGTCGGCAGATAAGAACCATTCGGTCCATCTAGTCTGCTCAATTTTTTTTTAGGAGTACTTTTATTAGTACTTTATTAGTCCATGACACAACATAATGTATATCACTCATTAATATTCAAAATTATGTTATGCTCTATTTGTAAAGTTATTCAAAACCAGAGTTTTGCAAACTCTAACCTACAAAGCCCTCCACTCCTTGGCCCCTTTGTACATTGCCTCTCACATTGAAAGATATGGCCATTATATTCCTCATAAAGCTTAAGGCTCTCTTCCAATTTCGTCACCTCTTCCCATTTGATAAAGAAGCTTACAACTTATCCAACCAGAACACTGAATAAGTGGCCTCTGGTCAAACACACCTAGTCTCCCACAATGCACTATTACGACCACCGTTTCCTGCCATTTTATTGCTTATTCTGAGTCTCCTGTCACCCACTCCCTCCAAAATGAAAGCTCTCTAGCTCTGTAAAATACGATTCAAGAGATTTCCCATAGTCTTTGTCAATAAAACAAAGACTTAGGAGAAATAATTTGTTGAATCTGCTGCTTCACTGAGGCAAACAGACAGCTGTTGGTTGCTCCTAGTGGTGTGCCTGTGTGTCAGTCATGTAAGATGGGAGGGAAGAAAGTGTGTGCGAATGGGAATGCAAATGAAATCGCTAATGTAAACAGTTAGGAAGGATTACAGCGCAGGAGTAAATGTTTATGCAAATACTTTTTGTGAAGTATGACAATGTAGAAGGAGGGAGAAGGCTAACCGTGAGACACACCCACTGAAGTAAAAGATGGCGCATAGTACATTGTAAGAGTTATAGGAAGTTGTTTGTTTCAGCGCATTACACCAGGCTGAGAATAGCGCACAAGGCTAAGAATAGCTACATCTATAATTATAACAATAGTGGATTTAATTAAAGAAAGCAAATGCATTTGAACTTCCATTAACTAAAGCTGAAGGCATATTTTTGCTATCTACGTATGCACACATCTTCTCCTGCCTTTAACTGAGCAATTGCATCATAGTTTCCTTTAGATGTAATTAAATTCTATTTATTTAATATGTAATGGCGGTTTATTATTGCTACATACCTGCATGCTTTTTTTTCAATATATTGCTTTGTCAATGAAAAGTAAATGAGATTAAACCGAAATCATGAATGGCATTTCCTATATCTGGTGCTCCCGGTGATCTGCTAAATCCACACAAATATTTTCTCATTCTCTAATATACCTTATGGATTGTAGCACAGTAGGAGGGCATCAAAAAGATTCAACTTGTAGCTCATCAATAACTTACATCACTTATGTTGCTTACAAACCTGGTGTTTAAGATGTAGTTGCCATGGTAAACCATCTGGTCTTGAATGGAAAAGATGCTTTAAGTGGTGGTTGTAGACTGATTCACAGCATGTGTTGTAAATCGTATGCTAAACTAAATCTAAGATCTGTCCTGTCTGACTTGAACACTCAGCCCATCAATATTACTTAGATCTAATGTTTGGGACAACTGCATTATAGCCATGATATTGAATCTAGAATAGATATTGTCAAAGTATATTTTATGATATAAGTTGGCATTTTATTATCATCGAGAACTTTCATGTTCAGGAAAACCAAACTGTCAGGTGATACTGTTAAATATTGCAGAAATTTGCAGGACAATATACCTAATATATATGAAAGGGGATGATTCACTCACTTCAATTCCAGCAGGAAGAAACAAAAGAGATATAGTATATATTGTAGAAACATAATAGTTGTTGAATGCATAAAATACACATAAACTACAAAACAAACAAACACAAAAAGTGAACCAAACAGCCCTGCAATGAACAACCAATCCCATTACATGGGGCATATACTGCCACTTTGATTCAATGCCTATGATCAAATACAAAGCAATTGCCCTTACAAGCGGAAGTAATATAATTTACTTGAGTGAAGACGTTCTCTGAGGCTTGTTCAAAAAACAGTTTTACAAGAGAGTATTGCATCATAGTGATGCCATACACTTCGTTTATTGGCATTAAGCATTCATTGCAGAGCTTTGTGACATACTATTTTTTGTGTCCATCTGTTTCATGGTGATTGCAATTGCTATTTCAATCTGTAGTATTTACTTCGTCTTGTTTCCTTTTTGTTGCTGAGGTTGAATGGGTTATTCTGCTGCTGAGACTGGAGTGGATGACTTGGATACATTTTATCATTTGGATCAGACAACAAATCACTGTACTATGGTGTGTGAACTTAGAGATGTAACATTTTTTCGGATGTGGGTCAGTTCGGATAAGGAATACTCACCTTCCTGGCGCCCCTTTGCTTCACACTCCTGCGCGCCATAGAGTTCCCAGAGTACTCCGATGGAAGGGAGGGACTACAGTTCGCCGACAGATCATTTTGGCAGCACTGTGGAGCAGCTAATTTCACCACCTCCACCTCAGTAAATCATCGACGCTATCTAAATACAATGTGAGCACATTGTTCACATTGCATTTAGGTAATGTAGATCATTTATAGGGCTGGTGCTACTGAAATGATCCATTGAACTGGAAGTATCGGTTATCCAAAATTGTGGTCCGAAGCATTTCAGATAAGGGATACTCAAACCTGTACTATGCATAGTAGGTTTGTTTGTAGTTGGCACGCCTATTACATATCAGGCCATTAAGAGTGATTTTGTTGCTAACCAATGTTGCATGGAAATTATTAAAGTACAACTGTCAGCACACATTAAGTTCAGTTTAATCAGAGGGCCATCTTATGGACATCTTGGGACATCTTAGGTCAGATGCGTCAGATCTCCCTTTATCTGACCCAAGATTCTAAACAACATATCTGCCCCATGATAAAGATATATGGAGCAAAGATACCTTAACTTTATTTGTATTCTTTCATTAAAGGATTCCTACTTAAAAGGCCCACACTTGGTGTAATCTTTCCATTAAACATAACTTAACTTAATTTCTTGTTGACAGTTGTCCTTTAAGAACTTAGGGTTTGTGAAAGGAGGGGAAGAATACAATACAGTGAGCTCCATCCCGTATGTTGCAATATTTTATATTTCTTGACAGAAACACACAATGTATATAATTAAATCACTTAAGGTGCAGTTCCTCTTTCAATACTTTCAGATGCAATTAAATAGCCTAGGTCTAGATATATAAAAGCCTATGCTAGCCAGACAATAATACTTTGTCACAGATATACTGGCATAGACTTACATCACATATATCAAAAACATGCTTACATATTTACTGGTTATGTTAGCAATATCTTGAACACATTTTGTTTTTACTCTTAGTGATTACGTCATTACTAGGGTTTTTTAAAAGGATTAGTGCATTCATTGTTTTATTGTGTGTGACACTGTGTTATGCATTAGAAATATATAACCTACATGAAATCCCCATCTCCATAACCATGAAGCAGCACTGATATTTCTATCTTGTGTAGGCTTCAGTGGGCTAAAAAATAATACACAAAGGTGCTTGTAATTGAATTGTTTGCACTGAAATATGATTATTTTTATATAACTTGTATATATCTCGTAAGAAATCATTCACAGGACCTGCTATACATTAGGGTTATCTGAATTACCCATAGGAAGTGTAAAAATGTAATGCATTAATGAAAATCTATTGCTAAAAATAGTCACTCTTACGGGACTATTACTAAAGTTCGTGTTTGGAGGTCAACTTTTATTGGTAGGCCAAAGTAAGATACCAATCTGCATCGTAAGATATCAGTCAAAGTAAGATACCAATCTGCATCGTAAGATACCAGTCAAAGTAAGATACCAGTCTGCATCGTTGATCCTTTCCACAAAATCCACACTTCTTTTTTTGTTTTATTGTTTATTATGGGTATGGATAGCCCAGCGTTGAGAGAAATCCAGCAGACATAAGAGGCGCTCCATAATCTAATTTTCAAACCGTTGATAGCCTTAGGTATATCTCTTTTCTTTCAAAATGAAAGTTGACCTCCAAAGTAAAATTTTAGTACATAGACCCATAAGTGACCTAATTTGACAAAAAAAATTACGCATCGGTACACATAACACTATAAAGTGAAATTGTAGTTATGTTTATTTTACTATGTATATCTTAGATGTTATCATCAAATATTTGTTATTCACAGGTTAACATGGACTCTAGGAAAAGAGCATTTTCATTTATATTTATTGGGACATTTATTTATTGGATGGTTTAAAAGTATACCTGATTGAAAGGAATGTCATGTTTCTCTTTGAGGCCCTTATGAACTTTATGAGCATACAGAATGTTGCAGCATGTGGATATTGTCTGCATTGTCACTCTGGTGAACACACTACAAAACATCTGACACCTCTGTGACTAGGTTTGTCAAACTGTCAGAAGGAAAAGTGAAAAAACAAGGAAAATATCGAACAGACGTTAGGATTACATATATTATATTTATGTATGTTATGTTACTGGTTTTGTTTTAGGTAGTTACTCTACACAGCCTCTTATGAGTAGGAGAAAAAAAAACTTAGTACCAGACAACATTATAATATATGGATAAAATCTATTCATTCGTTTTTAATAAACCTACAAATTGTTATACAGTTTGAGAGTAATTACCTTATATAATTGTGCTAAACTTTGGAAACACTGAGTGACTGGTTGCTACTGTGAAGTCAAAATGGGATTACTTTTCAGCCCAGTTTTAGATTACTTTACTCAAAGTTTTAGAACAATATATGTGTCTTATTTCATATAGTTTTACTCTCTGTATGTCCTAAATTCTGCAGAGCCCAGAGAGGTTAGTTGAGTGACTTATCCATAGTATAGTATCAAAGATATGCTGCTGATTCAATTTTTGTTTAGAGCACGCAGTGCCGACTTTAGGTGTGTGCAACCTGTGTGATTAAACAGGGTGCAAAACTGAGGATGGACACCAAAAGCGCTGAGATCATAAGATGTCCCCTCACCAGCCCTCTTTGTGTGGAGAAGGGGGAGAGGAGACCAGGCAGTTGATGCTGAAGTCAAAGCACGGGGGATCATGTAAAGCTAAATCCAGGTGCTAGGGCAGTGCTGTGGAACCTATGGCATGCGTGCCACAACTGGCATGTTCATGGCACGTGGCCAGGTTCAGCTTCGCTGCTTCTCTGCTCTGTCTGGGAGGAGCAGGCATCAGTGTAAAAGACGGGCACCGCCGGTCATCTGCTTCTTCTCCAGAGGATCTGGCGCATGTGCACTATCTGCAGATGCGTTCAAGTCGGAAAGCAATTAGCTGTTTGCTTTCTGACTTGAACACTTCTTCACATAGCATGCATGTGCCCAGTCATTTGGAGAAGAAGCAGATGACCGGCGACACCCATCTTTTACACTCATGCCTGCTATTCCTGGACGGGGCAGACAAACGGTGAGATCTAAACATGTATGAGTGTGTGTGTGAGAGAGTCAGTATAAGTGTGTATCAGTATGAGTGTGTGAGTATAATTATAAGTGTGTGTGAGTATGAGTATAAGTGTGTGTGTATGAATATAAGTGTATGTGTGGGTGTGTGTCTATGCGATGTTGGCACTTTGAGGTCTGCAAAATTGTGTCGGTTGAAAATTGGGCACTCGGGCCCAAAAACGTTCGCCATCACTGTGCTAGGGTGAGTCCTAGGTGGAATCTGCATGCTGGGTTATGTCTTGGGTGCAAGGCTGGCCCTGACAGCATGTCAGATAAAATTTTGATGGCTTTTCTTGCAGAGTGGAAGCGTATAAGTGGAGTGTCTTGTATATTGTTTATTTTTATTTCTAATATGATATGTATTTTGTTTTCAAAACTATTTCATAATAAATACATTTTTGGATAGCATCAATTTAAGCTGTGGCTGGTTATGAATAATGGACAATATTATTTGTTTAAGGGAATTGTGATTAATGGTGTATAATTCCTATGTAAAAATGTGTTGTGACAATATTTTTTTTAATTTAGAGTTCATAGTTTGCTGAACTATAATCACTCATATTTTAAAACACCTATTTTCCACTTTACTTTGTACGTTTATATTGTGTGTATGTGACTGATTGTGTCTGTGTAAGAGACAGATTGACTATATGTGTGTGTGTGTATACGTGACTAACTGTATGTATGTGTGTGTATGTGCCTGACTGTGTGTGTATGTGCCTGAATGTGTGTGTATGTGCCTAACTGTGTGTGTGTGTATGTGACTTACTCTGTGTGTGTGTGTGACTGACTGTATGTGTTTGTGTGTGCGTATGTGACTCACTGTGTGTGTATGTAACTGACTGTATGTGTGTATGTGAGTGTGTGTGTGATTGTGATTTTTTCTGGCTCCTAGAACTCATTAAGTTTGTTGAGCTCTGGTCTACTCAATAAAGAGAGAATTGTAGTGAAATTTGAAATTCCCATCTCAACTCCCTGCATAACATTTCCCTTGCTTGTACCACGAGATACCATTTGCCAAATGATTTTCACAACTTCTTTTATGTGCTATTTTCCTATACACAATGTCATTGTTTCATGTTCATCCTGTAAATCTGTCTTCATGTTCTCTTTTTATGTCTTTGATTTTGATGCAGACTCCTTGTTTTATTCTGTTACTTGTCTTTCTGCTTGTCTTGATTTAGTCTAAGCTAACAGGGATATCATTCTTCTTTAGTATGGCTGAATACTTATTCACTGGGGAATACGTAGTATGAATGATACAATTTCTTTGGTTTTGCTAACATAAAAATGCATGTTTTAACATTGTGGCTCAGTATGGGACATTTATTTTAATAGTAGACCCTATTGGTGTTGATGGAGTGGATCTATTCAGCACTCCTTGCAGTCAGGGGTGCATTCAAGTATTCAATAACCATTGTAATGTGCCATGGAATGTACTGATTAGCTCCTTATGCTTTAGCAAAACCTTTGTAGTGATTGATTACTTACTAGGAAAGTTTTCCAAAGTGCAGATCGTGCTTCTACAAAAAATATGGGGGCTCATTTGATTATCTGTAACACAAGTGTCAATGGTTTAATACTAAAGTATTTTATGGGGGATGAACACATTGATATTTCTCTTTTTTTCGGCATGTACAAAACAGAACAACATACTTGCATAAGTCACTCCAGTTTCTTTTTTAAATATTTGTAATTCTTATTTTAATTAACTATTATACAGCCTTCCTTATCCCTTAGTCATAAACCATGTCTGCTCTTTTGTATTTTTTGTTTCATCAACTTTTGCCATTGATGATAATCTAAGGCAGTACCTACTCTGTTTCGCCACATGACCAAATTGGATACTAAAGTGGTCATTTGCTTTAACAGTTGGAAACGTTAGAGTCTGTTGATTTTCGCATAAGCAAGAACAAAAAAAAAATCACATGCATGCAAGGAGGATGAAAAACATACCAAAATTACTTTTTATAATTCTTTGATTACCACAAGCAGGCCCGCCATCAGGGGGTGACAGGCGATATTGACGTCCCAGGCCCGACGGGTCCAGGGGGCCCGGTGGGCCCAGATCATGCCAGGAAAAAATTATCTGTTAAGTCGGTCCGCGGTTGTGAGGGAAGCGTTCTGCACTCCCCTCCAGCCGCGTGGCTTCAATAAAGTCTGTTTTAAAAAAAAAAAATGTGACCGGAGTTACTCTGGTCGGATTTTTTTTTTAAACAAACTTTATTGAAGCTGTACGGCTGGAGGGGTGCACAGAATGCTTCCCTCACAGCCACAGACCTACAGAGCAGAACACCGGGAGACAGCTGCAAGGAGGTAAGTACTGGGGAAGGGGGAGGAGAGTAGCACATAACAAGCATACTGAGGGGCAAAATCCTGGTATATTGAGTGGCTAAATCCTGGCACATTGAGGAGCAAAATCCTGGCATATTGAGGGGCAAAAACCTGGCATATTAACTGGCAAATTCCTGGCATATTGAGGGGGCAAATTCCTGGCATATTGAGGGGGCAAATTCCTGGCATATTGAGGGGCAAAATCCTGGCATATTAATTGGCAAATGAATAGCATATTGAGAGGCAAAATCCTGGAATATTAATTGGCAAATTCCTGGCATATTGAGGGGCAAAATCCTGACATATAGAGGGGCAAAATCCTGGCATATTAATTGGCAAATTCCTGACATATTGAGGGGCAAATTCCTGGCGTATTGAGGGGCAAAATCCTGGCATATTGAGTGGCAAACTAATGGCATACTGAGGGGCAAACGAATGGCATATTAATTGGCAAATTCCTGGCATATTGAGGGGAAAAATTCTGGCATATTAATTGGCAAAAGAATGGCATATTGAGGGGCAAAATACTGGCATATTAAATGGCATATTGAGGGGAAAAATACTGGCATATTAAATGGCATATTGAGGGGGAAAATACTGGAATATTAAATGGGAAAATAATGGCACATTGAGGGGCAAAATCCTGGCATATTAAATGGCAAAAGAATGGCATATTGAGGGCCAAAATACTGGCATATTAAATGGAAAAAGAATGACATATTAAATGGCAAAATAATGGCATATTGAGGGCAAAATACTGACTTATTGAGTGGCAAAATATTACTGGCATATTGACCAACTTCTCCCAACCACCCTCCATATTACACTAGACCGAGATAACATGCTTGTGAGGGTAGGTGGGGCGAGTGGGAGATATTGTCGGGCAGGGGGGAAGAAAATGTGTTCAGTATAGGGGCCTGCAATTCCTGGTGGCGGCCCTGACCACAAGAGTGTTGCTGACAGTTCTACATGCTACTTGTGTTAAATGACGGGTTAGTTCTCAAGTTCCTGGGCTTCCTGTCCCAGTAATATTTCATTCCTTCACATGCACATTGCAAAATCACCAAATCTCTTGCTTTGCACCTTGCTTGACTAGTAATTATTCATGCCATTTCTTAATATGTTTTGATCTTCATTTATCATCATACACTGACAATTAGGCATATTGACTTCACAACCTGAATTCTTTTAACTTTCATTACTTAGGATTTAGCGGTTTCTTTAGTAAATTAACCCAGACTGTTAACATTACAGAAAAATCATGTCTAAGTAAAATAATGCTAAAAAACAGGACAAACTGAATAAAATGATATAGAATTTTTTATATGTGAATTTTCTTAGTTACAAAGAAGATTATTGCACATCTAATAAATGCTAAAAGGGAATACAATCATTCCCACAGTCCCACAATGCTGCTCCTGCATTTTTGTTTTATTTGGTAAAATAGCACTGCAGGTATCCCAACTTTAAGTAGAACCCCTAGCCCAAAATCCCAATTTTCATTACCCTTCTAAGCCACACCCTCCGCCATCCCACATTGCTGGGAAGATCTGCTGGGAGGTATGCTGCTGTCTCAATAGCAAGGTATATAAACCCATGACTCTCGCAGTGTTTTGTCTCTTTCAAACAACGCACAAGGTTGGTGGTCAGACCAAGATTCCTAGATACTGCTGAAAACCACTACTTTGTTTTTGTGTCTCTGAACCAAGCTTTTTTGTTGTTATTTTGGTCTGCAGTGGGAAAAATAAAGCCTGCTGATCCCTCTTCCGAAATACTCCTGTCTTCAACTATACTATAATCCCTTACAGTAAAGATGGCCTTATCAGTTCTAACCCATACAGACGATCCGAGCACAATGTCAGCATTTTCAAAAACACAGACCCAGCCACCGTGTTTATAATATGTAAAGTCTGCATTGTTAGATGCCGTTTCTCAAACCTTGCATATTTAATACAATTTTACAATATTTTGCTGGTTAATAGTGCTGTTATGTATCTGAAAATACATTTTTGTTAGCAAAACACCACTACTCAAAAATGCCCCATTTAAAAATTGTAAATATCAAATTCTGTAATATCTGACTATTTAGATAAGCATAGAGAAGCACTATAAGTATCTTTAAAATAAGGACCTTTAGTTACCATGTTAATATTATCTCTGGCAATATTTTCCCAGAATGCAACTCTGATTATTCTTGTTTGATTATGAATAATGAAATCTGGCATGCACACCCAATGTGTTCTGCATGGATCACTGTAGTTTTAATTAATCACTGTGGACACCCGCATAACATTTTCTGTTGGCATTATGTGACTGAGCAGGCCTCCAAAATATATGTAGACAACACCATTTTTTTAAATAAAATATACAGCTTGTTTCCAATCTGACATTTTGTTTGTGGTAAAAAAAAAATATGCATGATTAACTATTATTATTTATTTTCTATGACTTTACATTTTCCTCCCATCTCATGTTAAGGAAGTGTTTAACTTTGTTCAGCAGTTTTTTGTATTAATTTAGTTTACCCACTAATGTGAGGTCTACACATTAAAAAGCAAACTGAACAGTGTATCGCCAAAATCAGGCATTCAAATAGAACGGAAATGATTTGTCATTTGTATCAAAGATGCAATGAAATGCAGATTTTATGAAAAGTCCAAAACATAACTTAAGCCCTTTGTAATGCTAGGGCATTCTTTGCCATCCTATTTTACTGTTCCCGAAAGAAATTGGGTGGTATAGGACGCCTTTCACTTAAAAGCTCATCGTGGCTTATCCTGCTGAAGGGATCGGCTGATATAATCACCCATTTCAAGCATACCAATGTATCTGCCATTTGGCTTCAATCAAACCAACCAATACCTGAGGTGGAAAAATTACCCAACTTTCCTGTTTCTCCAATTCCGCTTTTAACCCCTTAAGGACAGAGCCTTTGAAACATTTTTGTCCATTCTGGACAATGGCTATTTTAACATTTCTGTGCTGTTTGTGTTTAGCTGTAATTTTCTTCTTTGTCATTTGCTGTACCCACACAAATTATATATTGGTTTTATGGGGACAAGAAGGGCTTTCTTTGGATGCCATCATTTTGATCATATGCTATAATATTATATATAAAAAAAAAAAAATATGGTAAAAAAAAAAACCAAAAGAACGTATTTCCTGATTTTTATTTGAAACATCTTCTCCTCATCGACAAAAGCGACCAAAAAAAACCCTGCTAAATAGATTCTACTATGTCTCCTGAGTACAGGGATACCACCCATGCATAGGTTTGTTGGGTTGTTTGGGGGATAAAAGGCCACATTTGGGAGGTGCAGTTTTTGGTTTTCCAACTTGAAATTTTGACATGCAGACAGTACACACCCTAGGCTATTTCAAATGGTGGTATTTTAACACTTTCCATGCACTAATTCTGCCACCAGCCTTTGTCAAAGTTTGTGGTAGTAATTTCTTTGTGGTTTTTTTTCACAAACTTAGTTCAGACATGAATTCACAGATTTTGGTATGTGTCACTGCCAAATAAGACCCCAATATGTGTTCAGCAACTTCTCCTGAGTACAGGGATACCACCCATGCATAGGTTTTTTTGCTTGTTTGGGGTTAAAGGGCCACATTTGAGAGGTGCGCATTTCCAACTTGGAATTTTGACGTGTAGACAGCCTGCGCCCCCATGTTTTATTTGGGACTTTTTTTTTGAAGCCAGACAGTGTGTTTTACCCACAAAAAGCATATATTTTTTAAAAGCACACACCCTAGGCTATTTCAAATGGCGGTATTTTAACACTTTCCATGCACTAATTCTACCACCAGCCTTTGCCAAAGTTTGTGGTAGTCATTTTTTTGTGGTTTTTATTCACATACATTGTAATTCAGACATGAATTTACAGATTTTGGTATGTTTCACTGCCAAACAACAACTCAATATGTGTTCAACAACATCTCCTGAGTACAGGGATACCATCTATGCATAGATTTGTTGGGTTGTTTGGGGGCTAAAAGGCCACATTTTGAAGGTGCGCATTTCCAACTTGGAATTTTGACGTGTAGTCAGCCTGCACCCCCATGTTTCATTTGGGACTTTTTTTGAAGCCAGACAGTGTGTTTTACCCAAAAAAAGCATATATTTTGTAAAAGTAGACACCCTAGGCTATTTTAAATGCTGGTATTTTAACACTTTCCATGCACCAATTCTAACACCAGCCTTTGTCAAAGTTTGTGGTAGTAATTGTATTGTGTATTTTTTCCCACATAAATTGTACTTTAGACACACATTCACAGATTTTGGTATGTGTCACTGCCAAACAATACCCCAATATGTGTTCAGCAACATCTCCCGAGCACGGGGATACCACCCATGCATAGGTTTGTCAGCTTTTTTGGGGGTTAAAAGGCCACATTTGAGATGTGTGCTTTTTGATTTTCCAACTTGTAATTTTGACATGTAGGGCAAGGAAGGGGTTAATAGCTCTTATAAGAGCCTTTGTAGTACTGTACAAAAAATATTAACCCCTAAAAAATGCACAGACAAGAAAAAATGTTCTGCTTTGCAGTGATCAGTGGCAGGGAAGGGGTTAATACAAATGGTCGCTTTCTTTACTCTATTTAGTGCATGACGTGCCAGGCACGTCATCTGTCACCAAGGGGTTAATATCTGATTTTGTTTTATCTATTCACCACAGTTCACTTTTTTTTCTTTATCATGAAAATACAGAATTACAAGATTGAATTATCATAAGATCCTACCTACAAAACAGATAAATACTCCATCATGTTTTATCCACATTTACCGTTATATTTGATGAATTACCACAGATAACTTGTTATGAATAGTTCTCCAAACGACATGAATGTGATGAAACACAAATGCTTTCCAAAGACATGAGACAAGGCTACTGATCTATTAGCCTATTTACCATAAAGACATTAAAACATTGTACATCACATTTGAAGTAACATTTCAAAATCAAAAAGAAAATGATTTTAATTAGAGTAAACAATGTGTATACAAGTGGGGCAGGGTTTCATAGTGGACACTATTCGGCACTTGGGGACACTATTCGGCAGTTCATTTTATTTATGAATCATCATTATATGTTAGCGAACTTTGCTTTAATAGGTTTTTGTAATTCACTGCTCTGTTTCTATTACAGGCAAGAAGATCTTCAAGTGAATAGGATTGAGTGAACTAGGACACAGTAAGTACTTTCATATAGTTTAACGGGTATCCACTAGTTCTGACTACCGTGTAGTCAGCAAGTTCAAAGGGAACTTGTGTTCTGAAAGGTGCACATTTTGGTTCCTGTTAGTTAATTCTTCTATGAATGTTTTATCAACACATTAAATAGATGTTAGCACACTACCACAAATATTAACAAAAGCTGCAATTTAAATTAATAAAAACACAAATGTTGATCTCTAACTGGCAGCGCACAGCCTAGATTTTTCTTTTAAGGCCTTATGTGAGGCCTAATCCTTGCTGCAAAGTTCATAGGTTGTGAGGTATTATGTTGTGAAATTATTTCTGTCCAGTCAGGCAACACTGCACTGAACTAAGCTAGCACAGATACTACATCGTTAATATCTGTTTGGATGTCTGATTTTATAAACACCTGTTATCTGTATAAAATATGAAGCAAACTGTTAATAAATCGTTCCCGAACAGGATATTGGTTCTAACTCTACTACTCTACTCTACTTAGTGAAAGCACTAAAGTTAACACTTTTATTACATACTAGAGTGCTAGCTTTTGAGACAACTTGGATAAATTCTTCAGGCCAGGTAGTTCAGCTTTTGCAGGAGAAGAAATCTAACTGGTATTAAAAGCTTGCACTTTCAACCAATAAAAGCATCATCTTATTTTTGATTTGTTGTCTGTGTCTGAAATCTAATGAAATTATCCAGCTATAAAAAATATAATCATTATACATTTTGTGTGCTTGGAAGGCAGAGGAAAAGCTTGTAAGAATTATGTTTTTGAAACACCCTATAGCATCTTGCAGTCATCACACATAGAGATTAAACTAAAAACTACAGGCATTCCACTTGTTTCCTAAACTAGGCTGGATTCTAAGCTACAGATAAGATATAGAACACCAATCTCTACACTCCAGTTTCCTTGGTTGATGTGATCTCCTCCTCGGGGATTTAGAACAGTCTCAATTTCATGAAAAATGGATGAGCTCTTCCAATTTGGATTTGAAGTCTGAACTGTTCCATATTGTTTATTTGACACCGCAAAAGATTACAGGCAACTCGCTATAAATTTACCTCCTGGTGTCAAGTTTAATAGCTATTTTATTTGTGTGCTGTTCAGGTAAAAAAAACTGCAGTTACTGATTTTGCAGTAGAGTACATAAACAGAACTTTTAAATGTACTTTGAATGCCAGGATGACAGTAAAATCGGCACTGTATCTGTCTATTATAATGGAAACTTGCATTGGCTCTTGTCATGACATGTTATCTCACCCATCCAGTAAGATGGCCAAGGTCCAGCTATAGAAAAAAATAAACACAAGGTCTGAGCCAGAATTTGAAAAGGCTTTTTTTTTGCAGCCCAGAGGTAAACGATGCACTTCAATGAAGCAAATCCAAAAAGAATAGAGCAGTTTTAAGTTTGATGTGAAGTTAACTTGATAACCAGCATTTCTCTATTCAATGTGAAGAGAAAAGTTTTCTGCGTCAACTTTTTGCATGGAACCCCACTCTTTTTAATATACAAGTATAGCTACCAAACTTCAATTGGTTGAGGGCCTTTTGTTGATTTTTTTTTTAACTTGAGTGCCTTATATCCTTGAATACCAGTGAGTTGTATATTCATAGTCTTAATTTCCTTGAGTTGACCTCTTGAACCCATATAGTTTTCACATATTTCAAATCTAGCATTTTGTGGATAACTCTGAGCATATACAACCTGCATAAAGGGTTTTTGTTTCCATAATTTGGCCCTTACAGTGGTTAGCTTGCTATCACGTGAATTATTTCAAATAAAGCAGTGACATTATTATATTTATTGTTCATTTGAATGCTGCATCATTCCTGCTATCCTTTTATGCACAAGTGGATCGATGTTAGACTTTAAAGTGCTCATGAGACAGATTTGAAACATTCTCACCTATATACATACATTAGAGAGCACAATCACACACAGGATGATTTGCTGTATCAGTAGTTTTAATTAATGGGGATGGACATCTACACAGAAATGATTTGGAAACAATGAAGTTTCCATTTAGAGGTTTGTTAGAAAAACTTAGGCACTCACATAAAGACAAAGATGTGATAACTCTTTCAGTAGCAGTCTAGTAATTAATAATACTAGTTTGCATCCTATTGAGATTGTATTGTTATCCAACATGTAGTTATATGGGTATATTAAAGGTACCAACCAACAGTACCTGATGCTGATTAATGTGCAAACATTTTGCTGTGAAGATAGTAGGATTTTATATTATACCACTAAACTAGTGAAGAGAGATATTAAAATAGAAAAAATAAATAATATATGAATAGATATTATGTGGGGCTTAGGTGAAGGCCCCAAGCTGTTATCTCCAGTTTCTTAAAAGAGTCATTTTTAATGACAAAGTAAGTTATAGAATAGATGTTAGAGAATTATGGAAATATATTAAACTGTACATTTAAAGACATATTTCAACTATCCACTCAAATTAAACAAATATTGGGGATAATAAAAGTCTAATAGATGTTTATAAACCTCTTATGTTACATTTCACTTTGTGCATTTTAGCTCATTTTGGAATACAATAATCTAGTATAATTCAACATTTTACATAAAATGGATATTTTTTTCTATTTAAAGCCTGGGTTATAATTTTTTTTAAAACCTTTGCTATGTTCTACCTGATCTTTGATCTACTTTCACACCTTGGAAATTAAAGGTCGGATAACTGATTTCCTTTGGGAAGCTGTATATCGGATGTGTTTATAATCTATATTGGATTTGAAGTTTCTAACAAACAGATGTGCTGCACCACATCAAAGGTCCCGGGGCTGGTTGGCCATGTGTTGTCTCCTTTATGTATATAACTATTTTACTAAGCATGAGTTTCAAATAAGTAAGATATATAGTTAGGATTTACCCAATACATTTTGCTTGTCAATGATATTCGCAATATTGAAAAATTGTAGTGTATTGTTCAGACCATATAAAGCTTTTCTTTCACTAACTTACAAAAATGCTATAACATAAGTGCAGAACTCTATGATTAAAAAAAAATGATTAAACAATAATGTTTTGTTAAAGTGAAGGTTTGTATGCATTAACAAGACCAATTAATTTATGTGTATGCAATCTATTTATGTATGTCAGCAGCAAAAAGAAAACATACTTGTCACTGCCTAAAAAAATAAAATGCTGTAATAATGAAAGAAAGGTCTTGAGAGCGCACATAAATAAAATGGAGATCATGCAGTTATCACAAAAAATAATCAGTTGGACTTTTCTTACTCACTGCAAAAAGTACATCTTTTAGTGGGTGATTATAACTGGATGTATAATGTTTTGTTGCAGCTGAAGAGGCATGATTTTTATTTTTGTTTAGTTGATCTGCACCTTTCATAATTTCTTTAATAGAAGATAGGACACGCCACAAGATGAGTAATATATTTCATACCAGTGCAATACGTAGCCATTTTTGATTTTCTATAATTTACCTATTGTGGATCAAACTGCAAGTATTTTAAAAAAATCTAGATTTATTTGTGATTAGTAAATTGTTCAGCACGTACAGGCACTTTATCATGTACCATTCCCGTTTCCCTCAAGAAGGTAATTGTTTGAAAAGTATTTTTATTGCATCGTTCAGTTAATGTATACACGTAATACACCATATGATTCAAATATAATGTGCTTCTTCTAATTGGCAATGAGTAATTATAGAAATACAATTCTATATAGGCTTGTTAATGTTTAGTTTATGAAATGCACTGAAAATAATTGATGGTTGAAATCTCAACCTCTAAAAAAACATGTAACTGTTTTATAATTAATTTTGATACTGTAAAACTGCGTCTTATTAGGTAAATATCTCAAATGGGAACTAAAAAAAAAACAGGGTTTAACAAACAGTGTGGTATATAATTATGTACCTCAAATCTTTTTGTTATGCAGTTCTAGTCTTCAATTACATGGGTTAAAATTGTAAAGAACTGGAACATATAATTAGGAATATGAATCATTAGAAAAGTGTCTGTACTTTGTCAGAAATAATGCATCAAATTTTTACATTACATTAACTCCCACGTAGAGTGCGAGTTGTTCGAATTGTTTAAAGGGAATATATTTCTATTACAATGTTTGTTGCATTCTACATGAAATAAAAAAAATAGAATAACTTATAGCATTGTTTTAATTACGTCAAATTTCTGCATGGAAAAAAAGTAACTTACAATAAGGGTTTATTAATTATATATACATTGAAGTGTGTGCAAATGTAAGCATATTTTACATACCACTTACATAAGATGTAACTAGATAACCTGGTCGTTTAAAACAAACACAAATATAAATCAAATGCCACTGGAAAAATAAAATTAGGTGTTTATCTCCAGCATCCATTTTGTGAATAACTTCCATGATGCAACATCATCCAAAATCTCCCAGCCAGTTTCCATTTACAACTGTTGCCAAAGCAAGCATGATTATGTAATAAAATACTCCCCTGCATCCCTCACTGGCGACTGTGTATCATAGTGGGCAGGAGTAGGTGGCTTTGAACAACTTTTTTTTACCTGCCTTCCAACACAAAGAGAGTAGATTGACCTGATCAAACAAGATTACAACTCTGCTCCCTTGTGATTCAATGCAAGTCTGTGATCAGAATACTGACTTATAGACTGCATACTGTGTCCCAAGCCCCAAAGTGAGAAATTTGTGCTGTAAAGTCTCTAGGGGTGGCACCCAAAAACACTATATTTCACAAAATGGCGGCACCCAGTGACACTTGTTTAGTTACATATTTTATTAAATACAGTCACATAACAAAGACAAAAGGCATATCTGAAACCAGCAATACAAAATAAAAAAGTAAAATCTTTTCTTTTTTGGTGAGAGTGTCCCTTTAACTATCTGTTTTGTTCAGTACCATACAGAAAGGAGGGTTGTCATTTACCTCAGTTGAACAGACATTTTAACATAATCTTGTGGGTTATTTACCACATTATTGCTTTCGGTTTGTCAACCAATAATACTTATGTGCTGTATTTCTTATTAGTACTGATCACCTGTGACCATGCTTAAAGTTTACAGAATACTGTAACAATTGAATGATTATGTCGCTTTAAGACTTTATCTGGAATAATGCAGGAATAGCTGTTTTCAATTTCAGTATTCCTTCCTAATGATCATGTGCATTTATTCCACCCCCAAAAATGAACTTGTATCCGGTATATGGCAGGGACTAGAGTGTATGGAACACATTAATATTCAAACTGGTATAGCTGTTATGTACATGGTGGTTATCTTTATTTATTTTGTGTAAATGATCTATAATAAAGGGTAATTGAAATGATAGGCTTCTTGACAATATACATAAACTAAGATATATGGCACAAGAGAAATGATCTTCTCAAGCATTATGGGTATGATATGTATAATCCTTTAAATTTGTAATCCTCCATTCAACAACCCTTACCTCGTTAGCCGAGAATGTGTGGTGTATGTACTTTTTTATCGCCAGCATAATAAAGCCAATGGAATGTGTATTAAAACATCTGTATACATTAGTAAACGGATTGAAATATCTACCCAAATCCACTTCACCCGAGCTATGTTCCCTACCATTAGTGTCTTTTTGGCCATTTTGAATGCTGGGAGGTATGTTTAGGAATGTAGTTACTAATGGTATACATCACTGTTGAAATCCTACTGTGATTCTGATCTTTCACAATGCGAGTCTGTGATTATTTCTACTGTGTCTTTTACATGCATTGTAATAAATAAATATAAAGACGCAAATTAGAGGCTCCAACAGCCCAAATTACAATGATAATCACAATGTCTACTATTGCAGACTTGTAATTATTTAGCAAAATGTACATAAGCAAGTGAAGCACAGTATTTTAGAGCAGAATGCTCTCATCCCAGCAAAAATGCATGAGATGTTACGTAGGACTGCAGAACTAAAATCTTAATACCGAGATGAATATTTATAAAGCCAACACTGGAACATTGTGGAGGAAAAGTGCTACATTTGGCACAATTAACATATAGCACTAATACACTATTTCCTTTGATTTTTCCAAATGTATACCTTTGTCTCTGATTGCTCTTGGTCGTGTCTTTCTTTTTATGTTTCATGCACAAACTTCATTCAGATTAGTTTCATTAGCAGAACTTGGCTTCTAAACTGGGCAATAGTTACATGTCTATGTCTGTAGTGTCACTTTTGGCAATTAAGGATGCCCCAATTTCCACCATTGCAATCATTTCTATGTACCTTAGATTATGATCGGTGCACTGTGATTTTAGGACTTTGATTCAAGTATATTTATGCTTAAAGGCTAGTTATGATTTTTACAAGGCTAGCGACATCACATGAATCTTCCATTCATTTGAGTGCATATTACTTTTATAACAGCAGAAGGTGTTCTATAATTATATTGTTAGACTTGGCAAGCAGCACTTTTTAGATCAGAGATGTAAATATTTTTGAAGCTGGATGAAATAGAAATAGCTCTCAAAGTGCTATCCCCCATTTTTTCTCCCTGCTTCTTCTTTTTCATTATACATCCCATCTTCTGACCCGCTGGTGAATCGGAAAAAGCCATGGATGGAATGTCAGCACTACAGTGCATGTGTGATAGTGTGGACCGTCAAACTGACAGTGCTAGTGTGCACGCGCAGAATGCTGTGCAGTAATCATTTCCCAAAAGTCCCAGACACTGGAGAATGTGATCAAAACGGCAGGATTGTGGTCCCGAATACCGCTGTCCTGCCGAGCTCTACCTCTGTCCTGAAAAGCTGGAGAGAGCCTAGAACTCATGACCCATGCAAAGACAGTTGGGAGGCATGTTTTCATCCACATTTTCCTTATTGTAGTTTCCTCCACTATTTTTAAGGTCCATCTCTGACTCTATCGCTGTCCCCACTTTCATTTTACTCATCCTTGACATTTTTCTTTTACAGAATCTTTGTGAACCTCCATGAGAGAAATCTCAATGTATTGTTCCTGGTAAAACACTCTCTAAATTAATATACAACTGGGAAGGTTAATTCAAAATGCATCCCAGGGGTCTTTTAGTATCAGTGGTGTCAACTGTGTCATAGGTTGTCCATCACTCTATTAGATGGTGGGCTGAAAATGAGTTTTGGTACTAGGTGTAAAATGGTGATCACATACATATTACTTGGACTATAGATCTCTATGTATAGCATTAACAACTGTTTTCTTTGTATGCCTTACCAGCTACAGGCAGTGGCAGTAAGGTGGCACCGATGGCAGGCAACATCAAACTCTTCAGGGATAAGTATTTCGATGAGCTATTTCTGTTGCTACATTTGACATGCGCTAGCAATGTAGCATGCTTGCATAGAAATGCACTTTTTTACATTTAATGTTATGCTTGATGGCACTTCAGTGCTATGTGCACTGCTCCAATGAACAGAAGCTTACTGTTTTCATAAAGCATGATATATTACCTTGGTAAAAACTTATATGTAATGTTTTATTTAGAAACAATAGCAACAAAACCTTTACATTACTAAAATTGTAATTGCTGGACTTTGAAAGGAAATTATACTCCTAAATATAAATCTGCCATGTGTCAACTGCCAATAGACATTTAGTAAATACAGACTGTTTCATAAAGAAATAAAATCAACATGTCTGGATAACTGGGTGCAGCCATCTTGCTTAATATGTGGAGGTAACGCTAATAAAGGTAGGTAGGCAATGCAATAGAGCAGCAGGAAATGCTAGCAAAATGCTTGGTTGCATAGGGAGAGGTATTAGCAGTAGGAAGAGGGAAGTGCTCATGCCATTGTACAGAGCACTGGTGAGACCTCACTTGGAGTATTGTACGCAGTACTGGAGACCGTATCTCTAGAAGGATATTGATACTTTGGAGAGAGTTCAGAGAACTAAACTGGTTCATGGGTTGAAGGATAAAACTTACCAGGAAAGGTTAAAGCATCTTAACATGTAAAGCTTGGAGGAAAGAAGTAACAGGGGGGATATGATATAAACATTTAAATACATAAAGGGAATCAACACAGTAAAGGAAGAGAGTATTTTTCAAAGAAGAAAAACTACCACAACTAGAGGACATAGTCTTAAATTAGAGGGGCAACGTTTTAAAGTAATATCAGGAACTATTACTAAACACAGTCAAGGATTTTAAGCATGCGTGGGATAGACACAAGGCTATCCTAGCTATAAGACCGGAAACGGGGGACTAATAATAAAATTGGGCAGACTAAATGGACCGAATGGTTCTTATCTGCCGACACATTCTATGTTTCTATGTTTAATGGCAATATAGTGAATTAAACCAGCTACCCTATTTTATGATTGGTACATATAAAATGTCTTCTAATAAATAATATAAATAACTGTTATGATCTATCCCTCCCAGAAGTTGCATTATAAAATGTTCAAAAAAGACAGAGCAAAATGGCTACACCCAGAAAAGCTTGTTGTTACTATTTTTATGCACTAAACAATTTACTGAAATCCTATTATATATAATTTCCCTACAATTTTCAAAGAAGTTTAAAATGTATAAACTGAACACAAAGTACTATTTTCTGATAATGGGTAATTGTAATGTTATAACAATTCTAAATCCAGTATAGGGCATGCATTAGGTCTGCCGTAATCCATAAGAGGGTCTCTAAATCAAAGGAAAATAAGAACTTGGCACTCAAAACATTGTTTCATATTGGCCACGTTCTAACCCATAAATTACTGGGTCTTCCTGAAGGAACAAAAATAAAATCCTATTGTTTATTTTCCCTGAGGAAGACCCAATATTTATCGGTCAGAATGTGGACACAATGTTTTGTCAATAAAGTATGTTGCTCTTATCATTTTCTTTTGATAATTTTCCATTTGTGGGATGTTAAAGGCCCATCCCACTTCTCTGGCACTCAACGAATATTATTATTTGAGAGTGCTCACCCATAATCTTGACATTTTCTAAATTGGAAGAGCCTAGAGGCTAGATCTTCTATTTCAGTAATAGATGTGGCCAGTCACGAGGGCCAGTCTGTATCTCCAAGTGCTGCACAGCTGGATTCAGCAACATTTAGGCTTGCTTGATTGCATCTCCAATAACTTGCCGCCTATACTGCATACAGATAACGGGTTCTCTTTAATTAACAATTACAAAATTCCTATTTTGTATGGTGTATTAGAGTCACGATCCAAGATGAAAGTGCATGTAGCATGTGAACGGTTACTATTTAATATGCATTGAGAATGAGCACTGCAGGCATAGACTGGTACATCAGTCAAACTCAAATTTTACATTGCTTTCTGATTTTCTCTCTCTCCATGGTTATACCAGGTTATCCACAGTCTTGAATCATATTGTTTGCACTACTTGTTTCCATATTTAATGTTTGCTAAGAGTTTACATTAAATAGAGGAGATTTTAATTACATGAGTGTTTCAGATCACTGAAATGCAGGGTATTATATTGTTTACAAGGCTACAATAAGAACCTTTATAGGTCTCAGATGGAAAAATGAGGAATTTTAATGGAGGAGAGAGAGAAATAACTAACATGTTATCCATAGAGTTTTATTTGCACATTTATTTCTCCTATTCTGCTGTCCTGTAACATCCAAAATTCATAAACCTGATAATTGCTGATTGCATCTTTATTGGCTGTATTGCATCAAATCAAGAAAACAGGTGCATGCTGATGAAATGGGAGATAATGATTGTTCTGAACAGTATACTTATAACGAATAGGACATATTTGAAATGTTGTGATATGTAATTTTATATTTTTATTGATATAGAGGTTTTGCATACAATAGCTGGGATGCATTAACTAGGGAAACAAGCCATTATCTGACAGCTGGAATATTCAGTGCCTATGCTTAGACAAAGTAAATACTGTTCAAATCCATATATACAGTTGTCTTTAACCTTTTCTTAAGTTATTTTTCTTAGTTCTTTCTATTTCAGCAGAGAGGGCTTAATAAGGTGGTTTATATTATTTCTATTTAAAATGTCTACACTCAGTTAAACAGAACTTATTTTATGCTGATAGTTGTTTGTCCTTTACATAATGCTTATTTAAAAACTATATGATTTTTCAGACTTTTTTCAAAAGGTTCCCATACTCTTTATATCAAACATGTAACTTATTCTGCTTTATATTTTATGTGTTTGGTAACTAACTGTAATAAGTTATTTGATAATTTACCTATGGAGAAGCATATGCAAATACAAGCTTTTCCAGTCTCTTCTACTTCTGTGGCACCAATGTGAAAAGTTAAAGAGCTTAAAGGAACATTAACCGGTGTTTAACGTTGTACATTTCCCAGTACAATTAAGTAAACTTTATCGATACATTGGGGTTTACTAACTGCTGTGTCTCAAATGCGAGATGTCAGCACGCGCACAGCCAATCAAAGCGGGGCTCTCTGCTAGTGCAGTGAGAGACCCTCGTTTTTGCATGGAATCAGCAGGGAGGACCAAGTTAACGTCCCCCCTGCTGATCCCATGCAAAAATGAGTGTCTCTCTCTGCGCTAGCAGAGAGAGACAGTCGCCGACCCGACAGCTGCCTGCTTACTATGGAAGCATGACAGCTGTCGGTCAGGGTATAAACTGGCATGTACTATCAAGTACACGCCTGTTCATCCTCATACTAGGGACAACTAACTTTTCACTTGTGCTTCTATATTAGAAGCACAAGTGAAACAAAATGTTTAGTGTCCCTAATATATTAGAATATATTCTTGATTTTTGAATTCCAAATTGTTAATTGTATCTATTATTTTGTTTAAATTATTATTATCAATAGTGACTAAAATGAATGATCCTTTCCTCCATCCCAACACACCAAATACAACAACCAGTTAGCAAAGATCACTTGTTACATTAAGAAAAATTGACAACATAAAACTAATGGTCCATAAAGACCCAATATGGCTTTTGATTAAACAACACTATTAAAAATTCATAGGTGCCAGCCAAGAACAATGAACAAATCCTGCTGTCTGCTCATCATAAGCAATGTGACAATATTTGAGCACTCTGTTCATCTTTGTATAAATTATATATGGATTTGATAATTTGTATGTGAGGATAAGCTTGCAAAAATGACATAAAATGGGAGGATGTAAGAATTATCGTGTAGGTGTAAGAATAATCCTGAGTACAAAGCTAGAACGCACTGGAGGCTAAATGAAACCTTACTTAATAATGAACCTAATCTAGAAAAACTAACTTCAGAAATAGAAGATTTCTTGAAAGTAAAAGACAACGGAGCCTGCTCATGTTCCACACTGTGGTGGCCCTTAAGTGAGACAGCTGTTCGTTAAACTTGGCTCAAGAATGAAAAGAATAGAAATACAAATCTCCCAGAGCTACAAGCAGATTTGGTAAAACTTGAGAGACTGAATAAACTTCGGTTTGACCCTCTATGGGCATCTGAGATCCTAAAAATTAGGAAGGGTATAATAGATACAACATATGCAATGGTAAATAAGGAAATAAACACTCTAAAACAAAAATGATACCATGGTAGTAATAGAATCTACTCACTAGGAAACTTCAGAAGAACTCCAGAAACACAATAATAAAAAAGATCACAGCTGGGGGTGCAACCCACATAACACCTAAAGGGATAGCAAAGGCATTTGCTGCATATTATTCAAAACTGTATAACTTTCAAATTTCCTCTCCCTCAGTGGAAGGTACAAGCAAATTCCTAGATACCCTTAATCTATGGAAGATATCACAAACTAACCTTGATATGTTAAATAGTCCTTTTACTCTAATAGAGATCAGAAATATAATCAAGAACGTGAAAATTGGAAAGGCACCACGTCCTGATGGTTTTTCAGCTATATTTTACAAAAGATTTGAACCTATCATTGCCCCTCTACTCTTGAGGACCTTTAATGAATTTTCTAATGATAGCCACATCCCGAAGGAGATGCTTATTGCAAGGATTACCCCTATTCTGAAAGCAGGAAAGGACCCATCATTGATATCTAAATATAGGCCCATATCACTTATTAATTCAGATATAAAAATATATTCAAAAAATTGGGCAGATCGTTCAAACTTAGTCATCACAAAAATAGTCCATTATGACCGATCTGGATTTGTGCCGGAAAGGAGCTCTTCAAAGAATGCCCATAGAAGCTTGAATCTCATATTTAGACTAAATTCTGTCAAAATCGACTCAGTTCTGCTGGCTTTAGATGCAGAAAAGGCCTTCAACAGGGTAAACTGGAATTATAGGTACTTTTAAAAACAACACAATGAAACTATTCTCCTATCTAAAAGCAAAAGTGGTAGGTCCCCTCTTTGAGTCTTCCAAAATTACTATCAGCAACAGCACTAGACAGGGGTGCCCCTTAGCACCCCTGCTTTATGTGCTGACAATATAACCTCTAGCAGCAATGATAAAACAAGACCCACAAGTGGGGGGAGTTCCAGCTGGCCCTTTCAAGGCTAAAATAATACTTTATCTTACGATCTCCCCAGCCACTGTCTCTGCCGGCAAGCAAGGTATTTTTTTCTTAAAGGGCTTTTTTTTTCCGTTTTGTGCTGCCCCTTAATGGAGCGGCACTTGCCTTGTTTGCCTCACGCTAAATACAGCGCTGGTTGTGATTGGTATATGCTATAGTTTAAGACTCTGTGGAGCTGCTGCTTGTTGTGTATGTACTAGAGCAGACCTGGGCATCTTACGGCCTGCGGGCCACATCCGGCCCTTTGTGCGTCCCTGTCCGGCCCCGGCCCGCGTGAGGCAGGGCCGATCCTGGGCGGGTGCACGGGGTGCACCGCGCCCAGGCGCAAGGGAGGAGAGGCGCTGTAGCAGGGAGCTCTCTCCCTGCCATCCTCCTCCTTGTTAATCCAAGAACAGCGCGAGGGGGGGGGGGGGGGGTTAAAATAAAAAAAGAAAGGAAGTGTCTGTGGAAGTGTGTGTGAATGTGTATAAGTGTGTATGTGTGTGTCAATGTGTATAACTATGTGTGTGTTACTGTCTGTGTAAGTGTATGTACATGAGTGTCTGTGCAAGTGTATCCTGTGTGTAAAGGTGGCTGTGTGTGTATTTATGTATGTGTGACAGTGTGTATAAGGGTGTCTGTGTAAATGTGTGTTTGTGTGACTGTGTGTATTTATGTATGACTGTGTGTATTTATGTATGTGTGACAGTGTGTATAAGGGTGTTTGTGTAAATGTATGTCTGTGAGGGTGACTAAGTGTGTAACTGTGTTTGTGTGACTGTGTGTGTTTATGTATGACTGTGTACAAGAGACCAGCACGGGGAACAGAAAGATAGAGATGGAAAAAGATATAAGGGGATGAGGGGAGAGACAGACATGGGGTATGAGTGGCGAGAGAGAGACAGACATGGGGTATGAGTGGCGAGAGAGACAGACATGGAGTATGAGTGGCGAGAGAGAGACAGACATGGGGTATGAGTGGCGAGAGACCGACAGACATGGGGTATGAGTGGCGAGAGAGAGACAGACATGGGGTATGAGTGGCGAGAGAGAGACAGACAATGGGTATCAGTAGCGAGAGAGAGACAGACATGGAGCATGAATGGAAAGAGAGAGAGACATGGAGCATGAGTGGAGAGAGACATGGAGCATGAGTGGAGAGAGAGACAGACATGAGGGAATGGGGAGAGAGAGAGACAGACATGAGGGTACGGGGAGAGACACATATTGAGCAAAATTTTATTGAAATATTGTCGATGTGGCCCTCCAGCAGTGCTCGGGTTGCTCATGCGGCACACGGTAAAAATGAATTGCCCACCCCTGTACTAGAGGAATCAAGGTTAATCAAATGACAATTGCATTTCAGGAGCAGATAACATGTTTCATTTTTTGTGTCTATTTAGATGTCTATATTAACTTAGAAATTAATTTCTATACATGAACGAAAAAGGATGGTCCAAAATTGTTGTGCTTCTTGTGAACGAATATGAAATATGGTAATATTTATGTGCACAGACATGTTTGTTTTACAACAGTATGATTTGTGTATAAGAGAAAAGATGAAACTCAGGAGCAGGAATCAAAAAGGGACATGTGATTAATTAGGGAACAATGACCTATTCCAGAGCTCAGCAACAGAAGATCTTCATGCTGGAATGAGAGTCCTATCAAACTGAGAGTGTTATAACATTGTTGCACAGCCCTTGGATAGACATATCTGCAAATAGTAGAAACAAATAATTGTAAAATAAATATCTAGTCAGTATGTACACGATTGATTCAGGGAATGTATGGAAATCAGCTGCTTCATTTTGGTTTCTTATTAAAGTGTGTGAAAGCTGCTTTCATTTCCTCTCTGTTCAACACTTTGTTCTGAACCTTCACCCAGGTTTTCAACACTTCTGTCAGTTTACTGTGTGTACAAACTCCTATTTTCTCTATGGCTTTTACATGTCTTTTCATATACAGGTTGAGTATCCCTTATCCAAAATGCTGGGGACCAGAAGTATTTTGAATAACGGGTCATTTCATATAATGGATAATTTTCACCAATATGATATATTAAAGCCTCTCGGCACTCATGAAATACAGTAGTATCAATAGAAATACTGTATATAGCAAATAAACCACTTTTACTGTTATGTATCTGTGAAGTGAGGCATCATTGGGAACCTGCCGTTGGCGTGTTAGGCCTGCACACGTGCAATTGTATTTCCCTTTGTGGCTGTGAGGGAATCTGGACATGCATGGAAAGGCTATTTCATAGCTTAAGAGGGCTAGACACTGATAAACTGTTCTACGCTTGCATTCTGCCAGGTGTGTTTTGGAATTTGCGACTTGTGGCAAAATATGATTTTTTTTGGGAGGGGGTTATGTATTTCTGGATAAGGGATATTCAACCTGTATTGCAATATGTTTTTATATATGTAAAATACTGTGACTTGTATTGAGTTATCTTCACACATAACACAATTTGTTTTAAGGAATTTATACAGTTGTTACCAGTTTAAGTTACCAAGGGTACTTTGTCTCTTTCCTCTTTGGAAGCCAGCACTGATCTGGGAAAACAGCAAGACAGATATGTGTCATTGAACAACCTTACTAAAGTAGCAACATTCCTTCAAAAGCCATCTCAGGCAAGACTGGCCAGCCAACCACAGTGCTTCCATGTCGGTGGTAGGAGTGAAGCTTATTAGATGTCAGTATACTCCATTTGAAGTCTGGTATAATTTTGCTTTTCAAAATGCTTGCAGCTCTTACTAAAGAGCAAATAAAATGTGTTTTTATTTATGGCCACCATGTTTGATTGTTTTGGTTTTATTTTACAACAATGGATTGTGTACCTTATATTAAATGATTATAATTAAATTATATTAAATCATTGAATTAAGTTATATGTTGTCATCATTTTATATAACAATGTTTTATCTGTCGTCTGAACATTGTTCAGAGATTAACAGGCAATATATAATTAACAAAATTCTGAGAGAAATGTGTTTTAAATGTGCCTCTGCTGCCTCTGGTTCATAGCATCACCTTTTTTTTATATATTGTTTTATATGGAAAGAGTCCACTTCAGTTGAGAAACTGTGTTTGCATTTAGTGCCACAAGGTGATGTCATAAAGCGAGACACTGCAACATGAGGACACTTTGCATTAAATGCATTTCTTTGCAATTTTGACAACTTATAAATATATTTATGCTTTGCATTACCGCTGTTAATGTTTTGGATGTTGTTTACATATTATCTTAAAGAGCTTCTTTCTAACAGAAAACCCCATCCATTTAGACCTGTGAATTATTGCAATACTTTAGTAGAGACGTTTTTTTCTAATAATATAATTTATAGTAATGCTGCATAAAATAGTGTGAGTTGTTTTTGGTTCTACTTCCCATTCAGCTTTATAATATACCGTATTTGTTCAAATATATACGACGACCATGATTATAAGTCCAAAGATATATACAATGAAAGTGGAGGGTGCGCTCAATAACCCCCACCAAAGGAAATGGCAATAGGAAATGCTGATATTTGCCTTAAATAGAGGTTGCTCTTGAACAGAACAGATGGTCACGAATATCAGATGGGAATATGCAAAAGAAGAAACAAAGCAAAAAAGCATAGAGTAGTACAGCCACAATATACTAGACAGAGTAGTAGGTGTGGACAATTGCACTCACAAACTTGCATGAATGTAGGGCTCATCTATTGCAGATGTTTGTTTCTTTGTATATATCTCCAAACACGCATGATTATAAGTCGACCCCCCACATTTTGGATATTCCTTTAGGAAAAAAATTAAAAGCCTGAATATAAGACTACCCAATAGGAAAAAAGTTTAACTTGTATATATTCACATGTAAATAGCTTTTTCATATTTAATGAAAAAATGCATTTCTTGTTTTTATTTCCATTTATTTGCCCATCTGCCCCCAGACGTAGCCAATGCATCGCCCCAACAGCCATCTTCCCCCAGACGTATCCAATGCTGCCCCTACCCCCCCCCCACAGACTTACGCAATGCGGCCTCCCCCGCCCTCAGACTTAACCACTGCTGCCTCTCCCCCCTCCCTCAGACTTGCCCAATGCTGCCTCTCCCCCTCCCCCAGACTTGCCCAATGCTGCCTCTCCCCCTCCCTCCCCCAGACTTGCCCAATGCTGCCTCTCCCCCTCCTTCCCCCAGACTTTCCCAATGCTGCCTCTGCCCCCTCCCTCCCCCAGACTTGCCCAATGCTGCTTCTTCCCTCTCCCCCAGATTTGCCTAATGCTGCCTCACCCCCAGATTTTCCCAATGCTGCCTCTGCACTTATTGCGCAGACATCCACCAGCTGCTTGCGAGGGGGATCTAGGTCTTTTTGAGGTCTGATTATAAGACGAAACTCGAATGTAAGATGAGGGGCATTTTTCAGAGCATTTGTTCTGAAAAAGACCTTGTCTCATATTCGAGTAAATACGGAAACAAAATTCTTTATAATATTTAGTAAACAGAATTTCATGAATCAAAGTGTGCAATGAACCACTACAGTTTAGTGGAAACCTAATTCATGATAACAGAGCAGGGTCTTTGTAAACACCCTTTAAACTGTTCCACTAAACCATCTTCAAGCGAGCTTGTCCCCAGGCAAATGTATATATTAAGCTGTATCCTTATCTCAAGTTATCTGTAGCCACATGTAACATGTCTGTCCAGATCCACCAATATGGAGGCGACATGGATGTGCTCTTCTGTCTCCAAAAGGTTCTCTCATTATTTCGACCCCTATGCGTTCATCATAGAAGGGATATGCTGAGACATACCAGGAAGGAATGACACTAAATGGCTTGATAATATTATTAAGTTACATTTACTGGTAATTTTACTAATCTTTTTATCCTCAATAAAGTAATACCTAGTCCTTTTTAGATGACAGGCACACTTTATTATAGTTCTTTGATATTTCCGTTATCTGTCTGTCTGCTTGTAACACAGCAGTTGTTTCTCTTTAATTAATAGATTGTTATGGAATTCTAAACATGTATTGTTTTCCTCTTCAATTCACAGATAAAGCAAAATAAATTAAGTTGTGTGTCTTACTGGGATCATAGAAAAGCCTGACTCTTGCCCCAGCACAGAGATTAAACTTGAAGATTTATTTCACTGTTCTGCCAATTGTCACTCTATCACTCACATACACGAACCCTTGTCTACCTAATTTCTTCCTTTTTTCCGATTTCAGCTCAGTAATGAGAAACTCCTGCCTTGGTGCACATTTCTCAGTCACAAGCACATAACTACATCCAGGAAAGTGATGTTCTAGCACGGATTACCATTTTGTTTACGTGTTTTTGACATTCGTTTTTCCCGTTTAAGGGCAAGTGTGTTTTGTTGGTATTTTGTTTTGGTGTTTTACAAAAAAGTAACCCTTTGTACTTGACAATTGGATAGATTTATTTTTATCAGGCCATTCACATAATGAAGGATGAAATTCCATAACTAGGCCCTGTGAAGATTCTCACCTGCTATTCAATGAGCAAAACGGGAATTAATGGCTCCTGAGTTGGATAGTGCATAACTCAAGTCAGCAGAATGAACCAAAAATAGTACATGCAAATTCACAATAACGATTTGTTTAGAGTATTAATTGTATTTGAATATTTGGTATTTGAGTCCTATGAATACATATCACTATTAAATGTACATGGTTGACTGGAAGAATATTAGACTGAGAAGGAGAGCAGACCACACAGATATTCACAGATAGGAAGTTCCAATATCAAAGGAGAAGATAAGGAGAAGGATAATAAGCTGAGGTTTTATTAGCAGGAAAGGGGAGGTGTCTATGTGAAGTAATGTATAAAATGAATTGTAGTTACTTGAAATCATATTTTTATTATTATGTTAACGCTCCACAAGGTTCCATTGCTGTTACCTGGTTATGTTTTACAGATGCCAAAACATGTGCAGTATTTCTGTTTTGATGCAGATGTAGCTTTAAATGTGTGGGTTGTATTGTAATGTATTACATAAATTATTCCCTTAATAGAGTCCTGGACTTTCCATATAATGCACTCCTCAAATCAATTTTCAGTATCACTGGTGACATTTTAATCTCTGTTACATTACCAAGATCATTATTAAACAGAAGTTTAAAACACTATTACATTTAGCTGCAGATGTAGAATAATCCTTTTGGCGTGCTTTGTGTGTACATTATCTTTTCTGTTTGTTGCAAATTATTAAGTCAGTCATAGCCCTTTGAGGCATATCTTCTCATTAGCATAATTTTAGTGAAGTCAGTTTTTCGGAAATCTAGAACTTATGACTAAATCCCACATGTTACTTACCACAATATCTGATCTCATATCTCCATTAATGAATATTAGATCTAATATTCTTATGAGTTGACTACTTGTTTTAGAGATATTGCCCGTAGTACTCCTGGCACAACCATGATGATGACTTCCTCCTTCAATGTAATTTTAGCTATTTCCTTAACTAATAGAATATATAAGTCTTGTAGTTAGGGTTGCCACCTTTTCCTCAAAAAAATACCGGCTAAGCGAGGGTGGAGCCTAAAATGGGCGGAGTCACACTGCGGAGTCACTTGATGTCTCCAGATTAATCTTCAGGCCCCTTGGTATAGGTACCGGGTGCCTGCAGCTCAATTTTGGATATCCTGAAGCACATATCCGCTGATATCAGTAACCCCTCATCTCCCCTTGTGTCTCTCTTTCCCTCATCTCCCCTTGTGTCTCTCTTTCCCTCATCTACCCTTGTGTCTCTCTTTCCCTCATCTACCCTTGTGTCTCTTTCCCCCATCTCCCCTTGTGTCTCTTTCCCCCATCTCCCCTGGTGTCTGTCACTTTGCCTCATCTCCTCCTGTGTCTCTCTCTCTCCCCCATCTCCCCTTGTGTCTCTCTATTTCCCCCATCTCCCCTTGTGTCTGTCTCTCTTTCCCCCATCTCCCTTTTGTCAGTCTCTTTCCCTCATCTCCCTTGTGTCAGTCTCTTTCCCTCATCTCCCCTTGTGTCAGTCTCTTTCCCTCATCTCCCCTTGTGTCTGTCTGTTTCCCCCATCTCCCCTTGTGTCTGTCTGTTTCCCCCATCTCCCCTTGTGTCTCTCTCTTTCTACCCATCTCCCATTGTGTCTGTCTCTATGGGGCGTGTAGATGAAGGGACAAGAATCCAGACTCTATTACAGTGGTATAAAGTCATTAACATAAAACATGTTTATGTCACTGAAATATGAAAAGGGTTTCATTGCAAAGTGCCTTTGCCATAAGGTCAGGTCCCACTTATCCCCTACATATGTTGTGCATGTAACACATGACTCTAGAAGTTCAGAAATCAAAGGGTTAATGTAAAAGATATAAGCAGTAATCAAAGAACTCACAGTTATTGATATGTTGTACTATTCTGCTCTTCCTGAGGTGAAATAAATAAAGATATATACATATATTTAAAAGCAAAATAGGAAATATATATGTGTATAATATATATTTAGCACAAAGAGCACATTCATGCCTGGTTGTCTATATATATATTCTTTATTTATTTATTTAATATTTTATTTGTAGGGGATAGGTGGGACCTGAGATTATGCCAAAGGCACTTTGCAATGAAACCCTTTTCACATTTCAATGATATATTGATATTGTTTTTTACATATATGTCTTTAAATATGTGTGTGAGTAAAAAGATAAATGTGCCCTATGTTACCAGAGGCATTGTTTTTTTTATGTGCTCCCTCTGTATATATATCTTTTTGAGTCATTTTTAGACAAAATTCAGTATAAAAGCATCAATATTGAAGGGTTACTTGGTAAATCACAACACTCCCTGATCTATAAAATATAATTATATGCATGTTTGTCTTTTTACATAAATTATATATATAACACTCAAATAATATTTCAAAAGACAAATATGCATATAATAATATTTCATAGATCAGGGACTGTTGTGATTTTCCAAGTTCTCCTCAGTAATATTATACAGGGCCGATCCTAGGGTGACGGCCGCCTGGGTGCAGGTTTTCCTTTGGCGCACAAGGGTGGGCGTGTCTATATTATGAACTCCTCCCCTTTAGACATTTCTGTTCCAGACATGCCGATTTCAATATTGGGGAGAGAGGGAGGGAGAAAACTTTCTTTTAATGTAAAGGACCAACGTTTATTTTAAATAAAGATATATATTTTGCAATAATACTGTGTAGTGGTTTTATTTATTTCTATGATGCTCAGCCAGCAATGGGAGATTTTTTGCTGGCTAGCAGAATGAGTTTTAACTACCGTTCCCATGATTCCCAACCAGCCAAAGTCTCTCATTAGTCTGGCTGAGCATCATTGGAAAAAAAGTTCACAAGGATTGATAAATAATACTCCACCAAGTCAGTCACTCTCTCTCCCCATACCCTCATGTCTGTCTGTCTCTCCCCATACCCTCATGTCTGTCTGTCCCTCCCCATGCCCTCATGTCTGTCTGTCTCTCCCCGTACCCTCATGTCTGTCTCTCTCTCCACTTATGCTCCATGTCTCTCTCTCTCCACTCAGGCTCCATGTCTCTCTCTCCACTTATGCTCCATGTCTCTCTCTCTCCACTCAGGCTCCATGTCTCTCTCAATCTCCATTCATGCTCCATGTCTGTCTGTCTCTCTCCACTCATACCCGTCTGTCTCTCTCTCGCCACTCATACCCCATGTCTGTATCTCTCTCGCCACTCATACCCCATGTCTGTCTCTCTCTCGCCACTCATACTCCATGTCTGTCTCTCTCTCGCCACTCATACCCCATGTCTGTCTCTCTCTCGCCACTCATACTCCATGTCTGTCTCTCTCTCGCCACTCATACCCCATGTCTGTCTCTCTCTCGCCACTCATACCCCATGTCTGTCTCTCTCGCCACTCATACCCCATGTCTGTATCTCTCTCGCCACTCATACCCCATGTCTGTCTCTCTCTCTCGCCACTCATAGCCCATGTCTGTCTCTCCCCTCATCCCTTATATCTTTTTCCATGTCTATCTTTCTGTTCCCCATGCTGGTCTCTTGTACACACAGTCATACATAAACACACACAGTCACACAAACACAGTTACACACTTAGTCACCCTCACAGACATACATTTACACAGACACCCTTATACACACTGCCACACATACATAAATACACAGAGTCATCCATAAATACACAGTCACACAAACATAGTTACACACTTAGTCACCCTCACAGACATACATTTACACAGACACCATTATACACACTGTCACACATACATAAATACACACACAGCCACCTTTACACACTTAGACACAGGATACACTTGCACAGACACTCATGTACACACACTTACACAGACAGTAACACACACATAGTTATATACATTGACACACACATACACATTCACACACACTTTCTTTCTTTTTTTATTTTAACCCCCACCCCCAAACTGTTATTACCTCCTCCTCCTTGTTAATCCAAGCACAGTGCAACGGGGGAAAGTTCCGCCCCCATCGCGTTCTGTGATTGGCTGCAGGGAGGAGGACGTTCTCTATGGTGTCTTGGCAGATACTCCTCCCTGCAGCTGCCAATCACAGAACGCGACGGGGGCGGAGCTTGCATCCGTCGCGCTGTGCTTGCTTTAACAAGGAGGAGGACGGCTAAAACGCCTCTCCTCCCGTGCGCCTGGGCGCGGGGCACCCCGTGCACCCGCCCAGGATCGGCCCTGATATTATATTATGGATTGCACACAGTAAACCCCTAGTCTCATGTGATGTGACCCATCTATAAATGTGTGTGTATCAGGGCTGGGTGTCACTTCAATCTTACCTTCCATTCCAGGGCAGGTGCTGTGCTGTCTGCTGACACTGGCATATCATCCTTCACCTCCTCTCCTCCACGTGTGTGTATCCGTGCACACTGCCAGCATGCAGGAAATGACTGTGACTGTGAAACACCCGCACCTTAAAGGGGCGGCAACGGAATCAGAAAAAAAAAACGGCTACTGCATTGCCGGTATGTAACACATGCCAGCTCCGGCTCCTGAGAGCCGATTACCGGCTGGGCCGGTAAAATACCGGCTGGGTGGCAACCCTACTTGTAGTTGTCCAGGGGAGATCACACCTACATGATTACCGAATTCTAGCCTAACCCAAACTGTCTCTAAAATCAGTTCACTAACTTGCATTGTATGCTATCTTTCACATACAGGGCTACCCTCACCCCCATTGTTGTCCTCTCTGTCTTTTCTGTATAAAGAGTACCCTGGTATTGCTGTGTCTCAGTTATTTTTCTCATAATACCATTACTGTCCCCTGTAATGGCAACTAGATCTGCATTCTGAGATGTCATTATTGCCACAAGTTTCTGGATCTTATTTCCTAGACTGTGAGCATTTGTAGACATGAATCCGAAGGATCAACAAGAAAATCAGAGCTCCAAGTTTTAGAGCCAGTCGGATCACTGGTGTTGATCCAAGAAGCCCCCATTCAATCTACTCAAAGAGCACCTAAGTGATCTCAAAACCCCGGATACTTCTATGGGAAGAACTTTGGCGTATTTTGGGGCTATTTGAAGAGGACCTCAGCTATTAAGGAAATATCGGAAGCCCTCCCATAGAAGTCAATTGGAGGACTCCAGAAATGGACCAACATTAAATAAAATTTAAATGTATAAAAAAAATATTAAACCATGATACATTAAATATATTTGTAAATAAATATAAAATAATATTTTAATAAAACTTGAAAATGCTTAAATTAATGTAGATATACTATTATAATATATAGCATTAATAATAGTATTTAAATATGTTTGTGTTTGAAATATGTTTACTTTATTTCTTCTATACTTTTCTGTTCAATTCTCCTGTTAAAAGCTGGAGAATTGAACTGCCCAAAATTTGGCAATCTCTGCCGATTTCATGGGGGTTTGGTTATTTATGAGGAAGCGAAATCAATAGTATTTCTCTGTCCGACTCCCTCCAAAACCAAATGTGACCGAAAGCCAGCTCGAATTTGGCAGTAATTGCCCTGATCTGTTTTGACTTTGGTCCAGATTGAAGCATATTGAGAAGAATTTTATGTTTGTCATTTGTCTACCTACTTGTCACAAGTACTATCTGTCCTCGCTTAGCGGGGTAAACAGACGGATGATTTATGACCCTGTTTCCCCCCACCAAGATTAAAAGCCTCCATAGTATACCTCTGAACTGCTCACCAAGAACATTCTAGGAAATGGTCCAGGCGCCAATACTAATGCCAATACCCATACTATTCCTTTGGGTTATCCCTGTTTCCCATGTTGCGGAAACAGCAACTCATTGTTAAAATTCCTAGGGTTTAAAAAACCCAAAACTTTAAATCTTAGTCGATATTAAGTTATACCGGTTAAGTTATTAACTGAGGCAGTAAATTTTTTCATAGATCAAAAAAGAAATTTGTAATGTGTTTCCGTTCTCTGGATTTTAAATGGGACAGGAAAGCCTATAAATGCTCTTTATGAGATCTGCACCATGCACTACAGTATATATCATCAGCCGATGTATGGAACTATTTTGCATACATTTGGCAAAAAAAGGTGTGAGTGACTGACTAGTAGTTTGTACCAGGTATATAGAGGCTAGGCGTCCAACTGTTTTCCCCCAGCTGCTGCAGAACTACAAACCCCATAATTCCCCACTAGTTTTTTAGAATGGCAGGTACTTATGGTCGCGGTAGCACAAAAAAAGTTGGAGGGCCGCAGTTGGACGCCTAGGATCTAGAGGGAGCTGTGTCAAGGACCATTAGAAAATCAATACTCATTCCCCCTTAGAGAGGGCAGTGGGATTAGCATAGTTTTCTGTCACTGTATAATACTTCATTCAGAGATCTAGAACTATGGACTCACCCTCAATTATTTGTCCAATGGTTCTATGATAGTTGAATCACAACTGATAATGTTGTATCAAAAATCAGAAAGTATTTTCCATCTCCACTGGTAATGGCTATTTTCTTTCAGTTCTCTTATCTGTTCACCACAGTTCAATGTATAGCAAATAGACCAACCGAGGGCCTCGCTGCCAGCTGGATTTCCATTTAAACCTAGATACTCTTATTCAATCAAGGTAGTACTATAAAACAGTTAATAGCAGAATGTTAGATTAAAATACAACAATTGTAATATTTAATAAAAGCAATATCAATATAACAATGAATGCAGTTTGTTCACTTAATATTCAAATATTGAGGATTTTTTTATGATGACAAAATGAAAACAGTAAAACAGTACAGTAATGCAGTAATGTACAGTCCGAATGATTAAATAACAATATCCATTGAATACATTTGGTGATATTTATGTTATATATATTCCTACAAAACGAAATGTAACATTAATAAACGAGACAGAACAGATTAGCAAATTATCCTGGTAAACCATAATGCTGTAATAATCATTGCGACATGACTAGAAAACCTATTATTATCTCAATTTACTTTGTTTCCAGTAATAAACAAGTGTGTTATTACAACTTCTGCAAAGGAATACAAATTATCTGGGAAAAAGTTAAAAGAAAGTGAATAAAGGTTGGGGAAAGAAATAAGATTATTAAAGGGAGAAAATATACTACTTGTTACATTTCGCTTAGACATAACAAAGACTGAATGTAAGGTGTGCATGATTATTTATTTACCTATTAAAATGATTACCACCTTTTTCTTTCTTGCTTACTGTCAAACAAATTATTATGGGATGGATTTGTAATAGACAAAGAAAATAATGTATGGTTACACATATATATTTGAGCAGGATTGGATAGGGCTGGTCCAACATGGTGCTGTAAAATGAAAAGAAATACACTAATGGAGAAAAAATTGAGTCACAGATCATGTTTTAAAGATGAAGGTTATGGATTTCTGGCGACAGGAACATAGCTTGTTGAGTGGTACCTGGTCACAATTCTCACCTAGGAATTAGCAATATGTAACTAGAAATGACTGTTGTAAAACATTCTCTTCAATGTAAGAAAATATATGCCATTTGTGAGGTTTAATATTAATCTCACAAGGACACTTGGGATGTCTCTATGTACAATAATGATTGGATTTATGCTCTAATTTCCTCCTGTATTGATTGTAAAAGATTCTGTTTGCTCTCTCGAAATGACAGTGTTCTATTTATTTTTAGAAACCATATGAGAAAGAGCTTTTCTTTATTTGGGAAAGGCAAACTATTTTCAGCTCAAGATTTTCTGTATTAAAAAATATATGCTTCACCTCCAGTTCACCGGCTTGTTGGTCTAGTAGCTACACTTTCAGAATTTTTTTATTTCTCCTAGGGAGCTGTTTATTGAGGAACTTAGCCACGACTGCTTGATGAATGGTGCTCCGATTGTATGCCATTCAAAAGCTAGTCTCATTATGGACTAGCAAATGACAAAACAGCACTCCACGGCAGTAGAGAGAGCCAGATTAGCAAGTCTCTCTCTCATTGGTGTGTGGGTGTGTCAATCAGACTGCACTCCCCGTTGGAGGTGTATTCGGCCCCACATATACACAACACCAATGTTAGGAAACTGTGTCTGATAAAAATATGTATGGGATTGTTTAGTCCTTCTTACCCATGTTACATCTTGGCATTTATTGCAAAATTAAATGAAACAAACTACTTCTTTTCATCCTAGAAAGTTTAAATTATTCAACCAGTTATTTTCAGTTGGTCAATTGGCAACATCCAGTAAGATTACCTGAATTTTCATAAAAGCCTATGCAGATTTAGCCTGTTCATGCCAAAGGACATGTTTAAATACCAGTGACAATGCCAACTGCATTTGTTATAGGTGGCATATGATCACTGTGATTTGGGTATGATCAATGATTGGTTATATGTCCCAGAAGCACCAGAAGCAGGCTTCTCATTTAGATCCAACTTATATATACATCTGATTCGACTGCAAGAACAATTTTTTTGATGTGTAAATAAACATCAGATTGAGGTTTGGGATTAAAGTGACACTTTAACTTTTGCTTTATTATTTTTCAAAGAGCAAATTGTTGGGGTAAAATAGTATCCACAAATATTAAAAGTACATAGGCTTCAATGTAAAGTATGCCAGCAGATCCTAGTGGCCAAATATCACTTCCTATTCATTCAGTAATAATCATTATAACAATAACTTTTTCTTTTGGCAAAATATCCTAATTAGTCCTCTATTTATCCATTTGTGCTGAAAATAAGTGTGGCACTATAGCAACAGGTACAGAAGATAATTTAGTTCTAGTTTCCTGATCAATTTGCTGACTAACCTTTCAGTCAGTGACTGAAAATAGCATCCATCTTGAAACAGAAATAGTTGCTTTGTTTAACATACTATTCCTTTGGGTTATCCCTGTTTCCCATGTTGCGGAAACAGCAACTCATTGTTAAAATTCCTAGGGTTTAAAAAACCCAAAACTTTAAATCTTAGTCGATATTAAGTTATACCGGTTAAGTTATTAACTGAGGCAGTAAATTTTTTCATAGATCAAAAAAGAAATTTGTAATGTGTTTCCGTTCTCTGGATTTTAAATGGGACAGGAAAGCCTATAAATGCTCTTTATGAGATCTGCACCATGCACTACAGTATATATCATCAGCCGATGTATGGAACTATTTTGCATACATTTGGCAAAAAAAGGTGTGAGTGACTGACTAGTAGTTTGTACCAGGTATATAGAGGCTAGGCGTCCAACTGTTTTCCCCCAGCTGCTGCAGAACTACAAACCCCATAATTCCCCACTAGTTTTTTAGAATGGCAGGTACTTATGGTCGCGGTAGCACAAAAAAAGTTGGAGGGCCGCAGTTGGACGCCTAGGATCTAGAGGGAGCTGTGTCAAGGACCATTAGAAAATCAATACTCATTCCCCCTTAGAGAGGGCAGTGGGATTAGCATAGTTTTCTGTCACTGTATAATACTTCATTCAGAGATCTAGAACTATGGACTCACCCTCAATTATTTGTCCAATGGTTCTATGATAGTTGAATCACAACTGATAATGTTGTATCAAAAATCAGAAAGTATTTTCCATCTCCACTGGTAATGGCTATTTTCTTTCAGTTCTCTTATCTGTTCACCACAGTTCAATGTATAGCAAATAGACCAACCGAGGGCCTCGCTGCCAGCTGGATTTCCATTTAAACCTAGATACTCTTATTCAATCAGACTGTGTCTTCCTCTGCAATTGTCCCATACTTATGTACAGTTTTGCTCATCTATACATGCAGGGCCGGCCTTAGGGGTGTGCGACCTGTGTGAGCGCAACACTCCAGGGGGCGCCCTCCCGTAAAAAAATAAAAAAAAGCCGGTAGAGACACTGGCTGGGGGAGATCAAAAGATCCCCCTTCACCAGCCCTCTGCTCGGCAAGCTCTGCTAGATCCCGGGAGGGGGCGGAGCGAACCGACTGAGAGGTGTAGCTCCGCCCCCACCCTGTGAAGCAGAGCAGCGTCTGCTTCACGGGGAACCACTGGCAGCATGAGAGAGTGCTGCTCGGCTCCCCATGCTTGCATTAAGCATGGGGAGCCGAGCAGCACCTTCTCTTGCTGCCCATGGCTCCCTGTAATGCAGACTGTGCACGGCATCACAGGGTGGGGGCGGAGCTACAACGCTGTGCCGGTTAGCTCCGCCCCCTCCCTGGATACAACTTTGCAGGCAAAGGTAGGGGAGGGGGGAGAGAGAGGCAGAACAGGGGTTAGGGGGGAGACAGACAGAACAGGGGCAGGGGGGGAGAGACAGAACAGGGCTAGAGAGAGATAACGGGGAGGGGGAGAGAGAGACAGAACAGTGGATGGGGGAGAGACAGAACAGGGGAGGGGGGAGAGAGAGACAGACAGAACAGGGGCAGGGGGGAGAGACAGAACGGGGGGAGAGAGAGATAACAGGGGGAGGGGGGAGAGAGAGCCAGAACAGTGGATGGGGAGAGCCAGAACAGTGGATGGGGGAGAGACAGAACAGGGGATGGGGGAGAGACAGAACAGGGGAGGGGTGAGAGAGAGAGACAGACAGAACAGGGGCAGGAGGGAGAGAAGAACTGGGGTGGGAGAGAGATAACAGGGGGAGGGGGGAGAGACAGAACAGGGGAGGGGTGAGAGAGAGAGACAGACAGAACAGGGGGAGGGTGGGACAGAACGGGACGGGGGGGAGAGACAGAACAGGGGACGAGGGGGGGGAGAGAGAGACAGACATAGCAAGGAAGAGGAAAGGGACAAACATGGGAAGGGAGAGAGACACATACATAGGGGGGTGAAAGAGACGGGGGGGGGTGCCACGGGGGAAGCCCGCACAGGGCGCCGGAATACTTAAGGCCAGCCCTGTATACATGGTAACTTGACAATAAAACACAACAGATAACATTACAGCATGTTTGTTCTAAAACTAGATGACCCATACACATATTGATATTCTTAAAGAAAGTTTTAATAGAAATACAAATTCACTGAAGTTGTTTCAATCAGCTTTTACAGGAGAACTGCATCAATCTACCTTCTTGAATAATGATTCTTCTTTCTCAGGGAAAGTGGCTGTATCTATGTGAAATCATTTTGCCTGCTGGAAATAATAAACATTTCTATCAAAAACCTCATAGTGAGATGTTCTTAGACATCTTGCGCATGAAAACTTTTCATTAATATTTATAATGCTTTTAACTTTTAGGTTATGTAGGTTTAGCAAACAGTAGGGAAGCCATTTCATGCAGAGTAATTTTAATTCTGCAACTGGCTTTTACCTTTGAGTGCTTGAATAGGAAATGATTTGTCAATAGGCTGTAAAGATTGGTGAATTTCTACTTTGGCAAAGAAGAGGCAGTATAATAATCTAGAAACAATACGTAAATAAATGTAAAAATATTCAGGCAAGTGAAGATTAAAATAAAAATATGTTGTATATATGTGAAATATAAGGATATGCATCTAATTTTTTATGAATTTAATTGTACATAAATAACTACATTATTGTGGTAAATTTAATGTGGTCAATACAAGTAGGTTAAGATGTCAAGCTTTTTGCAAAGGGTGCAGGGAATGATGAGGGGGAAGGACAAGGTCTGAGAACTGAAGCTAGGGAATGAGAGAGGGAAAAGGACTGAGAACTGAAGATAGGGACTAAGAGAAGGACAAGGACTGAGAACTGAAGGTTGGAAATGAGAGAGGGACAGGGACTGAGAACTGAAGGTAGGGGCTAAGAGAGGGACAAGGACTGAGAACTGAAGGTTGGGAATGAGAGAGGGACAGGGACTGATAACTGAAGGTAGGGGCTAAGAGAGGTACAAGGACTGAGAACTGAAGGTATGGACTAAGAGAGGGACAAGGACTGAGAACTGAAGGTATGGACTAAGAGAGGGACAAGGACTGAGAACTGAAGGTATGGACTAAGAGAGGGACAAGGACTGAGAACTGAAGGTATGGACTAAGAGAGGGACAAGGACTGAGAACTGAAGGTAGGGACTAAGAGAGGGACAAGGACTGAGAACTGAAGGTATGGACTAAGAGAGGGACAAGGACTGAGAACTGAAGGTATGGACTAAGAGAGGGACAAGGACTGAAAACTGAAGAGAGGGACAAGGACTGAGAACTGAAGGTAGGGACTAAGAGAGGGACACGGACTGAGAACTGAAGGTAGGGATCTAAGAGAGGGACAAGGACTGAGAACTGAAGGTAGGGACTAAGAGAGGGACAAGGACTGAGAACTGAAGTTAGGGACTAAGAGGGACAAGCAGTGGTGTATCTTGGTTTTGTGCTGCTCTGGCAGACAAATTTTGGGCACCCCCCCCCCCCCCTACCCACGATGCACACCCACGAAATGACCCATAACCCACGTTGCACACCAAGGACATGCCCCATCACCCCATTTACATGCCTCCATCACCCCATTACATACACATTGCCAATATTATTTGCCATTAATATTCTCCAGCTAATTTGCCCAATAATATGCCAGTATCATTTTCCATTAATATGCCCCAGCCAATTTGCCATTGAATATGCCCCTGCCAATTTGCCCAATATTATGCCAGTATATTTTGCCATTAATATTCCCCAGCCAATTTGCCCAATAATATGCCAGTGTTATTTGCCATTTAATATGCCCCAGCCAAATGCCCAATATTAAGCCAGTATTATTTGCCATTTAATATGCCCCTTCCAATTTGGCCAATAATATGCCAGTGTTATTTGCCATTAATAAGCCCCAGCCAATGTGCTCAATAATATGCCAGTGTTATTTGCCATTTAATATACCCCTGACAATTTGCCAAATAATATGCCAGTGTTATTTGCCATTTAATAAGCCCCAGCCAATTTGGCCAATAATATGCCAGTGATATTTTCCTTTTAATATGCCCCTGCTAATTTGCCCAATAATATGCCATCGTTATTTGCCATTTAATATGCCCCAGCCAATTTTCCCAATAATATGCCAGTGTGATTTTGCCATTTAATATGCCCCAGCCAATGTTCCCAATAATATGCAAGTGTGATTTGCCATTTAATATCCCCCTGCTAATTTGCCCAATAATAAGCCAGTGTTATTTGCCATTTAATATGCCCCTGACAATTTGCCAAATAATATGCCAGTGTGATTTGCCATTTAATATGCCCCTGGTAATTTGCCCAATAATATGCCTGTGTGATTTGCCAATTAATATGCCCCTGACAATTTGCCCAATAATATGCCAGTGTTATTTGCCATTTAGTAAGCCCCAGGTAATGTGCCCAAATCACCCAATCTCCCCAGCACTTACCTTTCCCTGGTCACTAGCGGCAGGCAGCATGGTCTTCTCCATTCTGCCTGTTCGGCTCCCAGGCGGTTGTGCCGGCAGGTCATGTGACCCTGCGCGCGTATGACATCAGCGCGCCGGTCACGTGACTGTCGGCACTTCCGTGTCAGACTGCACGGGGAGCCGAACAGGCAGCACAGAGGTTTCTCTGTGCTGCCTGTTCGCCTCCCCGTGCAGCCTGCAGGCAGAGAGGGTGAGGAGGGATCTTCCGATCCCCTCTCACCTCCGTCTCTGCCTGCAAGCACGTTTTTTTTTTTTTGAAACGGCCAGCTTTTTTTTTTATTCAATTTTTTTTTTACAGTGCTGGGGGGCGCTGCCGCCCCCCCAAATTTGCCGCCCTAGGCATCCGCCTAGGATGCCTCGCGGTAAATACATCACTGGGGACAAGCTCTGAGAACTGAATTTAGAAAATTCTAGAATTATTATTTATTTTTAACAGTTTCTGAGGGAATGGAAAAATGAATGAAAAATTGGACCGGTTCTACAAACTCAAATGATATTTAGCCCCCCCCCCCCCCCTTCTATTCAACAAGCTAATAGAAACATAGAAACATAGAAACATAGAATGTGTCGGCAGATAAGAACCATTCGGTCCATCTAGTCTGCCCAATTTTTTTATTTTTTTTGAGTACTTTTATTAGTCCCCCTTTCCCGGTCTTATAGCTAGGATAGCCTTGTGTCTATCCCACGCATGCTTAAAATCCTTGACTGTGTTTACCTCTACCACTTCTGCTGGCAGGCTATTCCATACATCCACTACCCTCTCAGTAAAGTAATACTTCCTGATATTACTTTTAAATCGTTGCCCCTCTAATTTAAGACTATGTCCTCTAGTTGTGGTAGTTTTTCTTCTCTTAAATATACTCTCTTCCTTTACTGTGTTGATTCCCTTTATGTATTTAAATGTTTCTATCATATCCCCCCTGTTACGTCTTTCCTCCAAGCTATACATGTTAAGATGCTTTAACCTTTCCTGGTAAGTTTTATCCTTCAACCCATGAACCAGTTTAGTAGCCCTTCTCTGAACTCTCTCCAAAGTATCAAAATCCTTCTGGAGATACGGTCTCCAGTACTGCGTACAATACTCCAAGTGAGGTCTCACCAGTGCTCTGTACTATGGCATGAGCACTTCCCTCTTCCTACTGCTAATACCTCTCCCTATGCAACCAAGCATTCTGCTAGCATTTCCTGCTGCTCTATTGCATTGCCTACCTACCTTCAAGTCCTCTGAAATTATTACTCCTAAATCCCTTTCCTCAGATGTTGAGGTTAGGACTGTACCAAATAGTCTATATTCTGCTTTTGGGTTTTTACGCCCAAGGTGCATAATCTTGCACTTGTCCACATTAAATGCCAGTTGCCACTGCTCTGACCATTTTTCTAGTTTAGCTAAATCATTTGCCATTTGGCTTATCCCTCCATGAATATCAACCCTGCTGCAAATCTTTGTATCATCGGCAAAAAGACATACTTTGCCAACAAGACCTTCTGCAATATCGCTAATAAAAATATTAAAGAGAATGGGTCCAAGAACAGATCCCTGAGGTACCCCACTAGTAACAAGACCTTGCATCGAATATACCCCATTGACTACAACCCTCTGTTGCCTGTCACTCAGCCATTGTCTAATCCATTCAACAATATTGAAATCCAAACTCAAAGATTTCAGTTTATTGATAAGCCTTCTATGTGCGACAGTGTCAAAAGCCTTACTGAAATCTAGGTAAGCAATGTCTACTGCACCACCCTGATCTATTATTTTAGTTACCCAATCAAAAAAATCAATAAGATTAGTTTGGCATGATCTCCCTGAAGTAAACCCATGCTGTCTCTGATCTTGAAATCCAAGCGACTTTAGATGTTCAACAATCCTATTCTTTAACAAGGTTTCCATTATTTTCCCCACTACTGAAGTAAGACTTACTGGTCTATAGTTGCCCGCCTCCTCCTTACTACCTTTCTTGTGAATGGGCACAACATTAGCTAATTTCCAATCTTCTGGAACTACTCCCGTTAACAATGATTGGTTAAATAAATCTGTTAACGGTTTTGCTAGTACACCACTAAGTTCTTTTAATAACTTTGGATGTATCCCATCAGGTCCCATCGACTTATTTGTCTTTACTTTAGACAGCTGAAGTAAAACCTCTTCCTCTGTAAACTTACATGCATCAAAAGACTCATTAGTCTTTTTCCCTAAATGAGGTCCCTTACCCTCATTTTCATTTGTAAAAACTGAACAAAAATATTCATTAAGGCAGTCTGCTAAGCCTTTATCCTCTTCTACATAGCATCCTTCTTTTGTTTTTAATCTAACTAATCCTTGTTTTACTTTCCTTTTCTCATTTATGTATCTAAAAAATGTTTTATCCCCCTTTTTCACTGACTGGGCTATAGTCTCTTCTGTGTGTGCTTTGGAAGCTCTTATAGCTTGCTTTGCCTCTTTCTGCCTACTCTTATAGATCTTTCTATCTTCCTCACTCTGAGTATTTTTATAATTACTAAATGCTAGCTTTTTATTTTTTACTATTTTAGCCACCTCTGCAGAGTAGTGGTTTCTTCAATTTTTTGCTCTTACTGACAAGCCTTATGCAATTTTCTGTTGCCTTCAGTAGTACAACTTTTAGATAATCCCATTTCTCCTGGACTCCATTTAAATTGCTCCAGTCTGATAATGACTCCTTCACACCTAATCTAATTTTAGAAAAGTCTGTTTTTCTAAAATCTAAAACTTTTGTTTTTGTGTGGTGTGACTGTGTCACTGTTCTTATATTAAACCACACTGTCTGGTGATCACTAGATCCTAAACTTTCACCTACAGTAATATCTGATAACAAATCTCCATTTGTGAACACTAAGTCTAGTATGGCCTGCTTTCGAGTTGGCTCCTCCACTACTTGTTTTAGAGATAATCCCAGTAGGGAGTTTAGGATATGCGTACTCCTGGCGCAAGTAGCTGTTTTGTATTTCCAGTTCACATCAGGAAGATTAAAGTCACCCATGATGATCACTTCTCCCTTCATTGTCATTTTAGCTATTTCCTCAACTAGTAGATTATCTAACTCCTCTATTTGTCCAGGGGGCCTATAAATCACACCTACCCGAGTTACCATATGATTACCAAATTCTAATGTAACCCAAACTGACTCTATGTTCGCCTCACTAACTTGTATTACGTTACATTTTAAGCTATTCCTCACATACAGGGCCACCCCTCCCCCTTTTTTACCTTCTCTGTCTTTTCTATATAAAGAGTACCCTGGTATTGAAATGTCCCAGTCATGTTTTTCATTATACCATGTCTCAGTAACAGCCACTAAATCTACATTCTCAGTTGCCAATATTGTCACAAGTTCATGGATCTTATTCCCTAAACTGCGAGCATTTGTAGACATGACCCTAAGCTTATCATTTTTCAGCACACTGACTACAGGTAACTTATGTACCTTTTTTGGGGGGCAATTGGATTGATGTTTTATCGCCATTTTGCCCCCCTCTTTTAGTTTAAAAACCTCCTAGCAAAACCTCTGAACTGCTCACTGAGAACATTCGTTCCCTTTTGAGAAAGATGCAAACCATCTTTTTTGTACAGTTCCTTTCTATCCCATAGTGAACTTCCATGAGAAACAAAGCCAAATCCTTGCTCCCGACACCATTCTCCAAGCCACAAGTTGAAGTCCCTAATACGCATCCGTCTATCATTCTGAATGTTATGCACAGGCATAACTTCAGAAAAGGACAGTGTGGACACAACCTGCCGTATATCATTGGCAAGAACACGAAAAGCTTCCTTCACCTCTGAAACCTCATTGCAAGCCAAATCATTTGTCCCTAGATGAACCAGTACATCCAATTCTCCTTCCTGATTTGCTTGCTTAACAATATTAGAAATACGCCTCCTGTCTCTGCGAGCAGTAGCTCCAGGAAGACATCTCACTAAGCCAATACTGTCCAACTCCGCACCTCTTATGATAGAATCGCCCAACAACAACTGCTTTCTATCAGGCCTCACCTTCTCCTTGCACACCTTAGCCACATAGGAGAGTGGTTCCTCAAACTCTGCGTCTGAGCTTGCCTCCACAACACCACTGCACTCTGCAAGTGCTGAAAATGAATTCTGGACAGCCACAGACTGCGGGACATGCCTTTTATCCACAACTCTAAGCCTACCAGATCCAACAGTAATCCACCTGCCATTCCTAGGAAGCCTCTGCGGCAATGGCCTCTGTGGCAGTGACTTCGCAACAGTCTCAGCCCGAGTTTGTTTTACAGATAAATTACAAATCTCGGACTTTAAAAATGCAATCTCCTGCTGCAATCTTGAGAACTGTCTACAGATTAGACAGCCTCCAAACCTCCAAAGAATGGAATGTGAAACAAATGCAGAACAATTATCACAGTAAACCAAATCTGCCATTTTAAGAATTAAAATCAGAAAGATCTTTTAGTTTTTCTCACATCTTGTATACCTCAGACTACCTCCAGAGTATCTCCAGAATATCTCTTAAATATACTCTTTGAAAAGCAGCTCTTACAAGAGCAGCCAAGCTCTTAAATTAATACATCTAGTAAAAGTAGCTATACATGATTAATTGACACATTGATATGTTTGAATATCATTTATATAATAGAAATTCATTAATGAACAGGGATTGTTATTGTAGAAGTCTGAATTGCTGGTTTGCTGTCAATAAATAGTTAATCTTTCCAACTTGTATTATTGACAGTTGTATTATAGTGCAGTTAATAACATTAGTCATTAGCTGACAGTGACAGAAAAGGTCTGCATGTCCCTTTGGGACAGGCAGAGCTGCATTTATGTCAATGGAGGGAATTCACTAGCGTGCCATGTTCGTAAGAAGTTGACCTTCATTTTCAATACATTTTATTCTGTCTCATTTTATGAGTTGTCTATAATTATAATGTGCATAATGTTTTATTATCTGTTCATTTATTCCAAAACACTGCTATTACTGTGGTCTAACATGACTATGTTACTTACTTGTATTCTATATCTTACATACCGACTGGGCTTCCGATTTAAGCCTGACTATTTGTTCAAACTTTTCTATACATAAATTGCTCACCAAAAAGAAACTATTTTAGGGACAGGTCAGGCAGTATATATTTGTTCAGAAATGATTAATGTTTTATTCTTCTTTAGAAAAACAGATCCCAAAACAAGACAAAGTATACAACGCTTGCTGCAGGTTATTTAGCAAATATTTATATATCAGAATCTTTAAACTACCAAAAAATGTGTTCTTAATCCATTATAAAAATTGGTCATTGTTTTTTGTGCTCTCTGAGCACACCAACACAAAATAAAATGCCAGAAATAAAATATTTCTTACCATTTTCAGTGTAAAGATTTAACATATCTTTATATTGACTATTTTTCACAGTGTTGTGTAGCCACAGGAATATTTACTTTAGACAATCCAAACCTGTCGATAGACTTTCCAAACTACTGTACGTACAATACATTCTCCATCCAGACAAGATCTTATCTTGTTTGTTGCAAACAGAAGTTAAACATGGCCTTTTATTTGACAATTCCCATGTGGACCGGTACAGTTGACTTATTTTAATATGTTTAATTTGTGTACAACTGTCTTGCTTGTATAAATGTCATAGCTTTTCATCTCTTTTTAATGTTCTTAAAGTCATTGTGTGTATTTAATTCTAAAATATTGGTTGTGGAGATGAAACCAGCTGTGTTTCTATGTCGGGAAAGTAATACTTGGTATGAATAACAATTTATGTGATTCCACAATTTGAAAATAACATGAGCACATTAATGCAATGCAACTATGTATTATAAAAATGTAATACGGCACATGAAAACTTACAAACAGATGTAAATGCCATATAAAACAGTCTGTTATGCAATTGTTACTATTTCATTACGAACCATCCAGTAAGTAAATATGTGTGATTAAAATGTCTTCCCTTTGTGAGTACTACAATTTGCCTCGCACCTGTGTAATGAAATATAGTGCATTACTGACCACAATGCAACTAATAAAACACCCACTGCCAAGGATCTCTCACTCAATGCTGATATGTTTATGTGTATTAATGTTCAGACTCCCCAGAACTGTTTGCATGTATACACATATGTGTACTTAGGAATTGTTCTTTGCCATCTATTCCTAGTATTGTCAAAGTGTACTATCATTAATGGAGTGCCTTATCACTAACCCAATCTACAGCTGAGTCTAGTAACCCATTAGATAACCAAGTGGTCTGACAAGTAACTTGGTCATAGCTCAGATTTCCACATTTTATGCACATGTGTGCATTTTTCTAATGGTTTGAAATTAGAATAAAAATAATCATATACAGTCCATTAGGGATAGAAAAAAAGGGGGGAAAAAACATTGTGAAACATGCACTAGGTACATTACCATATTATTCTCAATTATGGGCCATTATCTATCAAGTCATTACACATTAATATCTGAAAACCTAACTCAGCAGAAGTCACATCTCTGAGCTTTATGCGAGCAAGGACCACACAGTCACTTTCCCTCACTAAGCTTTTCCTTCCCAGAAATAGATTTGTGAACTATGGCACTCTGAATTGTGTGCAGCCATTAACATGCTCTTAGCAATGAATTAACGTCCATTCAAGCAGACACATAGTTTGATAATAGCTTGTTAATGAATGTTTGATAATGACTAGTCATCACATTCAATGAGTTGTCTGGGTCATTCTTCCACTAACCTATGACACTTACTGCTTTGTGATGTGCCGTCAATGAGTTTGCCCCTCGAAACAAGTTGGAAAAAAATGCATGACATTCACTTGTACATGACAGGGAAAAAATTAAAGTTAGAATGAGATCCTCAATTAAAGTGCTCATTGTCTAGTTCAGCCTATATACCTTAATGATGATAATATAATAATCACTAAGACATATTTTATATCCCTGTAAAAAAATTGATTAATTTTTGCCACTTTGCATTTCATAGCTGTGGATTTTATACACCCATATGAAGACAAATAGGTAATTTGAAACACAATGTTACAAATTACCTATTTGGCTTCATATGGGTATGTAAACGAAACTATAGCTTACATTATTTATTATAGGGACTTTTAATTGTTTTTTTTAATCATAGCCTGCTATTTTTTGTAATTTTTTACATTTGTTATTTTATCATACTGTAGTGTTGTTTTATAAATGTATATTTTCTCAACATGTGGATGAGGTCATTAGATGCTATCATACAGCTAGGGAAATGGATCAGTGCCTCAGCAAAGTCTCAGTGTCTCCCCCATTTGTCTCCTTTTTTCGCAAGCGGAAAACAACACAGAAGAGTGATGTGAGGTAGGTGGGTTGACATGTGTACTACTGATGCTCACACACAAGCAGAAGAATTTGGAGTGTTTTCTAGGCTCTGGTCCAATCTCTTTTTATGGCATAGTACTATGTAACATTTCTGTGGCAAATAGTCCTCGGATGATAGTCTCTGGCTGGCAGCATTTATGGATACCTGCAAGTAGTTAGTACTGTATTCTGCACACCTAGCACGGAGCCGCGCTGTATATTTCTGGGGTTTGTGTAAAAATGATTTGTGCAGCATTTTATTTTTTGAATGGCTTTGTGGTGAACTAGGTAGTGACATTATGGCCAAAGAATGTGACATAGAAACATAGAAACATAGAATGGCCAAAGAATGTGACATAATGGGTAGCAAAATACCATCATTTAGACAATATGCTATTCTTGTCTATGTTGTGCATAGTTAAAATGTTGAAATGTCAAATATTTGCTGCACTAAATGTATTACATTTTCTTAAATACTACAGAATACTTATACCGGAGTGCTCAAATATACCTGTTTTACGTAAATGGTAAAATACTGGAACAAATACATGCATATTTATAATTAAAGCAACCACTTTAACAAACCTTTAACCCCTTAGTGACCGAGTGCTATGTTGCATTTGATGTGCCTTGAAGACCAGAATTCCATTATTTTTGTCATACGTTTACTGAACTGTGAATTTCTTTCTTTGTGTTCAGTCCACCCACACAAATTATATATCATTTTTTAAAGGACAGATAGGGCTTTCATTTGATACTATTATTTTCATCATATGATATCATTTACTATTAAAAAAATATAAAATATGATGAAAATATGCCATAAAAAACACTTTTTCTAACTTTGACCTAATTTTTTTTTACACAATTACAAATGGTTAAAAAGACCCCGTCTATATATTTATAATATTTGTCCTGAGTTTAGTAATATCAATGTTTCCTTGTTTGTCTATGTTTTATTTCAAGTAATAGGGCAATAAACAATATTAGTGTTTTTTTTTGTTTTATAATCATTTTATTCTACAGTGACTTTTTAACCCCAACCCTAAATTTACCCCAACTCTAAATTTACCCTAACCCTAAAACTACCCCCACCCCTTAATCTAACCCTTGTAATCATCCGAACCCCCCTGTAACCCTAATTCTGACCCTATTTATGACCCTAACCCTAGATCTAGGTACAGTAGATCTAGGGTTAACTTTTTCCATTTATTTATTTATTTTATTTATTTATTTAATTCATTTTCTATTTTTAACTGCAATATACTTAACTGCCTGTAGGGGCAGTCAAGTAGCGGTTTCAGAGCGACGGAAGAGATTTTTTTTTTTCTCTTGCGTCGCTCTCCTCTGGGCACGCTGTATCGGAGGAGCATGCTCCTCCGATACAGCACACACCCGCGATCACCGGGTGATCGCGGTGCCCAGGGGGGCACAAAAGAAGTTGAATGATGCCTCGATAGAGGCATCATTGCAACACTCTCACACATAGGCAGTGATCAGCTTTCACTGCCTATGTGTGTTAGCGCGCATACGATCACATTCGCTGTGATCGTATGCGCGCGGGGGGGGTCGAGGGGGGGCTGAAAGCCCTCTCAGAGGCTGCTTCGGATCCGAAGCAGCCCCTGAGAGTAGCTACAGACATGTAGTGTTGCGCTAAGGAGCGCAACACTACATGAAAATGGAGGACGTATATATACGTCCTCATGGTCCTTAAGGACCATGCTTTTCAGGACGTATATATACGTCCGAATGCGTTAAGGGGTTAAGTAGTGTTGAAAACAATGAAGTCAATCATTACAATGTTTCATCATGCACTTATTATTATTATTATTATTCAGAGAAAATAATCATGAACTTAAAAAATGATGGTACAATATATACGTGGGAGCTATTTACTAATTGGGGAGTTGCAGGTAAGATGAACATTGCACAGGGGCAAATGTGGTGAGTTTGCCAAGTGGGGAAACTCACCAGGTCTGTCCTTGCACAATGTATAGATAAATTAGTGAGATTAAATGTTCATCCTATTTCAAATCACCTCATCTCACCTGCATCTCACCCCCAATGGGTAAAAAAAAAGGTATTTTACACAAATGTGACTGTGACCTCTATTCCATTGTTTATGCAGCTCTGGTCAAAGATTCATACAAATAAATATACAGACACACACAGTGACATAGCTATGAGGCTTGTGTCAGAAATGCAAATGCAAATGCAACTATGACTCAACAGCTTTACTGTTGACCTTGCATGAAAATAGACAACTGCAGAACCTGACTAATATCACAAATATATTACATAGACAAATTACATCTTATTATAAGAGAGTATAATAGAGGTATATATAGCATAGATTTATAAGAAAAAAAAAACATTCTACACGATACAGTATGAAAGAAATTTACCCTTGCTGTATCCTTTTCTATGTTTGTGTGAATGTGTGCGGGATTGCTTGGAATTGAGAGATATGGTCAGTGAAACAGAAAAAGCACAGCCAGCCTTATAAAATATCATTGCAGTATTGTGGCTTTATGTGTGCATGGCTAAACAGCTCAGTTGACATTTGTCATGTTTGGTTTGTTTCCTCAGGCCCCATACCGTCCTTAGCTAAAAAAAAAAAAACTGTTCTTTCCAAAAGGTGCTGCTCTCGAATGTACCAGTTACTGCATCCTATATTGTAAAAGGGAAATCCAATGGGATCATTGTTAGAATATATGTTTAAAAAATTATGCAAAAACATTTGTCTATAGGAAAGAGCTTTTGTAAATATTTAAACATTTCCACACTAAAATATACTCTGTTCAAAATAACTTCTAGCACTATTCCATCAGTTTATAAATAGTGTTGAGCGAACCCGAACCGCACTGTTCGGGTTCGTAACGAACATTACGGTGTTCTGACCCGAACACGGACATTTCACTGTATGTCCGTGTTGGAGTTCGGGGTTCGGCTATAAACCGAAAGTCTATAAACCGAAAGACATTCGGTTTATAGACTTTCGTTTTATAGAATTCATGTAATGCTATTGCTATGCTATAAAAAGAAAGTCTATAAACAGAATGTCTTTCGGTTTATAGACTTTCGGCTTATAGAATACATGTATTCTATAAGCCGAAAGTCTATAAACCGAAAGACATTCGGTTTATAGACTTTCGGTTTATAGAATACATGTAATTCTATTGGCTTTCTATAAACCAAAGTTTATAGACTTTCGGCTTATAGAATACATGTAATACTATTGGCTTTCTATAAACCAAACTAGAGTCCCCATTCATAAGAAATTCTTATGAATGGGGACTTTTTTTCGGTTTATAGAATACATGTAATTTTATTGGCTTTCTATAAACCGAACTAGAGTCCCCATTCATAAGAATTTCTTATGAATGGGGAGTCCCCATTTATAAGAAATTCTTATGAATGGGGACTCTATTTCGGTTAATAGAAAGCCAATAGTATTACACGTGTTCCATAAGCTGAAAGTCGGGTCCCCATTGACTTCAATAGGGTTCGGGTTCGGGGTCAAGTTCGACCCCGAACCTGGACTTTTTTCCGAAGTTCGGCCGAACCCGCCGAACCCGAACATTCAGGTGTCCGCTCCACACTATTTATAAATATTCTTGAGAAAAACTCACAGTATATGAGTGTGTGTATGTGTGTATATGTATATATAGATATACTTTTGTGTATACTCACACACAAATTATATATATATATATATATATATATATATATATATATATATATATAGATATCATTTGTACACATAAATTGTTTATATATAAATGCTTATCCCTGTGTGTGTACTGTGTATTAATATACATGCTTTCTCTTTCTAATGAATACATAATGAGATATAAAGGGCGGAATCGCCTATTTATGTCCATCCCTGACAAAGATAAAATATCGAGGAACAAAACTAAACTAGAGAATATCTTGTCTGATAACAACATTCAACAGGGATCTTAGGGTAAATATAAATAATCCTCCAAGCCTCTGCAGGTAAACATGAATCCGTACATGAAGAAATGGAAAGAAGAGTTGGGCTACCCGATTTCCAAAGAAGCCTGGATTAAGATATGGACTACTGTCCAGAATTCATCAGTGTCCTCACAGGCACTGGAAATAGATTATAAAATAATTACACATTGGTACTACACACATGAACAATTACACAACATGTGGAATGATGTTTCAGCTCAATGTTGGAGATGTGGTACGGGACTGGGCATCATCACCCTTATTTGGTACACATGTTCCCAACTTGATGGGTTCTGGACAGTTGTCCTAAAGATAATAAATTAAGTCTTTGCTATGCATCTAAACAGATACCAACACACATTACTACTATACTGTAATATCTTTCCCTACGAAAAATGCTACTATCCACCCTTAACAAAGCCAAAGCCATGGATCCAAACACTGCATCTGTCCTGTCCTGTTTGTGGTTTCCGAATGGGTTGAAAGGACACAAATTGACCCTAACTTTACAAAATGGGCTTTAATTAGTACTGGAGCATGCAGGACACTGCTAGATCACATTGTGCTCAAATGGTTTTCCTTATGAATAAACTCTATGCCATTAAAATGACTCCTTTAGTACAAATGGATAAATATAACTCTATAATAAGTACAGAATGTCATTGTAACCTCTAATTTATGATGTGATTGTGTAGCTGAATCTATGCTCTATATCCCAATATAGAAGTTTAAAAAAATAATAATATACATGCTTATATTAACTTTCCATAAATGACATGTGTAGGTATACATGTTATTTTAAATGTTAAAATACAAGTAACATTGCACTGTGCTAGCTGCCAAGGACATACTTGAAAATTATAAATTTCAAAGTAATTTTCACTGTCAGATTGTTTGAAACCTATACCTCCGCAGACTGTCAGCATGACAGTAGGCAAGTGAAACACAACTTCATATCCCTATGAATCCTAGGGCCTAGACGCATTTGCTAAACAAGACCACCTCTTTGAGGCTTCGTTTTAACTTTAAGTATAATCACACACTCCTTCTCACCTGTTATCTGCTGCTTTCTCTGTCATCAATCTCCTACCCCACTTCCCTAGCTCCCTGACAATGCCCCACCTAAAAGTTTTTTCGAGGTCTTACACTTTACCTGCTCCTGCAACAGAACCCCTCTACAGACAGGACTGCACAAAGAAATTCCTGAGATCCAACATATTTAATTCAGGACAGATGTAGGGGACTACTGTGTAGTGATCCATATTATTTTTGTAATTATTGTCTATATTGCTATATAATATATTATGTATTAACATGATGCACAGTGTTGGAAATGTAAAAATGGTAAGCATTGTTAATCATACAATAATACATGTTCTGCTATCTTTCTTTCAACTGATTGCTAATTAATTTATGTATCACTTAATGTAATTTCAGGTAGGCAATAATATACTGTGACATGCAAAAGAAAAAACTTCGGATTGCTAATCTTCAACTCTTGCAGATTCAACAATGTGTCATAAAAATTGGCCAGTATTTGGGGCCCACACGTAGTCTGGATAATGTCTAGTTCATTAGTATTCATACTTTCCAACGTTCTAATCATGTGCATCAGGACATTGACCAAGGTATCCACACATTCTGATGTCACTATGTCACTGCTTAGCTCTGCCCATATCAAGTTTGATGTTACTTTGTGGTCCTCCTCAACACCTGTATGGGCACTTTAGGCGTCAAATACATTTGTGAGTGCTGACATCAGGGATGTTTGCTGCACAGAAATGGCTGTGTATTTTACACAGATTTTAAGATTTCATGATGGGAGATCCAATCCAAGAATAGGTACGTTTTGTAGAAACCACAACTGGAACAAATGCCTTTGAGTACTAGAGTGATCATTTAAACCTGGCTAATGTGCACATGATCAGTATAAAACTTGCAGAATTCATAGTTAGTGTTTCATCTGGTAACTTTTTAAAAAAGAAATTGTGAATTGACATGAAAAAAAATAGTGACGTCTGTTTGTAAATCATATTACATCTTAAGAAGACAGTCATAAGATTACTGCATGTGACTTACTTACTGTAAGGGAGCTAATACATTTTTTTTTCTCCCTATTTCTTTTATTTATTTTTGTACTAATGAGTTAGGCTTCCCACCCACGTAAAATTGAAGGACTATGACTATTTAGGAATTACATAGCCCTGTGTTCATTTGCAATTTTTTGCAATACAATAAGACTAATTGGAAATTAATTCTAATTTAAAAGAACACTCCAGTCTGAAAAGAAGTGGACAATGGAATGCATATGCCAATAGATACAAAAATGTACATGATCTGCAACAATGCTTAGTCGGGTGGTACTTGTCATCCACATGAATGGCAGGACCCAAGGTTTCCCAGCAGAAAGCATCACACTGCCTCCGCATGGCTTTTTGTTACGTTTTGCAGTTCACCAATGTTATCATACTGTACCATTAAATAATAGAAGTGAAAACCTTTTAGACACAATTTCCAGAAGCCACATGCACTTGAAATGATTGGGAGTGGAGGCACCTGCCGTGTGTATCAACACATATTATTGCAATTTTATTATCTATGTGTATGAAAAACTAGAATTTTGACAGGAACAATTCATTTTAATGTGTTTTCAATGTCACTATTGGTCGGAGTCTTTCTTTGGTCCAAAGAATCAAGAATTCTGTATTATTAACAAATATCATTTTCATCAGTAAAAAATGACATATGTCCTATATCAACGATGGATGATGGGCATAGATTTTCTTTCTTCACAACACAATCTATTGATTTTTTTTTTTATTTTTGTATTTATTACAACATATTCTGCCAGATGTCCTCATTTATTATTTTATCATTGAATTCTCATTAGAGCTATAGAAAACTCAGTGGACAGTTATAAAAGGTGTTCAGCTCTAGTAGTTAAAAAAATGGAAACGTAGCTTGCAATCCTGTAGTTTATACACGTAGAAATCTTTAATTTACTAGAACTGTTCCAGTTCATTTATGGTTCTTACAACATCCAAAGAGAACATATTATTGTGTGCACAGAGAGTAACAAAGAGATCTGAGATTGCTGCATTTTGGGTTATTTTTCTGAACTCTTATGTACATATATATATCATGGAAATCATGATCCATGCCAAACTGTTTGCGTTTCATTGATTGCGGCCCGCAGGGATTATACTGATACTGACTGTGAAACAACTTTGGGGTAAAAATGATCTCCATGGCTACTCTTGCATGATATAACTCCCCAGTGTGAAGGACAAATGGTTGCAGTGTAACTGCTGCTTCAATCTTTAGAAGTGTCTATGGCAAGGAATGTTTTTGTTCCTTCAGTGTGGTTAAAGCACAAATACAGCTTTTTGGACGTAGCATTGGAACACTGCTTGTTTCCCATTCTTTTGAAAAGAAGAGATAGGGAAAAGGAATTCTTATATTTCAGCCTCCAGATAAAACATTCCATATTCTAAGCTTGAAAAAATTATATGTTTGTATCAATTTAAACAAAAACTCGCACTTCTGTTTTCCTGAATTTTTTTTTCACTGATCTCCTAAAATTACTTTTAGTGAACAAAACAGTGTAGTCACTACGGATATGTAATATTCTGTCAAATTATCCAATATATAAATATAAAAATGTTCTTTTTTTGTCTTTACCTTTTTCAATGTGGCCCAATTTACTGCTGCTAACTGCAATAATACTGTGTGGATTGATCATTCCTCACCTATACAGGGGAGACTGCATTATCGTGAGTGTGCCCACTTGTGCTTCTGGCAATTTGAGGAAATCCCAGTATGAATTTTAGACAGATACACTCTGCTACTCTCCATGACTTGTCTACTCAGAGCCTGATGGAAAATAAAAAGATGCTCTGGAAAAATAGTTTATTGAAAGCCAGCCACATACAATAGTGCATGGTTCAAGTTGGCAATTTAGTATGGTTACAATGGGTATGTAATAAGCCAGCCTCAGATGGTGGAATACACATATAGATATATATATACATACATAGCTTGCCAATTACTGATAGTAAAGTATAGCTACTATTATCAGCCTCAGTCTTTGAGTTATCACATTTAAAAGAAATCCACAAGAGAGTAGGAGTGAGAAAATGTACTAGGATACATATATTCTCTAGTTCGGGTTGTAAGCATTGGTCTGTCAGTAAGACAGACACACATGTTCACTGAACTCCGTTAAGGGTGTGCCTCTCTGACTGACAGTTTGACAGACCAATGGAGGTGAAATCTGTAGTTAATTGGTTATAATGATGCTTGGCAATTCTAGATAGCAAATCTCTTATTACTTAGTTTCCCCCTAATTAACTGTTGATTATATAATAATATAATTTTACATAGCAATATAATTTTTTTTTTAAATAGTACCAAATTGTTAAGTGTTAAAATGTTGGCATTACTTCATCCATAAAATAAAATTCAGTTTCATCCATTCGTGGAATATGTGATTTCCTTATGTGCATCTCATTAAGTGTCCAACCCCCCAAATTATAAAATGACACAGGATAAATTGCACAATTACAACAAGAAGCTTTGGATAAAAGGTATACAAATAGGCCCCATAACAAAACAGAACAATTCAGTTCATTATGCATGAGAATCAGGTTATTCTGGCTTCTGCCGATTTTAATTCATGCTAGGATGTCAATGATAAATTATGCAGTGGTGAGTGACAATTTGAGACTGGCATCAACAATTTTTAAACATTGGAAATAGACAGTGTGGCATGGTGTCTTGAGACATCTCTAATGCAAAGATCAAATCTTTTCAAATAGATTTTCATCATTGACTTGTAATAAATGTGAGATTGTTTCAATTTTGAAGGAAGTCCACATCATTCAACATTTGGCAACCTGAAACAGATGACATGGAAAATGAATGGCAGTATGCTGAAAAGTAGGAGCCGCTTTGCATTGTAAATATTTCTACAGACAAATTAGGTGCAATATTATTATTATTTTTTCTTTTTTTCTTTTTTTTTTTTTGCAGTTTTCTGTGTTGTGTGGAGGAGAGCATTTGTCAGAACTAATAAATGTAGCACACTTGCTAACTAGCTATTTCTGAGGGTATAAGGGACAGCAAGAATCAAGCCTCAAGTGTAAATTGTGGAAAACAGTATATATGGTATGGGCATTAACTGTAAGCAGCTAAAACATTACATTTGGAACAGTGACTGCAGAGTAACTCTCACATCTCTGGGTGTATGTATATCATTATACTTAACCAGCAGAGTGACAGAGCATTGTTCTAGGCAGCTCTTTTAGCACTCTGTATACACTATATATATATATATATACTCGTTTATTTGTGAGCTGGAAAAATAACCATAATATATCTTTAAGGGACAGAATAGAATCTCATTATCACAATTGATTCTGTCCAATCAATTTAAAGGTGTCGACATATTTCATATAGTATAGAGATTGCATGTCACATATACATGTGCATAGAATCTGTATTATCCTTGTAACTGAAAGCTACATTAATTCTTCAATTTAATGCATATGTCAGGAATTTTTACTAATGGGCCATATAGTCACTTTGAGAAATATATATATATATATATATATATATAGCAAAAAAAAACATTAATGTACAAAATTCAACAAACTCATTCTATACAAAACAAACATATAACAGGTGACATTATTATCAGCAGCAGGCTTGTAAAAATTCATAATAGAGGCTGAGAAGAGGTGGCTAGAGGGGAGGAGAGGAAATCACATGGCGGGGGTACCCAGGTGTCTGCCAATGCTCCTAATAGGACGTTCCTTCCCTCCCTTTATCATATGGTACTCTCCTACTTCGAGCCCCCTTGACCATATATTTCAATCCCTAGTCAGTCTCCCTCTCCCTTCCCTCTGAATTCCATAATGTCCAAACTTCCTTAAATTCAGGACTTGATATATTCCATCTGTAATAACACTCCTCCATCTTTAACAGGTGCTCTATGCATGGAACCACTTCACCCCAGCTCACATCCCCTGGGGATCTCCACTTTCCCGTGATTACCAGTTTTGAGGCAGTGAGAATATGTACTAACAAATTTGTGTGTCCAAGTGCAATTTGGGAATTCCAGATGAGAGAGAAAAAGCTGGGGGGATAGAGCTACTCTGAAAGGTGACATTTTAGCTTTGATGGGGATAAATCCCTGACATTCCCACCAGAGATGGAACATTGTACACTTAGCCTTAGTGTACCACCAACAGAGGCTGGGTAAGCTTTTGTTGAACTTATTTATTTTACTTGGTGTGAGGTACCAATGGTGCATCATCTTATAAAACATTTCCTGGATATTGATGCTGTGCGTCAGCTTTCGTAAAGGCCTTACCCCACTCCTCTAGCTGGCACATCGTGCTGAAGCATTGTTCCCATTTAATCAGGGCAGGTGTCTTTTCTAAATCTTCTGGGTCAGCTAACAATTTTAAAACTTGCGATGACAGTTTATTGTGAGGATGTTTAATCAGAAACTGTTCTAATTTGTTTTTTTTGTTTTTTCACGATTACGTCTCTATTAAATATCTTACTCTAGCATAGTTAAACATTTCCGATACTGGCAATTTAAAGGTTTCCTGTAATTTAGAGAAAGGGAATTTCTTATCTTTTGATATGATTTGAGCAAGTGTGTAGATATTACAGTTTTTCCATTTAAATTACGGTTTTGGTTTCAATCGGTGTGGTAGATAGCCGTTTGTTATTCAATTTTAATTTTCTCTTGATCTGCCTTAGAAAAAGGAACATGTCCCCGGCTATTGGGTTATACAGTTGTTCGATCTTGAGTTGTTCCAGATTCGACCCAAAAAGATTAAGGCCACTTATATGTAGAGTTTCTTTTTCGATTTACTTCTATTTTGGCTTTTATGCTCTATCATTGTCCCATCTCCGAAAATGTGTGCCCATAATAGCGTTGTGGATGGTGTTTACACAACTAATAGATATTCCGCCATTCTGCGGGCTCTTTGAGGTAGTTTTGAGGGCTATTGTCACTTACCATTGCTCCGGACGTCCTCCAGAGAGGACCAAATGCACAGCCAGGCAGACATCGCTTACTGCAGAGCAAACAGGTAGGGGGCATCGCCACAATACACATTTAACAAAGTAATTATTGAAGCCCAGTACAGGGCCATTTGTAAACCTTGCTCCTCCCTGCAAACTCTGCCCAGGGGCTGCACCTAATCACTGCAGGGCTATTTAAACCTCAGTTCTCCAACAGCTAGTTGCCTGTGTTAGTGCTCTCCTCAGCCTCACTAGCGTTATTACTGATTTTTGATTCCTGTTGCTGACCTTTTGCTTGTATCCTGAGTTCTCTATGGTTTGCTGCCAGTCCTGACTCCTGCCTGTTCCAGACCATTCTATTTGCCTTGTCCTTATCGTCTTGATTTCCCGGTGTGACCCAGTTTTGTTCTGACTATCCTGATTGCTGCCTGCCTCGATCCTTGCCTGCCTCATGATTATCCAGTATTCTGTGTGTGTTGACCTTGGCCTGCATTGACCTCCCTGCTTTATATTATCCTGTTCCAGTATCTCAGCGTTACTATTGCCTGGTATATTACAGTACAGACCTCCTCTCTTTTAGCATTTCAGTGTGTGGGGTTTTAAGTCCTTGGTTGCTAACCATCCGTGGCTCAACCAAAGGTGTGTTACCATTAAGATGAAACATCCTCACTATATGTCTTGTCTATTTGAGAGTGTCTGTTCTCATATCTGCATCGCGGATTCTATCTTTCACATCAGAAAGATTACAGTTATTCTAGGTTTCTTGTTATTCCAAATAAAATTTGTGAAACTTTTTGAAATTGGGAAAGGATTTTAATGGGTACTCTCAAAGGGATTGATCTAATCAGGTAGGTCAGTTAAGCTGGCAAATAGTCATTGACCACGTTCACTCTCCCCAGCCAGTTGATTTCTAGTCCTTTCCACTTGAGAGTATTCTCTCTTCTCGAGGCTAACAGTGTACTGTAATTCTCCTGAATCAGGTCCTTTAAAACCAACTGGATTTTTATTCCCTGATATTCCATAGTCCCATTTATAAAGATCCTTAAGGTTCTCTTTTATACCTGGAGCTAGATTAGCAATAAGCGTCTGGGTCTTAATAGTATTTAATTTATATCCCGAGTATCTGCCCACTTTGGGGAATTTAATCAGACATAGATATTTTACATTAATTGCCGGTAATACACATATAATAAATATACATGCATATTTTTTGAATTAATAGTTTTTTATTTGTTTACGGAAATAAGTAAATAGGCACTGATACAACAATACATCTGAGTTAATAAAATACAATGTAGATGCATAAACATATTTTAACTGGCTAGTCATTCCATAATGATTCATCCTTCTTGAGAATGAAAAATTACATACAATTATTTTTATCCTGCATTATTACATTACACTATTATGTATGCAGTGTGTAATTATATTTGTTAACTGGTCAACTTTTTCCTGTAAAACTGCTTGCACAAGAAAATAACTAATACAAGTAACTTACATTTTTTAGAGGGCTACTAGTATTAAATTTACAAGACTGCAAATGAATGATAGACCTAGCTGTTGATATTTTTATATTTTTGTATATCCAGGAGTATCAATGTATTTCTTGTTTTATATGTAATGTGGTGCAGCAGACTTTATTGTAGTATAACCAAATAATTAGAAATCAGTAGGTTTTATGATGAAACAGTGACATTTATTCACAACTAGAACAAGGTTAACTAGGGTATTCCTTCATTTCAGGGTGTCTGAAAACACACCACCCAATTGTGTATTTTGACACACTGAAATTAACAAACAATTTTTACGGGTGCTCCAGCTATAAGTTTATGCAAATGCTGGTATAAAATGAAAACTAAAAGCTCAAAAACTCCCTGGGTCCATGAATTGGGCACATACTTCTAAGTAGTAGAACAAATGATTCTTTTTTTTTTTTTTCTTTTTTTTTTTTTACATTTTAATAGAAAAGTACAAAATACATTGATACAAAGTACATCAGTACAAATATGATTAACATTCACACTAAAAAAAAAATACATTTTACATCTATTGTTGGTTACTCAAAAGGCATCTGATTCGGGGGGTTTTCTTCTAACTGCGAAAAAATAGGGATATAGGATAAGTTCTAAGTTAACAATAGATATAAAGAAGGGATCCTCCGGATGTCTATACTAGACTGTTTCTCCCGGGAGACTCCTATATTAAAACCAGTTCTGCCTGTTGGACTCTCCGGGGGTAGCCTAAATCTACATAGAAATTCCCAGATTACCATTACCCGTCCCTACTGCGCCACGCGCTTTCAAGGCTATTAATCACCCTTATTTTAATAGATGTCTGATTTCCATGAAAAATCTTCATTCACACTCATTCTCCCAATCGCTCTTATAGTATATACGACTTATTCACCTCAATGATCTAAATTTTCAATAGTTAATCTTAATCCATCTTCTCTTCCTTCCCACCTGTCTCCCTTGTACTCTTTTACTACCTAGGGCTATTTCTCTGTACAACATGGTTATCTAATTTTAATGAGTTTCTTTACACTCTACCTTCACCCTCTAAGTCCTGTCCCACCGCACCAGATATTTTCTTTTCCCCCCTTCTCTTAATTTTCGTTTGCCCCTTATCCTCCCTGTCCCCAGCCCCCCCCCCTCCCTCCTATCCCTCCCTATCACCAGGAGAGGTCTTCCTATTTCTATTTATCCAGAGACCTATCAGCTAGCTTGTTATATTGAGACCAGGGGAGCCAGATCAATCTATTTCCGTATTTCACCTCTTCTAGTCTTTTGATTCTTGACTTCCCGTGCATTAGATTACCCTAAGCATAAACTGAATACAGAAAATCTTTATGCTGGGTCCCACACTCCTGAGCTGATATATGTATCACATTCACAAATCATGTATGTTGGACGTCAAGAATAGATCAATCAGGTAACCTTGATATCAGAAGTTGACTGATGTTGAACCTCTAAGAGTGAGCCAGGCTTATCTGGGACACATCAGATATAATAGTCCTCTCTCTGTCTGCTCTCCTCTCCGAAATCTAACCTAGGGCACATATGAAATTCCAAAGACTGATTTTTAGACCTACTGGATTCTAAATGATATTTAATTTGGTTAAATATTTAATATTTTTTTAAGCGTTTATAATCCCTAATAATATGATATACACTATTCTTGGCATGCTGTCCATGGTGCTGAATTAATTTAAAAAAACTGTATTTATATTATATTATTCAGCACCATGGACAATGAATACAGGCCTGTGGATTACCAAAAGACACATAGTGTCAGAGAATTCTAAAAATGCTGTGGAATTCAACGTTAAAGCATGGAGTAGCGTAGCATTCTCAGGCTTAAATCATTGGAATGCCAGTGTGATGTGCAAATCATTGTGCACATTGAGTTAAAATTGGCTCAGTACTGATTAACTTCTAGCATACTAGGTTGACAGTTTTATGTATTCTCAGCATTTGGTGGAGTTTGCTGAATATAGCACTGTCAAATTATCTTATCTGGTACCTTATTATTTTTCCACCTGTCATACCCACCTCACACAACGGCACATTCTCCATGCTCTGGTACTGGGGAATTTCATGGTTTGCAACACTAGCATTATATTATGTTTACCGTTCTGAAACTATATGTGTTTGCAGCAAAAGGATAGATACATAGAAAATAGGCAATACTAATATAACACATGTATTCAGAATATAACACTGATATATATATATATATATATATATATATATATATATATATATAAAACTCACAAGATATGCAAGAAATACTTTCTCTCTTACAAAAGTCACTAGTGTATGTGGGGTCACATTGTCCTCTCAGTGAGGAGAGAGATTGACTGGTCGTATAATCCTGCTAGACTGTGTACTCTGTATGTAAAGATATCTAATTGTGAAAGTCCAGTACTACTAACACAGTTTGCTTCTACTTCCTGCCATTCTGTGAGTATTGGGAATCTATGAATGCACCTTTTCATGTTTTTAAATAGAAACTAATTACTGCCTCAAAATAAATGAATTTATACCTATGCATTTGTCTTTAAATCCTTCCTTAGTGTTGTAGGTTTATTCTTTGATATCAGGGACTTATGTAACCAATACATTTAGGCTACCAGCATAAATAGAAAAAAAAGATCTTTGCTTACAACAAAGAAGACCCACTGCTCAAATTAATGTTTTCCTGGATAGTTATTCAAAAAGAAATCAACAATATGTAATCTGGATCAGTGGCATACTAAGGTGGCGGTCCGCCCCGGGTGCCACTGACTAGGGGGGTGCCATGACTTCGAGTGTCATGTGTCACCCCCCCATCATTACGCTGCGCACAGCCGCAGTGCATTTGACAAAAGATGTTGCTCAGCCAGTTCTGTCTGTTACCATGAATAGCTGCTCAGTAACATAACAGCCTCCTATTCCTTGCTTGTGCAATAACTGCCCGTCCACCTTCATTTTTTTCTGTACAATTAAGTATTGAATACTTTATTGCAGATTGCATGGAAGTAAATGACATCTCATTGCACACCAACATTTGTTAGAAAACCATTGTACATTTTCTTTTACATCCGGGCTCCACAAATACAAGGTGCCAGGTCACCGTGGTGACTATCATCTTGCTCCTGGAACATGGTTTAAACAGAGTGATCCTGCTGTTATACAGACAAAATAGGGCAGCAGCTTCAGCCCTCCCCTGCGTCTTATTTCTCCTGCTCACTGGACAGCACAGGAAACACCTGTGAGGAGTGAAGGGAACTCATTACAGCCACTGCTGCTGAGCTTGAGAAGGATGGAGGAGAGGAGGCTCAGAGATCCCATTCTTTTAATGCCAGGATCTAACGGAGCTGCCCCCTCTGCAGTGATATACCCTCTGTGGTGCTGAACTTCTGCTATATGTATAATATAGATTACATGTGTGTATGACTAAGTGTGCCAGCATGTGTATATTTTGGATGTGTATTTTGGGCAAATAGTGTGTATAGATTGCTGTTTGGTTCTTAAGCCATAGAGCTTTCTCCTTAGTGACTTTTGGCACTGGCTCCTAAAAGTTTATACTGGCTCCTAGATTTAAATTTAGTTTATCAAGTTCTGTTATGGTATTTTTGCTTTTTTTAAAGTTTAATGGGAAAGACTTGAATACCACATTAAGTCGGCGTTGATATTTTCTGTTGAAACACCAGAGTGAAATATTGCAAGCTAGAAATAGTTTCCTGTGACAGATGGTATTTGTATGCTTGCCAGCTGTGCCAGTAGCATAAATGTTTTTTAATTAATTACAGGTATGTCATACATAAATATTTTGGTTAAAGTGTTTTATTATGGCTATTTAAAAAGTAACCTGACATACAATTAAATATACTAATAAGGGAAATATTACAATTATTACATGTCTATTTTGTCACTAGTATTGTCAGTAGTGTAATGCCAATCTACAGCTGTTTCTGAGCCACAATTTATATAATTCTCTGCCATCCCAATAGGGGAAAATATGAATGTTTTAATCCATTAATTGTTAGAGAACTGCAGTTTCTAACCAGTGTTAGACATATCTCATGAGCATGTCAGTCAGCTGTGGTGGCCAATCAGAGTTCTAGCAATTATCACTACAGGATGTTGCTTTTGACTATCCTATCATAACACTGCCTGTAAGAAAACTGATTATATGTATTTCGATATTAGGAATAGTTTTTCAACTTCCCAGCATGGCATTCACAGCTCTTCAAGCATCAAAGCCAAGTGGCCATTTTTGTGAAACTTATATTATATATAAACACTATATAGCAAAGCATTGACTGCAGTATATATTTTCCACAAGAATCCCCATGTTTGAGGAACCATTTTATCAGCATTAAATACCTGTATAAGTAACCCAATATTACAATTACAGTTGACATTTATAAACAAGAAAAAATCTATAGCAAAAAAAGCAAAAATTTGAATAAACACATCTGCAGTGCTCCCAAAACAACTACAGAAACGACAAAACATTAGACAAAAAAAACTAAATAGTGTGTTGTGCCACTGAACATAAAATACAATCTATTGTACTTCCCTAATTATTACTAGTTATGTGGAAAACTTTTTTTTAAACAGACTCACAACGCTTCCCTCACAGCCACGGACCGGCTTAACAGCGGGAGACAGAGCAGAACGTAGGTAAGTATTGGGAACTGGGGAAGGGGGAGGAGGGTCACAAACTCTATATTTTAACCTAAAAAGTTAAAATATAGATACTATTTTCCGGTGTATAAGACGACTTTAACCCAGGAAAATCTTCTCAAAAGTTGGGGGGTCGTCTTATACGCCCAGTCGTCTTATACGCCGGAAAAAACGGTAGTTTTACCAGCTGTACAACTAGAAAATAACAGGTCAACCAATAGAGATCATATGAGCCATGCAAATGGAATAAAATGCCTCAGAGAAATCTGTAAATAATGGAAAATAAATCAATAGCGATATTTGCTTCATTTATCCATTGGATTCATTTTAGAATTTTTTCTTTACGGTCTACATCAAAGATCAATGTAGGGCAGTCATTCCTATCTTAATGTTCTCCTTTAAAACATCACAGCGGCCTAATATTGACTATGGGATTACTTTAAAGGAACTCTACTGTTTTGACATCAATACCAAAATTCACGAATTTAATTAGCACAAATTCAAAGCAAAAGAAAATAGTTTGAATTACTTTTTATTCAATTTTAGTTAACATATTGTTGTTCTAAAATGTTTGTGTAGATTCATTATAAAAACTTAATAATAATTTAATATAATCAAATATAACTTGATTTTAAGTTTTTACTTTAGAATCTTAATAATGACCTGTAATGAACTATTCATCTGTTAAGGGCGACGCATGATTTCATATGATAAATGATATGTGAAATACATTCTAAAAATGATAACACTGCTATACCCAATTAAGGTCAGGTTGTTCACCAAGATTCATTCTGTCATCATTATGTGCATGTTCAACATCAATTCTTGCTGCGTGAGTTTGAAATGAATCACAAGCCTGCCTCAAAATAATTTCGTTTTTCTTTAAAAGTAGTGTACCATAAGTCTTTATAATCAATTTCAACTATAAGCACAGTCTAATCCATGACCGTCCAACATGCATCCCACCATACATAGGTGTAGCCTGCATGATATTATGTGCAGTTACCTACCTCTGTGCTGTGCCTACATCGGGTGCATAGGGGTGAAAGCAGTGGTGGATCTAGAGGGGGACAATGAAGAGATTAGCTCCCCTGAGCACAGCCGCTGCCCTTCTAACAGACAGTGTTCAGTGTTCAGTGGTATCATTGCCTGCGTTACTGTCTATTAGTGGCATGTTAATGGGCAAAATGTCACTGGCATATTAATGGGCAAAATAACACTGGCATATTAATGACAAAATAACACTGGCATATAAATGGGCAGATTGGCTGTGGCATATTAATGGGCAAATTGGCTGTGGCAAATTAATTAGAAAAAATATCACTGGCATATTAATGGGCAGGCTAATAGTGGCATATTAATGGGCAAAATAACACTGGTATAGAACATGGGGGAGGAGGACAAAAGGACATGTGCAGTGCCCCTCCCAAGATCAGACTCTGGATCTGCCCCTGGGTGAGTGCAGCTTAAGGGGTACATGCTCTGCCTCCTTATGCTCTGAGACATTCGGATTTCCAGATGTAATGTGACATCCTGATGCTCAGAAGAAAATTAATGCTGGCTACAGAGATCGGACGCACACACCCTCCTAACCATCACCCTCCCTGCAAAAAAAATGCTTAATTTTGTATTGTAGTACAGTAATGTGCACTGTTGAGTTTAATTGCTGTGGAATCTGTGATACACTCACACATTGCACATTACTGTGAATTTGAAGTGTATATAATTTTATGCTAATGAAAAAAAAATGTTGGCCACTGCAGAAAAAACTTGGACACCCATTTTCTAATCTATTTTTAAATAGTTTTTGGAACAATATATATTAAATGCAGCCTTTATTGCATGTGACTTGTGTTTAGATCAATTTACCTGAAGCAATTCTGATATTGAGCTCTGTTCAAAGACCTATGTTATTTTATCTCTGATCATTAAATATCATAAACTGTAGAAAATTGTAAAGTTACAAACCAATGATGTCACAATGCACATCAGGAGAGCTGACTCTAATGGGGGAAAGAGGGCAATTCTCCTGTGGGCTGCTCTTTAATCTCTCACAATAGTCTGTTTTTCCCTTATAAATTCCCCAGTCAGTAACACTTTTGAACTTTTTTTTTATCAAATTGTCTTGTCTGCCTATCAACCTCATCTTTCAGCAAATATGTCTTGCATGTCTATGTGTGTGTACCTCTGAAGATATCTGGTAGACTGATGAAGTGGCACCAAGGGCAACTATATTGTGTTTGTCCCGCCACACCTTTCCAGGTCAACAGTTACCTACCCTCCCCTGAATAAAACCCATTGTCACTATTTACAGTACACAATTATCTTATCGCCAAGAACTCTTGACGAAATATATAGTGAATCAGTCAACCAGCCCACCCATTTCATTGACAACTTGGCTTAATGAAACACAGAAAATCTTGCTCTTGTTTTTAGCAAGAGTGAAGAAGATAGAGATGAAAACATAAGAAATGTGTAAGTCTGTAAATAGTTTATTTAGTTTTTAGAGTTTTGTGAGATCTGACATCTTGCTGAAAACACAATTTTACAATAATTGTGTCATGGTATAGTATATCTTTTAGGTCAACAACATGACAGGACTCACCTGCATAGTCATGTTGACCTGAAAAAAACAACGGTTGGCTGCTAAGAGCCAACTTTGGAACAAAGTCCATCACCAACATAGACCTCAGTAACTTAAATTCACATATAGTCCAGCCATGGACAAATAACCTGTCTACCCCATGGAAGTCAAATTTTCTGAGCTTTTATATACTATTGGTCTGAATTCCTTCATGTGTCTGCTTATTTAAAACTCAGAATCAAGTGAATGGATCCCAAGTGAAGCCATGAAATTGATATCAGTAGCAGGCAGCATGGACATGATTCAAAGCATTTTAGCAATCTTGTGGAGTCTATTAAGTATTTACTGACACATCCCCTTTAAAAAAAATCTGTATTTTACAGTCTTTTTTTTTTTGTAATCCAGTGTTCCTCGCAGGTCAATGAAACATGTGCAGCCCTTACTAATGAACCTTTCCTATCACTACTATTGCAATCCATTTTATTAAATACGTTGACAGCATATCTTGATTATGTTTGTTACTGAAATAAAGCTGCTTGTGAGGATCTTTTTAATTAGATGTTTCCTTTCAATTTTAAGGTTAATGAGAAATTTACAAACATTCACATAAAACAGTATGTATACAGAAAGGTGATGAGGAATTCATTTAGAAATAATTAGGATGTAGTTTTAAATTAAAATGTGGGTTTTTTTTCTGTAAGTACTATGTGTGCCTATGACAACTAATTAGAAAGTGTTGAATACAACTAACCTTCTTTTATTCTTTCTGCACCACAAAAATGTATAATACAACAGGCATCAAAGGGGTAAAATCTGAATAAAATTCTGTTTCACTCTGCATCTTTCAAACACTCTTCCTTTGGTATTTTGCTTTTGTTCCCCACTCAGTGATCTTTAATGCACAGTATGTAGTCTGTAAATTGTCAGAGTTATTACACTGCACAGGATACACATCAGAAAATGTGAGGAACTATAATGATACATTGGCCACAGAAATAAAAATGCAAGATAAAGGACTTTATCCTGAGATGTTCATCGTGGGCATAAAATTCCCAGACAACAATATCCTCTAGAAAAGTATATTAATCAAATTGACAGTGCACTCTTGTAAGCAACATTTAAAGAAAATGTAATAAGGTTACAAAACCTATTAAGGTTCAGATACATTTGATTCAGTACAATAATATGTTATCACAATCTGTGAACAAATTAAAGAAAAAATCTGAGCAAGCCTACTATATAAAAATACATATATAATTTGTAGTTTTTTTATTTTTATGTATAACTGGTTTTATATTATAGACACTTTAGGTTGAGGCTCCTCTATCATGCCTATGTTTCTATTCATGTTGGTTAAATCATGATTCATTACATCACATATATATCCCAAGCCTTCTATGCTAGATGTACAACTAAACACTAGTTGTTCTCTATCAAGCTTCAATAAACTTTATATAACTACTGTTTGTTACACTGGCATTTATTTGGCATCTACAATATAGCAGAACACTGATCATTTGCATTGAGACTCACTGTAGTAACGGTTATCATTTTGTATTCAATAACTTTTTTTTTTAAAGAATACTGTTTTCCACAACCAGTCGTTTCATCGCCATTATGATTAGTTCCATTTATACAACAGGTATATTTTATCTTATTAAATAACATCACCATTAACATAAATAATAGACTGTGTTTTCATAAATGTAGTGCTCAATGACCTTTTGTACTACTACAACTGATTTACAATGACAGTGTTTCTGACTGACTGTAGATCTCATTCCATGTATCCCCTGTCAATCTTGCAACTGATATAATTGGACATTGCCTATGAACTGAAGTATTCAATTACATGTGGCAGTCCGGTAGTAATTCAGATTTGACAGTTGTCTGTACATTTTGTTCACTTTGATTTGTAGCAATCAAACAGTTTAGCTAAAAGACTTCAGCAGTAGTCTTTAACTAAATAAAAAAAAAGGGAAATAAAATGGTCAGTTGAATGTATTTCTAAATGTTTATGTAAAATTGTGCCTGTTTAAAGTTCTTTGCTAGGAATTAAATCAATGGAGACTACTCAATATAGGCCGATAGTGATTCGGGGCATGTCAGGGACAAATCAGGAGCTGAATTCTGAGCTACCCAATATGCCCCGATGTGACCTCCAATAACGGTGTAATCTGCCCATCATGGTGATTACACACCACATCTTAATGAAGATGTCTTAAGACACATAATGAAGTTCTAAAATCTCCAGTGGCAATAGCAAATGAATTCAATAACTACTTTGTAGGATGCGCCACAGCTCTTATAGCAACACACCACAATGAAGATCATGCCACTTTTTCTATGGCAGACAAGTCCCTATCGATATCACCCCTGGCCAAACACATTGCTGAATTTGAATTTACTTCTATATCAGATAGTGAAATAGTAGCGCATCTCCTCAATCAAAAAATGAAATTACAGTGTGGGCCGGACCTACTTCCGTCAATGCTACTGAGGCTGAGTGCGCCTGTTACTGCGCGACCCATTGCCTGCTTAATCAATGCGTCCCTGTCCTCTGGTTATGTCCCCAAAGCCTGGAAAAAAGCCAGAGTTATCCCCATCCACAAAAATGGAGATGTAAACTTGGTGTCAAACTACAGGCCTATTTCACTGCTACCCATACTTTCTAAAATCCTGGAAAAATGTGCCCATGATCAACTGTGCGAGTTATATGTAATAAAATATACTTTTGATAAGAAGTTTTGTGTTTTAATCACCTTGTCAAATCATAATGGTATTTTAGAAAATGCATTAAAGGAAGAGGCACTTTCAACTCCATATGTTTAGAATGAAAATTAGAGTTTAAATTATGCACTTTTATACCAGGGACTAACCCCTGCATCCACCTGCTTCTATGACCATGACACATTGGCCTAATGATGTCCTTGGAACCCTTGAAAAAAGCTTGGAAACGCCAAAAATACAAGCCCATTAGTTACTGCCCTGGTTTCCATTTACTTTTTGTACTTTACATGTTCTAACAGGGCACTATTGTTGTTTTTGTTTATTTCTGAAGATATTTTATATTTAGAATAATGATTAACAATATGTATCTAACTCAGTGTACATAGCCTTTATATTACAGACTTAAGTATACAAAGACTTTATTGAAGACACAGTATATTTTTGTGGACAGAATATTTTGCATAACCATTTACCAAATATTGCAAAAATGACACACTATATCAATGCAGTTTTTATTTCCAATATTTTCAATTTTTATTTCTGTATGTATAAACAGGATGATTATATGCTAGACTGTGAATAAATCTCTGACAGTTCAAAAGTGTTCAAGTTGGATAAAATGGCCATTAAGAAAAGAGATTGAAACTCAGTGGGGTTAAATTAGATTTGTTACGTCTTGAAACTCAAGTCCCTTTGGTAGTTGGTGCAAGCGAAAATGCTGATTGGAAGAAAGTAGAACATGAGACTGGCTGCAATTTTTCATAGTTATTGTTGGTGACACATCTAAACTAGTAGAATACAAGCGCGGTGAAAGCACATGATTAGACAAATGAAATAGTTTCTCGAATGGTTCAAAAGAACCAACAACTGCGTGGAACAAATCAAATGTAATAATTCACAAACAGCTGATAAATATCTTAATCTAGTCCCATAATATATGTTCTGTTACAAAAAGAAGGGTGTTACTTACACAAGTAAAAATAACAGAATTTATGATTTGTAATTTTGGATTTTTTTAGGCATTGTTGTAAATATTTTAATTGCAAGAATAAGGAAATCAATTACAGAGTTAAAAAGCAGAATTAATACTTGGATATAAATAAAGTAGGTTGAATATCATAGAAAGCACAATATAATTTGATAAATATTAATACATAAAAAGTAAACCACTAAAGACATTAAAATAGTATTGAGCTAATATGAATAAAGCAAATATTTTTCATACTAAATATTATACTTTAAAACATATTATATATTTTTTACTCTTATAAAGATTATATACATGTGAGTTTACGGAGGAAGAGATTCTACTTCAGCTGACTAATATATTCACAAAAAAAGATGTATTTATCCAATCAATGAGTAGCCCCAGAAGATTGGAAATTCATAAATGTTGGGCCCGTTGACAAGAAAGGCAATAGGGAGGAGTCTGGATCTATAGGCCAGTAAGTCTTACATCAATGGTAGGGAAATTAATAGAAACCACGTTAAAGGATAGAATTGCTGAATATCTAAAAATCTGGATTGCAACATTAGAAACAACAAAGAAACATAGAATGTGTTGGCAGATAAGAACCATTTGGTCCATCTAGTCTGCCCAATTTTCTAAATACTTTTATTAGTCCCCAGTTCCCTATCTTAAAGCTAGGATAGAATTGTGCCTATCCCACGCATGCTTAAAATCCTTGACTGTGTTTACTTCTACCACTTCTGCTGGCAGGCTATTCCATACATCCACTACCCTCTCAGTAAAGGAATACTTCCTGATATTACTTTTAAATTGTTGCCCCTCTAATTTTAGACTATGTCCTCTAGTTGTGGTAGTTTTTCTTCTTTTAAATATACTCTCTCCCTTTACTGTGTTGAATCCCTTTATGTATTTAAATGTTTCTATCATATCCCCCCTGTTACGTCTTTCCTCCAAGCTATACATGTTAAGATGCTTTAACCTTTCCTGGTAAGTTTTATCCTTCAACCCATGAACCAGTTTAGTAGCCCTTCTCTGAACTCTCTCCAAAGTATCAATATCCTTCTGGAAATACAGTCTCCAGTACTGCGTACAATACTCCAAGTGAGGTCTCACCAATGCTCTGTACAATGGCATGAGCACTTCCCTCTTTCTACTACTAATACCTCTCCCTATGCAACCAAGCATTCTGCTAGCATTTCCTGTTGCTCTATTGCATTGCCTACCTACCTTCAAGTCCTCTGAAATTATCACAACTCTGACCATTTTTCTAGTTTAGTTAAATCATTTGCCATTTGGCTTATCCCTCCATGAACATCAACAATGCTGCAAACTTGGCAGTGCATCCAACTATTGCAATGAAAATTACTAATTACAACTATACAACCAAGGATCAGTGGGCTTATAATGGACAAATTATCACTGGGCTTATAATGGACATATTAACAGTGGGCTTATAATGGACACATTATCAGTGGGTTATTATTGGACAAATTATCAGTGGGCTATTAATGGACAAAGTATCACTGGGCTCTTAATGGACACGTTATCAGTGGGCTATTAATGGACACATTATAAGTGGGCTATTAATGGACACATTTTCAGTGGGCTATTAATAAACACATTTTCAGTGGGCTATTAATGGACAAATTATCAGTGGCTTATAATTGACAAATTATCAGTGGGCTTATAATGGACAAATTATCAGTGGGCTTATAATGGACAAATTATCAGTGGGCTTATAATGGACAAATTATCAGTGGGCTATTAATGGACAAATTATCAGTGGGCTTATAATGGACAAATTATCAGTGGGCTTATAATGGACAAATTATCAGTGGGCTATTAATGGACAAATTATCAGTGGACTATTAATGGACAAATTATCAGTGAGCTAATAATGGACACATTATCAGTGAGCTAATAATGGACAAATTATCAGTGGGCTAATAATGGACAAATTATCAGTGAGCTAATAATGGACAAATTATCAGTGGGCTATTAATGGACAAAGTATCAGTGGGCTATTAATGGACAAAGTATCAGTGGGCTATTAATGGACAAAGTATCAGTGGACTATTAATGGACAAAGTATCAGTGGGCTATTAATGAGTAAATTATTAGTGGCACATTAATGAGCAAATTATCAGTGGCACATTAATGAGCAAACGATCACATTTTTTTTCAGTAAGGGGCCCTGAAATTTCTGATGGCTTCCCTGGACACACATGCATGGGATTAGCTGAAGTCTATGCTGTACATAAATTAAGTGTGTTTTAGTGTGTTTAATGTATACTGGATAAATATTGAACGCAAAAGAGCTTTAAAGATAAATGCAACACAATGTTATGGTACCTTTGGGGTTTACAGCGAAAACTAAAGTATTTTTTTTTATGCATTACATCAGTCTTCATTGTCTGTACAGGAGTACAGCAGAGTTCTATTGTAGATTTGTTTGTCTGCATTAGAGTGACCCAAGGCATGTCACTTTATCTCCTTGAATCGCTGACACTAAATAAAATTGTAGCTTCTGCTGGGCAAAGAATTATATTGTCTGCATTGTTTTCCCTTGTGAAGCAGTGTGTTTCTACTTCACTGTGAGCACGTTATGAGCAAATGTATCACACAGTGCAAACAAAAAAATGAAATGGAAATAATAAAACCACAAATATTAACAACTGTAGTTTTACTATATGTTTTATTTATTAAAAAAAACAACTATTATGTTTGCAGAACAAAGACCATAGGATTAAAAAGAAGTGCAATGAATAAAGCTGTAGTATGGAAGCAGGTATTAAAGCAATTTGTTTTGTGTGTAGGTTCCTTAGCCATAACATATATTATAATGTAGAGTATATTTGATACAGTAGTCAGATCTTTAACACTGGGCAAAAGGGGCAGCTGCCCTGGGTTTAAGCACACATCAGGGGCCCACTGAGTCTAGCTACTTGAAGCATATAGTTGCTGCCTCTTAACTCACATTCTCACTTGCTAGGACAGGTAACAATTCACTGATTTACATTATTATTTATTTTACTGTAATTGCTGACCATTACAGCCTCCGAATCAATAACCCAGGTTCTCTTACCATTGTTTATCCTTCTCTCTATTGGCCATTAACTCTGTCTGTCAACCAATTGACCAGCTTCCCTTAGATATTTTCTTTCTACTTGCCTCTCTCCCATTCAGTCCAACTTCATTTGCTTTGCATTGATTGGCTGCTGTATATTCCTGCCCCTGTATTCATGATTCTGTTCCCTATTCACTAAAATTTGACTTTGCATGTCGACTTGAGCCCAAGTCAAATTCGGCGCCCGAGTTTAATAGCTTAATAAAAACCCATTAAATGTTTAAAAATAATAACATTTTAAAAAATATAGGCAGAATTCAGTATATTTACCAGAAAAGGCACAGATTGCTTCTTAATACCCTCAAAATGTTAAGAAAAATATCTTTAGTTTTAAGTGGTTTTCAAAATAAACCAATCATAAATCCATTAAATTACACTAGTTCATATGTGATATTTAATTTAATGCAACTACAACGAATTGCAAGTTTAACATGTTATGTTTGATACTGAAGATTTATGTAATGTCTTTTTTAGTTCCAGCTTTAAAAACATATGCAATCATTGCAGTTGGATGGTTGAGTAATTCATATATTTTAATAGTACTGGTACAGTTGTACATTTCTGCTTGTGGCCAAGTGAAGGTCCTTATTTCAATGCACACTACAGGAATGTGCATTCCTATTGCCTGACGGCTATTGCCTGACGGCTGGGATATGCAGGCTGGGCAGGGTTTTTTTTTACATTTAGCACTGTTGATTGCCGCCATTGCACCAGTTTGTGCAGGGAGCAGGCTGCCATCAGAAATTTCAGGGCCCCTTACAGAAAATAAATTCTGCCCCCGTCCCTATATCTCCCTCTCATCTATTCTCCCAATGTCATTTTATCCAGGTCAAATGCACCCCTCGACATGCCCCATCACCCACATTGCACATCCAAGACTTACCCCATTAATATATCACAGCCAGTTTGTCTATTAACATGCCACAGTTTGCCCATTAATATGCAACAGCCAGTTTGCCCATTAGTATGCCACAGTTTGCCCATGAATAAGCCACTGTTAGTTTGCCCATGAATATGCCACAGCCAGTATGCCCATTAATATGCCACAGCCAGTATACCCATTAATATGCCATAGCCAGTATGCCCATTGATATGCCACAGCCAGTATGCCCATTAATATGCCACTGTTTTCCCATTAATATGCCACGGCTAGTTTGTTCATTCATTTATCACATCCAATTTTCCCATTAATATGCCAAGTAGGTGCTGGAGCAAGTAATTAGTGCAAAGTGGGTGTTAGGGTAAGTCTATATTTGGCATCTTAAAATTGTCTCCCTCCCCCACTTTTGTCTTTGTTTAACCCCTTAAGGACAGAGCCTTTGAAACATTTTTGTCCTTTCTGGACAATGGCTATTTTAACATTTCTGTGCTGTTTGTGTTTAGCAGTAATTTTCTTCTTCGTCATTTGCTGTACCCACACATATTATATATTGTTTTTATCGGGACAAAAAGGGCTTTCTATGGATGCCATATTTTTGATCATATCTTATCATATTATTAAAAAAAAATAATAAAATATGGTAAAAAAAAAAAAAATACACAAATTTCTTTGTTTTTATTTGAAACAACTTCTCCTCATCGACAATAGCGAACGAAAAAACATGCTAAATAGATTCTACTATTTCTCCTGAGTACAGGGATACCACCCATGCATAGGTTTGTTGGGTTGTTTGGGGGCTAAAATGCCAAATTTGTGAGGTGCAGTTTTTTGTTTTCCAACTTGAAATTTTTACATGCAGACAGCCTGCACCCATGTCCCATTTGGGACATATTTGAAACCAGCCAGTGTATTTTACCCCATCAACCCATATATTTTTTAAAAGTAGACACCCTAGGCTATCTCAAATGGTGGTATTTTAACACTTTCCATGCACTAATTCTACCACCAGCTTTTGTCAAAGTTTGTGGTAGTAATTTTTTTGTGTTTTTTTTTCACAAACCTTGTACTTCAGACATGAATTTACAGATTTTGGTATGTGTCACTGCCAAATAACACCCCAATAAGTGTTCAGCAACATCTCTTGAGTACAGGGATACCCCCCATGCATAGGTTTGTTGGATTGTTTGGGGGGTAAAAGGCCAAATTTGGGAGGTGAAGTTTTTGGTTTTCCAATTTGAAATTTTGACATGCAGACAGCCTGCACCCATGTCCCATTTGGGACATATTTGAAACCAGCCAGTGTATTTTACCACATCAACCCATATATTTTTTTAAAGTAGACACCCTAGGCTATCTCAAATGGTGGTATTTTTACACTTTCCATGCACTAATTCTACCACTAGCCTTTGTCAAACTTTGTGGTAGTAATTTTTTTGTGGTTTTTTTTCACAAACCTTGTACTTCAGACATGAATTTACAGATTTTGGTATGTGTCACTGCCAAATAACACCCCAATAAGTGTTCAGCAACATCTCTTGAGTACAGGGATACCACCCATGCATAGGTTTGTTGGGTTGTTTGGGGGCTAAAAGGGCCACATTGTGAAGGTGCGCATTTTCAACTTGGAATATTGACGTGTAGCCAGCCTGAGCCCATCTTTCATTTGGGACTTTTTTTTAAAGTCGGACAGTGTATTTTACCCCAAAAAGTATATATTTTGTAAAAGTAGACACCCTAGGCTATTTTAAATGGTGTTATTTTAACACTTTCCATGCACCAATTCTACCACCAGCCTTTGTCAAAGTTTGTGGTAGTCATTTTATTGTGTATTTTTTCCCACATACATTGTACTTTAGACACAAATTCACATATTTCGGTATGTGTCACTGATAAACAATACCACAATATATGTTCAGCAACATCTCCCGAGCACAGGGATACCACCCATGCATAGCTTTGTCAGCTTTGTTGGAGGGTTGAAAGGCTACATTTGAGAGGTGAGCTTTTTGATTTTCCAACTTGGAATTTTGACATGTAGAGCAAGGAAGGGGTTAATAGCTCTTATAAGAGCCTTTGTAGTACTGTACAAAAAAATTAACCCCTAAAAATGCACAGACAAGAAAAAAATTTCTGCTGTGCAGTGATCAGTGGCAGGGAAGGGGTTAATACACTACACTATACAAAGGGTATGGCTTTTATAAAAGCCCTTGGGACTCACAATTTTTTTAACATTTTATTTAATTTATTACAATTAAAAAATTATGTTATACAGATCTGTCTCTTTCCCTCACTAAAACTCAAGTGAGGAGAGGGAGGCAGATCCATATGGGTCAGAACAATATTTACCAATATTGATCGAACCAGACGAATGGTGATGCTCATCTGAGAAATCACCAAACCACCTTTGCCACTGATCGGCTGTTACTGATCGCTATACACGTGTTCAGACAGCTTCAAAAGGAATACACGTAATCCCCTAGTGGGTATAATTAACCCCTAGCGAGTCTGACAAAAAAAATGCTGATAGCAAAAAAAAAATCCTTCTGCGACTAGATTGCTCCATATGCGCTGCTTAGGCAGTGACCATATGCACTGCTTAGGCAGTGACCATATGTGCTGCTTAGGAAGTGATATACGGCAAGGAAGGGGTTAATAGCTCTTATTTAAAAAAAAAATTACGTTAAACGTAGTCCCCTAGCGGGTATAATTAACACGTGACGGGTGTAATAAAAAAGTTTTAAAAAAATTAAAAATGCTTCTGCAGCAAGATTGCTGCATTTGCGTCAGATCTCTGCTTAGGCAGTGATCTACAGCAAGAAAGGGGTTAATCTCTCTTAAAAGAGCTTTTTTTTATACTGTAATGAATTACAGTAAAAAAAATTAACCCCTAAAAAATGCACAGACAGCAAAAAATGTGCTGCTGTGTATGATCACTGCGTACACAGCGATCAATGGCAGGGAAGGGGTTAAATGGCTTTTATAAAAGCCCTTGGTGTTTAAAATTTTATTAAATATTTGTTTTATTATTTTATTTTATTTTTTTACTTTATCTGATCTGTCTCTCTCCCTTACTAAAACTAGTAAGGTGAGGGAGGCAGATCAATACTTGTCAAAGGCAATATTTGCTAATATTGCCTTTGACAGTATGATAAGTGCTCATCAGAGCACTTACCATACATGCCTGCACACAGATCACATAGATCTGTTGTGCAGGCATCGATTGGCTCCCCCTAGAGCATCGGAAGTGAAATACTTTCACTTCCGATGCTCTTGCCATTAGAAGGGAAGCGCTGCCTGTATAGGCAGCGTTCCCTTCTACTGAGCCGATGGGGTCGCTCAGGAGAGCGACCACCATCGGCTCTGGGGAGCAGAACGGTGTTGTTAAGTGCCTCGCTGGCGAGGCACTTTAACAACACCGGAGATGCTTAGAAAGCGAACGATCGTTCGCTTTCTAAGCACATGTGTGCAGCCGGCGCAGCCATTTTTAAATGGCTGCTACGATCACTCCGTGGAGTGATCGTAGCGCGCCCCTGCGCATTTGGGGGGTGTTGCACAATGCCTCTACCTAGAGGCATTGTAGCAACACCGTTAGAGTAAAGAAAGCGACCGCTGGTCGCTTTCTTTACTCAGTTTAGTGCATGACGTGCCAGGCACGTCACCTGTCGGCAAGTCCTCGATTTGCCGTGACGTGCCTGGCACGTCATCTGTTGTTAAGGGGTTAAGTAATTTATGGCTTTTATTTTTATTTTTTTTATGTAAAAATGAGACAGCTGTCTAATTCAGTTATAATGCTACTGAAAGAGACTGTTTTCTCACTAGGCAATTCCAAGAGATGACTGTCCTTTTAATCATGACCAGGGGCGGGCTGGGCCGGGGGGCAGGGTGGCAATTGCCCCCCAGGCCGCCCTAAACTATGTAAAACACGGCCGCTGGGCCAGTGTTTTTAAAAAAAAAAAAAAAAAAAACGCGCTTGCAGGCAGAGACTGAGAAGGGATCGGAAGATCCCCTCTCACCTCCGCTCTGCCTGCAAGGCTGCACGGGGAGCCGAACAGGCAGCACAGAGAAACCTCCGTGCTGCCTGTTCGGCTCCCTGTGCAGTCTGACACGGAAGTGCCGACAGTCACGTGATCGGCGCTCTGACGTCAGACGCGCGCCGATCACGTGACCTGTTGGCACAACCGCCGGGAGGCCGAACAGGCAGCATGGAGGGACCATGCTGCCTGCCACCAGGTAAGTCCTCCAGCCACTGGCCACCAGGGAAGTCCTGCCTCTAGCCACCAGGGAAGTCCTGCCACTAGCCACCAGGGAAAAAGGTAAGGGGGGGGGGGGGGGGCAAAAAACACTGGCATATTATTGGGCAAATTGGCTGGGGCATATTACATGGCAAATAAGACTGGCATATTATTGGGCAAATTGGCTGGGGCATATTACATGGCAATTAACACTGGCATATTATTGGGCAAATTGGCTGGGGCATATTACATGGCAAATAAGACTGGCATATTATTGGGCAAATTGGCTGGGGAATATTACATGGCAAATAACACTGGCATATTATTGGACAAATCGTCTGGGGAATATTAAATGGCAGAATAAGACTGGCATATTATTGGGCAAATTGGCTGGGGAATATTACATGGCAAATAAGACTGGCATATTATTGGGCAAATTGGCTGGGGAATATTACATGGCAAATAAGACTGGCATATTATTGGGCAAATTGGCTGGGGAATATTACATGCAAATAAGACTGGCATATTATTGGGCAAATTGGCTGGGGCATATTACATGGCAAATAACACTGGCATATTATTGGGCAAATTGGCTGGGGAATATAACATGGCAAATAAGACTGGCATATTATTGGGCAAATTGGCTGGGGCATATTACATGGCAAATAAGACTGGCATATTATTGGGCAAATTGGCTGGGGCATATTACATGGCAAATAAGACTGGCATATTATTGGGCAAATTGGCTGGGGAATATAACATGGCAAATAAGACTGGCATATTATTGGGCAAATTGGCTGGGGCATATTACATGGCAAATAAGACTGGCATATTATTGGGCAAATTGGCTGGGGAATATTACATGGCAAATAAGACTGGCATATTATTGGGCAAATTGGCTGGGGAATATTACATGGCAAATAAGACTGGCATATTATTGGGCAAATTGGCTGGGGCATATTACATGGCAAATAAGACTGGCATATTATTGGGCAAATTGGCTGGGGCATATTACATGGCAAATAAGACTGGCATATTATTGGGCAAATTGGCTGGGGCATATTACATGGCAAATAAGACTGGCATATTATTGGGCAAATTGGCTGGGGCATATTACATGGCAAATAAGACTAGAATATTATTGGGAAAATTGGCTGGGGCATATTACATGGCAAATAAGACTGGCATATTATTGGGCAAATTGGCTGGGGAATATTACATGGCAAATAAGACTGGCATATTATTGGGCAAATTGGCTGGGGAATATTAAATGGCAGAATAACACTGGCATATTATTGGACAAATCGTATGGGAAATATTAAATGGCAGAATAAGACTGGCATATTATTGGGCAAAATGGCTGGGGAATATTAAATGGCAATTAACACTGGCATATTGGGCAAATTAGCAGGGGCATATTAAATTGCAGATAACCTTGGAATATTATTGGGCAAATTTACTGAGTTATATTAAATTGCAGAATAACACTGGCATATTATGGGACAAATTGGCTGGGGAATATTAATGGCAAATAATATTGGAAATGTGTATGTAATGGGGTGATGGAGGCATGTAAATGTGGTGATGGGGCATGTCCTGGTGTGCAACGTGGGTTATGGGTCATGTCGTAGGTGTGCAACGTGGGTAGGGGGGGGGTGCCCAAATTTTGGGATATTGGGTGTCTAAATCCTGGCATGTTGAGGGGCATAATCCTGGCATATTGAGGGGAAAATCCTGGCATATTGAGGGGGCATCATCTTGGCATATTGAGGGGAAAATCCTGGCATATTGGGTGTCTAAATCCTGGCATATTGAGGGGCATAATCCTGGCATATTGAGGGGCATAATCCTGGAATTTTGAGGGGCATAATCCTGGCATATTTAGGGGAAAATCCTGGCATATTGAGGGGGCATCATCTTGGCATATTGAGGAGAAAATCCTGGCATATTGGGTGTCTAAATCCTGGCATATTGAGGGGCATAATCCTGGCATACTGAGGGGCATAATCCTGGCATTTTGTAAGGGAAAATTCTAGCATATTAAATGGCAAATCCTGGCATATTGTGGGGGAAAATCCTGGCAATATTCGTTATAAAACAAGGAAAAGATGGCCGTGGATGGGGAGGCGATTCGATGGTGCAATGGGCCACTTGACTGGATTTGCCCCCCAGGCCTAAGGCTGCCAGCCCTCCCCTGATCATGACCCTAATTATGCATGAATTCTTGAAAGGTAATTGCATGCTTCTGTGGGTATCTGACTGCGTGCATGTAGGGGTACACGTGGACATTTCCTAATTGATGTAAGTTTTGTTAGGTATGTCTACTAAGTTGCTATCAATAAAGACCTTTTTTGATTAGATTTTTTTTTTTTTTTTTAGCTTGGGCTAACTTTTTAATCCCTTGAACAAGTATTTGTTTTTTTCATTTCACACCCCTGACACATATTATCAATATTATTAATAAAAGGAGTAGTTTTATAGTACTTTTTTTGTAATGTCATAGAAATTTATTTGAAGATGCAACTTTAGGGGCAATTTTCAGCTGTATAAGAACTCCTCCTCACCTTGTTTTTGTAAAAAGTTATTTTTGTTCCGTATTTTATGTATTATTCTGTATAACACCAAAAAATTGTTACAAAGTGGAAACAACTTAAAACTGTACATATGGTATTGACTGCTCAGTATGGTTCTGTTTGCCAGCACTGAAAGCCACTTGGAAATTATTTTTCTATTCTTCTAAACTTTAGGTCAGAAAATACTGCCCTCTGGGAAAGACCATGAACTTTGGATGTCAGTGATTGATTTGATTTTCCCCATGATTGATTTCCACTTCCTACATCTAAAGGCATTGATGGGCAAACCAAAGATCCTTCAAACAAAAAACAACCGTTTGTCAAACCTCTGTTAATTCAGGTTGACCTAATCTGTTGTGTTTTATTTTAAATATGGTTTTTAATCACTGTTTTGGATTTCACATTTATATGTATAAAACCTATATATATATATTTATATATATATATATATATATATATATATATATATATATATATATATATATATATATATTCTTATTATAAACTTACTTGTGCTATAAACAATCTTATTTTTAATTTGACACATTCTATTATAAGACAAGGTTTTTTCAGAGCAAATTTTCTGAAAATGACCCTTTATATTCAAGGTTGACCTCAAATAGAGGGCTGACAGAGCAGAGCAGGACCTAGATCCACCTCACAGTCAATCAGAGGATGTTTATGAGCTGCACACAGACATCCTCTGATGCTGCCCAACATTTCTGCTGGGGCTTTGGAGATGGAACTCCAGGGTCACATGACATCCCACAATTCCATCACTGAAGACCCGGCGGATGTGTCATGTAGCGTTGGAGGATGTATGTGTGAACCAAGCAGTGAATCTACATCCTCCATTTGCCCCACTTGATACCAAGCAGTGTGCTGGGAGTGTACTGACAGGTCTGGTGGTGCATTGGCATGTCTGGGGGACCATTGGCATATCTGGGGGACCATTGTAAAGTCTGCGGCATATTGACCATTCTGGAGGTGCATTGGCATTTTGTGGCAAGTCTGGGGATGCATTAGCAAGTCCTGGAACACATTGGCAAGTCTGCAGACCCAGTCTTGGTATTGGCAAGTTTGGGGATGTATTTGCAAGGCTGAGGGATTATTGGCAAGTCTGGGGATGCATTGGTAAATCTGAGGGCATATTGGCAAGACTGGTTGCTATGAGGGCAATAATGAAAAGTGAGCAGAATAACTGGAATGAAGAAGGACAAAGAAAGGAAATAAGAACAAGAAATAATTTTTTTCAGTCATATATTTATTAAATAGGAAAACACTGTTTACATGTGAAGGAATAAAGTTATTTTCCTTATATGGTTGTCTTAAATTTAGTTTTCTTCTTTTTTGTTTTGATAAATTAAAAGTTTTTTTGGGCGGGCATCTTATATTTGAGAAAATATTTTGTAATCATCATCATATTTTAGTAAACCTATTCTCAGCAATGCAAAAGGTCCTCTCAGATGTGTGAAACTGGTTACAAATGAACCCCAATCAATTTTTGACACTATGTGTCTTCTGTGGACATAATATGTCCTTCAGGGTCTGGCTTGCAGCAACAATCAGATAACCCTGAGCAGTTGTGGACATGAACGATGACACAAAGGTTATTATAACCAGTAGATTTTTATTTCACTTCACCAAATCTACTGGTTATAATAACCTTTGTTTCATTGTTTATGTCCACACCCGCTCAGGGTTATCTGATTGTTGCTGCAAGCCGGAACCTGAAGGACATATTATGTCCACAGAAGACATATAGGGCCAAATTTATCAATACAAAAACGGTGCTGTTTAAAAAAAAAAAAGTGCTAAATTTGGAGTAAACTGCTATAACTTTCCTTTGGTTTCCATGGTTACTACTAGTATTTTAGCACTTTGTCCTGAAATACCACCTTTTTTGTCTTGATAAATATGGCCCATAGTGTTAAACATTGATTGGAGTTCCTCTGTAACCAGTTTCACTCACCCGAGTGGACCTTTTGCATTTATGAGACTGTATACTTCATGCAGAGGTGAGCTCACTTATGTTTTAACACACATTTGCATCATTCAAGCATCAAAGTGCTCCATGACTGAGTGTTCTAGTAAACCTATTCTAACATTTCTAGTTCTGACAGACAATGCAAGATATACATTGTGCTGGGAATTGTGGACTTTAGTGGAAGAGAATGGATAATGTGATATGAAAAATAAAAAGACTGAAAGCATTACAGGTGTACTTATCTTCATTACATACAGTTTTTATTCCCTTAGCACATTGTACCCAATGTTGCCTATTTTAATTCCTTTAAATATCATGTCGTGTGCAGTGCATTTCTCACTCAATATCCCTCTAAGCAGAAATATAAGAACAAGGCATTCTATCTAGGTGATAACATATTAATTAAACATTAATATTCTCCACAGAGATAAGGTAGATACAGGGAGTGAAGAATTATTAGGCAAGTTGTATTTTTGAGGATTAATTTTATTATTGAACAACAACCATGTTCTCAATGAACCCAAAAAACTCATTAATATCAAAGCTGAATATTTTTGGAAGTAGTTTTTAGTTTGTTTTTAGTTTTAGCTATTTTAGGGGGATATCTGTGTGTGCAGGTGACTATTACTGTGCATAATTATTAGGCAACTTAACAAAAAACAAATATATACCCATTTCAATTATTTATTTTTACCAGTGAAACCAATATAACATCTCAACATTCACAAATATACATTTCTGACATTCAAAAACAAAACAAAAACAAATCAGTGACCAATATAGCCACCTTTCTTTGCAAGGACACTCAAAAGCCTGCCATCCATGGATTCTGTCAGTGTTTTGATCTGTTCACCATCAACATTGCGTGCAGCAGCAACCACAGCCTCCCAGACACTGTTCAGAGACGTGTATTGTTTTCCCTCCTTGTAAATCTCACATTTGATGATGGACCACAGGTTCTCAATGGGGTTCAGATCAGGTGAACAAGGAGGCCATGTCATTAGATTTTCTTCTTTTATACCCTTTCTTGCCAGCCACGCTGTGGAGTACTTGGACGCGTGTGATGGAGCATTGTCCTGCATGAAAATCATGTTTTTCTTGAAGGATGCAGACTTCTTCCTGTACCACTGCTTGTAGAAGGTGTCTTCCAGGAACTGGCAGTAGGACTGGGAGTTGAGCTTGACTCCATCCTCAACCCGAAAAGGCCCCACAAGCTCATCTTTGATGATACCAGCCCAAACCAGTACTCCACCTCCACCTTGCTGGCGTCTGAGTCGGACTGGAGCTCTCTGCCCTTTACCAATCCAGCCACGGGCCCATCCATCTGGCCCATCAAGACTCACTCTCATTTCATCAGTCCATAAAACCTTAGAAAAATCAGTCTTGAGATATTTCTTGGCCCAGTCTTGACGTTTCAGCTTGTGTGTCTTGTTCAGTGGTGGTCGTCTTTCAGCCTTTCTTACCTTGGCCATGTCTCTGAGTGTTGCACACCTTGTGCTTTTGGGCACTCCAGTGATGTTGCAGCTCTGAAATATGGCCAAACTGGTGGCATCGTGGCAGCTGCACGCTTGACTTTTCTCAGTTCATGGGCAGTTATTTTGCGCCTTGGTTTTTCCACACGCTTCTTGCGACCCTGTTGACTATTTTGAATGAAACGCTTGATTGTTCGATGATCACGCTTCAGAAGCTTTGCAATTTTAAGAGTGCTGCATCCCTCTGCAAGATATCTCACTATTTTTGACTTTTCTGAGCCTGTCAAGTCCTTCTTTTGACCCATTTTACCAAAGGAAAGGAAGTTGCCTAATAATTATGCACACCTGATATAGGGTGTTGATGTCATTAGACCACACCCCTTCTCATTACAGAGATGCACATCACCTAATGTGCTTAATTGGTAGTAGGCTTTCGAGCCTATACAGCTTGGAGTAAGACAACATGCATAAAGAGGATGATGTGGTCAAAATACTCATTTGCCTAATAATTCTGCACTCCCTGTATGTGATTCACATCTCCCCCATTAGTTGAAGGTTCTTTTTTTTGGCCTTCTTTATCTGTGCACTCCAGTGTGTTTGGAAGTACCGTTATTATTTCGCCACCTGTGTACTTCTGACATTAAGGACCAAGTGACTAAGCTTTTAATGGAAAAAATTAAATAAAATAGAAATATAAAAAAATGGAAAAGCTTAATTTACTGTGTGGCTGAAATATTGCCATTTCTATCTAAATGTGTATTGCCATAAACCATTAGCTTTTGATAAGCTGCTGGGAGTAATTTAAAGGGACACTAAACGTTATTTTTCAATTGTGCTTCTAATATAATTGTCCCTATTATGAGGATAAACTGGCGTGTACTTTTGATAGTACACGCCAAGTTTATCCTCTGACTGACAGCTAACATTCTTCCATGGGAAGCAGGAAGCCATCTGGTCGGTGACTGTCTATCTCTGCTAGCGTATGGGACCTTAACTAGGTCCCCCCTACTAATCCCAGGCAAAAACGAGGTCTCTCTCTGTGCTAGCAGCGAGATACACTTGCATTCGGATGTCAGAGCAGGGCGAGCCCCCACCCTGATTGGCTGTGAGCATGCTGATTTCGTCAGTACGCTACAACCAGGAACTGCTGTGTCTCGCATGGGAGATCCCGGGACATATTTTGTTTAACCCTTGATTCCTTCAAGGTTTAATGTTCTTTTCAAGGGACTCTGTCACCAAAGTATGTACAATCAATAAAAAACATACTGAAATGAATGAATCACGTGCATTCACACACCTACATACACTGTAAAAATACATAAACTCACATGAAAAATGAACAAGATGATCTAACCAAAACAGGAACATGTGGTCACGAATGATCAAGTGTAGCAGAAATATAGAAATAAAGCAGTCCCAACAGACTTATGAAATGGGCAGATTAGCTTCATCTATGTCATTAGTATCCTGAGACTGTATACTTGCATCTCCATAGGAACTAGTAGACTGAGTGGGAAGCTGATTTTTTAAAAGCAAAACAATAATAACAGGTTTGCTCTATATAGTACTCCCACCAGAAATTTGCAGCAAAGCGGTGGACTCTCAGCGTGTTTTTACACCTGTGAAGTGGAGTCTGCTTATAGGCAGCTTATCATCTGAGAAAGTGTCTGCTATAGGCTTGCCTCGGAGCTCTCTTGACATTGAGTGCATGAGGAATATATATTATCTCTGTGGGGTGACAGCTGAATATGGTCATTCTTTGCAAGGTAGACTTATGTTATTTATATTTCTGCACTAATGGGAGTTCCTGTATTGGCCATAGGAATCATCAAAGTGGACTCTGTATATGTTGTACAGGGAGTGATTTTATGTTATCATTATTTCACACTACCTCTGTTTATTTTATAACCTTGCCAAAGTTGGATGTTTCAAAATACTGCTGAAGCATTGTTCAAGTATGTTACTAGTTCTACTCAAAGACTGGTTATGAGAATTATATGAAGGAGTTGCAATCTGGAGTTATCTTACCACACTTTTTATTGAATTATTTATTTAGTTATAAATATATTTTTAAATACTTTTTTGTAACATATATATACAGTTTCTCCATTTTTTTACACCAGTAATGCTTCCGAATACATTAACAGCATTAAAACAAACATAAAAAAATGCCTCCCTTGTACTGGGGGACGGCCATAACATAAAGACTGACAGTGCAACCTAGGTTGCTCTTCAAAGTGAGCATGGCGCTAAAAAAAACAGGGGGACCCAAGCAACTTCTTAGTGGAAAGTATTGACTTTGGTTCCTAACATGTACAGGCAGGGCTGGACTGGGGATAAAAACCAGCCCTGGAAATAATTGTATACCAGCCCCATATCATGACATCATTATACCAGCCCCATAGCATGACATCATTATACCAGCCGCATAGCATCACATCATTATACCAGCCCCATAGCATCACATCATTATACCAGCCCCATAAGCATTACATCATTAAACTAGCCACATAGCATAACATCATTATACCAGCCTAGGGTTGCCACCTTTTCCACAAAAATACCAGCTTTGCTACTGCCTCCATAGACTTAACATTGGCAGCAAGTCATATTTTTAACGGCCTTGTGTTAACATTATTTTTCTTGTTCATAAAAGAGAAAACCATTTCAAAGCCCATTTGAAGAGTATATTATTTGTAGATAAAACTGATATATAACTCTGCCTAGGGCAATATATGCCCCCAGTACGTACACAAGGTTATATCAAACACAGTGCCCTAATATAATCCCCATGCACATTGCCATATATAAGTACCCCAGTATGTACACAAGGTTATAGGAATTGCCCTGTGCATGGGGTATATATCAGGGCAGTGTGTGAGATTTAAACTTGTGAACATACTGGGTGGATATATTGATTTACCCCAGCACCCTGACTGCCCTTACAGAATGTGCCCAACCCATGGCCTATCCCAGTTCTCATATTGCATTCACAGGACTTGCCCCAGACAGAACTTATCCTAGCACATAGATTGCACTCACAGGACTTGCCCCATACAGGACTTACCCTAGCACATAGATTGCACTCACAGGACTTGACCCAGCACCTAGGACTTACCCCAGGTCACAGTCTGCACTCACACAACTTGCCCCAGCACCTCAGAAAGCCGATTGCAGTTACATGACTTGCTCCCGCACTTAGAATGCACTGACAGGACTTGCCCCAGCACTCAGGACTTACCCCATCACTTAGATTGCACTCACAGGATATGCCCAAGCACAGAAGAAGGCTCCAGCTTCGTGTAGGAGGGAAGAGGCGGCCATATCAAATATGGCCGCAAAAGTTGTCTGGCACACGGGGGACACTGCACTGCTACTTTTACTGAGAATGTTTGCTATTTGATACACATAGTCATAAACCCTTACAGACAGTCACACTTACACACATACACAGTCACACATACATACAGAAATACACAGGCACATACAGAACTACACACTTACAGTTAGACACACCTACAGTCACACTTACAGACATACACACAGTCACAATTGCAGACACACAGTAACATGTACACTGTCACACACGCAGAATTTTTTTACACTTACATACAGTCACACTTACACGCAGTCACACTTACAGACAAAAAGTTACATTCACACTAACAGACACACTTACACTGTCACACATGCAGACACACTTACATATACACATGTTTTTTTTTTAAATGCTGTTTGCAGGGAGGTGGATGTACACACATACAGAAATACACACACACTTACATACAGTCACACTTACACACAGTCACAGTTAAACTTATACAGCCACACATGTTTTTTTTTTAAATGCTGTTTGCAGGGAGGTGGATGTACACACATACAGAAATACACACACACTTACATACAGTCACACTTACACACAGTCACAGTTACACTTATACAGACACACTTACATATACACATGTTTTTTTTTTAAATGCTGTTTGCAGGGAGGTGGATGTACACACATACAGAAATACACACACACTTACATACAGTCACACTTACACACAGTCACAGTTACACTTATACAGACACACTTACACACAGTCACACGTATACAGACACACTTACACACACAGTCACACTTACAGACACACTTACACACAGTTACACACACAGTCACACTTACAGACAAAAAGTTACACATTCACACTTACAGACACACTTACACACTGTAACACATGCACACTGTCACACATGCAGACACACTTACATATACACACACATATTTTTTTTTAAATGCTGTTTGCAGAGAGGTGGATATACACACATGCTGAAATACACACACTTACATACAGTCACACTTACAGACAAAAAGTTACACATTCACACTGACAGATACACTTACATACAGTAACACATGCACACTGTCACACACGCATACACACTTACACATACACACACAGTCACACTTACACACAGTTACACACACAGTCACACTTACAGACAAAAAGTTACACATTCACACTCACAGACACACTTACACACTGTAACACATGCACACTGTCACACATGCACACTGTCACACATGCAGACACACTTACATATACACACATGTATTTTTTTTTAAATGCTGTTTGCAGAGAGGTGGATATACACACATGCTGAAATACACACACTTACATACAGTCACACTTACAGACAAAAAGTTACACATTCACACTGACAGATACACTTACATACAGTAACACATGCACACTGTCACACACGCATACACACTTACACATACACACAATTTATTTCTTTTTTTTAAAAAATTCGGTAGGTTTGAAAAGGTGCCCGCCTCGTATAACTGTAGAGGTAGGACACCGTTATTCATTTTTTTCCCCTGAGCGCCGGATGTAGGTGACTGTCTCGGGGGAAGGGAAGTGCAGAGCACTCGTAAAGCGGCCCTGGCGGCCGCGTTCTTAAAGCGGCCCCAGCGGCCGCCTTCTTGAAGTCTGGTCGGCCCCAGGGAAGACGGCCTACAGGGATTTTTCCCGGTATCCCGGTAGGCCAGTCCGGCCCTGTGTACAGATATTGACTGCGAGGCTGGACCAACTTTCTTAAGAAACCCGATTGGCTTTGAGTGACTAAAAATCTTAGTTAGGCTACAGCTCCTATTCTTTGGATCCGTTTGTCCCAGGAATTTAGCTCTCAAAATCCCTGTCCATTCGAATTTATGTATAGGTTTTTCTCTATTACAGTACTCGTAGTACAGTTAGTGCTTTTTTCATTTTCCACTCAGTTTCTAGCTAACTGCTGATTAGCTGTCAGCAGAATCATTGTTGCAACTTTCCATTCCTCATTGCTCAAGCCATCCATACTCAAGTGGAGAAGCGCCTTTTTGGCAGTTAAATACATTTGTTTGCCCAAAATAATGCCTATTTTTTTTCTACCACCTTTCATATTCTTTGGATAGTGGAGCACTACTTTTTATTTATTTTAAGAGGTTTCCCTACACTGTCATTTCTGAGCCTGTTCTTCTTATCTATTATATGCCTTTTGTCTCCTAGCCTGCCACAGGCTGTCTCAGAGTCTTGAGTACTGATAAACATACATGGAGGAAGTCTCCATCTCTGCTAAATTTTCTTGCTACTACTATTTACAGGTTGCTATGCAAACTTAAATTATGTTGCAGGGAGTGGTGTCTGATGTTGGAAGGAGTAGTGCACACCCACATTTAGTCATGGCCTCTGCACAAATATGGCTGCTGAGGAAGTAACATTTGTTTTACATAGCTGAATCAATGTTTTGATGATATCCATATTGTGAATTGTCAGATTGGTTGTTAGTACATGTTTGGGCTCAGACATAATTGTATTTGTCATGTTTATTTGGTGACAGGGTACTTTTAAGAACATTGTTGAAAAACAACAAGTTAAGCCAAAACACTGGGGTAGGCCTGGTGCCTCTACAAGGGACTAAGCCTTTATAATTTGTCTTGAATTATCCACGTAAATTGATGCATTGAAAACATTTAGTTTTTGTATTTTTTACATGTTAAGTGTGATGCATCAATTTGGGTGAATACATCTTGGATAATACAGTTGCCCATGTCTTGATATAGCTCTTATGTTGTTTGAATAATTGTTACTGTAAAAAAAAAAAAGCTAGGTGTACTGTAGTCCTTTTCTATAATTTCATAATTAAATCCATACATTTAGGATCTGCGGGTAATTTCTGAGGCAAGGAGTCCAGAGCTCAAGCTGGTGATTTCAGTGACATATGCTAGGTAGAGTGGGTTTTTCCCCTCTACCTCGAGCTGGAGAAGCCTATATGCCTATATCCTTTCTAGACCTCCATGTTGTAACAGTAACCAGAAAAGATAGCAATATACATAGATATGTTACATGAGTGGAGCTGTGCACCTCTGCTTAAGACTTCTTAAAACCTAATAATGACTCACCATTTAATTGGAGCTATTCACCAGTGAACTAGAACATTATATGTGAATATTTTCTACTTAGCCTACTTTTACTTACCATTTAACATTTGACTGCAAAAAAAGTTTGCATTGTACTGACCTCTACTCCACCAGACTCATGAGAGTCAGTGGTATTTGGTTGAATATTTCTTTTTCTAATTAAAAGACAGCCTGCTAAAATTAATAATTAACTTGAAGAGCATTCTTCTTAATCTCTGGGAAATGGGAACAGTCTTTCTATGCTGTGTATGATGATCCTTCTTGGGGAAAAAAGAATAGCTGCTGAAAATGACATTATTATAATGAGGTTGACCAATGATTATTAATTATCTGAACACATTTTAATTTGACTGTTCTTGATAAGGTGTAAAGTCCCAGTGATTGGTAAGTTTATAAGAGTTCCTTGGGGAATTCCATGAGAAATGAACCTGTCTTATAGAATACCGGATGCCAAATCTTCACCTACGCGCATTTCTTCCTTTATGTTAATACATATATGTTTTTTTTAAGTACACTATTGTCCTGTTTTCACTGCTTTTTCCTTTTCCATGTTAAAGCCAAGAGTTGGTCTCTTTATCATTGCAAATATTCACGTGTAAAATAAATTAAAGATAATGCTTTGACATTTAATGATTTTCAAATGATGTCTAATTAGAATGCTATTTACGGAGTACTTCTGAAGATGAAAATATTCAAGAAATAAAAGACAAACAAAACCTTTAAATATGTGCCCTCAATCTATTTGTCCTTTCAACGACAGGAAATTCGGTGTCATTAAGTCAGTTGTCTTAACCTCTTGCGAATAGCGGCAAAATGCCGTTTCTACTTTCACAAAGATATTGTTATCAATAAATCATTGCACCCTCTGGAAACAGTATGACAAAAAGATATAATGAATGGTGAGGTTTTTTTTTTCTTCTAGGATATAAACCGAGGTAAGATACTAAATGAATTAAGCAGCAGATGGGGGAAAGTATTGTTTTTATTTTATAATATTTTGAAGACACATTGTTTAGTTAAAGTGTGTTGAAAAAAATCTTTATAGAACAAACAAATGTACTACACTCAATCATACAACAACAAAAAATTTGTATCGTGTAAAAAGGGTTTTCGTCAGACATTTTGGGGACTAATAAAATATATAATTTTTAGAGGATGTCTAACACTGATACTTAACATCTAGTTTTTCTGTTTTAAGAGATATTGTAGAAAATTGATTTCTTTGTATAAGGCAATCAATAGTAACAGCAAGATAACAAAGATGATATAATTTCCCACACCACATGCCACCCAGTTGGACTTTGTCATTCGCAATGTCCTACTGGGGTGCATTTAACTGACAATGAGAGTGATAAAGTATGCACTTATGTAAATGTACTGTGTCATAAGGTTTCTAGCACTAGACTTCAATCTCTCTTGGGTTAGAATTTATTTTTTTCAATTTCAAACTGGAACATTCTTTAAAAAACTGCAAGTTTTCCCAGTCATATATGTAGATATCCTATCTGTATCTATTTATGCACAGATGGCCGAGTCATATCTGTAATGGTTACAATGGCAACAACAGGCCAGAAAAGCGTGGCACAATCTAATCCTTCAAATATATGCATACTTATTTAATTCCACAATGTTATAGAGAGGTTTTGGAATAGGATAGCTCATCCAATAAATATACACGTGCAAAACAGAAATTAACCAAGATAAACAAGAAGAGTGTGAGGGATGTGTGTCAAAGCTAGAAGGATGAGCTGTGCTTGACATTGTTGTTGTTTGACAAACTTTATATAGGCCCAAATCCTGTATTTAAATTCCCCTTACTTTTATTTATATTTTCAGATGATTTAATGTATATGACTAAGGTAACACAGCAGTGTAAAACACCAGCATGATAATACATAATATAGGTGGAGACATCCTCAGCATAAAGAACTATATAGTAAGACGTAATTTGGCTTATCTGGAAACCATGCCATAAAGAGATGTAGAATATATAATACATTAGTGTTACTAATAATACATACTACAAGTTGCAAAACATTAATAGATATAATTTTGTAACGTGAATACGGAAAGGAAAAATGAAACTTTTCAATATATCTACAGGTCAAAAACAGTTGAAAAGGGCATCAATTGTATTATAAACTAGAATATTAGGCAGAGCACAATTGGGGATTAAAGAGGGAGAAAACTGAGTAAAAATGTTAGAAAATATTTAAGCAGCAGCTATCTAAAATAACCTTCCAGAGAAAAAAAATTAAGGCTAACAATATAAATGAATTGAAAAATGCTTGTTATATAATTAAGGCTATCCATTAATGGCAGACTGATGGAGCAATCGGTCCTGAACAAATGTCACACATTCTGTCTCTACTTAACACATTGGCTATACATTTAATGGACTTTTTGAGAGTATGGGCGCTGTCACAAGTTAGTGGGTAAAGCACAGCAGGAGGGAGTCTGTAATAGTGAAAGAAAAAGGTTTAGAACAAGTGACATTTTAAAGATAAACAGCAGCAGCTGGGAGATCATAATTATGGTAAGAACACGATGTATAGTTGGATCACCATATAACATAATATTTATCCATAAAGCTCAAAATGGACTTGTTAATTGGTGCTACCTTTGGCTTTGCTTATTGTGTTTGGTGTTGGATTTCAACTGACTCTTATATGGGCTTGAATCATTAGGTACCTCTGGTGTAATTTATATTCATTGACTTTCTATGTCAACTGCACACATTAGAATTTAACTCCTGAATATATTTGATGTACATGTCTGCAGTTCAGGTATGACCCTATAATAGGAAGAGTGGGTTCCTATGGACACAGGAAGGCCTTTTTAGGGTATCGCTCTCAATGCTATACCCAGGACCGGCCCTTTAATGTGGCAGAGTGCGGCAGCTGCCCCAGACAGCACCCTGGGAGAGGCGTCACTTTGCTGCTTCATGCAGCAGTCTTTTTCTTTTTTTTCCTGTGTCCGAGCTTGATAGAAGGAGGTCTCAGCCAATCAGGTGAAACCTCTCAACTGTCCTGATTGGCTGAGAGTTCAGAAGCCTCCCGTGATTGGCTCAGTCCCTCCTTCACAAAGCACAGAGATGCCTGGACCAGGTAAGTTAAACAGTTAGACGGTGTGTGTGTCAGTGTGAGTGAGTGTGTCTATGTGTATGTCAGTGTGAGTGTGAGTGAGAGTGTGTGTGTATGTCAGTGTGAGTAAGTTTGTGTGTATGTCAGTGTGAGTGAGTGTGTGAGTATGTCAGTATGAGTGAGTGAATGGGTCAGTGTGAGTGAGTGTGTGTATGTAACTGTGAGTGAGTATGCCACTGAGTGTGTGTGTGTGTGTCTGTGTGAGTGAGTGTGTGTGTATGTCAGTGTGAGTGAGTGTGTGTGTCACTGTGAGTGAATGTGTGTGTGTCACTGTGACTGACCCCAAGGGGTTAACTCATCTGACACTGTCTCTATCTTTCTAGCCACCCAAGGGGTTAACTCCTATGACACTGACTCTATCTGTCTAGCCACCCACAGGGTTAACTCCTCTGACACTGCCTAGATCTGTCTAGCCACCCACATGGTTAACTCCACTGACACTACATATGTCTGTATAGCCACCCAAGGAGTTAATTCCTCTGACACTGCCTATATCTGTCTAGCTACCCAAGGGGTTCACTCCTCTGATACTGCCTATATCTGTATAGCCACCCAAGGAGTTAATTCCTCTGACACTGCCTATATCTCTCTAGCTACCAAAGGGGTTAATTCCTCTCACACTGCCTATATCTGTCTAGCCATCAAAGGGGTTAACTCCTCTGACACTGCCTAGATCTGTCTAGCCATCCAAGGGGTTAACTCATCTGAAACTGCCTATATCTGTCTAGCCATCCAGGGGTTAACGCATCTTACACTGCCTATATCTGTCTAGCCATCCAGGGGTTAAGTTATCTGACACCGACTATATCTGTCTAGCCATCCAGGGGTTAACTCATCTGACACTGCCTATATCTATGTGGATTTTGTTATAGGTCACTGGTCACATTATGTTTTAGGCAATTGCACAGGGTATTATCATAATAATGTTTTACCATTACTTTATTTTCACCTTATGAAAGAGCTCACCCACGAGGCGAAAAGAAAAAAATGATAAAACAAATATTATTCTGAAAATAGGCTGTGCAATTCCCCAAAACATATGTGACCACTGACCTATAACATGACTGAAATATTGTACATTAAGTTTAAATGCTCAAACATTTAGGGTACCCATTTTAACCATGCCCTGCCAATACAGTATTTTGTATAATTTTGCATATAGAAAGGTGCTCTTGACTGTGGGCTTTTTTGGGGGGGGGGATGGGGGTGGAAGGCCAGCATTTCGTTTTTTGACCCAGGCAGCACAATGTCTTGGGCTGGTCCTGGCTATCCTGTAATTAGTTTTTTGTTAATGCCTTGGTCTAAAGCATGTGTTCCTTCATTAATACAGGAATGATGGTGCACAGCAGAAGACTGGAATCTTAGAGAGTAAAGTCTCTGCACAGACTGCTGGTGTGCCCCCTCCCAATTTGCGCGTTGTAGTCAGAGGGCTGCGTGTGCTCAGAGTAAAAGAAATAAAAGACAGGAATAGCTCAACATGGTTGAGACACCCTCTCTGCCAGTGTAATGTGAAGAAAAACAGCATGGAGGGTGACACATATTAAAATATGAATTGTATTTTTTTCAAATGCTTTAGCTGACTTGTGAGTGTGACTGTGAGGCTGTGTGTGACTGTTTATTTGTGACTCTATCTGTATGTGGCATTGAATGTGTGACTGTGTATGATTCTATGCTACATTGTTAGTGTGATTGACTGTGTATGTGTTCATGACTACATATATGTGACCCAATGTGTATGTGTGGTAAATGCCGCACAAACAGTGTTCATATTGGATTTTTTAAATGTAATGGGTTTACCACAGTTGTTAACTGCGTTAGTGGCAGGCATTAAATGGCAAATCTCCTTAATTTGCAATTGAATTTACTCCATTAGGTCATATTTTGTGTTTCCATACTTTATTTGCTTAAATTCTTGAGGCAAGTCATATAGTAAATGTTGGTTTACTTCCTGTAATGTTGTACAAAATCAGTATTGGTTTGGTGTATAGTATAGTACACATTTTGATGATGCTTATGGCTGTGTGTTAAACTTTTTATGTCATGTAAACTTTTTTAGCTGGATCACCAAGTCCTCAAATAATGTATGATTCATGCAGAATGGTTTAACATGTGACTTATGGAGCCATCTCAGCATTATAAGGACGGGTGTCCCCCTATTTCTAGCTGGCTACTCAGCTTCCTCCCACAGCTGGTAAGTTCACTAGACATGAAGAAGATGGCTTCAGTAGAGAATGTCTCCTAAAACATCCTTTTAGCTATTGTGCTATCCTTTTAGCTAATGTATACGTTTGTGCTGCATAAGCTATTGCAGAAGGTTACAGTAGAGTTGCATTATTTTGTAATGTTTATTGGCATCTGTTAATATCAGCACCACACAGGTAGGTTAGGCTTTCTCTAAACTGGTCTAGTGTCATCTGCTTTTGTACCTACTATTATTGGGCAGACTAGATGGACCGAATGGTTCTTATCTGCCGACACATTCTATGTTTCTATACTATTCTCTGTGAGACCAGGAGGTACCAAAAGTATATCAAAACCATGCTGGTTTTGAGAACAGGAGAGAAACCCAGGTCAATTAGACTACAACAAAAAAGAAGCTAAACTGAGATTCAACTTCTCAGACAAAACACACTAGTATACAGAACTAGAGCTATCATTATTTAAAGTTATCACATTTCAAACATGGCAGGCCCATGGATAGTAGATAAAATATAATGTCATGTATCTAAAATGTATATGTATACATTAAGCATGCTACAAAGTTTGACAGATATTTTACTCATCAGTAACAAAATATACCATATTTGCTCGAATATAAGACAAGGTTTTTTTCAGAGCAAATGCTCTTATATTTGAGGCCGTCTTATAGTCTGACCTCAAATCGAGGTCAGACTATAAGTCTGGGATCCAGGTCCCCCGCAGAACAGCCGGTGGATGTCTGGACCTTCCAGCTTCATCATAGAAGTCCCGGTGGAAGTGCCGGGCAGCAGCGGAGGATGTCTAGCCACCATGGATATTTGGGCAGCCGGGGGATATCTGCACGATAGTGCAGACATCCTCCATGCTGCCCGACACTTCTGTCTATTATGACTGACTGGCTGTCCGTCATAATAGACGGAAGTGTCGGGCAGCATGAAGGATGTCTGCACGTATCCCCCACTAGCCACCATGGAGAGAGCGCAAAGGTGAGGGGGAGGGAAGGGGGGAGGGAGAGACAAGGGGAGGGAGGGAGGGGGGAGAGAGAGACAAGGTGAGGGGGAGGGAGGGGGGAGAGAGAGAGACAAGGTGAGGGGGAGGGGGGGAGAGACAAGTGGAGGGAGGAGAGATAGTGAAAAGGTGGGGGAGGGAGAGACAACAAGGGAGAGAGGGGAGAGAGATAACACTGGGGGAGAGACAGAGGTAACACTAAGGGGGGAGAGAGAGACAACGCTGGGGGGAGGGAGAGACAACATGGGAGGGAGGGGGAGAGAGATAATGCTGGGGGAAGGGGGGGAGAGACAAAGCTGGGGGGAGGGGGAGAGAGAAGCAGCATTGGCATGTAAAAGGAAATAAAAACAACAAATGCATTTTCATATCATAATTTTTCTTAAATATTAAAAATCAATTTACATGTGAATTTATACAAGTTAAACTTTTTTCCTGTAGGGTAGTCTTATATTCAGGCTTTTAGTTTTTTTCCTAAAAGAATATCCAAAGTTTGGGGGGTCGTCTTATAATCAGGGTCATCTTATACTCGAGCAAATACAGTACATCTCTTTCAAATATACTTCCCCCAGAACTGTAAATGCCATATAATGGATAATGATATGTGTGCTTCGCCATGGGAGATACTATTAAGTAGCTAGCGTTCACTTCACTGCTATTGTTTTATCAGTGTGATCAGATCTGTTAAGTCTCTGTGCAGCTAAGTGAGTCGATCAGTGGAGATATCGCTTAAGACCTCCTTAGCTGACATACTGCAGACTGAAAATGTACAGATGTCAGATAAGATTTTAAAAAAATGGTAAAGGTAATAAGAAACTAAGTGGAAAATCTACAGCCTTCAAATTTGCAGATGGGATTATAATATTACTGTTTATTAAACCAGTCTTGTAAGATATCCAGAGCTACGTTTCATGCAAAACATTAAAAAAAGTCATGTATGTCAGTTAATGTACCATTCAAATATACATGGGCCCCTAAAAACTCGTGTTTAAAATGGTTATCCTTATATGTTTTTGAAAGAAGCCAATTCTGTTCATTAAAATAACATCAAGTGGATCAGAAATACAGTATAGACATTGTTAATGTTTTAAATGACTGAAAACGGCAGATTCTAAAGGAATGATTACATAGGCCTACATTTAACAGAGACCATCCTTCCTGTGTTTTTTTATTGGCACGTTGTGTTAGCTTATCCAAGTTTACCATTTTAAATGTCAACACCTTGACTGTATGTCTTATTCATGTTGTACTCTATAGTAGTGAAGTAATAGAGGTCACAAAAATTTGGAATAAATAATGGATGTGCTGCATGTTTCTATATATACACTGATCAGCCATAACATTATGAACACCTGCCTAATATTGTGTAGGTCCCTTTTGCTGCCTTTTTTGTCCATAACATCCCACAGATGCTTGTTTAGATTGAGATCTGGGGAGTTTGGAGGCCAAGTCAACACCTGGTGTACCTCAAACCATTCCTGAACCATTCTTGTGGCAGGGTGCATTATCATGCTTAAAGAGGCCAATGTCATCAGGGAATACTGTTATCATGAAACGGTGCACATGGTCTTCAACAATGCTTAGGTAGGTGGTACGTGTCAAAGTAACATCCACATGAATGTCAGGACCAAAGGAGGACATTGCCCAAAGCATCACACTGCCTCTGCTGGCTAGCCACCTGTCAGTGGCCATAATCTTATGGCTGATCGGTGTATGTATTTTGTATCTATATACAATCTGTTTAACAGCCGATAAACAAGCTGCACACCACCGATCAAAATAGTCAAGTTAAACAAACTAGGTGAATTTCTGCAATTTGTTTGTCAATTCACCAGCGGTCAGTTTCTTGAGTAGAACTCATATTTATATTTTTGTTCTCATCAAACTAAAAAAGTTAGATTATCTAAACAGACATGCATTTTAGGATATGCAGTCTATATAACATACAATTCCATACAGTGAAATCACTGGCCGTTAATCAGTCAAAACAAATAGTGCTAACATTATCATACTGAATTAAGTATAATGGCTGTGAACCATGTTATATGTTTTAATGTGATATGATATAGGCAACTTGCAACCATAGTTTCATGTGATGGATAATGAAGAAAATGTATGCATTTAGCATACTCTAAAATACAATTTAACTAATGAATACATTTCTAATCATATTCTAGAGAACACTATAAAGGGCAAATAAAACCTACATTTATATTTGGTGAACCGACAAGTGTAGACATGCAACAGAAGCAAAACAGGGAGATGGCCCTGCTCAGTTGTGCTTGTAGCTTAGCAGGTATATATTGTTTATAACCTACAGCTTGCCTGATAACACCATAGGTTTTAAATACAAACATTCCGCCCATAGTTTTAGATGGATGTCATGGATTTATATAAAAGAGACTGTCACATTAGCAATGTCTATTTATTCTATTGCATGAATATTATTGACACATTGTTCAGGCAAGGATGGAAGGAAACGATTAATAGAAAAATCCATGTTATATTTAACTGTGTTTTTGCTTAACAGATTAACTGTTATAATGAAGAATAAAACACACAGATTTTTCTCATGCTATACATATTTGTGCTGTATGTAAACTGTTATTTTATGACAGCTTTAAAAAGTTTGCAGGTTATACACATTGGTGTATATCACATATTACAATATTCTTGGGATTTATATGGTGATATCCAGTTCCCTGTAAATGTATAATCGTTTACAGCAACATTACCAATGTTCCAATTTTATTTTCCTCTAAACAATCTAGTACATTTTAAGTTGTAGTGCAATTAACTGTGTATATTTCTCTCCATCCAGGCACACAGAGAGTTAAAGAACATTACCTGGTAACAATATACAAGGGAAAACTGTACTCATAAATGTATCCAATGGCACATTGCAGTGAAACAATCATTTAATACATGCTGTTGATAATATGACATACACGGTATACTTCACAATGCTATGAACTCTTATTGTCTTTATAAATGCCATTATTGTGACCATTACAAAGGGTTTGTACACATTCTGCAGACATAAAAGGTTCCCTGCCTCTGCCTTCTATTGACACTACTTATGAGAAACTGCTCCCTAGTGGGAGCAGGATTGTCACTGTAAGCTGCATACAGCATTGCAATGGTAAATGATGTTGCTTTCATGTTTGCTCAGGTTTTTTCCTGCCTTTAAAACGTTCAGTTCATCATGCTGTATTTAGATGCTGTTTAGTAGGAATGATGAGCTATAGGCTTGTTTTCAATCACTAGAACCCTGTATTTTGAGTAATGTACAGGGTTCTAGGTCATTTCACTTTTTTACAATCACGATTATAATTGCTGTGGTGGCACATGTTGTGAAGAAAGATAAACTATGCTTTTTCGCTGTGTCTTTTATAACCTAAAATTATTGTGCATATGGGTATTTGCATTTGTATGCACATCCTATCCAGCTGTGAATAAGACTCTTAGATTCTGGAAGATTTGGGGAATATAACAAGGCACAATTTGAGATTAAATTTGAGAAAATATTTGTTAAGGTTTCTTGAAAAAGATAAATGTGTCAAATTGTCCATAAAGCACCTAAACTGATGATGCCACATTTAATCTTTCCATGATCAACCACAACATTTAATAAAGACTTTAAATTGTGGCTTACTAATTTGGAATGATTGACAACATACTATATGTAGCACATAAAACTCCAAGTCAGCAACATGTATAGAGTGTATAACACAGAGATGCCTGCTCTTTACATATTAACTGTAACCTTTCAAAAAAAAAAAAAAAAAGAGCACTGGTCTAACATAAAGAAACCTCATATGTAAAATGATGCAGGACCATATTAAAAGCATAATATTTTCTAGCATTATACTCTGTTGATCACAACTTATTTTTGTAAGTATACATATAGGACAGAAATCCTACCATATAGCTTCGTTATTCACTAGATTAAACGATGTATCACATTGACTCTAGTTTCCTTCTCCACTGTACTGTGATGTACATCTGGACCCAGTTTTGCTAGCAGCAGCTTGCGATATGGAATTAGCATACTGTTTCTCGGGGAATGCCCTTGAATGTGCTTGAGTAGCTGTCTTGTATTAGACGTGAGCTGCATTGGTAAAGACTAGGCAAGCTCATGTGTTTTGAGGCACTGTGCATAAATCCTATGTGAATGTGCCTAGTTTTAAAGCTCAGAAAAGCTCTACAGATATGTCAGGATCGTTGTTAAGTGATTAATGAACACCATATACTGGACTGCTGTTTGCAGCTTGGGATGAGGGATAATTCACTCACTACATACATATACAGATCACCAGTTGGCATTCGGTAAGGACTAAATCTTCAGTTTCTATTGAATGAAGGTATAGTTTGCTTGTAATGTTATTGCTGGATAAAATAAACATGTATGGCCTAATGCTACAGTAACCTCAGCCCTAGAACACAAGGGAAAGTGGGTTTCTTCTTGACCTGTCAAACAGCTTTTAAAATTATTGAGATAACTTGTGGTTTAAGCACTGAAGCAACATTTAATAAGCATGCTCTCTATAATTAACATGCAACATGAATGCTGTGCCTGTATAAAAAAAAAAAGGTGTTTATTTGTAATCCATCGTCCATTGGGTTCGTTTCAGTGTTGGTTTATTTTTTTTATAATAGGACAGGTACTCTTGCTGTAAGAAGCACCTACTGCAATTGAAAGGAAATGACAGTGAATTATTTTTGCTCTTGTGAAATCATGTCATAAACTGAACAAATCAAGTTAAGTTGCTGTTTTTTAGGAGTTGTAAGGGAAGCTGTTTCTTTTCACCCGTCATGTCTTAGAATAGCTTCCTGTTCCAGCTGTGCTCAAAAGAGCACAGACAAAATTAAATGAAATATACAAATCTCTGTGCCATTTTATCTATTGCTTTGCTAACAACACAGCAGACCATTTGGCAATGTCTCCAATATGCCAATAAAGACATATAAATCTTCAAATCACTGAAGAGGGAGATAAAACTGCTTCACAGTTTCCTGTTTTATCTCCAGTCATTTATAGATCTGCTTCAAGATTTTTTGCAATGTCATTTAATTCTGAAGATAAGGTTGAAAATCAATGTGTCTAATTATAGAATAGCCAAAAATATAATACCTTAGCAAGCTAGTAAGTAAGTAAGTGGATCCCATTTTTATTTTTTTTATTTTTTTGTTTGAACTTATTACCTGGCCTCCTGGTCAGCCCTTTGTTATATAGGCAGTTTTAGTAGTGTTTAGTTCCAATCACTCACTTCACAAATCTATCTTTTAAGATGCCTTTATGTATATATGTGTGTGTTTTTGTTGACTATGTCCTTTTAGATTTAGAAATCGGATAACGGTTATTGGCTTGATCCAATGTTAAGTGTATGAAGGCACCAGCAATGTCGGTATTTTTTTTGTAGAAAAGGTGGCAACCCTACCTGAATTATATTGTATCTTTCAGACAGATGTTGAAAATTTAGGTGAGCATTGATTTCATCCGATGAAGGGATCTCAAGTTTCTTCTAATTTTGCCAAACATATCTTGTCAGCCAGTAGTATAATAAAAATAAGAAATAAGTAACTATTTAGAAAGGCAGAAAATGCTTGGGCAGAAGATTTCAGTTTTGAGTCTAGTTTCGCACCTTGAGATAACTTCTTTAGTCTACAACAACGGAAGGGATTTTTTGTGGTAAGGACAATATGGAATTCACTGTCTAAAGGGGTGGTGCTAGCAAATAAATTAGATGTCTTTAAACGTGGCCTGGATACTTTTTTACTTAAACAGATGTTCAACTGCATCCTTCCTGTGGCTGCAAAACAACTGGAGGTCTGCAGTTGGATGCCTAGGCCCTAGTGTGCAGAACCTTCTATCTTACTATCCTATTGTTTTTTCTGTCTATCAATCTCACCTTATCTCTCAATATATCTGTTCTACCTGTCTATCTTTGTCTAACTCTGATTAAACAGAAAAATGGGATACTAAATAGTTTTTGCCCCCAAAGTTGGCAGGTTCACCAACCTTGTAGCGTGTTCTATACAGCACTGCCACATCATTCATCACAATTATTTTATTTTTATCACAGTGTATGGACAAACAAAACATCTTAATGTTCAATCAGAGATTTTTATTGCTGCTGATCGTCTGTGAACTGCTGTGATGCTATGTCTTCTTAATGGTTCATGAACTGAACTAAGGTATTAAAGCTTTGCTTGATTTTGAGCACAGATGTCACATCATTTATTTTCAGTCCTTACAGTTGAGTTCAGTGTTATAATGGTGTAGTAAGAGTGATCACATTTAAATGTACAGGTATAGTCTTTAATACAGATCTGAATATAACTACTACTAACTACTACGCAGGCGTTCAGAAACTAAATACTGACACGACCACACAAGCCTGTGTCCATTCCCTTCACCCAGTGACACCACACCAGTGCAATCAGTACTCATCTGTTCACTACTGTTGTGCTCCTTTCATGTGTGCAGTACCCTGATTAGATAGTCCGGTTTCCAAGAGAAGGTCTCATAAAAGTCTCCTCCTGGAACAATCACATGAAGGGAGAGACTAGCTCCATGGCCAATATAAAATTAAAGCTCTGTTTAATAAACCTGATTATTTGAATACAATGTAAGTTTACTAATGCTTTTGGCAATGAATTCCTTGCTCTGAGTTATACCCACACATATTTCCATGTGATGTTACTTGTTAAATAATGGAAGCTAGTTGCTCTAAGACTAGAGTTTGGCTCCAGAAAAAGGGTCCCCTAATATCTTGTGGCCCCACAGGAAAGAACAAAAAAAATGTCAGCTGAACTGCCCACTCACTGTGACAGTAGTTACAGAAATGGATGGTTAAAATCCATCAATGTTAATCTCCCCCAAACCCAAAGCAGGTAAATGGTTTTTCAGGGTGCCTCTGGATTGAGGCAGCCCTGGAATATTCAAAAAATGGTCTGCAATTGCTGGGACTACTGCCTAGGGGCTTGTCACAATCCATAGCCATCCGCCTCCAAATTTATTGGGATGGATATGGTGGGGTGACCCTGGCTGGCTTAAAAGTTCAGGATCAACAGTTATCTTTTTATTTATTCATGTGATCACTGTGAAATCAAACAATATGTTCACATGCAATGAATGCTACAGTGTTCTGTGAACTAGGTTGCCACACTTTGATCTTGGGTCAGAGAGAGAGAGGAGTGGGAGATATGGTGTCCCTGTAATTAAAATAATAAAATAAATAGATTCATAAAAGCTGTATTACCCACACTCCTCCACATATTTCATGTATGAGTGAGTGGCATATTGTAAATGTACATATGAGTGAATGGCAAAAACAGTGCTTTTGATTTCCCCCCCAATAGGGTTGTCTTATATTCAGGACTTTTATTTTATCCTTCTTTAAGATCAAAAGTTTAGGGGTTTGTATTATAATTTGGGTCAAGCACATATAGTATCAAAGAGTATATTGGTACAGTTGGACAAGATTATATAAAGCAAAATGAATGTCAAACACAATGAAAAGTGTAGATGATATATGATTTTGGTTCTGTGGAAGAGCATTGCAGACTGATAAAAAGTGTGGGTTAAACTTGATATAAGCTTCTACACTTTACTGGTGGAAGAATGTTTAAGACCCAATAAAACACTTGAGAGAGCATGACTTAATGATCCCACATTTCCTATGTACAGTACAAGAGCAAGCAATTGTGTGTTGTAGAAAAGATCTTAGAGATATCTTAGAGGTAGCTAGTTAAAATTATAAAGCTTTTGTAATGCAATTAAAACAGTTAATTTCTTAACATTGCTGCTACAACATTCTGTACTACTTAGGCAATTTAGCAATAAACAAAAAAAAATTCTATGCTTAATTAACAAAACTTTATGCCTACTGCCATCAGTTTCTAGAAACTTCCCTGCCACACTTCTAATAATAACATCAAACAGCAGTGATGGAATAACATTCCACACCGTTGAGTGGTCAAAATGAAACTTCCAAATATTAATCCATATTGATATGCTTTCAAAGAACTTTAAAATACATTTTTTACATTTTGCATGGCTTAAAAAGAAAAATTTAGCTAGATGAAATTTTGAAATTACAGCAGTTTGCAAGAAACCAGGACTGCCCACACTAGCTGAGTAAAAGTAATATCCTTTTTTTAATGCAGTAATTAATGAGAATAATGCCATTCAAATGAATTGAATTTCCTGTTTCTCTAGTGATGTCAACAGACAATGTGTTGCACTCCTAAGCAGTGGCGGACTGGCCAGGGTGTCAGCTTGCTCGATGGCAATGGGCCCCGGTTTAAAAAAAAAAAAAAGCGTGGGCAAACAGGGCAGCTGCCCAGGGCCCATTCAATCATGGAGGCACAAAACAGCTGCCCAGTCACAGAGTCATGTTCGGGCAGCAGCGGGCACAACCCTGCTTTCTGTTACAGCTGCCGGAAATGCGCACAAGGAAAAACACTGCGGGGGAGACTGCCGGGGATGAACAACATCTAGTTAAGTACTGGGGAAGAGGGGGAGGGTTTTTTTAATGGTTCAAATTGTCAGTGGCATATTAATGAGCATGTTGTCAGTAGCATATTAATGGACAAATTATCGGTGGCATATTAATGACCAAATTACCAATGGCTATTAATGAGCATGTTATCAGTGGCATATTAATGGACAAATTATCAGTGGCATATTAATGAAAAAATTATCAGTGGCTATTTATGAGCAAATTATCAGTGGCATTTTTATGAGCAAATTATCAGTGGCATATTAATGAGAAAATTATAAGTGGCTATTAACCCCTTGACGACAAAGGACGTGCCAGGCACGTCCTGGGAGAAACTCCCTTAACGACAAAGGACGTGCCCGGCATGTCCTGCATTGAATGAAGCGGTTTTCGCGATCAACGATCCCGAAAACCTCTTTAACAGTGCTGGTCTATTGCCTCGACATCGAGGCAATAGCCAGCACTGAAATTTCTATTTCGGGACCCCCACGATCGCCCCACAGAGCGATCGTGGGGAGCCATATTGACGGAGCATGGTCCTCTGCCGGTCTGAGCTTCGGAAGTGAAAGTAACTTCACTTCCGTCGCTCTGAATATGCTACTTGACTACCCCTAGTGGTAGTTTAGTAGCATTGCAATGGGAAATATTTAAAATAAATATTTCATTAATTAAAAACAGGTTATTTAGCTTTAGTAGCCTATAGGGTTAAAATTAAATATTTTTTAGCATAAGGGATAGGGTTAAAATTAAATTAAAGTTAAAAAATATTAAGGGATATAATAAGGATTAGAGTTGGGGTTAAATTTAGTGTTAGGGTTAAATTTTGGGTTCGGGTTGGGGTCAAAAGATCAATATAGGAAAAAACCAAAAAACACTATTTTTGGTTTTTGCCCCATAACTCGCAAAAAAATACCGAAAAATATGGAAACATGCATATTTTTGAACTCGGGAGAACATTTAGAAACTATTTAGACGGGGTCTTTTTTAATGATTTTATTTGTGTAAATTATATTTTAGGTCAAAGTTAGAAAAAGTGTGTTTTTTTTAATTTTTCATCATATTTTATGATTTTTTTTTGTAGTAAATTATAAGATATGATGAACATAATGGTATCTAATGAAAGCCCTTCTTATGACGATAAAAACAACATATAATTTGTGTGGGTACTGTATGTGAGAAAGAAAAAAATTACAGCTAAACACAAACACCCTTGAGATGTCAAAACAGCCATTGTCACCAAGGGAAAGTCAAGGTGAAAATGTCTTGTCACTAAGGGGTTAATGAACAAATTATCAGCAGCAAATTAATGAGCAAATTATCAGCATCAAATTAATGATCAAATTATCAGCGGCATATTAATGAGCAAATTATCAGCGACATATTTTTTTTTAATTTTTTATATTTTTTATTATTACAACGTAAACATACAATACTTAATTCTGTATGAGATATACATTCCATGAATATACAAAATATACATAAATACAATGTTTCTCAGAATAAGTAGATCTAGTTTCTGATTTAGACGGCAAACAAATACAGTTGCAAACAACAAAAGACAAACAAATATAAGTATACGTGCGTTTGGTGGCCGCGGGGTGGCAGAGGTTTCTGATCTATATACGGAGCTGGGTCTGGGGGGGGGGGGGTACGAGGGAGAGGTTATATCTCTAATGCTCCGGGGTATCGATTTAAAACTTAGGTGATTCGGTTATACTTCTGGTAGGTCTAGTCCAGGTCTATCAAACCATCTATCCCAAATATCGCCATATGCTAATAAATTGTTTCTATTTAAGAAGATTATTTTTTCCATTTTGCCCTGATAATTTACTTGGGTTACTATTTCGTATAGGGTTGGTGATATTTCTCTCTTCCATTTTCTAGCTATACATAGCTTGGCTGCCATTAAGACATTGAGTTGCCAAGATTAGTTGGGGTTTGGGGAGATTCAAAAGTTCTAAATGGAACAGGAATCTGGCGTGATGTTAAATTTGTTATATTCATTTTTACGTTTTTAAATATCTCCAGTACAGATTTTTTACATGAATACAGTATTGGGCAATCCCACCATATGTGTCTCAGGGTGCCGGTGTCTCTGTTACATCTCCAACATAAGTTGGATGTTGTAGCCTGGAATTTAGAAAGTGTTGCGGGAACCCTATACCAGGGCTCGACAAACCCCAGGCGCCAGGTCGCCATGGCGACCAGGAAATTAGACCTGGCGCCTGGGTGCTGTCAGCCTCCTGGTCCCCTTGCTGCTGCCATCCGATTTTTCCGCAGCGCGAGGGGGTAAAGTCTGTGCCGATGGCCGATGGCACAGACTGCAAGCTCCGCCCCCTCGCGCAACGCGTGTCTGAGTGCCGGGTGTCGTCACGTGACATCCTGGCACTCAGCAGGCCGACCAACGGAGTTAAGCTGCAGCGTGAATCTCCCCCTCCCCTGCAGTGAGGTAAAGCAGCTGGGAGGGGGACACATCAAGAAGAAACCCCCAAGAAAAGACTGTGTTAGGTGGGTGTGTGTTTGTATGTATTGTAAAGTAGGTGTGTGTGAGGGGTTTGTATATATGGGTGTGTGAGGTGTTTATATATATGGGTGTGTGAGGTGTTTATATATATATATGGGTGTGTGAGGTGTTTATATATATATATGTGTGTGTGAGGTGTTTGTATATATGTGTATATGTAAAGTATGTGTGTTTGTATATATGTGAAGAAGGCGTGTGTGTTTATGAATTGTGTTTATGTTTGCGTGATTGTCTGGCTCCTAAAAAAAATGTCTGGCTCCTAAAATCAAAATAAATTTGTCAAGCCCTGCCCTATACCATCTATGTATGAGTTTTAAAAAGGTCTCTTGAATATTTATAGAATGTATTGATTTCCTATGGTATCAAATGATCTCTGCCATTGTGTCATAGGGAACGAGATTTCTAACTCCTCTTCCCATTTAGTAATGGTGCGCATTTTGTTGTGCCTATTTGAGTTGTTTGTAATTTTTCAAATTTTTGATATAATTATAGTTGGACAACCTCCTAGCACAGTGGTGTCCAAACTTTTTTCAAAGAGGGCCAGACTTGATGAAGTGAACATGCGTGAGGGCCGACCATTTTGCCTGACAGTTAAAATTAAGTACAAATGAACTATTTTATGCAAACTTTATTGCAAACGATTTGAATGACAATTCTAAACAGTAGTAAAATCACTCTGCCTTTCATATCTGAAGGCCAGATGAAAAAAAACAACAACACAAGATGCTGAAATATATGTCAGGAACACAACTAACCCTTCCCATATCTGTCTGTCTCTCCACTGCCATCCCATATCTGTCTGTCTCTCCTCTGCCATCCCATATTTGTCTGTCTCTCCTCTAGGAACCCATGTCTGTCTGTCTCTCCTCTACCATTCCATTTATGTCTCTCTCTTCTCCCTTCCCATGCATGGTTCTCTCGGCCAATTTGCCCAATAATATGCCAGTGTTATATGCCATTTAATATGCCCCAGCCAATTTGCCCAATAATATTCCAGTGTTATTTGCCATTTAATATGCCCCTACCAATTTTCCCAGTAATATGCCAGTGTTATTTGCCATTTAATATGTCCCTGCCAATTTTCCCAATAATATGCCAATGTTATTTGCCATTTAATATGCCCCTGCCAATTTTCCCAGTAATATGCCAGTGTTTTTTGCCATTTAATTTGCCCCTGCCAATATTCCCAATAATATGCCAATGTTATTTGCCATTTAATATGCCCCTGCCAATTTTCCCAGTAATATGCCAGTGTTATTTGCTATTTAATATGCCCCTGCCAATTTGCCCAGTAATATGCCAGTGTTATTTGCCATTTTATATGCCCCAGCCAATTTGCCCAGTAATATACCAGTTATTTGCCATTTAATATCCCCTGCCAATTTGCCCAGTAATATACCAGTTATTTGCCATTTAATATCCCCTGCCAATTTGCCCAGTAATATGCCAGTTATTTGCCATTTAATATCCCCTGCCAATTTGCCCAGTAGTATGCCAGTTATTTGCCATTTTATATGCCCCAGCTAATTTGCTCAGTAATATGCCAGTTATTTGCCATTTTATATGCCCCTGCCAATTTGCCCAGTAATATGCCAGTTATTTGCCATTTTATATGCCCCAGCCAATTTGCCCAGTAATATACCAGTGTTAGTTGCCATTAATATTCCCCAGCTAATTTGCCCAATAATATGTCAGTGTTACCTTATCATTAATAAGCCCCTGCCTCTTTCACCAGTACTTTCCCCCAATCTCCCCAGTCCCCAGCACTTACCTTTCCCTGGAGGCTAGTGGCAGGCAGCATGGTCTTCTCCATGCTGCCTGTTCGTCTCACAGGTGGTTGTGCCGATAGGTCACGTGACCCGGCGCGCGTATGACGTCAGCGCGCCGGTCACGTGACCTGTCGGCACTTCCGTGTCGGCACACTGCACGGGGAGCCGAACAGGCAGCACGGAGGTTTCTCCGTGCTCCCTGTTCGGCTCCCCGTGCAGCCTGGCAGGCAGAGCGATGGTGGGGGGGGATCTTCCGATCCCTTCTCACCTCCGTCTCTGCCTGCAAGCTTTTTTTTTTTTTCAGAGAGAGACATTGATCAGCCGTGTCTCTGGGGCCGTATGGAAGTAAAGGTCGGGCCGCAACTGGCCCGCGGGCCGGACTTTGGACATGACTGTCCTAGCAGATGGTCGAGTGGTCCTTGTTTTATGATTGTCCTTTTCCCTAAGAAGGTTTTTAAGCGGAGATAGTAAGTATTTCTGAGTTTGGGAGGCTAAAGGCTGTTTGTAGCTCAGTAAATTTACCAATTTCCCCTTCTACAAATAAATTACCAATGTTACCAATGCCAGCTCTCAGCCAATGGTTCAAATCCAAATTCTGTATAACTAGTTTATGGGTTATTAAAGGAGTGTTCCAGGTTAATGTATTAGTTGAGTATAGTTTTAACTTGATCAACCCCATAGATTGATAAACATGGTTTATTACAGTATTGATAATATTTAGTTTTTGATACTCTTTTTTTGTCAATCCAAAATATAGATAGGGGATCAATATTTTTGGTTTCCTTTTTTTTCCACGCTTTCACCTTTACAATCGGGTTCCCCCATCTAACACAATGGGACAGTTGAGCCGTATCGTGCATGTTAAATATATCTGGAAAGGAAAGACCTCCATCTGACAGATTTCTTGACATGATCTGCAGAGATATGCGTGGCCTTTTGTCACCCCAAACAAATGTCGAGAAGACTTTATGGAATAGGTATAGAGTGGGATCATGCGGAACAGTTATTCAAGTTTCGGCAAAACATATGCTCTGATGATATAAATTTTACCCATCCAAGATATATAGAGTTTGTTCCAAGACTTTATTTTTTCTTTTAATTCTTGGAGGAGTTTAAGGTAGTTAGTTTGAACCCATTGTTCTATATCACCACTAATCAATACTCCAAGATATAAGATGGTGTTGTTGGTCCAATCAAAATTATAGTCGATTTTAAGCTCATTCTCTTGAGAACAGGATAAGTTACATGTGATAGCTTGAGTTTTTGCCAGGTTAACTTTATAATTCGAATATAAACTGTATTCCCTAATTGCTTTAAATAATGCTGGGATTGATTTTAGTGGGTTTATTAGTGTAAAGAGAATATTGTCTGCGAATAGAGTAATTTTCTGTTTGCATGATCCCAATTTAACTCCCGATATTTCTGGGTTCTGTCTTATATAAGCCGCAAGTGGTTCTATAGACAGAATATACAGAAGGGGGGCCAGAGGGCACTCCTGCCTCGTGCCATTCCCCATACTGAACCAGTGAGAATTCAGACCGTTTCCCTGAACCCTAGCCGTAGGATTGGAATATAAGGCCATTGCCATGTATGTAAATAGCCTCTAATTCCAAAAGCCTCCAATGTGCCTGATAGAAAGGACCAATTTACTCTATCGAAAGCTTTCTCTGCATCTACGATGTTTAAAAGCTTCCTGATGTTATCCCTGCCCGTTCTATCCCTTATGAACCCCGCTTGGTCCTGATGTATCAGGTCCGGAATAACCTGACTCTGTCTGTTGGCCAGTATTTTAGAAAATATCTTAATATCAAGGTTTATAAGGGAAATTAATGAGCAAATTATCAGTGGCTATTAATTAGCAAATGATCAGTGACTAAAAATGAGCAAATTATCAGTGCATAGTAATGAGCAAATTATCAGTGGCATATTAATGAGATGGTCTCTTGCGTACCTTCTTGATATGTCACTGCGCTCCTGCGATACTACGCTACTGATAACCCTCTCCTCCCGGGCAAATCTGCCGGCCCAACTTGGACATGGTAGTAATTTTTCGGGACACAAGATGTGGCCCCATTCTTTTTTACTCCCTCTTAAAGCTATTGATTTATTCTCTTTCAGTATATACAGAAAGTTTATGTTTACCAATAATAGACACTTCAACTGTTCCTTAACTACATTTTTATATATTTAGTCTGTAGTAGATATTTATGCCATTTATACAGACCTGATATATGTTTTCATAGAGGTAAAGATATTATTTGGTATGTGCAATATACTATTTATATGCCTATTTAGTATATATCTCACGTTCCAATTTATTGAAATTACTATATTTTTGTTAAAGTAACAAAAGGATTTGTCCATATGTTATATAAAAATGTGAAATATAATTTTTAAATGCTTTGGTATTCATGTTTCAAAAATGCCAATTGTTGTACTTTTATATTTTTTGAATGGTTGTGAAGATGCCAAATAAATTTTAATTTAAAAAATAAAATCCAAATTATAACAATATGTTTTACATTTAGTATCTACTGTATACTGACAGTATGTCAGGGTCTTTACCAGGTCAGGTAGGAGTTTAAGTGCAGGGATATTGGAGGTGTCTGGTTGCATGTTAAATATAGTACAAAGGAAGAACAGATAAAGAAACAGAGCTAGGTATTGGAATAAAGACTGAAGGAGAGACTAGAGGGAATTTATCAAAAAACTGCAGAATAGGAAAAGGGTATGAGTAGGAACTGCAGAAAGAACAAAGAGCTATAGTAGGGACTGTAGACAAAGCAAAGGTAGGGGTGAGAGAGTTAAACAAGGGAAGAGGCCAGAGGCAAGGGTTAACTAAGCAGCAACACCCTGGAGAGGGTGACTAAGCAGCAACACCCTGGAGAGGGTAACTATGCAGCAACACCCTGGAGAGGGTGACTAAGCAGGAACACCCTGGAGAGGGTGACTAAGCAGGAACACCCTGGAGACGGTGACTAAGCAGAATTCAAATTCCCAGTTCCTCGACAAGATCACAATACAAATGGGCTTTAAGGAGAGTATCAGGAACAGAAGCAGCAGCTCTCAGAAATCAGGCACCAACTTCAATGCAAAAAGCACTGTTTGCCAGAAACTGCAGCTATTTAACCTGGGTGTGAGCAAAAGGTAACAAGCCCACCTGACACCAAACAGAGGGGAAGGAATACAAGCAAAGTAAGGTAGGGAGACCTCTAGAGGAGGCAGGAGGAATAGAAGCACATAAATAATGACTTTTAAATGCATGAGTCAGAAGGTCAGTGTTGAACCCTGACACAGTAATATATACACTGTAATTACTAATATATATATATATATATATATATATATATATATATATATATATATATATGTTAATGTTACCCTTTTTCCACTTGTGTATTTTTTGAAAATTGTATTTATGTATTACAAAAAATAAATTATTGCCTTATAGTTGTAGTGGGCTCCTTCTGTCTCCTGGCAACCAATATTTTTAGACCCAGTCCACCACTGCTGTTAAGAGATCCCACAGTGTACAAGATCAAGGTCACTAAGAGTCCACACAATTTATTCAATTTGAGGAGCACCGGAAGTGACTAAATTAAACAAAACTATAGCCTTAGTGTCTATATAATCAGTGCTGCCGCACCTGCAGTAAATATGTTGAGTAATCACTAGGGAGGGCTTGAGTAAAATATTTAAAAACGTGGTTTATGCAGAATGCCTGCATCAAATTACACTGATGCAGGCATTGTACTATACAAGCAGTAATCTTTGATTACCAGCGTGAGTTCGGGGACTAGGCTGTCCCTTTAAGGATGTATATCTCAGACACTCTGTCCACCATCACAGCCAGAGTTAGCCACATTGAGGAGGTCCCAGAAATTATGTCTCTACCAGGGCCTTGTAGTTTTGTTTTATTCTGACATTGTCATTGAATACTGTGTAATATTTAGCATCTTCCTGCAATCACGGCATACCTGTGGAAGTCTGAGTGTTGCATTGCTAGTAAGCAGAACATTTAAAAAAAGATTTTTTTTAAAAAAATTATTGTTAGAGGCATTTCAGTGCCACAAATAAGTTATTATATGAAGAGTTCTATTGCTCTGTATCTGCCTAAAATAAGCACTTAATGTAAAGAGACAGGAAAGTGAGTCAGTTGTTGGCCTTATATTAGATAGAGATTGAATGCAGGAGCAAAGCACTTATCTTGACACTGTTTAGGGCCTTGCTGTCATCTTGCTTGCTACGGTGTAAGCAATCAGAGAAGGCAATTTAACAGAAGATTTAGTATAAGTGGAGAGTGTTCACTACAGCTGAATATGTGTGATTTGTAGAACAGGAATATTAGGCACCAGGAAAGGTTAGAAGCTCAAATTACATACAGTCAACAGTAAATAGCAAAAGACATATACTTATCATAACTAAATATCCAGAGTATTCACACAGAGAGCTGAGTAGTTTAGCTTGTGATAAGCCGGGAGCTACACATTATATTTCAGGCACTTCATTTGTATCAAGAAGTCAGTAGGGAGTGCAGAGGTCAAAGGCAGAGGACAAGGATCACTATTACATGCCCCACAACTGCCATGCTTTTTATTTTATGGTGCTTGGGACACTATAAAATGAATACTGCTTGATCAGTTTGTGATACTTCCTCTCTAACACAATGTCCTCAGGGCCACCACAAGGAATTTCAGGGCCCCTTACTGAACAAATCTTCTCGACCTCATACCCCCCCCCCCCCCCGACCATATCTCCCACTCACCACACCTACCCTCACAAGCATGTTATCTCTCAATATGCCAGGATGTAACCTCTCAATATGCCAGTATTTAGCCCATCAATATGCCAGGATGTAACCTCTCAATATGCCAGTATTTAGCCACTTAATATGCCACAATTTAGCCATTTAATATGGGAGTATTTGGCCATGTAATATGCCGGATTTAGCCACTCAATATGCCAGGATCTAGCCACTCAATATTCCAGGATTTATCCATTTAATATGCCAGGATTTAGCCACTCAGTATGCTAGGATTTTGCCACTCAATATGACAGGAGTTAGCCACTCAATATGACAGGAGTTAGCCACTCCATAATACAGTTTATTGTCACTCAGAATGCCAGTATATTGTCACTCGATATGCCATGATTTTGCCACTCAATATGTTAGGATTTAGCCACTCAGTATGCCAGTATATTGTCACTCAGTATGCCAGTATATTGTCACTCAATATGCCATGATTTAGATACTCAATATGCCAGGATTTAGCCATTTAATATGCCAGTATTTAGCCATTTAATATGCCAGGATTTAGCCACTCTATATGCCAGGATTTAGCCATTTAATATGCCAGTATTTAGCCATTTAATATGCCAGGATTTAGCCACTCAATATGCCAGGATTTAGCCACTAATTATGCCACTATTTAGCCACTCACTATGCCAGGATTTTGGTCATTTTATCCCACCCTTCTCCCCCCTTCCCCAGTACTTACCTCCTTGTTGCTGTCCAGTCGTCTCCTCCATGCAGTCTTCCCTCCTGCACGGAGGAGGGAAACTCCGGTCGCACGGCTTCAGAAAAGTTTTTTTTAAAAAGTGACTGGAATTTCCCTCCTCCGTATTGCCCATCACCCCCTGATGGCGGGCCTGGTTCTCAGCATCCCTCTTTTCCAGAGGGCCAATATTGGGCAGTATGCTATAACTAATAGAGACACATTTTACATTTACCCACCAATTTTCTCTAAACATTTACATAATATAGCTTTTGGGCTAAGCTTTAGGAAATTGTTAATTTGTTAGTTATAATGAATATTTTACTAATTATTTGTTGTATTATTATAACTTTATAATGGCAGAATTGTACCTGGGCCATAAAACTGAATGTTACTAGTGTGATTGATCCTCTTCGTTTGTCTAATGTTTAAATATTTTGTACTATTTCTAACCCTGGCCTCCCAGTCTATAATAATACATAACCAAAAGAAATCTTTATTGCGTTTATATTTTACGCTCTCACATGTTTCATAGTGAATATGGAAATGAATGAAAAAAAAAACATTTTTTTACCTCTTTGGTTTTAATTGCTGTCAATTACAACAACACTAATAATTAAAAAAATAATGATAAGCTGAGCTTCTTGCTTCACAATTTATTTTATTTTAGGAGCCTGTACTTTATGAGAATATATTCAACAACAATGATTTATTTATAAAGTATTTTACCAGGAAGGTTGCACTGAGATTTTCAAGTATGTCCTGGGTCCAGGAGCATTGCACTGTTACAATAGCTGATAAAATAATATTCAAAATAAAAATAAATGCATTATCTTTTATGCTATTATGAATTTTTCAAACATTTGATTCCATTAAATTCAGAAAATTACTCCGTGCTTAGCTACACAAGCACAAATAGAAAAGATAATGCTTATTATGAATAGGGTTGTGCAGTGTAGCATTCAAAATAAAAAAAAAAAAAAAAAAGGAAAACACTAAATATACTAACTCTATATGGGATACAAGAAATTCTGAACTTGTATGATCATGAAATATACCAATCAATAGAAGAGCCATCTAGATTTAGCAAGCAAAACATTACATAACATTTGTAATAATTCAGTGCGTCTCCCTCATGCACCATGGTAAGGTATAACAGCTGTCATTAACAAACTGAGAAAACACAAAAAAAGTAAAGCATCATCTAAACTTTTTGGGGTGTATTAATTTACCTGAGATATGTAACTGTGATAATTGAATATAATTAATTGCAATGGAAAAATTGGAGATAAAAAAAAGCAGTGATAAGTGATGCCAGGTCATTAAATAGGCCTTTTTATGTAAATATACATATTCCTCTATTTAACATGTGTCATAGTTTTTTTAGTTTTTTTATTTTGTTATTTATGTTGGTAGAATACAAAAACGATGAATACAAATTAAACTTTCTACAAGCTGAAAATGACATACAGTAAAATTGGTTAAGAATCCACATTCAGGATTATTTACAAAGGTATGTTATGCGGCAAAATGATAAAAAGGTGAATGGAAAGTTGTAGTTATGAATAAAGGATAGATAAGTTAAATTTTACCATGCTAGAGAAATGGCGTCTTAGATAGGATATGATAATGTGATATAATTATGTACACAGCCAATACAAACGGCTTTCTAAAGACCTGTTCATTAACAAAGGACAAGAGGTCACCTGCCAAGACTTCAGTAAAGGAGAATTGGTCTATGACAATGGAAGGGGTTCATTACTGTAAGGACAATAAAGGTATGGTATTCACTGCCTGAAGAGGTGTTGCTAGCAAATACAAATTATGCATTTACAAGGGAGATGGTTACTTTTTTTTAATGAGTTAAAACATAATGGGCCATGTATGTTAGTATAAGCAGTAATATTTATTTAGTACTTGTTGATCCAAAAAGAAATCTGATTGCCATTTGGAGTCAAGAAGGAATTTTTCCCGACTGAAAGCAGAATTCTAAATTGCTGGAATAAGATTTTATTTTTTGCCATCTTTTAGGTAAACAGCGGTAAACAAAAATTAGGAAAATGGTTGAAATTTATGGACGAAAGTCTTTTTTTCCAACCAAAATAACAAACCAGTTAAAATACCTTTATCTGGTATGGCTGCGCATCATGCTCAATAACGATATGCAGAAATTTGGATTGACTTAAATAGATTGCGAAACAGGTTGTAAAGCACTCTATAGTTTAACATATGGTCCTTGTCCATTACAGAATATCCAGCTATTGACAACTTCTCTAGGAAGATAATAATTTGTGATGGTTTGTGTCACTTTTTGACGTATTTCTATCTTTCGTGATAAAGCAAATGAATCCCGCTAACATTGTATGTCTATTAGAAGACTTAAAAAGAGGAAAGAAAACAAAAGATAATTGCACACTTACGTGAATGTGTAATTGCTTTGAGATGGAATTTTAGTTGCTGCATCTCAATGCAGACTAATGTAATCCACCACAGGTAGTAATTACTGAAAGTAATTGTAATGCAGAATGAGAGGTAAACATTAATGAAATAGATTTCTAAGGAAATAAAATCAGAGGTACAATAGGAAGCATTTTGAGAAACATGGCTTTTTGAAATCTGTGCGGGCAAAATTGGTTTGCAATCAAAACCATTTAAAAAGGTAAAACTGGAGGAGAAAAAGAAAATTGGATGGAGAGAACAGGGGAATTGAAGCCTTTGATCAATTTTAAGTCATTCTATTGATGTGATTCAAAGAATGCAACATTTGTTCTCGGGATTCCTGCTAAGCTGCTCATCCAATCCAGGTATTTAAAGAGAATCAGGTAAAGCGAACAATTCTCTTATTTTGAAAGGACATGATCAGATTATTGTGAAATGCGTTTGTTTTCATTAATGACTTGCTGAAGATGGCGATCACTATAGTTTTTCACCGTAAAAGACATCCAATCTGGTAACAAAGTGGCCAAATTACTCTCGAATGAAGCAATTGTTTGGAAAATGAAAAGTGCAAGGGTACTCTGTATTAAACTAGATCTTTATTTAACCAAGCCTAATAAAACACCCATGTACTGATTTAAACTTACATCAAAGTAGTAGTAGTAGTAAAGTCTTGAAAAAGAATTCCAAGGAATTCCCAGTGATGCTATGAAGTTGTCTTATGGTAGAACAAATTGTAGAAAATGAAAAAAAAAATTAAATTGAGAATCGCAGGGAATTGAGATGAGAATTTCAAACTTTATTACATTACATTACATCATTTTTCCAACTCAGCTACTTTGCCTTAAGTTTGAAATCAATCTCTCAATTCCCTGTAATTTTTTGGTTGAGTAGAACCTTGTGTTTTAAACATATTGCAGAAGTATACGATTTTTAGAAAGTGATCAGAGTGTGAAAGTATAGGACAAGGTGGCAATCCACCAGTAAGTATTAATCTGGAGTATAACATTTTATACATTCTATAAAGACGTAACAGGGGGGATATGATAGAAACATTTAAATACAAAACGGGAATCAACACAGTAAAGGAAGAGAGTATATTTAAAAGAAGAAAAACTACCACAACTAGAGGACATAGTCTTAAATTAGAGGGGCAACGATTGAAAAGTAATATCAGGAAGTATTACTTTACTGAGAGGGTAGTGGATGTATGCAATAGCCTTCCAGCAGAAGTGGTAGAGGTAAACACAGTCAAGCATTTTAAGCATGCGTGGGACAGACACAAGGCTATCCTAGCTATAAGACCGGGAACGGGGGACTAATAAAAGTACTCCAAAAAAAAAAAATTGGGCAGACTAGATGGACCGAATGGTTCTTATCTGCCGACACATTCTATGTTTCTATGATATGGAAAGGGTCAATAAACTGTGTCATTGTGTAAGTTGTAAATTTAACTACAGTTAGTAATTCACCGTTTATACAGAATATTATGAACAAACCAACCATTCTGTTTTGCCTTGCCATTGTTACGATCTGCAGTGGATAATTATTTTAGTTTTCTGTATTTCAAAGTAGCTGTAAATTTTAATTATTAGGGCTTCCAACCATTACTGGCAGTTTTACAGAACTCTAGGACTTGGCCTTCTTCCCTCAGTACAGTACACGGCGTTCCAGCAGTGACAAATCTTGAAATGCTCTCCAGACTTGACACACGTCTCCCAAGTTTAGTATTATTAGTCTAGTTATTGTGATACATATAAAAAGTAGATAATATTGAGCTGTAGAAGTACAATGGAGGGCAACATATTGTGGCTAACACTAGAATTGTGACCTGTGTTTTCCCTCTGTATTTTTGTAAATATGTTTTAAAATACTGTGAGACACAAGCATATAATCAGCAGTGAATAAATCTCTATTTCACAAATTGTAACAACTCATTAGTTATTCCAGGGTAAGCATGGATTTCTATTAAATCACATTATAGTAACTGAGGTATAAGAATTGATCTGTTGAATAATTACTGGTGCAGTAAGATCAAAGAATAACTGTAAATCTGCATCTTTAACTCAATTTGTATTATTTAGTATTAGTTAAACCAGAGACGTCACTAGGGTTGGTGTCACCCGGTGCGGAAACTCATGAACCCCTGGATTTCCTCCAATACAATGCCAATCAGATTCCTTAGTAACGCCAGTTAGATGGCCTATTAACTATGCAACACACAGGAGCCCCATAAATTATGCCACACCTGAGCCCCACTATTTATGTCTCACCTCTGCCCAATTAATTATGCCACACACACACAGTAGCCCCATAAATTATGTCACACCAGAGCCCCACTATTTATGCCTCACCTCTGCCCAGTTAATTATGCCACACACACACACACAGGCGCCCCATAATTATATCCAGTATAATTTTGTCATTAATATGCCACAGCCAATTTGCCCATTAATATGCCAGTATTATTGTGCCATTCAGATGCCAATACCATTGTGCCATTAAGATGCCAGTATTATTGTGCCATTCAGATGCCAATACCATTGTGCCATTAATTTGCCAATATTATTGTGCCATTCAAATGCCAGTAATATTTTGCTATTCAGATACCAGTAATATTGTGCCATTCAAATACCAGTAATATTGTGCCATTGAGAGCCCAGTAATATTATGCCATTCAGAGCCCAGTAATATTGTGCCATTCAGAGCCCAGTAATATTGTGCCACTCAGAGTCCAGTAATATTGTGCCAATCAGAGTCCAGTAATATTGTGCCATTCAGATACCAGTAATATTGTGCCATTCAAATGCCAGTAATATTGTGCCAGTCAGATACCAGTAATATTGTGCCATTCAGATGCCAGTAATATTGTGCCACTCAGAGCCCAGTAATATTGGGCCACTCAGAGCCCAGTAATATTGGGCCAGTCAGATGCCCAGTAATATTGTGCCAGTCAGATGCCAGTAATATTGTGCCATTCAGAGCCCAGTAATATTGTTCCAGTCAGATACCAGTAATATTGTGCCATTCAGATGCCCAGTAATATTGTGCCACTCAGAGCACAGTAATATTGTGCCAGTCAGATACCAGTAATATTGTGCCATTCAGATGCCCAGTAATATTGTGCCACTCAGAGCCCAGTAATAGTGTGCCACTCAGATATCAGTAATATTGTGCCATTCAGATATCAGTAATATTGTGCCACTCAGAGCCCAGTAATATTGTGCTATTCAGATGCCCAGTAATATTGTGCCAGTCAGATACCAGTAATATTGTGCCATTCAGATACCAGTAATATTGTGCCAGTCAGATACCAGTAATATTGTGCCAGTCAGATACCAGTAATATTGTGCCATTCAGATGCCAGTAATATTGTGCCACTCAGAGCCCAGTAATATTGGGCCAGTCAGAGCCCAGTAATATTGGGCCAGTCAGATGCCTGTAATATTGTGCCAGTCAGATGCCAGTAATATTGTGCCAGTCAGAGCCCAGTAATATTGTGCCAGTCAGATACCAGTAATATTGTGCCATTCAGATGCCCAGTAATATTGTGCCACTCAGAGCAGAGTAATATTGTGCCAGTCAGATACCAGTAATATTGTGCCATTCAGATGCCCAGTAATATTGTGCCACTCAGAGCCCAGTAATATTGTGCCACTCAGATATCAGTAATATTGTGCCACTCAGAGCCCAGTAATATTGTGCTATTCAGATGCACAGTAATATTGTGCCAGTCAGATACCAGTAATATTGTGCCAGTCAGATACCACTAATATTGTGCCATTCAGATGCCCCAGCCAATTTGCCCATTCCTCCTCCTTCCCCAGTACTTACCGCCTGACTCCTGCTCCGTGTCCCCGGCCGGACGTCTCCGTGCACGGAGGAGGGAACCACTGACACCGGATGTGATGTAACGTCACATCCGGTCGCGGTGATTTATTTATTTTTTACTTTTTTTTTTTTTTTTCCCCTGCTTCATATTGACATCAACTAGAACCACCAAATTCCATCATTGTATTTTGACCATTTTTGTTTTCTTCAAATCACAGTGTTAACACATATACATTTTACATTCTTTCCAAGAATCCATGGAAACTCTTTTTTTTTTCTAAACTGGTAATTTTTTAAAGCTAATTCAGAGCAATGTATAAAGTTTATAATTGCCTAATGTTTCCTTAAATTGTCCACAAAGTATCCTATTCCTAGTAGGTATATGTTCTTTGAAGTATTGGAGATTCATATAAAAGTGAATCCGCTGTGTTTGTTGTGGAAGATTCACCAGACACTGCAAAGCTCATGAAGCTCATATTAAAGTGCAAGTTAAATTGCCATCTTTCAAGGAGCAGATTAGTCATTACGGACATTCAGGGTCTTATTAATATCGCATTACCGATGATAACACATCGTAAAATATGTAGCAAATGCGTAAATCTGTTACATGGACGGAGGTGGAAATAATTTGCTTATATAGCATTATTCTTTTACCCTGCAGGGTAGTGTTCAGATTAAATTACATTTAAATAAATTTCAAACATTCTAGATCAACAATGTTGTTTACATATGTTTCATTAAAACTGTTTTAGGCTAAAACATGTTATCAGATTAGGAGAGTGTGTGCTGTGTGTGAATGGCCCTATGGGAATGAGCATCCTGTGTTTAAAAGAAATCAGAGTACAGTTTTTACCTATGAAGAGGATTATTGGCAATGTGGTAATGGTTTGTTTTTGTCAGTATTTGCCTTTATTAATCGAACCATTTGGATGATAGAACAGAGTGCAATAGGTGTTCAATCCTTAACTACTACCTTCCTTTGCTGTTGAGTAATGGGAACTCACATACGTGCCTTTGGATGGTCTATAATGATGATCTTTGGCGCTGTGCAAAACCAAGAATGTATTTAAAGAATGTAACTTTTTTGTCAATTTTGCTGACGTGGTCTAGGATGATTAGAGTTCTTTTAATGGTTTATGTTCATTGCAGTACTAAGTTGTTTAAAGATTGTCGTTAGGCACATGGGAAATCTAATCAATCATTCAACTATTGTGTCATTGCTTTTTTTTTTTTAAATATGTCATGTTCAAATATTAATGCTAGCATGATCTTCTAACATCAAAATCATATCATGAATGTCCTTCATTTTGATGCTAGAAGATAGTTCTTTAGAAAATAAGTTGGATCTGGTATGCATTTGTACATTTGATTTTTTACATTTTTGTAAACAACAGCTGGGTGTAGTTTGACGGAAATTTGTAGAAATTGATCAATCTACTTGTATTGTTGTAATGTAAGCAACCTAAGCAACTATGATGTTGTAAATGCAACAACTGTGTGATCATAATTGAATTATGCATAATTATATAAAAAACAAATGATCTATATCTATATAGTAGTGTGTGTGTGTGTGTGTGTGTGTGTATATATATGTGTATACATGTGTATATATATATATATATATATATATATATATATATATATATATATATATATATTCTTTATACTAGTTCTTATAAATCTAATCACAGGATTTATTTCTTTGTCTACCTTTTTAGTTGTTTACATGATAGAGATTAGATTTGCAGCTTTAAGTAATTAAAGTGGCCAAGACATGTCTCAATGAGGTGATATCAGTTTAGTAATAATAAAACACTTAGGCTGTTATGCATAAAAATTCTGCACATGAAGTCTAGGGTAGAAGGAAACAAAAGGGCAATCATCACTAATTCTATACTGAAAGGTAAGGTGGAAGACAACCTTGTAAATGTGCAGTTAGGCTGCCAATCAGCATCCTTGACACTGATTAATTACTGTGCACACCTACAATACCCAAAGTAGAGCTGTTCATAGGACTTCTATAGGTACCACTGCACAGAGGAGTGAAAAGCCTTGCAGTGTTCAAGATGAAACATTCTCATTCTTATTGTAAAATGTACTTATTATGCTCTGTTGTTACATCTTTATTGTGCCAACAAAGCTGCTGTTTATGAAACCAGGATGTCACAACACATTTATGTTGTTTAATGTATGAGATGGGATCATCTATTTAGCCGTTTGAGAATCAACAAACTCCACAATGGAGTGACAAAGGTTGTATTATTCCTGTTAAGTTCTTACAAAAATTCTGGAAAAGGATTAAATAATGCCACATGTCACTCTCCACATGTACTACCAAGCACACTTTTTTTTATTATGATAGAATCAGTTTAATTACACTTCACACAGGGATTTGGATACAAGAGAAATAAAACACATTTAATTATCTGTCTCTGGAATGCAATATAGATGATTATGCAGATATATAATAAACAATTACAAACAAAGTAAACCTTTACCTTAGATAATTATTAATAAAGCTGTATGTTAACGAGGAAATTGAAATACTATGCACAGTTAGAATTTATGCCTTAATAAAGTAGCTGAGATTATTTTTACAAGTCAGTAATTTGCATGGAAAACAAAGCAAACGCATAATAGTAAAACAAAAAAAATGCAGTCACCTTACTACACGCTGTAATTGATTTTATTTCAAGCATTCCCCTGCCAACCAGTTAGTGCCTTCTCTTAAATGGGTTCATGATATGCAATACATCGTGTGACTTAATGAAAATGTTATCATGGGAGACATATGATCATTTGTGTAATGGTTAAAAATCTTTGATAGGATTCTAAAATATGGTAATAGAAAAAAAATGTGCAGACGTCCACTGGAACCAAAGCAGGTGCTTCCGTATTTGTGATGCGGAATTTTTTTTCGTTTTCTCCTCAAAGGAATTTCTGTAGGAAACATCAATTTACTACATTTATGCAGATGGTTCCACCGGAAAATAATAGGCATAATTCACCCCATTTAAAATGCAGGCATTAGAGTTCTACCTGCTTTGTAAGTGAATGGACAATTATGCTCGCTTGGAGATGCCTAGTTAAGTGCAATAATACAGCACTGTGTGCTTGGGTTTATCATTATATGTGTGTACGTATATTCTGCAAGTCAACATCCAGGAGTGGATGATTGTCTACAACTATCAGAAAAATAATTATTATTCAAGGAAATTCTTGATCTTACAGTAATTCCTATCGCATGCCTTGATTAACTTGATTACATGTTATATCTGTTTTCTAGGAATAAATACAATATTACAATTCTGTTCAAACAACCTGGTCTGCTCCACAGCAGTGTTTCTATATATATATAGAATATATATATATATATATAAGATGAGTTACCTCTATTAGTGTTTGAGGACTTATCTTTGTCGACGCTCTTATGGATCTATGGATCTATGACTCCACTTACAAGATATCTCTGATGGATGGAAATCGGGTACAATGGATAACCCCAGCAACTGACGGTCACCAGTGATAACTGGTAGATGACCATAGAAGACCCTGCTGACATAGATACTTTTTTTTTTTACTGGTGTTAGGGGTAACTATGATCCCATCACAAGTCCCATCTGAACAACCTCCAGCATAGGACTTACTTGGAACACTGATGGCACCAGGACTACTTTATTTTTTGACAGCGCCCACTTTCTGGTGTCGGTGTGCCCTCTCCTTTTTTTCTTATTAACCTTCCTCTGTTTTATCACTTATTCTTCTCTGCTAATTTTGGCCTGGTTTACCTACCCGCCCTCCTCTCCTCTGTTTATTTCAACTTATGTTATTGATGAGTATCAGTGCAGAATGCACCAACCATTTAAAGGTAAATGCAGGGTACTTGATGTTCCATAGTTTAATTATTGTTGAGCATTCTTACCATATCCTCAGTTATGTCTATGTTTTTTGTGATATAGTGCTTTTAATATATGTGAACAACGTATATATAACAGAAAACAAAAAAACATGCACTCTCTTTGAGTAGTATCTGAATGTCCTGAAATTTTCAAGAGCCTTCCATTACTGATTGACTGATCTTTATTTGTTTTACTGAAAAATTGTGCAAACTTCATAAAAATAAATGATAGAATAAAAATAATTTTTAGTTTGTTTGATCACAGAGTGCCACAGCAATAAAACTCACAATAATGTTACATTGTTAACATTATATAATGTTAAGTATAGGTGTTTTATGTTAATTTGTGTAAATAAAATAGTTAACTCTTGTTCAAAATGTTTTTCTAATTTACATATATAGTTACATATTGGCCATAAAGTCACTAAAAAAGTTCTAGTAAAGCCCCACCCATAACCCCACCTAGTCAGCCACTCCCACAAAATAAGTGTCTCTCTTTAGACATTTTAAATGCTGGGAGGTAAGGGGGTGCAATCCTAGCTTGTTCTAGACAGTTTACTGTATTTGTCTGTTTTGGAGCTAGTTCGGACTAGAGCGTGTATTAAAGCTCGGTTTTATCAGTGTTCAGTGAGTCATCAGTGCAAGATCAAGTATGGCTTCAATCTGCAGAGATACCCCTAGATGCCAATGTCTAAACATCTAGCTCCATGTATCCTGCCCCATTAAGAGTATTACACAGCTATAATGGCAGATTCTAGAGACATGTCAATGCTGCAGTGGAACCCTTAACCAGGGTCACCTCTACCCATACCAAAAACACCCAGAGACATACATTTTTTAAGATGAACTAGGTATGCAAAGTATGATAACCTACAGTATCCTTTTGCTTAGCATGTAAGGTGAGTGTGGGTTTGAAAACAGGAAGATAAAATAGATTCATACACATTGAATAGTATATATGGAAATGTCAAGAAGAAATAGTTAAAGTAGTTATTATACCCACTGGGGGTAATATGAAATAACCTGATTTTCATAATTGCTGAATGATTTTCTCAAATTAGCATAATCATTATGGAAGATGCAATTATGTGGTCTGAGATTCTATTAGGATTCAAGTAGAAACAACTCAAAAATAAGGTCTATAAAGAGAAAATGAAATAAGGAAAAATCATCTAGATTTGTCTTAGAAATATTGTATTAATATTGTAAAACAAAAAGTCAGATTTAAGTTTTTATTTTAGATGCCTTATGGAAGGTGTTTAAAATATTTCACAATATTTTTTTTTTCATAAATGCCGTGAATAAACTACAATGTATTTTTAATATTATTCATATGTCAATTCAATTGCTCTGACAAACATTTTTTATTGGTTTTAAATTATTATATGGTTTCAAATGTTCTTCGACATAAATATTTTGAAGTCTGTTATTTAATTCTATTTTAATTATGAATGATAATTGAAACACAAAGCAAAAAATATTCGTACATACCAGCCAACAAATATTAAACTTTGAAATACAAAAGGACTTTATTTAACACGTTTTGTTTTGTCAAACAAGTTTTCTGGTCGTGCAGGCACAAAATGGTCATGAGAGCTCTCAATTGTACCTATACTTGTAAAAACACATAGTGGCTGCATTATTACACCTTTAAACACTATGTGTAGGTCATAATTATACAGTGCAAAAGTATTTAAAAGAAAACATTTTGAACAACTAGTTAGTGTGGTGACCCATGCTTGCCCCCAGACTGTGCGTTTTATTAATGATATTACATTGGTGTGAAAGTTACCCACTTCTCCACTTGTAGAACATTGTAAGGCCCCTCCTACTAACCGCTATGCAGGAACAGGGGACATATTCTGTAAGCATGAACTGTCTGTTATACTGCTTTGAGATACATTCCTTCACATGCTATCTAAAGAGTCAAAGCAATAGGAAATAACATATTTATTCTCTCTTTTAGTGAGCAACCAGGTCTTTGCTGGCAAAAAAAATAATTCACAGCAGTGTGCATAAACAATGGTCTGGTGAAGGAAGATCCTCTGATCTCTATAAATGGCTCAGAGCTGTCCTTATAACCTGGGGAGTGTGCTTCATTACTCAATTCCAAAAATGAAGAAATATATTCCAATACATATATGTGTACACACATAAATGTGTGTGTGTATATATAAATATAATATAGCAATCTTGAACCTTGCACTCCAGACTAAATGGAGTCAATGCCCTGGTGCAATCCCGGCAGAAAAATGTAGGTATTGAAGATAGAAGCACTCAAGGGACTTTAAATAATGAAGAATAAGTAGTTTATTGAAAGGATCAACGTTTTAGTCCCACACAAGGGACTTTTTGTATAAATATATATATATATATATATATATATATATATATATATATATACAAAAGATATATATTTATCAAGATGGTCTTGAATAAGGTCCACGGTGTGGACTGAAAGGTCGATATTATACTCATGGTAGAGTCCCGTGAGTGTGTGGAATCTGTTTGGATATTTTTGTATGTAGCATCACAGCACCCGGGCTGAGACTTGTTCTACAACATAAGGCATCAAACTTTGGATTTTTAAATATATACATTATCTACTACAACATTTATCCTGTATAGTCTGAGTTCAATAAGCCTCTTTTGTCAATTTCAAATGATGTGCTCCTCTAAAGACTACAATATTGGAGTCACATTCAAACAATCCATAAACTAAAAATCAAACTGTAATATGAAACATAATAACTTACACAGTAATATACTTGAGGTTGAGAAAGGACATATGTTTATTGATCACAACCTTTTCATAAATGCAGTGGCTAGTATATATATTGATCTGTACCAAGACAATAAAGTACTCTGCTGATATGCTTACCATTGCCAATGTAATTACAAAAGAAAAAGATTTTAAATTTTCTTGGTGTTACAAATTATCCGATATCAGAGCTCCCTACTGCATAACAAAACAGCAATTCTGTGAAATCCACTTTATTTCATATATTTTCAAGCCATCTGGTTACACTTTTTTATTATCATTAGCAGTTTTGGGGAAAATACTTCAGTAGTGGGGAAAATAATGGAAACCTTGTTAAAGAATAGGATTGTTGAACATCTAAAGTCGCTTGGATTTCAAGATCAGAGACAGCATGGGTTTACTTCAGGGAGATCATGCCAAACTAATCTTATAGATTTTTTTGATTGGGTGACTAAAATAATAGATCAGGGTGGTGCAGTAGACATTGCTTACCTAGATTTCAGTAAGGCTTTTGACACTGTCGCACATAGAAGGCTTATCAATAAACTGAAATCTTTGAGTTTGGATTTCAATATTGTTGAATGGATTAGACAATGGCTGAGTGACAGGCAACAGAGGGTTGTAGTCAACGGGGTATATTCGATGCAAGGTCTTGTTACTAGTGGGGTACCTCAGGGATCTGTACTTGGACCCATTCTCTTTAATATTTTTAAAAGCGATATTGCAGAAGGTCTTGTTGGCAAAGTATGTCTTTTTGCTGATGATACAAAGATTTGCAGCAGGGTTGATATTCATGGAGGGATAAGCCAAATGGCAAATGATCTAGCGAAACTAGAAAAATGGTCAGAGCAGTGGCAACTGACATTTAATGTGGACAAGTGCAAGTACAGTCCTAACCTCAACATCTGAGGAAAGGGATTTAGGAGTAATAATTTCAGAGGACTTGAAGGTAGGTAGGCAATGCAATAGAGCAGCAGGAAATGCTAGCAGAATGCTTGGTTGCATAGGGAGAGGTATTAGCAGTAGGAAGAGGGAAGTGCTCATGCCATTGTACAGAGCACTGGTGAGACCTCACTTGGAGTATTGTACGCAGTACTGGAGACCGTATCTCCAGAAGGATATTGATACTTTGGACAGAGTTCAGAGAAGGGCTGATTCATGGGTTGAAGGATAAAACTTACCAGGAAAGGTTAAAGCATCTTAACATGTATAGCTTGGAGGAAAGACGTAACAGGGAGGATATGACAGAAACATTTAAATACATAAAGGGAATCAACACAGTAAAGGAAGAGAGTATATATAAAAGAAGAAAAACTACCACAACTAGAGGACTTAGTCTTACATTAGAGGGGCAATGATTTAAAAGTAATATCAGGAAGTATTACTTTACTGAGAGGGTAGTGGAGGTATGGAATAGCCTTCCAGCAGAAGTGGTAGAGGTAAACACAGTCAAGGATTTTAAGCATGCGTGGGATAGACACAAGGCTATCCTAGCTATAAGACCGGGAACGGGGGACTAATAAAAGTACTCAAAAAAAATTGGGCAGACTAGATGGACTGATGGACCGAATGGTTCTTATCTGCCGACACATTCTATGTTTCTATGTTTTGGTGTTATAAATCATGTTTTGCTCTCTAGATCTCTATGACAATCCTGTAGCTTACTTAAATGCATAGAAGGCACTGACTATTTGCCTCCATCTGGGGGGAAAAAATAAACATTCTGGTCCACAGGCTAGTTTTCTGATTTTAGTCTTTGTTTGAAAACTGTAAGCCTGTCGGTGATGTCACTTTTCTGCTCAGTTTCCTTCTTTTTTTCCAGAACTTTCCTTACTCGGATATCATCATTTCGTTACATAAATAAATGGGGTCCTTAGTTACAGTTATGGATTGATTAGCTATTTCATTCACCGCACTCCTCTAGAAGGAGGAATGTAAAATTACTAACGCTATTACTATATAGTAACATAGCGAGCACCAATCTCTGAAAGTCAAAACCATTCTAACAATTGGGACCCGTCAAAATTGCTTAGGTAATTGCTTGATGACATGACATAGATAATTATATGCCAAGTTGTCTAGGCAGGTGCCCAGGATAAAACTAATGAACAAAGATAATCAGATCCACACTCAAGATAATCGGTGCAGTTAGCAAGAGCTCATCCAGGTCCCAAAAAAACAAAAGATGCTCAGCACACTGTGCAAGAGGATATATTGTGAAGCTGGCTATATTTCAACTCTAATAGAAGTCTAGATAAATGCTTTCCACAAACCACTTTGTTTCATGTTTTTTACATTACCATTCTATGTTGAAGTCCATCCTGAAACTTGCAATAGAGTTTTGCAGCTTGCCTCTAGTGTTGTATGAACGACTCTACTTAGTGTTTGTCTATCTACAAATAGGTAAAGATGATTGAAAGTCTGTATCTATTTAAAATATTTGTTTTGATTCTCATTAAAGCATTTGCCAATGATATTAAATTATTTTCTATATTCATAATTATTGTGATTACAAGAACATTACATTATATTTTCCAAAGAATGTATTGTGTTTCTGAATTGCTGCTTTTCCCTGCTTAGGTTAAATATTGCAGCAAAAAAATTTGAATTTGGGAATGCATTAGGAAGTTTGTTTTCCTCTGATGGTTTAGAGATTAGTTTGACACTAAGTTCATTTCTTTTAAAATGACTATAATTAGGTTGAACTGCTCGTGGAAGATAATTTCACATTAATTAGTACAAGGATTGACAAGCATATTAAATCAGGCATATTATACATTTTTGCATATAAATTATACTATTATGTAAAGGAGTTGTTTCTTTAAAATATTCCTTTTTTTATACTGTACATTTAAAAATGCATATTGATTTGTTAACAAAGGTTGGAAAACTTGCTGTTTCTGCTCAGCAAAGATTGCCAGTGTCCGTGCAAACTGATCCATTATCGTCATACACTTACATGACTGTTTGCCCATGTTGTTTATGACTCCAGCTCCAAGATTACTGTATACTGTTTGCCAGTGGTGTATCTTGATTTTGTGCTGCCCTAGGCAGACAAAATCCGGGCACCCCCCTACCCAAGCTGCACACCCACGTTACAGACCTAAAACATGGCCCATCATTCAGACTCACATCAAGCTCATACTCCCATCACACACACACTCCCATCACACTCAGTCACACACTCCTACTCCCATCACACTCAGTCACACACTCCTACTCCCATCACACACACTCCGACTCCCATCACACTCAGTCACACACACTGTCTCCCATCACACACGCTCTGACTCCCATCACCCTCAGTCACACACACTGTCTCCCATCACACACACTCTGACTCCCATCATACTCAGTCACACACACTGTCTCCCATCACACACACTCTGACTCCCATCACACTCAGTCACACACACTGTCTCCCATCACACACACTCTGACTCCCATCACACTCAGTCACACACACTGTCTCCCATCACACTCACTCTGACTCCCATCACACTCACTCTGACTCCCATCACACTCAGTCACACACACTGTCTCCCATCACACACACTCTGACTCCCATCACACTCAGTCACACACATGTCTCTCATCACACACACTCTGACTCCCATCACACTCAGTCACACACATGTCTCCAATCACACACACTCCTACTCCCATCACACTCAGTCACACACACTGTCTCCCATCACACACACTCTGACTCCCATCACACTCAGTCACACACATGTCTCTCATCACACACACTCTGACTCCCATCACACTCAGTCACTCACATGTCTCCCATCACACACACTCCTACTCCCATCACACTCAGTCACACACACTGTCTCCCATCACACTCTGACTCCCATCACACACACACACACACAGTCTCCCATCAGCACTTATCAGCACTTACCTTTCCCTGGCAGGCAGGCAGCATGGTCCCTCCATGCTGCCTGTTCGGCTTCCCGGCGATTGTGCCGACAGGTCACGTGACCGGGCGCGCGTATGACGTCAGCGCGCCCGTCACGTGACTGTCGGCACTTCCGTGTCGGCACACTGCACGGGGAGCCGAACAGGCAGCACGGAGGTTTCTCTGTGCTGCCTGTTCGGCTCCCCGTGCAGTTTTGCAGGCAGAGCGGAGGTGAGAGGGGATCTTCCGATCCCTTCTCACCTCTGTCTCTAACTGCAAGCGCGGTCTTTTTTTTTTTTTAAAGGGCCGTTTTTTGTTTTTTTTTCAGTGCTGGGGGGCGCTGCCGCCCCCCAAAATTTGCCGCCCTAGGCATCCGCCTAGGATGCCTCGCGGTAAATACAGCACTGCTGTTTGCCACGTATCTTATATAAGCACTGCATAACATATCTTAATTATAACTGGATACCACTGTGACTGCTCCTTTAAATCACAAATGTGAACCGATCTTGGAGCCTTGAAGTATTCCCAACTGTTTTACCAGTTTTCCATTTCATTATTGGAACACACTCTTCATTTTACGACGATGATGGTTGCCAATGTTTTGACCATGTGCGTGCATTTGGACAATACCTTATATCTGGCTCCAATGACCTTTGCCCCCCATTCTGCTGCTATGTGTCAGATCCTTGCTCATGGTCATACACCATGAGGTTGAACTATGGACCTAAAACTTGCCTCTGTATTGGAAGAGCTTTACACTGAACTCAGTGTGATGTCGCTTTATGTTCCTTGGATCTACAACTTGGTGTGCTTACTAATGATTTCAGATTTTGAGCTCTGCCTACTAGACGGTGGTCCTCATAATTATTACTGAATAAACGGTTTGTAAATATGATTAAATAGCAGTAGTAGCATTTGAATGGCACAATGCTGTGTCTTGCTTGGTGGAGGTACAATAAGTGTAAGAAAAAGATGTTACTTGTTATGCAAACATTTTGTAAAACGTATAGACAGAGGTAATATAGCACAAAAAAAAAAGTCTTTAAACAACATAGCTTGTAAATGAGTGCTGTAAAAAGTAATTATAAGAGGTAAAAGTATACGGATAATGTACTCATAATAGCTTTGAACATTATCTATTGAAAACAAGAAATTGCATACTACCTCTATCAATATCACACGCTAACTATGAAATTCTCCATTCTGATGTTTATTTTAGATCTTTATCTGAAGCCACATACAGGATATCTTCAATAACCTTTAAGATCTAGAACTCCTGCTTATGAAACACACTTTGTTGGTATGTATAATACAGTATTATCCTTTGTATATTTCAATTGCTTTTTAATACGATTTGCAGTTTGTATGATTGGACAGGGTAGTGGAGGATTCTCTGACTGCGGTGGAGTAAATACTTACAGTCTGTGAGGAATGTATTGCTCGTTTTACTTCAGATTGCACTATTTATTATCAGTTCATTTTTGAGAAAAAAAATCCCTTACATTTGTTTGACACATTATACAAGTATAGTTCAAATAGTAATGGATTATATTAATAGAGACGACTAGTACTGATTTCAGATCCCAGATTCAGCATTTCTCACAGCAACTTTGTAAAATTAAAATGTCTTTGCAAAAATAGGTTTAGCACAATACTACCAAATTGATAAATGCTATTTTGACCTAATAAGGGGTAGTAACGTAATTTGAAGATATGTCTGCTAAATACTGTGGAGGTGCCCACCTTGGAATTACATCACAGATTTCTAAATCTTACTCACTATTTAAAACAAACAAGCTGCAGCCAACAGTGAATATGAGTTGATCTGAATAGTCTAAAGTATTCCTCTGAGTAAAATGATGTAGGCAGATTAAATTTGGGCACCCCCATCCACATTGCAGGACCAGGACAATCTCAATACTTCAGGACTGCACACCCAGGGCATGCCAAGTCACCCACATTGCAAATCCAGGACATGCCCCATTACCCACGACTTGTCCCAGCATATACTCCATCATCTGCATTGCAGATCCATGACTTGATCCATCACCCACAATGCAGACTCATAACATGTTCCACAACCCACATTGCACACCCAGGACATGCTCCATCACTCACATTGCATACCCAGGACCTACCCCAGTCAGCACCCACAGCTCCCAGGTTCTAGTGGTAGACAGCAAGGTGTCTGTGCACTTCCCAGGTGTGTAGACATCCTACCATGCAGCCTCTCATGCTCTGATGTCTGAGCACTGGAAGGTCACATGAACCCCAGCACACAGACACCATGCTGCCTGCTCGCCTGCAGGGGGCTAGTGAGGGGACATCTCTTGATATTCCCAGCCAGCTACCTGTTTTTTTTTTTAGTTTTTTAAGATGTGGTGCTTTTAGCAACCCCTAGGCAGATGAGGCATGTGCCACTGTAGGCACTTGATGCTATATGCCTACAGCGCCTCCCAAATGAAAATCTTTAAAGCAAAACCTGTAGTTGGAGTCTGCAGGTTTAATAGAAATATTGTATTTTAAGAATTGAAAATGGAAAGTGAAGCCTGTTTTACAGTACTAGATAACAGTAAAAAAAAAAAAATCTGGTTATAAAACTGTTTTATAAAAAATATGTGTAATTGAACATATTTCTGGTACAGAATGACATCACTGGATTTCATACAATCTGTTTTTAATCAATTATTAAGATTTACATATTGTACCAAGTTTTTTTTAGAACTTTTAAATATATTCTGATATTTATATTTCTTGTCTGTGCATTGGCATTGTTAGCTTAGTTGTACAGACTATAGAACCTAATTTTCAGTAAAGCAAAATGATTGAAAGTTATGGTTAAATCTGTTCTGCTAGTATAACAAAGTCCCCAACTGTGTATTGAGTACATGTGATGTAGATTTGCTACAATGGATAAGATATACCTAATTTGGTCAAATATAAGACATGTTTTTTTTCAGAGAAAATGCATTATATTCAAATCCATCTTATTAAATAGTCGCTGAACACCTGTATCCTCTTCATATTATGCACTGTGCACAGACATCCTCCAATGCTGTCCAACCCTTCCAACGGGGCTTCTATGATGGAAAGCTGCTGTAATGTGACCTCCCAGAGTTAAGTCATAGATGCCCTGGCAGAAGTGTTTGGCAGCATCAGAGGGTGTCTCCATGAATCACACAGACATCTACAGCTGCCCCCAGCGAGTCTGGAGGAACAAGGGCTTCCTAAATTAATATCTGAAGTTTGAGGTAGGTTTTATTACAATCAGGGTCGTCTTACATTCAAACAAATACAGTATAAAAAAATTTGCATATACAAAAAAAAATATGGATCTCACAAATAGCTATAGTGCTATATAAAAATAGAAAAAAATATGAATAATCACATTAATGTAACTAAGCTATGCAGTATTGTAAAATTCAATTTATCACCATGCTTTTTGAGTATAGTCAATACATACAGTGTACTGCACGCTCCCTTGAAGACATTTTAGAGGCTAATAACCCACAACTGATTTGTTTATTCTGCCATATCACTAGAATAGTGTACATTGGTTACCTGTGGTTCAGGAAATGAGATGGAAGGGTCTTTTAAGTTGGAACGTGAACACCAATGTGTATAACTAAAAGCCCTTTACAATATATTGCAAATATTGTATTTCAGTTTAATGACCTTTTAAAATATTGAAAATGTTATTATATAAACATCATATGTAAATCTATAAAGTCTTACAGCTGTGTCTGCATACATACAATGAGATGTGGCTAGAGTCATAAACCTACCTCTAACAATGGCCACTTTATCTGTTCCTGGGTTAGGAATGTGGAAGACTATCTTTTATCCTCAGAGACACAGAATAAGATGTGAACACACAGAAGGATGTCCAAAAACTGACACAAAATGGAGGCTGCTGGCATCCATCTTGTTATCCTTGGCTTCTGCTTTATTCAAATGTACCAGTCTCAAGATTACTGTTCAATACCTCTGACAAATTTATACATTTTTTGTAAAATGATTTAATTAATATTCTCAAAGATTTAAGGAGAGAAATATTATTAAATCAGTATATATTTAAACAGATTCAATTATCATTTCCTTTTGTATCAGTTGTACCTTGTCTATAAGTTTATAATCTGTAATTTAAACAAGTGAATACAAATGTTTGAAAACAATGTTTGTAATTGTATACAAGTGAGTGTTTAGAGTGATGTAATGTATTTCAGAACAATATGTAACTTACCATCTGGAAATCAAGGCAGAATTGCTTGCTTCGCTGTAAAGCAGCTGATGGTAATTTAGAGGGCAGGGTATTGAGCTGGTCTGAATGCTGTTGCAATTTACACATATAACTGCTTTAGGAATGAGAAAACAAGCCATTTAATTGTATAATCTCCAGTGACGTGAGGTCATCTTGCACATGTTCAGCAAAAGTAATTTGATTGTATTTTCTTGAGGACAGCAAATCTTTTTTACAGCTACTAATAGAGGAATTAAACTTAGCATGAATGTTTCAAGCACTTCAACCAACAAATACAAGAAGGACATATATTGGTACACTTATAATTTCTATTTGTAAATAAAGTCAATCATTGCCCACTGCATTTCTTTTGGCATTGTTACATGAAAACATGCACAAATTAATATTTTTTGAAAAAGTTGGAGAGAGATACTTGAGCTTGCATTTATGATGTGGACTAAAAAATGTATAACTTAGTCACAAAGCTATTTTGTTAATGCATATTAAAACTGATAATCAGAGCTTCAAAATTCACGTTTCAGTATTGCATTAGATTTTTTATTCTGTAGATACTGTATGTATAAAATGCAGCTACAGGTAGTTTAAGCAGCACTAGTAAGCTCTGTAAATTGATCTTTGGAAACTGGCTGGCTTTCCCAGCCAATCGGAGAGTGTAGAAGTTATAGAGACGCAGCAGCACCCTTTAATGGTCTGCGAGTGGATACTGTTCTCTCCACTTTTTCAATAATACATACAAATATAACATTAAGACATACAAAAACATAGCTCCATTCCTGCACAGAAAAAAATAAAGGTGTGCAAGAAGTACTCTTTATGCTTGCGTTAGCTGTCATTCTGCCAGAGGAAGAGCCAACTGTCACTTCTTGAGAATTATACATTATTTGCAGTCAATCCCAGGCAGCACTTAATTGGTTTTATAAGAGAACAAGCAATTACTTTGCCATAATTCTACAATAATAATATTTTAAGGTGCAATCTCCATGCATTTTTATGGTAAAAGAAATGACAATCAGCACATTAATAATGCCTTTACACGCATAAAGTGCATTAGGTGTCTGGAATCTCCCTTTATGTATTCTATTTTTATTTTCGAAGTAGAGCAATGAGTGGATTACAAAGATGTTATTCTGCTGTGGAATTATGATTATCATTTTTAATTATGTTATGTGGCATACACTTTGAAACTGGCAGAAAATCTGGCATGAGTAAAACACATTTAATAATTTATCAGTGCCCTAGATAAAGCTGCTTTTTAAATAAAGGTAAACTGCTTTCAAGTACACAAAATACTGTAATAGAAATTATTTTATTTATACAATGTTCTTATTTGAGCATCTATTCTGTATTGTTTGTTTTCACATATAATGCAATAGAGCCATAGGTCTATAAAAGACACATATTGTTATAGGGATGATTCCCATTCCGTATACTATTATACATAACCCATTTTCACAACCAGTGGGGGCAACTCTAAATCAGTGCTCCACAGCTGGTGTACCGAGAAGATGCTAGGTTAGCTGTGGTGCAAGGCCAGTTTGATTTTTGGGAGGCAATCATGCTGTCCAGCTAAGCCCAACCACTATCCCACTTTCTGTGACAGATGTGTTTAGCAGGATTTTCGACAACAATCCTTAGTAAAAATGTATGCATGCATTATGTGAATGTACCGTAGCGCTGCCAGTTTGAGTGACAGTCTCTATCGTTCAACCGATCCCAAACCCCACGCTCCAGTGTGGAATATGCTGCGGAATTCTGGAAAGAACATTGGTGTGCTGTGGGTGAGTACAGACTACCATCTGGAGTTAAAATTGCCATCAAAATCTGGATGCATGAGTCATCAGTGATATATTTACTTAGATCATACTGTTACTCTTTCTATTCATCTATTCCACCCAGCTATTCCTTTGATTACATGAAAGCTTTCAACAATGGTGTTTAGTATACGGGTCACAATGATTTAAGTAATTTAGTCTGGAATATATAAAACGATTTAAAAAAAAAAGAAAAGTAGATAAGGCAGAGATAATGTGGGAAATTTTCCATCTACTAAACGATAGCATTAAAAGTTAAATAACTTTATAATAGTACATTATTTATTTTTAACAGTTGTTGTGTCTTTATGCATTATTTACTTTAATCTGTTCTTCTTAACATAACACATATATTCATCAGATAAACTAAAATATGTATTTCTAATATTTAAATTGATTAATTTATTATTTTGCTTCATTTATTGTGAACCTCTCATCTTCATACTTTGCCTCAAGATTGCCCCCATCTACTACACGATAGATTTTCTCTGGATCGTCCACAATTTGGGGACAGCCCTATGTGCATCTGTTGTAGTGACCAAATGTATAGTCTTTTCCTTCATTAATTTGGCATAGCAGTATTTTTTACTTCTATGCCTATATTTTATTAACACGGGATATGAAAATCTCCATGACTGATGATAACTTTGCAACTACCAAAAACATACTACAACGTTTAATTTCATATTTGACTCGTTGTTAATCTTCATCCCCATATCCAAACACTTACAAATATTTCATTTTTCTTCTCCTAAATGTCTTCAAACTTATGACATAATTGTGTCACTCAATATAGGAACACAGGTTTAAATTGTCTCTCATCATGTCCCACCATGTCCCACCAGGATTACAGCAAGCCCGTCCAAGGTGGTCATTCCACTTAAAAGTGCTGTTCCATGTAGCATGATGGAGCCCTGCTCTATAATAGTAGTTTGAAGTGCTCTATTGTCTCTTAGTACACCTGCCCTCAGTGTACCCAAAAAGTTTATCCGTGTTTAACTTTTTTGATATTAAAATTTAATTTTTGATTGCTCAGAACTGCTTTCTGTACATGAACTCCTCTGTACAATTATTTTTTACTATCGCAGTGTCAAAGTGATATGAATCAGGTGTAATTACATCATGATATTTTTTGACACATGCTGTTTTTATACTCACCTTCACAATCAGCAAAACATATAAATAACAATTCTATAAAAATATATTACATTTAAGAGCACTCCTATAACATTATAAAGATAAAATACAATATATAAAGTTTAATATCACATTATACATTTAATATTTATCTTATTTGCAGCAGTAAAGATAAAGGAAGAGGATAAAATGGTCAGCAGATACTTAGTGGACATTGGGGGTGATTGACTGGACATTTTAGTACTATCTGTTAATTTTCATTAACATAAGCTTGTTTTGCTGGTATTAGTAGAGTACAGAAGAATAACACATAATATGAGCCTCTGGCCTTGCCATAAAATTTCTCTTTCCACATAAACCACTGCAGTAATTAGACTTAAACTACCTGCTATATAAATGTTCTCAAGGGTGCTCTGCCATCTATGCGGTGTAAGAAAAACTGACCTTCCATCCGTTTAAAAACATCCGTTATCCGTGCCAATAAAGTGCAAAATATAATAAGAGTCATACATACAGTTTATCACCACCTTAGCAACCAAATTGCCGAGCAGATACATCCATAGAAGGAGTTAGGATCTCTGGTTTGTGATCATATCCTGACCCTATAATCTAATGCATAATGTGAGGTGTAAACCATGGAGATGGAGTATCTACAAAATCACAATCAACAGGATATGTGCTGCTCAGAAACTAGTGCTCTGAAGAATAGCAGCATAAAGAACACTCCTGCATATCCGTTGTGCTAACCATACACTTATCAACACTAGTGAATTAACTCAAAAGAAATGGATGTATACACATGTATGCACAAAAAAATTACTTGGCGAGATCTCTCCATGCACATATGTAGAGTAACTAGAACCCACCAGGCCCAGGAGCAAAAATTGCCTGGGGCTCTCCGAACCCACCATGCAACTCCTATACTATATAAATGGATGGTTTATATATTTATATAATGTAATATTTATGTATACATCATATATATATATGACGTAGAGAACCCTGCTCGTAAGCTACAATCTAGAGGGAATGGGGTACATGAGACACATATGGGATTGAAGAGTGGCACTAGGTGGGATAGGCCAAAGATGAATTGTGTGTGTTCCAGCTAGGTGGGATTAGCTAGAGGTAAAGTAACTGGTATTCTAGTGGGTTGGGTAGTAAGCTTCTTTAAAAAGATGAGTTTTTAAAAGGAGGCATTTACAGTAGTCAAGGTCTCTGTCACCTACCTTGCTTCTCCTCCTGATCCGCCGCCATCGCGGATCAGGAGGACGCCATCCCGTCGGCTGGGGCTCAGAGTGAGAGCCCCAGCATCCCTCGATACTGAGACGCGCGTCCAGCAAGATGCGCGCTCAGTGACCTCACGCAGCGGGTGTTTCATGAATATTCATGAGCCCAGTTAAAAGGCTATTTATTAAATTAACCACTCCCTTGCCAATTGATCAGAGGTGTGTCCTGATCAATTGGTAGTGTATTTAAACAGTCATTTCACAGGTTACCTTTGCCTGTGATAGTGCCTTGTGTACCTCACTAGCGTTTTGACTCCTGATTGACTCCGTTTATCTGTTGCTGACCCGGTTCGTCCCTGTATTCTCCATCCGTTTGTTCCTGCATTCCTGATTATTCTGTGTATGACCCTGCTGTTCCTGACTATTCTCCGTCCGCCGCCTGCCTCGATTTCTGCTAGTGACCTGTTTATCCGTATCTCTCCTGTCCGTGACCTGGCCTGTCTCCTTACTCTCCGTTTGTCTGTATTCCTGTACGATCCTATACGGGCTCCACTTGCTGAGTATCCGGTAGTAAGTGTTCCAGCAAAATCCTTGGTGACATACACTTGTGGTCCATCTCCTGAACAAGACCGTTACATTTATCACAGGCCCTATAATATGGATCCCGTAGATATGGCGAGGATTTCGTCCAGACAGGACACGCATGATCAAGTCCTGATGACCCATGCTACACATCTCCAGTCTCTTGAGAGGAAAGTGGATGAAGTTGCAGATTTGCTACGTCAAATGACTGGTCCGTCTACGTCCTCCAGAACCATGGCTGAGACCGCTACTCATTCCGCTTCTTTGGTGAAACCACCAAAAATGCCACTTCCTGAGAAGAATTCTGGTGAACCTCAATTATGTCGGGGTTTTCTAAATCAATGTTCTTTATATTTTCGGACACAACCACAGACCTTTTCTTCACACTTCAACAGAGTTTCCTTTATTATCAACCTGTTAAACGGAGAAGCTCTTGCCTGGGCCACCCCACTTATGGAACAGAACTCTATACTTCTGGAAGATGCAGATGAATTTACAGCTGCCTTTCGCTCGGTGTTTGACGCCCCTGGTCGACGTGAAGCTGCAGAATCAAATCTGATGGAACTTCTCCAAGGGAAAAGAACTGTAGCTCAATATGCAGTGGAGTTCCGCACCTTGGTCTACGAGACCGACTGGAATGCTAGCGCTTTACGGGCTGCATTGCGCAGAGGTTTAAATGAATCCATCAAAGATGCTCTCACATATAGAGATATACCACACGATCTAGAAAACCTGATTGCCTTATGCCTAAGATTAGAAGCTAGAGATCAAGAAAGAAGATTGGAGAAAGATAGAGACAGAGAGAGAAAACCTTTTCGTCCATTTCGTTCACCTTACTCCAAACCCACAACCGAAAGTAACGTTCCCGGTGCAGAACCTATGGAGATAGGCCCAGTCCTTCGGTTAACTCCAGAAGAAAAACAACGCCGACGATCCCTAGGGTTGTGTATGTATTGTGGCCAAAAAGGTCACTTGGTAGCTCTCTGTCCCAAAAAATCGGGAAATGCTTAAGCTTGGTGGAGTCAGGAGGTTCTCCACTGAGCGTTTCTATGATCATGCCTCCAGACAACCAAAGAATGTATGTACCCATTACTCTCCAGTGGAGAGGCCACCAAATGGCCACACAAGCCTTCATAGATTCAGGGGCCGCTGGGAATTTTATTGATGAGACATGGGCTCTTCGTCAGGGGATCCATCTAAATAACAAAACCCAAAAGACAGCTGTCGCCACATTAGATGGGACTCCGCTGGGCACAGGAATTATTTCTTTACAGACTGAACCTCTGGGAGTTGTAGTAGGAATATGTCATATTGAAGAATTACATTTTGATATATTGCAGAGTCCTCACATACCTATCATTTTAGGGATGCCATGGTTACAACTCCATAATCCTTGTATTGATTGGGAAAACAAACAAATTACTTCTTGGAGCAATCGGTATAAAACATCCTGTTGTATAACCCTCCATAAAGTCAATCTTGTTCTTGATTTACCTACCGAAGATCCCCGGAAGATTGTACCATCTCCATATTGGGATTTCTTAGATGTATTTTCTAAAAAGAGAGCAGAGTCCTTGACTCCACATCGGGCATATGACTGTGCTATTGAATTATTATGTGGATCCAGTCCTCCCACAGGTCATACTTACCCTTTATCAAGTCCAGAAAATCAGGCTTTAGCCCAATACATAGAAGAAAATCTAAATAAAGGATTTATCAGACCCTCAGCATCCCCAGCAGGAGCAGGTTTTTTCTTTGTGGCTAAAAAAGAGGGATCCCCCCGTCCCTGTATTGATTACAGGGGACTTAACAAGATCACAGTCAAGAACAAATACCCTCTACCGCTCATCACTGAACTGTATGATCAATTAAGAGATGCCACGATTTTCTCTAAATTAGATCTTCGGGGGGCCTATAACTTGATCCGCATAAAGGAAGGGGATGAATGGAAGACGGCATTTAATACCCGATACGGCCACTATGAGTACCTGGTAATGCCGTTTGGGTTGTGTAATGCGCCAGCTGTATTCCAAACTTTCATGAATGATATTTTTAGGGACTTACTTCTGTCCCACGTAATGATTTATTTGGATGACATTTTAATATATTCCAAAAACCTTGAAGAACATCGCAGTCATGTCAGACAAGTGTTGCAACGTCTTAGGTATCACTCCCTTTTCGCCAAGGCAGAGAAATGCGAATTTGAATCCAACCGAATTAAATTTTTAGACTACATTATCTCTGCTGGTCAATTAGAGATGGATCCAGACAAGCTTTCAGCTATTAATGATTGGAAGGAACCCACTGACCTAAAAGGGGTACAAAGATTCGTAGGTTTTGCCAATTACTACAGACGATTTATCCATAACTTCTCTCGTGTCATAGCCCCCATCATTGCACTAACCAAAAAGGGAGCCAACCCCAAACATTGGACACCCGAAGCTACTGCCGCCTTCAAAAAATTGAAATTGGCTTTTACCTCCGCACCCATACTTAAACGACCAGAAACTAACCAACCGTTTGTATTCGAAGTCGATGCTTCGGAAATTGCAGCAGGAGCTATATTGTCACAAAGGGATCAGAAAACCAATAAACTCCACCCTTGCTCCTATTTTTCAAGGTCATTTTCTTCCGCAGAGAGGAACTATGATGTAGGTAATCGGGAATTGTTAGCCCTTAAATTAGCTTTGGAGGAATGGCGTCACTTACTAGAAGGTACAGAAATCCCCATCACCATCCTCACTGATCATAAGAATTTGCTTTATATTGAAAAGGCCAAAAGACTAAACCCACGTCAAGCTAGATGGGCTCTATTTTTTACTCGTTTTAACTTCATAATTTCTTTCCGTCCTGGTTCAAAAAATACTAAGGCAGATGCCTTATCCAGACAATTTGAGACTCCGTTCACCGAGCATCCTGTAGAAACCATCATACCCTCGTCCAAGATGGTAGCTACTGTACAAAGTTCCTTAATATGGTGGATATCCAAGTCACAAGGACATAAACCAAATAACTGTCAATCACCTCCTGGCAGATTATTCGTTCCGCTCCGCTTCAGAAAAAGAGTACTATCCTGGGGTCATAAATCCCCTGTGGCAGGTCATAGGGGCAAACAGAATGTACGATTCTTACTTCAGAGATATTTTTGGTGGCCCTCTATGTTGAAGGATATTTCTCTTTTCATCCACTCATGTCCTGTTTGTGCTCGTTACAAAATTCCTCGTACTCGTCCTTCTGGATTACTACACCCTTTACCTGTACCCAACAGACCGTGGACTAATATAGCCATGGGCTTTATTACCGATTTACCTATATCTCATGGGTACACTACTGTCCTGGTCATCGTCGATTTATTTAGCAAACAGGCTCATTTTATCGCACTACCCAACTCCAACACGCTTGCTAAAATTTTTCTTAAAGAAATTATTCGTCTGCACGGAGTCCCGCAATCGATTGTCTCTGACAGAGGTCCTCAGTTCGTCTCCAAATTTTGGAGGGCGTTATGCAAACTTCTACATATCGAACTTCATTTTTCTTCTTCTCACCACCCTCAATCCAACGGTCAGGCTGAACGAACAAATCAAGCTCTTAAACAATATCTAAGAATGTATGTGTCTGCCGACCAACCTGACTGGTCTGACCTTTTATACTTAGCCGAGTGGTCCTATAACAGCTCTTACCATGAATCTCTCCGGATGTCCCCTTTCAAGGCCGTTCATGGATATGAACCTACTTTATGGCCTCAGGATCGCATTCTCACTGAGGTTCCTGCCGCTGACCTCCAAGTTTTATCTATCCGAGACCATTGGTCTCGCCTGGCCAATATTTTACGTCAAGCCAAGGTCAAACAGAAGAAAGCTGCAGATAAATACAGGTCGGTGGGTCCTGTCCTTACACCTGGTACACTGGTCTGGCTGTCTACAAAACATCTCCGCCTTCGTCAGGCTGCCAAAACATTGGGGCCAAAGTATATAGGACCCTATAAGATTCAATCTCAACTCAACGATGTTTCTTTCTCTTTGTGTCTTCCCAAATCGTTACGCATTAACAACTCTTTCCATGTGTCCTTATTGAAACCTGCCATTGCTAACAAATACTCTCAAATTCTCAAAGTTCCCGAATCCGTTTTATTCCAGGGTGATGAAGAATACGAAGTTCAGTCTATCTTGGATTCTCGGTTCCAGCAGGGCTCCTTGCAATATCTAATTAGATGGAAGGGTTATGGTCCTGAGGAGAATTCCTGGGTACCGGCTAGAGATGTTCATGCTCCTGTGAAACTCCGATCTTTTCACTCCAAGTTTCCTCTCAAGCCAGGTCTTGGTAGCCAGTATGTCTCCCGTCGGGGGAGGGGTAGTGTCACCTACCTTGCTTCTCCTCCTGATCCGCCGCCATCGCGGATCAGGAGGACGCCATCCCGTCGGCTGGGGCTCAGAGTGAGAGCCCCAGCATCCCTCGATACTGAGACGCGCGTCCAGCAAGAGGCGCGCTCAGTGACGTCACGCACCCGTTCGCGCATGCAACAGAGTTTGAGGGGGGGAAGATAATCAGTTCTGTTTTGGAAAGGTTAAGTTTTAGGTAGCGAACAGATATCCAAGTGGAGATGGCCGACAGACAATCAACTACACGTGACACTAGAGAGGGAGTGAGGTCAGGAGAGGAGAGGTAGATCTGAGTATCATCCGCATATAGGTGGTTTTGGAAACCAAAAAAGTGGATGAGTTCTCCCAGAGAGGCGGTGTACAGGGAAAACAACAGCAGGCCAAGGACCGATCCTTGCAGAACACCAACAGAGAGTGGAACACCAACACCAAGCGACATTGAATAGGAGCACTCAGATAAGTATGACTCGATCCAAAACAGGGCCATACCACCTATGCCAAATGAGAAAAGTCTATTAAGAAAGAGGCGGTGGTCAACGCTGTCTAAGGCAGCAGTGAGATGTAAGAGGATCATCACTGAGAAGTGGCCTTTAGATTTGGCATAAAGGAGGTAATTTTTATACTCTAGTGAGGGCTGTTTTAGTAGAGTGTAAGGGTCTAAAGCTAGATTGTAAAGGGTCCAGTAGATCATTGGCAGTCAGAAAGTCTGTTTTTCCTGCCTGCCTAGTGTTGCCAAGTTTAACTTATGTCAGGGGGTTATTAATCTTTTTTGAGATCGGTTCCCCCCCTTCTAATTTTCATCTAAGTTTCAGCCCACCTGCCTTTTCCCTTAGATTAGATCTGTAGTGGCATTGTCATCAATGACTTAGATACTATCGGCATTGTGTTAGGCATTTATGTTCTTGCTTCTCTCTGTATTTAGTTCCCTTCAATCCTGTTACTGGAACATATATTGAACATACACACCAATACTTTGAATTACTCTCCCTGGAGACATCAGACTTTCCCATAGGAAGGCATGCCCCTCATGTTGAGCAGGATCACTTTTTAAAATGTGATTTGTTCGATTCATACTATATACTGTAAGAACAGAATATATGTTATTTGTCATGTCATGCATATTACTTTATTAATAATATAATAATATAATTCACTAATGTAAGCATTAAGAAACATTGGAACTCTGCAAATATTGTCACATATTTAGACTACAATTTGCAAAATTAAGTCTATTTTACAGCAAAATGATATATAGTAATTATGCTGAAAATGTGCCAGTATGCATGAGACCAGCTACTTAAATCTAGCAAATAAAAATTGTGGTTAGCAGAGAACATGGACATTTTATTCAGTTGACATTTTAAGATGTACTTTTTGCTGCAGAAAAAGCTAACTTTGACATTAAGCTAAAGTGCCTGGCTTAGGCAGCTTTGAACTAAAAATGGAGATTTGTGAAAGTTGTGTCCATAAAAAAATCCCATTAAAATAAAGGCTATAAAATGGGTAATTTACCTCATAATATATACTGATAGTTGTAAAAATAAAAAAAAACTCGCCTTGGCATGGAATATATTAATGGAATCTTTTTCTGAAGATAATGTGGTTACACAGCAGAATGTAAAATAAAAAACCCATCTACAGCTGCTTCCAATTGTTTTACTTGAACCTAGACTGGTACATTAGCCACAGTTTTAATAGCACCTTATCTATGAGAAGACACAAAAATATACTGAGCTGTTAAGTAAAATAATGACTCCTGAAAATGCAGAGGATGCATATTTGTGGTTTGTTTGGCACGCTGAAGAAAATGTAAGCGGATTTGTCAAGCTGAAGGTGTTATGTGTGATAAATGAAAAGGGAGCCGTCAGACTTAGTCTGACTGTTTCAGTCATGTAAGGCACATTTTTTTTTTTTTTTTATTTCCCACCCCAGTAATGGAGTGTTATATACAGGCAGACCACATAAAAAGTATTTTTTTTTTTTTTTCACTTTATTTTATAGCTTTTTTCATATAAACAAACATAGACATTATATAAAAACACATACAAATATGTCATAGAAAAACACATTGCTTGGAGATCTCATCACATAATAAAAAATTCTACTTGACAATGTGTTAAGACCATACCAACTATACAGACATACATATAATGTGGAGAACTACACCTCAACCGAGCTATCAACTTTCCCGGGAGGAGAGGGGAGTGAAGAGGGAGAGAGGATGGGCAACATAATTATCAGGAAGGGCAGACCCAAAATAGGAACTAGTATGTCCCAGTGGATGATCGTGGGTATAACTCAAGTAGCTCCCCAGAGAGGGGTCAGACGTTACTGTATTACTATATTACAAGCTGGTATATTTACCTCCGGTCATTGGGAATCGGGTTGAATCTCTTTCCTCATTTGTCCCATATTTTATTATATTTTTCTAATCCCATTCTGTGGGTATAATAGCCCCTTTCCATTAGCCGTTGAGATTCTATTTGATTTTCTATCTGTATCCAATGGATTTTCCCACTTTTATTCCACCTTCTAGCAATCACAAGCTTGGTTGCTAATAATATGTGTATTATCAGGGGCAAATCCACCCTATCTATTTCTTCCAGGTCCTGATGCAGTAAAGCCCTTTGGGGGGAACCCAATAAAGACTTCCCACAGATATCAGAGATAACGCAAAAGATCTTACTCCAGCAGTCGCGCAGTTCCCCACAATCCCAAAAGATGTGGAGAAGTGTACCCCTGCTCTTTTCACATCTCCAACACCTTCCATCATGCAAGGGATTCTTTTTTTTTAACCTCGAAGGTGTCATATACTATTTATTAGTTAACTTGTAGAAGACCTCATGTAAATTTAGACAGTGTATATATTTTCTTATATCATTCCAACACTTATACCAACAGTCAGCATAATCTATGTCCTCAAAGTCCGAATTTAGGTCTCTCTCCCAACTCCCCCATGCATATGGAACATAGTGTTGTTTCAATTGTTTAATCCAGTTCGTGCAGATTTTCATGCTTTTTTTTCTTGGGTTTACCATTAAATAGATTGTCAATCGATTCATCTTTATCCTTGTTATTATGCATGTAAATATTTTCTCCCAGGAAATGTTTTATTCTAAGGAATTTAAACAGTTCCCTCGATGGCAGCTTGAATTCCTGTCTTAATACTTCAAATTCTTTGATTTTATTTTCTACATATAGATCATCTAATCTCTTAATACCACCCTGCCTCCAGGTGCCTGTCGCTAAGTCCTCCATATTGAATTCTAATGCTTCAAAGGGGGTTGTTCTTAAGACCTTACCGCTTATCTTACATCTCTTTTTGAAATCGTACCAAAATTCCATAAGATGTGCAAGAGTACTCCCTGCTATCTTTTGTTGTATAATTTTCTGATAATCTTTATTCAGCCATAAAATGTTCTCTAAGTTATCCAATCCAGAGATTTCTTTCTCTATCTGCCACCATCCTGTTTTGTCTAATCAAGTTTTCCAATGGTTCCAATAATATTATATATAATAGCGGAGCCAGGGGACACCCCTGTCTTGTTTCATTAAGTATGTTAAACCAATCCGACTCGATGTTCTGCCCAACTACTTTTGCTGTGGAAGTCGTGTACAACAGTCTAATAGCGTCCAACATACCCGACCCCACATAAACAGTATTGAACAGTTGCAGTCTGGTGAAAAGTTAATGTTCTACTTTTAAAAAATTCAATACATTTGTGTTGAACAAAAACAGTTGAATATTCTGTTTGCATATTACTAAAAGTGCTAAAAACATGTTATGAATAAATAGCCACACAATATGAAATAATTTTACATTGTATTCACTACTTATGATTTTGTTTGGTCACTCCACCAATTACCTCAGATATTAAGATAAGATGTCCCTCTAACTTTAAAATGGTGCAACGTTTAGGCCAGTCAGATTTTTAGAATTTGATGTTCTCTTTAGTGTATCCAGAAACAAACAAATTTGGATATGTTATCCAAAAATAGGCATAAGAAAAATGCTCAGTTTGTTGTTTTAATTATTAACTGGGCATGTTTTATGGAATTATTTCTATTGCACGTTTATTTATAGCTACATAAAAAGTAACATTTTAAAAAAGTGGTGTTTATAAAATAGTCACCATATTTCTGCGTGTGCTTGTGTGATGTATCGTCGAAAATGGTGATTTTGAAATAGCGAGAAAAGTAATTAGCATGGCAATTATGCTTATCAGGAAAACTAGAAGAGAAAATGCATAAAACAAATAATCATTTACTTAAATACACTTTTTTCCCTGGGTGCCACTCATTGCAAGGGTGCCACTGGCTGGAGTGCCCATGGTCTAATAGAATGTAATAGACCATGGGCATCCAAGCCAATAACACCACTGCAATGTGGCATGCGGGCACTGAGGACATGGAGGAGCAGCCCGGTCAAGGTCTGCAGCGGTAACCGCACCTCCACCGCACGCTTATACAAGCAGCATCTGGAAACTAAGTTTACCAACACTGCCAGAGTGCTGCACGTGTTCCCTCCCCCTCCTCAACTCTGCGCATGACGTCATGCACAAGGGTCGGAGGGAGGAGAGCAGTCCCATTGGGAGCCCGCAGAAAGGTACAAAAAAAAACACTGTGTGAGTATGTGTCAGACTCTGTGTGTGTGTGTGACTGTGTGTGTGTATGTAAGTATGTGTATGTAAGTGTGTGAGTCTCTGTTTGTGTGTGTTTGTCTAAGTATGTGTCCGTGTGTGTAAGTCTGGCTGTGACTCTGGGTAAGTCTGACTGCCACACACACACAGAGACTCACACTTACACACACACAGACCTTGCACGTACACACACAGACTCGCATGTACACACTTATACACACAGGCTCACACAAACTGCGTGAGTCTGGGCATGTGAGTGGTGTAAGTGTCGCTCTGTGTGAGTTTGTGTGTGTAAGTTTACAAATTTGTGGACCAAGTATTCTTGAAAACATAAAAAAGTGTGGGTGTTTTTTACATTTTAAAGGTTGGGGGGGGGGGGGCGGGGTTGCCAAAATATAGGTGCCAAATGCTCTAGGTACATCCATGCATGGCGGTATGGACATATAGTTTTCTTTAACCTTTAATTGAGCTCACCCATAATTGTATTAAACCAGGAGTACATTTGTTCACTTGAATTTTTTAAATAGAGACAGTGGGTGGAGTTAATGGAAAATCTAATTATAGGAAGAAAATAGTAGCTATTAAGAAAGGGCAGTTGGGAGGGATAGGCACATAGATTACAAGTACCATAATGGCACCTTTAAATTATGCCATTCCTTATAATAAATATAATCTAGAATCGAGTAGTTGAAAGGATGTCGGTGAGCTACATATCTTGTGGCAGTACTGCGGGGCTCAGGGATAAAAAGGAAGGACTAAGGAACCAGGGGAAGAAGGAGGGTAGCTGTCATGATATGGGAGCAAAGTTGGAAGGTCTGATGAGACAAACAGGTACTTATGGCAAATGGAGGAGGAATTATAGGAAATTAATAATGGAATGAAAAGAAAATGGGGAGAGATGATGAAAGATATGGAACATGTAATTGAAAAGAGGCCAACACAGAGAGCTAGGGTCAGGAATGTACCATTTAGTAAAAAGGTACACTGCACACAGCCTTGGCAATACAAAGTCTTATAACTGCTGATGTTGACATGTTATTCTTTATTTAGTTTAGTTTATTTAATGCATCAAAGAAGCCTAGATGCTGTCAGAAACAACAGGTGTGATGTTATTGTATATATGCCAGAGATGTTAAAGAGATCCAATATGGAAAGGAAGACAAGTTGAAAAAGAGAAATAAAATGAATGGAATTAGAGAGATGTGGTGAAAAGAGTAACTGGACTAGTTATTCAGTGAACAGGTTGAGATGGAAAAGAAGAAAAAAAGACTCAGGACAAATAAGAAATGAGAGTTGAGACACACACACAAGGGGATGTAAAAAAAGAGCTATAGATCATATGTCTAAACACATTATCCATTCCAAATTATTTGTCTGTCATATTGTAGCAAACAAATTTATCACCAAGAATAAAAAGCTATATGTTCATTCACTGTAAAAGGAATAATCACAGTAAGACAATATTGATTAAGTACGTACAAATAGGTTTGTTTGTGATTATATGGGTGCATTTGACTGTTAATGGAGTTCTACACAAGCATATAGAATGTGCTTAAACTTAAAACACCATGGATACAAATGAGTTAATCAAAAGTCTCACTTCTAGGATCTTTCAAGGAGAATGAATTAGTTGTTCTCGTTTGTTTCTTTTTTTGTTTTTTTTCCCACACATTTAGGCTCTACCCTTTTGTGGCATCCTTATATATGGCCGGTATTTTTCTGAGCAAAACGTGGCAACACTAGGTAGGCATCAAACAGAGTAAGACATAAATAGTCCTGGGTCACAGGACTGGAGGCAGACAGAAAACAAAAAACAAGGTAGCCCAGAGAAAAGGTAATGCAAAGAGCACAACAGGGGCACACTGACAGGCACTATGGAAGTCAGAATAAATGAACACTGGCATTAGGGTTGTCTGGGATTTTAAAGGGCTGCCCATGACATCACACATGACACAAGCCCTGTGCACTCTAACACCAATGGAGGTGCCAGCATTGCAGACTGAGGACCACCTCCCCTGCTGACATCTGCATCACTCTTCCATCGTAGTCACCATATTCTAGCGAGGAATGAAGATCCGGGAGACAAAGATGGTGAAGGACACCATAGTATGGTGAAGTGGGCCCCTCTTACATACCCGTGGCCCAGTATCCCTATGGAGAGGCATGGAGGAGCTGGTTGCAACTGCAAGCTATGTGCCTGACACTCACGGAAGTCCTTATAATGTCCCTAATAGGATAATTAAATCCATCTGTATAGGCAGTTTAATTCCACATTTGCAAATTGATGCAAATGTGAGTAACCAGACTAAGAAATAGATCCAATGGAACAATGGAAAAATCCTGTTTTGATGAAAACCTCCAAGCGTAAAAAAGTACCAGCTGGACATCCTGGATGTGCACCACACTTTTGTAGATGATCCCAAAGTAGAAATCTACAGGAAAACAATCTTCCCATAAGCACGCCTGACCAGATTCGTTCAGAACTTGAACTTTATCAAAGTCAATATTACTTGTACCTCGGAGTCCAGAATTTATACTCATTCTAGCTCCTTACATAGGGGGATCAATTAAGGTTCATGATGGTGTGACTATATTATCCCACAAATCACTGAATCCATGCTACATAATGGAATGGAATCTACTTAACAAGCTTCAAAGTTTGAAAGCTGGTATTTGGATCAAATACATTTTAATTTAACATAAATAATATTTATATAAACAGACTGTCACTGGAGAATAAGCCACAAATCACTCTTATATTACAGGCTAACCATTCGCATCTTTAAAAGGTAAAATTGTAAAATCGTTCAAGATGACAAAATATTTTTAAAAATTTTGTGAAAGAGTAAAAGCTTTTAGCATAAATAAGTATTAAATAATGAAGTAGGGCTCTGAGGTATTGTATGTGAGAAAATAATTTATGTTAATGAAGATGTACTGTGTTCATCTTGGAAAGGATAATGTTGCAATGGTCTCAATACTTGCTAAATCTTCCCCATTTGGCCATGTCTTATATAATTTTACAGGTGCAGGTCTATATCAATGAAAAATATGTGTTTTAATATAAAATACACCTAGCGTTTCAGTGTGATTATTGCTGTACAAAGGTTCTCATATCTTTGGTGATTTGACTAAAAATGGAGGTTTTCAGCTTCTACATTGTAGAAATCAAATGACATCTTTCTATTTTGAATCTCCATTAAATATCTCTGGAATCATGCATTACATGAAAGAAAATCTGTGGGTTACAAAGCAGATATCAGAAGAACAGTTTAGCACTTCACATCATCCCTTAACTCTTTACAATACCATAAAGTGCCAACGCAAGAGGCCTTTTTTGTATTGCTTGTTAATGAACTAAAGAAACATTTTAAATAGGTGATGCAGCCATTGACTCTGTTGTTCCACCAATTAATGAAAAATCACTTTCTGGCTGTTTTCTGCAGGTAATACCCACGGTTGCCACCTTTTCTACAAAAAAAGACAAGCCATGCTTCTTCCGCCATAGACTTAACATTGGTCCCAAGCCAATTTTTACCGGCCTGCTGGTAAAATACCGGCCAGGTGGCAACCCTAGTAATACATAATCACTGCCATTTTTACAATATGCAAGGGTCTACTATACAATAAAGAGAGAATTGTATAGCCCCACTAAAGTGTACCAAGATAGTGTTTTGAAGTGATGCATCCGACTGGACCCTTTAACAATCATTCAACACCAGTTTCTTTAAATCCCCTATAACAAAGGAAAAACCTAACCTAGCAAATTTTCAAAGAAAAGACCTGAAAAGAGGTTCGGTTATTTTTGGTATGAGCTAAAATAAACTTCCTTTACTGTAACAAATCTAAGTCAACCTCTCCCTCCTGATCTATATTTCAACTATTAATAATGTTTCTCATCCTAGCTGCTCAAATTAACCCCTTAGTTGGATTGCCAGCCCATTGCATCACAATGGATTTCTCTCATAATCAACCTTCAGCGTTCTTTTTTAGCATGTTTTCCTTGATAGGCTTTTGGAATAAGAAAATGATGCAGGGAAAATTATTACTTATGCGTATCTGATCTGGCACTTTATATATACTTTATATGTATATAGCATGATGCATTGGAACTATAATGTTTTATTGGCACACCAGAAACAGTTACTTATCTGCTTTAGAACTTGGATTTCATTTTTTAAAGAATAATATTCTTTTTGCTGGTCACAGAATAATTTTCTGGATATATGAGTATCTGAATCTATTGTTCATGCATTGAAGTCAAGGAAAACAACTTTCCTGTTTTCATCTGAATTTCTATCAGTGTGAATTTACTGTGTATATAAATATAAAGCGGGTCACTCATGCAATATTCACTGTGTATATGAAAATAGGTCAACAAGCTGGGAGATGAAGAAACCAGTTATGATTTACTTAATAAATAATTTCAAACCATAGTGTAAACAAACTGATAATTATGTGATGCATTTCTTGACTAAATGGATTGGCTATATTCACATGTAAAATGCTAATTTTATTAATATCTATTGTACCTTTCTTGGTACTTTATTGGTGCTGTCTTAAAGTGCACTCCAGAACCTTTTACCCTTAAAACTTTAAGAGGCAAAATTTGTCTACTCTGTCCTGTTGAGCTTTACCTCTGTCTCTGGTTCAGATCCCGATTTACCAGGGGTAGAAGTTGATAGGCATGAAATTGATGTATCAGTTGCACGGGTGTAGAAATGAACTCAAAATGTAAGTTAGGTCTATCTCCCTGAGTTACTTGCTTATTGGATATAAATGGCTATGAAGGCCTGGTGAATTCACAAATTAATAGTTGGTCAGTTAGCATTCTAGGCCATCTCAGAAAATGTGTTCCTATCTGGCTATTTGAAATGGGTTGATACAGGAATACATCTGTTAGCAAAAATGTTGTTCCAGTAAACTAATTTGTATCTTGTCATTCATCATATTTTATTGCTATCCTTGAATAAAATTGCCTGGTCTTCACTATATCCCAGAAAGGGACATTAAGTCACATTAAGTGCCAATAAGCTTAAGTAGATACTCCTGAAAGGTATACATATCTTGTACAACTGGATTATGTTTCACCAATATATTAATTTCAGGATTCATAATTTCAGTGTGTAAACATGAGGGATTTCTCCATGGAGAATTATTGTTGACTATTAAGTCAATGATGGATCAAGGGGAGGGGGGGAACATGGCAATTGCTACCCTACCCCTTTTTCTGCCCCATAGCATCAATTTTAATACTGGTAGCAATCCTTAAAAGCCATATAAAACATTGGTTTTAAGTGCACATTTAGATTCTAAACACCTTTGACTTTAGCTTGAGGGCAAACAAGCACAATATTTCAGTTCAAGGGGACTTCTATAAAGATACATTTTACAGTATAACATAAACATACAGGATATATAATCTTCCTAAGTCTGAGAACCCATGAAAAGCTAGAAGCCAGAAGCATGCTGAAATGCATGTATCAATAATATATTTTCAAAGACATAGGCTTCTTAGTGTCATGGTACACACAGTGTGATCAGAAACATAACTAGCCATTTTGGGAAGAAGCAGAGGCAGTAGCAGTTAGGCATAAAGAAAGCAATTACCTTCCCCCAGTGATTTGCGCCCCCATATTCAGGTGGTCACAGCTGTAACCAGGTATGCAGTACAAAGTGAAGAGACAAAGGCAGAGTCAGCACAGTACAAAAGGTCAGAGCTGGCAGTAATGGTCAAAAGGGAAGAGCTGGATCAGTAACTAAGGCAAAACAGTAAACGTGACACTGGGTCACGAACAAAGGTCAGAGACAAAACACAGACAACAACTGATCAGGAGAATGGATATAAAAATATACTGGTCACATTATAAAAATATACTATCCGTCACATTTATCTTCAGTGAAAGTACTGTTGCACAATCATGGATAAGCTAACAATAAATATAGTTTTATGGGGGGGTTTTCTTTAAAAAAAAGCACTGCAACAGCTTTTGTAGATGGTGAAATCCACCACACATAGTATTGTGTAGGAAATATTTTTCCTGAACCAGGGTGGGGAAATCCTTTAGAGGTAACAAATGGCAGCATGTAATGGAGCCCAATGAACAAAAGCATTCCAAGTTCTTTCCTGGGCTTGGTAAATATACAGGGAGTGCAGAATTATTAGGCAAATGAGTATTTTGACCACATCATCGTCTTTATGCATGTTGTCTTACTCCAAGCTGTATAGGCTCGAAAGCCTACTACCAATTAAGCATATTAGGTGATGTGCATCTCTGTAATGAGAAGGGGTGTGGTCTAATGACATCAACACCCTATATCAGGTGTGCATAATTATTAGGCAACTTCCTTTCCTTTGGCAAAATGGGTCAAAAGAAGGACTTGACAGGCTCAGAAAAGTCAAAAATAGTGAGATATCTTGCAGAGGGATGCAGCACTCTTAAAATTGCAAAGCTTCTGAAGCGTGATCATCGAACAATCAAGCGTTTCATTCAAAATAGTCAACAGGGTCGCAAGAAGCGTGTGGAAAAACCAAGGCGCAAAATAACTGCCCATGAACTGAGAAAAGTCAAGCGTGCAGCTGCCACGATGCCACTTGCCACCAGATTGGCCATATTTCAGAGCTGCAACATCACTGGAGTGCCTAAAAGCACAAGGTGTGCAATACTCAGAGACATGGCCAAGGTAAGAAAGGCTGAAAGACGACCACCACTGAACAAGACACACAAGCTGAAACGTCAAGACTGGGCCAAGAAATATCTCAAGACTGATTTTTCTAAGGTTTTATGGACTGATGAAATGAGAGTGAGTCTTGATGGGCCAGATGGATGGGCCCATGGCTGGATTGGTAAAGGGCAGAGAGCTCCAGTCCGACTCAGACGCCAGCAAGGTGGAGGTGGAGTACTGGTTTGGGCTGGTATCATCAAAGATGAGCTTGTGGGGCCTTTTCGGGTTGAGGATGGAGTCAAGCTCAACTCCCAGTCCTACTGCCAGGTCCTGGAAGACACCTTCTTCAAGCAGTGGTACAGAAGTCTGCATCCTTCAAGAAAAACATGATTTTCATGCAGGACAATGCTCCATCACACGCGTCCAAGTACTCCACAGCGTGGCTGGCAAGAAAGGGTATAAAAGAAGAAAATCTAATGACATGGCCTCCTTGTTCACCTGATCTGAACCCCATTGAGAACCTGTGGTCCATCATCAAATGTGAGATTTACAAGGAGGGAAAACAGTACACCTCTCTGAACAGTGTCTGGGAGACTGTGGTTGCTGCTGCACGCAATGTTGATGGTGAACAGATCAAAACACTGACAGAATCCATGGATGGCAGGCTTTTGAGTGTCCTTGCAAAGAAAGGTGGCTATATTGGTCACTGATTTGTTTTTGTTTTGTTTTTGAATGTCAGAAATGTATATTTGTGAATGTTGAGATGTTATATTGGTTTCACTGGTAAAAATAAATAATTGAAATGGGTATATATTTGTTTTTTGTTAAGTTGCCTAATAATTATGCACAGTAATAGTCACCTGCACACACAGATATCCCCCTAAAAATAGCTAAAACTAAAAACTACTTCCAAAAATATTCAGCTTTGATATTAATGAGTTTTTTGGGTTCATTGAGAACATGGTTGTTGTTCAATAATAAAATTAATCCTCAAAAATACAACTTGCCTAATAATTCTGCACTCCCTGTACATGTTTAATTCTTTATTTAATCAAATCAAAAAACAAAGCAACATAAATCTGAGCACTAATAGATTGTAGATAGTGTTCAGAAATAGCTCTTCTCTGAAGAAGGAACAGCAAACATTCAAAAGCAACACCCGTAGATATGAATGTAATAGTTCAGAGTAGAAGGTTAAATAAATGGATACTTATGTTTCTCAGAGTGTTGCTTTTGAATCAGTTCTTTATATAGGTTTACCTTATCTTGTTGAAGGTACTTTAATGTGAGGTCCATCATGAAACTGAAACATTGAGTTTATTGTTCCCTAAAAAAAACTAAAGTACAAATGTTTTTAAAATCTGAGTATGCACCTACCAAATTTTTATATATTTAAATAAATATATGATGGGGTGGTTCTAGGATTTTGAAGGCCCTAGGCAATAAAAAAAACATAAAACAGATGTAGGCCCCACAATTGTTTGTCCCCTCTCTGTCAGGGCTGTCTTTAATATTGATTGGACTTTGGGCAAGAGTTTGCTTGGGCCCCCTGGACCCTGCCCCCCTCCCCCCTCCCCGGCATTCAATCACGCCATCCATTGCAATATTACCCCAAAACACACACACAAACACACACAAAAAAACCCCAGAAAAATAAGCACACACACAATTGGACTTTTATTGCAGTGAGTTCTTTTATTGCAGTGGATAAAATGTCTATAGTAAGTGTATAATTGCAGTGTATAAACTGTATATATGGATCAAAATGTGTATATATGGCTGCAATATGTATACCTTCTTGCTATGCAACACTGAAATACAACTACTCATTACCTAAATTACAAAAGTATACACGGATATTAGAGAGCACTTACATATGTTCATAAATATTTATAAATATTTATTTACATCTCTTTCTCTCACTAGTTGCATTTATACTTAAATGAACTTCTTAATATTATATTCAACTATTTTCATATGTAATAAAAGTGTTATTGAAGAGTTGCATTTCTTGTTTTATTCCCTTTTTGTACAGCCCCATAGAGTAGCCACAGCACTTGGCTTGCACTCATATTCCACCCACACAATTTGGCATGCCACAGTGTAAATTTACCCAAAGAACATATCACAGTGTCACTTTGTCCCACTGAACTGCCCATGCAGAACAAGCCACATTTTCACTTTCCCCCATAGTACATGTTATTTTTCCCCACAAAACATGCCACTGTCAGGTACTAATTAACATGCCACAGTCACTTTATCATTAACATATGCAACAGCCAGTTTACCTATTAAAATATGCTACCGTTTGTTCATTAAATATGCCACAGTGCGCCTATTAATATGCCACAGCCAATTTGCCCATCAGGATGCCAGTATTATTTTGCCATTAATATGCCACAGACAATTTTCCCATGAATATGCCAGTATTATTGTGCCATGCAGATGCCAGTAATATTGCGTCATTAAGATGCCAGTATTATTGTGCCATCCAGATGCCAGTATTATTGTGCCATTCAGATGTCAGTAATATTGTGCCATTAAGATGCCAGCATTATTTTGCCATTCAGATGCCAGTAATATTGTACCATTCAGATGCCAGCATTATTGTGCCATTCAGATGCCAGTAATATTGTGCCATTCAGATGCTAGTAATATTGTGCCATTAAGATGCAAGTATTATTGTGCCATTCAGATGCCAGTAACATTGTGTCATTCAGGTACCATTCTGCCAGTAATATAGTGCCATTCAGATGCCAGTATTATTGTGCCATTCTGAGACAAATAATATTGTGCCATTAATATGCCAGTATTATTGTGTCATTCAGATGCCAGTAATATTGTGCCATTAAGATGCTCCAGACAATTTGCTCACGAGATGCCACACTATTAGTATCTCAGTGTTACAGTGCTCGTTATATACTACCCTCCTCCCCCTTCCCCAGTACTTACCTCCTGGCTGCTCCGTGCCCCCGACGCCTTCTCTGTGCAGTCTTCCCTCCTGCATGGAGGATTGAAACACAGTCACTGGATATGACTTGATGTGTTGTTTTTTGAGGCCTGATTATAAGACGAATCTTGCAAATAAGACTCTGCATTTGCTCTGAAAAAAACCTTGTCTTATATTCGAGCAAATATGGTACATGTTTGTGTATCATGGGCTTAGAAATGTATTGCATAACATCTTATTTTCCTGATTGTTGAGTAATTGATAATCACTATGTTGTAACACCAAACTGAAAAAAGTGATAATTTAGTTGCTTTTAAAAATAAGCAAAATGCTTTTATCACATGGATAGCACTTGAGGTGAAGAGGAAAATAATTATTGTGTTAAGTGCAAGTACCAAATGGTCTGATGATAGAACAACAACTTAAATTGTCTGCTTATCAAGCACAATCTGGTAAGTATAAATATATAGCTAAATCATCAGGTATTAGCATTTTGAGAATTAATTAAGGCACTGGAATGGCTGTGGAATCATGTAATCAAAGCTAATCGTTCCCTCAATTATACCGAGCTGACATCATTTTATATGACTGATGTTCAAGAGTCATTTGTAAAGTTGTAGGAAAGTTTTGCTGTTGCAAAACACACACATTGTAAGTATGTAAAGGAATAACCATCCAAAAATGTTTTTAATGTCAATGTAATGTACTGGGGGTGACTCATACTGCTATTTCCAGCCACTGTGGGGGCTATTTACTAGAAGGCAAGTTAGAAGTGAGTTGAGGTGAGATGAACATTTTATGTCACCAATTTAGCTATACATTGCTTAGCAAACTTACCAGGTTTGTCCCTGCACAATGAATAGCTAAATTGGTGAAACAGAAAATGTCTCAACTCTCTAGTAGTTATGCGTCAAAAAGAGACACTGGCAGATTGTGAAGAAACATATCAGGTTTTACTTGTGTGGATAAACAGCAAACATTGAGAACATATTAGTTGCTTAAAATAGCAGCCAGCTTGGTGAAAGGTAAAAAGGAAGAGAGACCTAGAGCAAGTGAAAAAACAGAGAACTTCCTTCCGGTGAGTACCAACAACTTAAAAAAATATGTAAGTACTCTGAAATGCACAGCCAGTGCTGTATTTACCACGATGCATCCTAGGCGGATGCCTAGGTCGGCAAATTTTGAGGGGCGGCAGCGCCCCCCAGAACTGAGGAGAGGGGGGGGGGAATGGGAAAAAAAGCCGCCCCTTTAAAAAAAAAACGCGCTTGCAGGCAGAGATGGAGGTGAGAGGAGATCGGAAGATCGGCTGCACAAGGAGCCGAACAGGCAGTACAGAGAAAGCTGGAAGAAACACGAAGTGCCGACAGATCACGTGACCGGTGCGCTGATGTCATACACGTGCCAGGTCACATGACCTGTCGGCACAACCGCCTGGGAGCCGAACAGGCAGCACGGAGGACACCATGCTGCCTGCCACTAGCCACCAGGAAAAGGTAAGTACTCGGGAGATGGGGGGATTTGGGAATATTGGCAGGGGCTTATTATTGGCAAATAACACTGGCTTAATATTGGGCAAATTGGCTGGGGCATACTAAATGGCAAATAACACTGGCATATTATTGGACAAATTAGCAGGGGCATATTAAATGGCAAATAACACTGGCATATTATTGGGAAAATTGGCTGGGGCATATTAAATGGCAAATAACACTGGCATATTATTGGACAAATTGGGTGGGGCATATTAAATGGCAAATAATACTGGCATATTATTGGGAAAATTGGGAGGGGCATATTAAATGGCAAATAATACTTGCATAATATTGGGCAAATTGGCAGGGGCATATTAAAGGGCAAATACTGGCATATTATTGGGCAAATTGGCTGGGGCATATTAATGACAAAATAATACTAGCATAATCTTGGGCAAATTGGCAGGGGCAGATTGCCAGTATTATTGTGCCATTCAGATGTCAGTAATATTGTGCCATTAAGATGCCAGCATTATTTTGCCATTCAGATGCCAGTAATATTGTACCATTCAGATGCCAGTAATATTGTGCCATTCAGATGCTAGTAATATTGTGCCATTAAGATGCCAGTATTATTGTGCCATTCAGATGCCAGTATTATTGTGCCATTCAGATGTCAGTAATATTGTGCAATTAAGATGCCAGCATTATTATGCCATTCAGATGCCAGTAATATTGTGCCATTCAGGTACCATTCTGCCAGTAATATAGTGCCATTCAGATGCCAGTATTATTGTGCCATTCAGAGACCAATAATATTGTGCCATTAAGATGCCAGTATTAATGTGTCATTCAGATGCCAGTAATATTGTGCCATTAAGATGCTCCAGGCAATTTGCTAATTAAGATGCCACACTATAAGTATGTCAATGGTACAGTGCTCATAATATACCACCCTCCTCCCCCTTCTCCAGTACTTACCTCCTGGCTGCTCCGTGCCCCCGGACATCTCCTCTGTGCAGTCTTCCCTGGATGGAGGAGGGAAACACAGCCACTGGATATGACTCGATGTCATATCCAGTGGCAATGTTGTTGTTTTTTGAGGCCTGATTATAAGACGGACCTTGCATATAAGACTCTGCATTTGCTCTGAAAACCTTGTCTTATTTTTTAAAATAAATGGAAAAAAAAGCCGCCCCTTTAAAAAAAAAAAAAACACGCATGCAGGCAGAGACGGATGTGAGAGGCTGCACGAGGAGCCAAACAGGCAGCACAGAGAAACATCCGTGCTGCCTGTTCGGCTTCCCATGCAGTGTGACACGGAAGTGCCGGCAGGTCACGTGACCAGCGCGCTGATGTCATACGAGTGCCGGGTCACATGACCTGTCGGCACAACCGCCTAGGAGCCGAACAGGCAGCATGGAGGACACCATGCTGCCTGCCACTAGCCACCAGGGAAAGGTAAGTACTCGGGAGATGGGGGGATTTGGGAATATTGGCAGGGGCTTATTAATGGCAAATAACACTGGCTTAATATTGGGCAAATTGGCTGGGGCATACTAAATGGCAAATAACACTGGCATATTATTGGGCAAATTAGCAGGGGCATATTAAATGGCAAATAGCACTGGCATATTGAGCAAATTGGCTGGGGCTTATTAATGGCAAATAACACTGGCATATTATTGGGCAAATTGGCAGGGGCATATTAAATGGCAAATAATATTGGCTTAATATTGGGCAAATTGGCTTGGGCATATTAAATGGCAGAATAATAATGGCAAATACTGGCATATTTTTGGGTAAATTGGCTGTGACTTATTAATTATTGGGCAAATTGGCTGTGACTTATTAATGGCAAATGATACTGGCATATTATTGGGCAAATTGGCTGGGGGATATTGGCAATGTGTATGTAATGGGGTGATGGAGGCATGTAAATGGGGTGATGGGACATGTCCTTGTTGTGCAATGTGGGTTATGGGTCATGCCGTGGGTGTGGGTAGGGGGGGTGCCCAAATTTTGTAATTTTGTTATGCAGTATATGTTGTTGTATTTCCCAACACTCTCCTCGTCTTTTACTGAATAGCCCCAGTAACCCTGTGAACTAACACCTGAGATTAGCAGGGGTGAGCCAATTAAAGTTGCAGATGACATTGAATATGACTGGCATTACACTAATTCCACAAATTTCAAAAAATAAATTCTTATTATGCAGTTATTTACCATATTCAGGGCCGTCTTTAACGCGGGACAAACAGGGCAGATTCCCTGGGTCCAGTTACTCCTAGTGGGCCCAAAACAGCTGGCCTATGGCCCCTCTGCCCTTGGGACACACGGCCACACCCATGCTGTTGGCATACTCTTTGAAGCACATAGCGCTGCTGAACTTTTTTTTCGGCAAGCTGCATCCGCTGCTACAGTACGTCAAATCTGATGGCTGTATTTCCCTCAAACATGCAGGAGGAAAGACTGCACAGTGGAGATGGCAAGGGACACGGAGCAGCCAGGAGGTGAGCACTGGAGAGGAGGGCGGCATATTAATGGACAAATTAACTGTGGCATAATAATGGCAAAATAATACTGGCATATTGTGTATTAATAAGGCATCTAAGAGTTAACATACCCTAAATGAAGGTCTAGAGACATAACAACTGCACATAATTTGCAAAGATAGAAAATATTTATAATTTATTAGGGTCCATAATAGAAAGGAGTGCATACCTGTGTACATGAACTTTCAGTTTTAGTTTTTTGCTAGCTGCATATGCTTTTCTGCTTCCTTTTTTTTTCTCTTAAATATATTTACGTGTATTGATTTGTTTAAAAGATTTCTCTGGTAGTAGCTGTTTTAAATGGACCAATACTGTGGACGCACAGCCGGATGGGTATTGTGAAGGCATAGGCAACCTTTGCCACGGTCATTGCTCCACAATAGCCTACCTAGATTTTTCCCACAGGTTCTTGTTTATATTTTCTGTGCATTGTTTTTATATTTGAGTTGTGTATATTGAGTGTGTATTTATACATGATGCCCTTACGGCCTTTCTATTATGGACCCAAAAAAAGTATACATATTTTCTACCTTTGTAAAGTATTTGCAGTTCTCTAATTTTTATGTCTTGAGAGTGCCACCACAAACAGACTTTCTGTAGGGTATGCTTGCTCGGAGATGCCTTATTAATACACATTATTATCCCTCCCCCAGACTTACTCAATGCTGCCTCACCCCTCCCTCCCCCTCCAGAATCTCCCTGGTGGCATTTGCTCGGAAAAAACCTTGTCTTTTATTCAAACAAATACGGTATTTGTTGATGCAGGCATATAATTTGGATGCTAATATTGGCATATTAATAGGCTAATTGCCTGTGGCATATTAATGGACAAATTGGCTGTGGCATATTAATGGCAGAATAACAATGGACAAACGGTGGCATATTTTAATAGGCAGGCTGGTTGTTGCATATGTTAATGACAAAGTAACTGTGGCTTGTTAATTGGTGCCTGACAGTGGCTTATTTTAATTGACAAAGTGATGCTTTGGCATGTTCTGTGGGGAAAAATAATATGTACTATAGGGGAAAGTGACACTGTGGCTTGTTCTGCAGGGGCAGTTCTGTGGGACAAAGTGACACTGTGGTATGTTCTGTGGGGCAACTGACACTGTGGCATGCCAAATTGTATGGGTTCAATATGAGTGCAAGCCAAGTGCTGTGGGTGCAATAAGGCACATGGCAAGTGCTGTGGGTCGTGTATGGCGCTGTGTTAAGCCTTTTAGATGCAATGGGGGTGCAGAAGGCAATGAAAACAAGACATTTTTCAATAACATTTTTATTACATGTGACAATTGTTGAATATAAGATAAAATGTTCATTTAAGTATAAATGCAACTAGTGAGAGATAGAGAGATGTGTAAAATATTCATTGTTTTCGAATTGTTCAATTGTCACCTCATGGGGCTCTTGTGTGAGGAATACCTATGGGACACTTATGTGTGCCATGCCTATGGGGCTCTTGTGTGTGGTATAATTAAGGAGCTCCTGTGTGTGGCATAATTAATTGGGCTCCTATGTGTTGCATAATTTATGGGGCTCCTGTATGGCATATCTAATGGGCTATCTGACTAGCATTACTAAGGAATCTTTTTGGCATGGTATTGGAGGAAATCCAGGGGGTGACACCAACCCAAGTGATGCCTCTGGCGTCACTAGGGTTTTATTTTACTTGCATTTTATTTAATTTTTGCAGTAGCTGAAGTCCTTCCGAAATGGCTTCAAAATAAGCCAAAGTCCTCCCATCAGAAGTCTATAAGGGATGACTGAGGCTACCATTTCAGCAGCAAACAGCATCTGAATGAATGGACAAATTACATTTTCATTCACTGCACATTCATTCATTTGTTTGTTTCTTTTTTAGACAAATGGGTGAAAGTGCTGATTTTCGTAATAACACTAATCCACCAAGTCTATGTATTCCTAACTTAATAAAGGCTTTCTACAAGTTCTGCTTAAGTCCAGCACCTCACAGTGGAAGTGCATGAAGCCTAAACTAGAAGCTGATTGGTGAAGGTGTTAGAGGATTAATGTGATTTTTTATTTTTTTATTACATTGTTATATCCTCTTAAACGGACTGTATCACCTAAACAATGTTTGTACTGTGACTGTAGAGACTAAAAAGGGATTGAAAAAGATCTACACTGGGGATTTTTATTTTGGCATATTAATGAGCAAATTAATGGCAAAATAATACTGGCAAATAAATGGTAAAATAATACTGGTAAATTAATGGAAAAATAATACTGGCAAATGAAGGGCAAAATAACACTGGCAAATTAATGGCAAAATAATACTGGCAAATGAATAGTAAAATAATACTGGCAAATTAATGGCCAAGCTGGTGAAAAATGTGGGATTGGCAGGGTGTTTGTGGGCAAAGATAGCTAATTTTGCATAATATAAAAAGTGCATGTATTTATTGCTCAATGGCATCATATGAATACTTTATATGTATTTATTGTTATTTGATCATATTATATAGATCTATTGCTCATTGGCATCATCATATAAATCATTTATATTTATTTATCGCTTATATTATATATACCTAATGCCTATTGCCAATATATATATATAAATATACATACTGGCAATAGGCATTAGGTATATATAATATAAGCAATAAATAAATATAAATTATTTATATGATGATGCCAATGAGCAATAGATCTATATAATATATATCCTTTATATGTCCGCCTAAGCATCAGAGCTTCTTTACGCCACTTCTATCAAATCTGCCATGGGCTCTAGCCCTAGATCTTTTGGTGACCAGGCAAAATTCTGTTGCGGTCTTGTTTGATGCCTGTGCAAAGTGTAATATGTTGTACACAGGCAGCATTGTGTTTAAAATATGGCTGTCCATCCTATATACATAGCCTAAATACTAAAATAAAATGACACTCCATACACACGGTACGTGTACAGAGGGGCTGGAGCACAAATAACAGAGCATTGTGTGATGTCACATAGCATCATCTGACCCCACTCCTTTTTGCTCTGCCTGGCTCTGACTTATGTGGTTTTGCCTCTTGCTTCCTGAGACCTTTAATTTACAGTGAGAATCTTTACTTATACTAGGCCCTTTGAGGCTAATCCTACAGCAGTTAGGTACACTTTCCTGGTGGTTTACCAGTTAATTTTTTAAACTATTCCCTTCAGATCTAGACTTAACTGTGGGGACTAACGAAATCTAGGCTTGCCAAACACACGGATTAATGTTCTACAGCTACTTACGATGCTGCAGCCAGAATGATTAAAAACTGGAACAAACATGACCACAGAACCAGAACCCCATGAGACATGCATTGGCTACTAGTCAAGCACTAATTCTTTTTTAAAGTTCTGTCTGCTTGGTTTACCCCATAATGAATACAGGGAAAATTACACTTTATCAACTGGCAATACATGCCAAATACACAAACAACCTGTTATTCAATGTTTCCAGAATTGAATTCACAAAATTTGTGAGAATAATAATAATCATAATAATAGGTCTAATGCTATGCTAAAACTCTTATTATAAAAAGTATTGTATTTGCTTGAATATAAGACGACCCTGATTATAAGACGACCCCCCAAACTTTGGATATTCCTTTAGGAAAAAAAACTAAAAGCCTGAATATAAGACTACCCTATAGGAAAAAAGTTTAACTTGTATATATTCACATGTAAATTGCTTTTTCACATTTAATAAAAAAAAAGTATAATGTAAAAAATTGCATTTCTTGTTTTTATTTCCTTTTATGTGCCAATGCTGCCTCTAACCCCCCAGACTTGCCCAATGCTCCCCCTCAACGTTTCTCTGTCTCTCTCCCCCTCCCTCCAATGTTGTCTCTGTCTCTCTTCCCTTCCCTCGTTGTCTGTCTCTCTCCCCCTCCCTCCCCCCAGTGTTGTCTGTCTCTCTCCCCCCCTCCCTCCCCCCAGCATTGTCTCTCTCTCTCTCCCCTCCACCCAACTATAATGACGGACAGCTGGACCTATCGGCTTCCGTCATAATACACGGAAGTGTCGGCAGCATAGAGGATGTCTACACTATTGTGCAGGCATCCCCCGGCTGCCCAAATCTTCCTGGTGGCCAGTGCGGGCAGACATCCTCCGCTGCTGACACGGTCCCGGCTTCATCATAGAAGTCCTGCCAGACGTGCCGGGCAGCAGCGGAGGATGCCTGTGCGCATTGCGCAGACATCCTCCATCTGCTTGAGAGGGGGGTTCCAGGTCCCCTGCAGCTCTGCGCGGGACCTAGATCCCAGTCTTATAGTCTGACCTCAGTTTGAGGTCAGACTATAAGACGACCTTGAATATAAGACAAGGGATCTTTTTCAGAGCATTTGCTCTGAAAAAAACCTTGTCTTATATTCAAGCAAATACGGTACTTTGATTTCACTAAATCAAGATATTTGAAAGTGAAGTGAACCACGGAATTGACTTGTGATGTGAGGAATCAGAGTGCTTTCCAGATACATATTCTAAAATGTAAAAAAGGATTAAAATATAACAATGATTAAGTATCAAGGTTAAGATTACAAATAAGAACCTAATAAGTACCGATTGCCCACGATGTCATTAAGGCCTTATAATACCTACAAATGCATATGTATATTCCGCTATATGGAATTAATTTTTTTTTCTAATATGAATGTGCTATGTGCTAAATTATATAAAAGATAAGGACACAACTACAAAACTATATATATGTTTCTTTTAAAACTACATTATAGTGCTGTAACATTACCACAAGCCTGTGTCTCCACTCCATCCCCTGATGAGACACACACAGATAATTGGTAACATTATCTAACTGTCAGGGCCTTTACAAGGTGAGGTAGGAGTTTCAGTGCAGGGAAATATGAGGATCTGGTTGTATGTTATTATTCACTGTGCAGGGTTGAGAACAGATATTAAAACCAAAAAAATAAAAAGAAATAAGGATTGTAATAAGGACTATAGCATGGACAAAAGGGGACTTTAGCAGGAACTGCAGTATACACAAAGACTGAGGTAGGGGTTGAGAAAGTAACACAGGGAGTGAGGCCTGAGAAGGGCAGAGCAAGGGCAACTAAGCAGGATACCCTAGAGAGGGCAACTTAGCAGGAAACCCTAGAAAGTGTAACTAAGCAGGAAACCCTAGAGAGGGTAACTTAGCTGTAAATTATTATGAAGCAGGATTGTTTCAGGAGATGCTGAAAACCTTCCCCTAGCTGGTTGAGCCTCCCAGGCTATGGTTCCTAGTCCATGGACAGGGCAGAAGTACAATTCAGCTTTAGCAGATGATCTGGAACAGAAGATCTCAGAAGTCATGAAACCAACTTCAGTGCAAAAGTCCTGTTTGCAACTGCAGTTATTTAGGCTGGGTTGGACCAGCTAACGAGCCCACCTGACACCAACAAAGGCGAAGAAATACAAGCAAACAAATGTAGGGGGTCCTCTAGAGGAGGAAGGAGGTATATGATCACAACAATTAGCACTTTTAAATGCCTGTGTCAGGAGGTCAGGATAGAACCCTGACACTAACCAAATAGTTAATATTATCATTGATATACAACATAAATTTGTGTATAGAAATATAGAATGTGTCAGCAGATAAAAACCTTTTTGCTTACCTTGTCTTGCTATATTTCTACACACTGTATACTGCACGTACCCTTTTTGGTCTTTAGCCTTATATTATCTTCATCCTTAGGCTTATCCCACAAATGTTTATTTATATGTATAAGATAGACATTTCCAAAAACCTTTAATGATATACATAGTAATAGCCAATGCTCTACTTATTGCATATTTTTCAAAATAAGTAATGTGTTAAAACCTTGATGGCTGAAAATATTGTCGGTGGAAGATACAGATCTTTACAGATATGCCTCGGTATTTGATATTTGTGTTGAAATAATTATACTGTGACAGATTGTAATTAATAAACTGCTGAGTCCATTTAATTTGCATGTAAGCTGTTCCATGGTGGCTGCTTGGTTAAGATTTCACATTATAGCAGGATATAGTAAGTTGACTGCACAATATAAATCTTGGAAAGTATTTTATGTATTTTTTATTTTTTTACAATATTTCCTAAAATGAATTAAATGATTGTAACTGTTTGATCTATCTATCTATCTATCTGTCTGTCTGTCTATATATAAATATAGATAGATATTTGTATTTATTTAATTTTAAATGTATATAGAAAGTTTTTGTACAAGTACATTTTTCCCTCCAAATTCTTTTAGAATTAAATGCAAGAGATTATTTGTTGATATATTATATGTGTTGAACACAAAAAATGTCTAAAACTCTTGTAGCCAGTAATAAATCAATGTCTAAATGCACACACATTTTGATTATATTAACAGTAATAATGAAAAATAAAAATGCAAGTATTCAATTAATTATGTGTTCAGTGATAGAAATCCTACGTATACTGTTCCCATTTTAAAATCACACAATATACCATCAATAACTGATGCACACACATTTTGTTAAATAGGCAGTTTGAATATGTCAATCATGAAAACTTAAACTGTAAATTTACATTTTGCGCATAGTCCTCCTCAGCTATTATTTGAAGAATCTTGTCACATTGCAGTGTAGAATATTTTAGCAGAGTGTGAAGGCATTAATCAAACCCACAGAATACATAGCTGTATGAAAATGACAAAAACTGGGAATACAATTTAACCAACAGTTCTCAGATCTTTGTGATTTTAACATCCTTTTCAATGCTTTAAAATGTATATAAAATTCATAGAAATGTTTGCACTTTCTAAATAATTCATGTTTTAAAATTCATGCCTCTAGTGCAACCTCAAGTCATTTTTTTATGCTTAGTAATTATTTAAATATTCCCTAAATTGTCTTTTAAAAAAAAAATATCATGTACAATGATGATGATGATGATAATAAAACAATAAAAGAAGGTTGAACATTAATAAAAGAAAACCACAACCAAAAAAAATAATCATAACTGTAAATTGAATGTGGTAGTAAGGTTTTAAAAACTAAGGTTTTAAAATATCATGGACCTTTTATTTAAGCAAGTATGTCAAATGTCAGGCACTCTTTCACAAATGCACTTGCTTAGAGATATTTTTGATCCACCAAGTGGAAGGTGACCCTTCAATTAGTATTTACACATTCAGTGTTAAAATGTTTACAAAATGCATGAATGTTTAATAATTTTAAATAATATGTTAAGTTGCTTTCTAGCATATTCTTTATATTATTTATATAAAGTTGTAAGCAGGACTCTCCCCATGTTTATTGGTGGGTTTTGCTTTGTTTCATTGAGCTTGTACCATACCTTTAAATTCTGTATCAAGTGCTGTATAAATTATTGGTGCTATATCAATATTTATTAATGTAATACACTATTTCAGTTTTCTTTGCTATATGTATATGTTTATTGTAACTGAACTTCATTTTGTATGCTTTTTTAGTAGTGGAGAGAGCTACATTTTAGTTGATGAAATCTCCTTTTCAGTAATTTAAAAAAATATTTAATAATTTTACTGCTGAACACAAAAACATTACAAAACAGTTTTGGTTGGGCAATGTGTTTTTGGCTCACAACAGTAACCCTATGTGTTGCAGACTAACAGTGATGAAAGTAGAAGGCAGTTTAATGATCTTATGATCACATTCATCTCCTGCTGAGAAAATAGTGCATGTTATCTACTGGGCAAGATAATAATCCTGGAGTGCTGGCCTTTATTAAATTCAGCCCTACATTAGCGTAATTTAAGTGATAAGGGGTATCACTCAGAACACATTCCTTTAATACCAGATATATATGGAAAAGTATTGCTGCTCAAATCCCAGTTGTCCAAATGATTAGTTCAACTCTAAAATCATGAGACGTGTATTTAAAATGCTAATCTCAAGACATATTTCTGACAATTAAAAACACTGTGAGTTGTAACTAATCTGTGCTTCTCAGATCCTCGTTTGGAACATCAGTGCATGAACCATCTTGCATGTTCTAATTAATTTTACTAATCCCCTGGTTATGAGAGCGCAACTAAGGCTATATATGAGGACAGCATATTACTGAAAGAGATTAAATTAATTCTAAAGTAAGACCCACATACTCTGTATATTTTAATTGATGTACTGGTTGGATTTATTTTAGGTCCTCACTATTTTTAGATGGGCAACAGAATGACTAATGTACTAGCCTTCCTTGGATTAAATGGGAGTAATAGATTTGGGTACTTACACCTTGTATAAATATGAGGTGAGATGAAAATGTCATCTCACCCATTGTGTTGCAACAAGCCTGGCTAGTTCACTTAGCAGGGAATAACTAGGGGTTTCCCTGCACAATATTTGTGAAATTATTAAGATGAAATGTTCATCACAACTCAATTCACCTCAACTCCCTTGTAACTCACCTGTTAAATACAGTTGTATGAGTATGTCACCGTGTACAGAACCAATCAGAGCAGGAGCTCATCCAGCTCTGGTTTCGGGGTTTTGTTTTAGCGAGAATTTATCTATTTTCAAAGGGGATCAACAAAGTGCATGCTCTTTCAAGCATCTCCTACTTTCCTTAAGATGAGCGCCCACCAAAAGAAGAAAAACACAAGAATATATGCCATTTTGCTTAATATGTATATTCATATACATATTATATAACACTGAATTTCCTGAGGTTCAAAGCTGTGAGAAACCTTGGTTCCCAAAGATTTTGTAGAAAATTTGTATCTTGCAATATTTCCCCTTGGTATTTAACAGAACCTAGAAATGTTGATGTGGATCTATTGACTGTCATGCTTCAACTCTGCCAAACCAAAAAGTGAGGGCCCATCGGCATTAAATAACTTCACATAATGCACATTTTTTTCATTCCTTTGAAATAAATAAAAATACATATCTTCTGGTTAGTTATCAACTGCAATATATACCTTATATTTTAATTCTACACCCTATTGTTTCATGAAGCTAGTCTTTAAATAGACTATCTGGTGCCCAAAATGCATCTTCCATATATTAATGAATATTAATTTGCTTTCAAAGTACTTTAAAATGCATGATTTACATTTTTGCATTGCTTAAAATATAAAATACTAGCTAGATGAAATTACAGCAGTTTGCAAAATACCAGGACTACCCACACCGGCTGAGTAAAAGTTATTTCCTTTTCTTTTGCTGCAGGGACCAATATGAATACTTTTATTAAAATGAATGACATTTCCTGTATCTCTAGTGATGTCATCAGACAATCAGTTAAGGGATCCTATTGTGTATAAGAGCAAGTCTAATACAGTCCACACACTGTATTCTATTCTAGAAACACAGGAAGTGACTAAATGAAACAACACTGTATATCCTAAGTGTTTATGTAATCAGTGTTGCTGCACCTGCCGTAAACATGCAGAGTAATCACTGGGGGAGTCAAATATTAAAAATATGATTTATGCAGAATGCCTGCATTTATTTAATATAAAAATTGTTTTGGATGCTGGACCTATTTGTATCCATATTAGTACACTAAGATTAGTTGGGTCCTTTACCATTCAACCTGCTGTAATTTCCATTTTATTAACTAATTCATGTATTTGTTTATTTAGTTTTACAAAATTATGAATATTGTCTGGTTAGTTTCTGATATTATTATCACTCAGAGGAACAAATGTTTCCTTCTCCTTTCAGTGGTGTTTTAAAGCAGAACATTTTTAAAATAGCCATGTTCACAATATCCATTTACTAACACCTTAGGAGCCTTTTCTATGTTAAAACCAGTGTTGCAGTTATTTCCTGAATAAACTAACACAACCATTAATGGTAACACAGCCTGCAATAAAAGAAATCTCAAATAACTGAAGGTCAAATTTCTATAGAAATTGTACAACATTATCCATCATTTTCAGCCAACTTTATTATTGTTACACATCATGTGAAATGTAGGCCACTGCAAGCTGTGGGTTTGAAATTACAGTTCCATGGTGCCCCCCCTCCCCCCTCACTTTCACTGCATTCCTGTAAATCACTTAATTCCAGTGGTAGGAATGGCTAACTGGCTTCATTCATAGAACCCGTGATGTCAGGTAACAGTTTGTCTTGATGTTATCTGTTATTGAACTTAGAAATTTGTAACCATTTTCAAGGCAGCACTTTGTTTTCTCAATGCGGTGGCGAAGCATACAGTAGAACAAGGCCATCCAACATGTGGCTGTGGGCCAAATGCAGCCCGCCTGACCATTATCCATTATCCATTATATTGGATGCGGTAACCGCACCTCCATCCCGTGCCTACATCTGCCGCACAGGGGACAGCGCAGGGGCTGCATGCTCAGCCCTCATGCTCCCTGATACTGTCGGAGTGCCTGGTGTCAGATGAAATCCAAGCCCTCATAAGATGATGAGTTCCGGATTGGAGGTAGGCGGTGTGCCTGACATCAATGGCATATAATTTTTTTGGTACAAAAAAAAAAAAGTTTGTAAGGGTATCTGTGAATGTGTGTGTGTGTGTGTGTGTGTGTGTGGAAGTGTGTGTGTGGAAGGGAGTCTGTGTGTGTGGGTGGAAGGGAGTCTGTGTGTGCGTGTGTCTGTGTGTGGGTGGAAGGGAATCTGTTTGTGTGTGTGTGTGTGTGTGTGTGTGCAAGGGAGTCTGTGTGTGCTTGTGTGCATGTGGAAGGGAGTCTGTCTGTGCTTGTGTGTGTGTGCGGAAGGGAGCCTGTGTGTGTGTAAGGATGTCCCTGTGTGTTTAAGTGTGTCTGGATGTTTGTGCATGTGTGTAAGGATGTCTGTGTAAGTGTGTCAGGGTGTGCTTCTGTGTGTGCTTATGTGTATAAGGGTGACTGTAAGTGTGGCTGTGTTTGTATGTGTGACTGTGTGTGCATTTGTGGCAGTGAATGTATATATATAAGTGTAACTGTGTGTGTGTGTAATTAATGTGAATTTTTTTGTTGTGAGTCTTATTGTGTATTGTGATGCAGTAATGTGCAGCGTGAGTTTTATTGCTGTGGAGTCTGTGATATACTCACACAATGCATATTAATGTGAACAGAGAAAGAGATGTGAAGAAATGAAAAGGACATTGGGGGATAAAAAAATATGGGGAGCATGGAGGACAGAAAGACATGAGGGGACAGAGAAAAACATGGAGAGCATGTAGAGGAAAGAGAAAGCACTTGGGCTGTGATATACATGGTGAGCATTACAGAGAAAAACACACAGTCAATGTCCTGGGGAAAGTCTGTAATGCTGTAATTAGCATTTTGGGGGCAAGTCCTATTGCCAAGTCTGAGGGGCGGATTGGTTGTATGCTTTTACAAGGGTCCTTATGTAGCATATTTAATGGGCTCCTTTATGTGGCATGTTTTATAGGCTCTTGTATGTTGCATATTTAAGTTATTAATATTTAGTCAGGACAATAAAGTTTATTCAGAAAGGACCTGCCTAATTATATTCTGATGGGAGCTATGATATTATTATACCTTGTCAACTTCTGTCTATCTGCCTAACTATAAACTAGTGGTAGCTATGCTGTACTACTTAAATTACCCCATAATTATCTGCTTGGCTAACTATGCATTGCTGAGAGCTGTTATGTACAACTAACTGCATACTAATTGGGCAATAGTGTACCAGATCTGTGCGTTGCTAACTATAGACTGATCTTGACCACCACTGAAATGGTAACACTACATAGAGGGGGCGGCAAAGTCTATCTTTGCCAACGGTGACAAAAATCCTTGCACCGACCCTGCATCTCTGTGTCCCCTATCTAGACTAGTGTTTATTTTTATTGGCTATATTTCACAGAACTTGACTTACCTTTTGCAGAGAGAGAAGATCTAAATGCCTAAATACATGAATCAATTTAATAAAGTTAAAGAAGGGAGCATTATCAATAATAAGGATATCAACAAGAGGGCCAGTGATCGAGGGTGGGGGAGAACTGTATGAAAATATTTGAGAAATAGGTACCTGAATCAGGGCCGATCCTAGGGTCACAGGCGCCTGGGTGCAGGATTTTTTGGGGCTCCCCCATGTTGGGCGTGACTATAATAATAACTCCACCCGTTTACAAATGTATTCAGGAAATATACATTAAAAAAACAAAACTTTATTATAAATTATTTAAAAAATAGAAACCCAGTGTGATTACCAGTGGAGAAAATGTTTAATCACTATCATTCATACAGAATGTGCTAATCAAGTGTGAAAATAAAAACAATGCTATCATCTCATACTATATTTATTTTCACATTTGATTAGCACATTCAATATAAATAATTGTGATTAAACACGTCTCATATATGCAACAGTATTATTTAGCACATGCCAACTAACAAGTTAACTAGTTAAACCCCTAAGAAACTTTGCTCAGTTAAATGGATGGACAAGACACCGCACACATTAACCTATCACATTAATATTAAGTTAGTCTAGGCCACTATAAGTTTGGGTTACCCAACCACCTTGGAATTAAAGGCAAATAAAAATACTAAGCTTAAACATAATAACATTCATTTACCTGTGTCTAGTTGGCTCAGTGTCTCACTGGGATTGGTAGTTTGTGTCAACTAGACAGTGGCATCACCATCAATATATTAGGGGTGGGGGGCCAAAGGTAGGGTGACCACGTGTCCCAGAATGTCTGGGACAGTCCTGAAATGGGGACTGATAGAGGGAATAGCCAATCAGGTAAAACCTCTTAACTCTCCGGATTGGCTGAGAGTTCAGAGGCCTCTCCTGATTGATTCAGTTCCTCCTTCACACGGAGCTCAAAGGTGCAACATCCTGCCAGCACTGGGTACGTAAGGCAAAAACTCTGATGTGTGTGTATGTGTGAGTGACAGACTGTATGTGTGAGTGACAAACTGCCTATGTATGTGTGAGTAACAGACTTCCTATATCTGTCTAGCATTGCAGGGGTTAAATCCACTGACCCTGCATATACCGTATTTGCTCGATTATAAGACGACCCCCCAAACTTTGGATATTCCTTTAGGAAAAAAACAAAAATCCTGTAACTAGATCCCTGGTGGCTAGTGGGGGCAGCCGGGGGATGTCTGCACGATACGTGCAGACATCGTCCATGCTGCCCAACACGGCAGTCTATTATGTTGGACAGCTGGACAGTACCCAGCTCATCGCGCAGACATCCCCTGCTGTTAGAGAGGGGATCCAGGTACTCTGCAGCTCTGCTGGGGACCTGGATCCCTGTTTTATAATCTGACCTCAATTTGAGGTCAGATTATAAGACGACCTCGATTATAAGACGAGGGGTATTTTTCAGAATTTTTTTTCTGAAAAAAACCTTGTCTTATAATCGAGCAAATACGGTATCTGTCTTGCATTGCAGGGGTTTAGTCCACTGACCCTGCATATATCTGTCTAGTGTTGCAGGGGTTAAGTCCTCTAACACTGCCTATGTCTAAATAGCAATCCAGGGGTACACACACATATTATAAATACATACTTATACATACGTAAATACACAGAAGCTTAAATAGAAATTACTGGGCCGCGGGGCCATAGCAATAACGTACAACTACCACATACTGTACATCCAAACACCAGTAGCGACCATGATAAATACGCCACTGTATTTGAGTGTGTATTAGTGAGTGTTTTAGTGAACGTTATGTGAGTGTGTGTTTGTACGCGTGTATTAGTGAGCATGTATTTATGATTATATGTTAGTGCATGTTATGTGAGTATTCACGAGTGAGTGTGTATTAGTGTAATTGTGTATTAGTATTATGTAGGTGTTCTAGTGAGCGTTAAGTGTATGTGTATTAGTGAGTGTGTATTAGTGCATGTTATGTGAGTGTATACATACTAACACACACATACAAAGTCACTCATAGACATACATTCACCGATACACAGTCACTCACAGACATACAGTTACAGATACAGTCACTCACAGACATACACTCACTGATACACAGTCACTCAGACAAACACTCAGCGATACAGTTACTCACAGACACACTCACAGACACAGTCACTCACACAGACACCCTTACACACATTCACAGACATCCTTACACATACACCCCCACAGACACCCTTATACACATACACCCCCAGACACCCTTATACACATACACACACACACCCAGACACCCTTATACACATACACAGACACCCTTATACACATACACACACACACCCAGACACCCTTATACACATACACCCAGACACCCTTATACAGATACACATACAGACACCCTTACACATACACACAAACACGCTTATACAGATACACATACACAAAGACACATAAAGACACCCTTACACATGTATTTTCTTTTTTTACATAAAACAAAAATGTTATGATGTTTGTCCCCCTCCCTGCCCATTTACCTTTTAGTTGCAGGGAGGGAGACTGTCATGCTGCCTGGGCACCCGCCCAGGATCGGCCCTGACCTGAAATAACCTGTAAAAGCTGTAAAAGATAACCATGTAAATTAATTGAACAATTCTTGGTATGTGGATAAGGTTCTCCTGAAGAATAAGTAACTTTTCCTAAAAGGAGATTTTGTAAGGAGGCAAACCTATTGTTACATAGTTAGGTTGATGGAACCCTGTTTATGGATCCAAAATGCAACAAATTATAATGAGATCAAATTTTCCTAAGTTATTTTTAATTGTGATAGCGCTTGACGATATTGCCAGAAAACATGTAGATCCTGAGTACCTACCTGAATATGAACTTATCATCCACGACTGGATTCTCAGAAATTTGTGAATAGTAGAGGATCATCTCATATGTGAATGTGATACACTCATGTGATACACTCAATGTGACACACTACTGGAGGATCTGTGAATGTATTAAGGGCCGGTGCAAGGATTTTTGCCACCCTAGGCGAAACCTCATTTTGATGCTCTCTTGGCTCCTCCCCTTCCTCTGTCTTGACTCTCTCTTTCCCTCCTCCACTCTTTGTCTCTCTTCCTCCCTCTCCGCTGTCTGTATCGCTTTCTCTCCATCCACTGTCTGTCTGTCTCTCTCTCTCCCCCTCCACTGTCTGTCTCTCTCTCTCCCTCCTCCACTGTCTGCCTCTCTCTCCCCTGTCTGTTTCTCTCTCTCCTTCCACTGCCTGTTTCTCTATCTCTCACTCCACTGTCTGTTTCTCTCTCACTCCCTTCTGTTTAGACTTTGTCTAAAGAAGCACTGGCCCTGAATGTATTATGGAAACACACTCTGTATTGCTTCTATCAGTTAATGCTCAGTAGCTTTATTCAAGGACTATTGCTATTTCTCAGGCTAAACAAAAACATAGAATTCTGTAAATATTACTAAATTAACTCTGAAGAATACATTTCTTTCAGTTCCTTTTAATTATAGAGTCCATAAAATTAATGACATATTTCATTGGTAGTTATCTTAAGTGCTTACTTAAAGGGACAGTCTCACTGTGGTGCAAGATGAAGATTATTGCTTGTATAATGCACAGACTTTTTTTCCAGTGTGATTTGATGCAGGCATTCTGCATGAATCCCATTTTTAATATTTTACTCAAACCATCCACCAGTGATTACTCTGCATGTTTACTAGAAGTGCGGCAGCACTGATAATCACTGAGCAGATAAAGATGTGTTTCATTTAGTCACTTCCTGAGCTGCTGGAATAGAATATATTGTGTGGACTGTAATAGACGTGCTCTTGTACACAGTAGGATCTCTGAACAGTGCAACACATTGTCCGATGACATCACTAGAGAAACACGAAATTCCATTAATTTGAATGAAATAATTGTCATTGGTTACTGCAGCAAAAAAGAAAAGGAAATTAACTTTTACTGAGCTAGTGTGGGCAGTACTGGTTTCTTGCAAACTGCTGTAATGTCACATTTTTCACTAGCTGTAACTATTTTATGTTTTAAGTAATGCAAAATGTAAAACATTAATTGTAAATAACTTTGAAAGCACATTAATGTGCATTAATATTTGTAAGATGCATTTTTGGCACCAGGCTGTCCCTTGAGTTTGGTTCAATGTCTTATGAGTTGAGCCCAGTGAAGCCAGGGAAACACAGAGCTGCTCTTTAGTGAATTTGGCAAGTACCACTATTTTTAATTTTAACTTGTCTTAAAATAACATATTTCATCAGTGGGGAGACAAGACAAAAACAGAAACATTCTAGATGAATACATGCAGAAAATAATACCGTATTTGCTCGATTATAAGACGACCCCCCAAACTTTGGATATTCCTTTAGGAAAAAAACTAAAAGCCTGAATATAAGACTACCCTATAGGAAAAAAGTTAAACTTGTATATATTCACATGTAAATTGCTTTTTTAATAAAAAATTATGATATCAAAAAATGTATTTCTAGTTTTTATTTCTTTTTATGTGCCAATGCTGCCTTTCTCTTTCCCTTGCCCCCATTTTTCTCTCTCTCCCCCCTCCCCTTGCCTGTCTCTTAACCCCCTCACTCCCCTTGTCTCTGTCTCTTAACCCCTTCCCTCCCCTTGTCTCTGTCTCTTAACCCCTTCCCTCCCCTTGTCTGTCTCTTAACCCCTTCCCTCCCCTTGTCTCTGTCTCTTAACCCCTTCCCTCTCCTTGTCTGTCTCTTAACCCCTTCCCTCCCCTTGTCTCTGTCTCTGAACCCCCTCCCTCCCCTTGACTCTGTCTCTGCCCCCCTCCCTCCCCCCTGTCTCTCTGTCCCCCCTGTCTCTCTGTCCCCCTCCCTCCCTCCCTCCCTCCCCCTGTCTCTCTGTCCCCCTCCCTCCCCCTGTCTCTCTGCCCCCCTCCCTCCCTCCCTCCCTCCCTCCCCCTGTCTCTCTTCCCCCCCTCCCTCCCTTCCCCTTACCTTGATCCCTGGTGGCTAGTGGGGGCAGCCGGGGGATGTCTGCACGATACTTGCAGACATCCTCCATGCTGCCCGACACGGCAGTCTATTATGACGGACAGCTGTCCGTCATAATAGTCTGCCGTGTCGGGCAGCATGGAGGATATCTGCACGTATCGTGCAGACATCCCCCAGCTGCCCGATTCTCCCTGGTGCCTAGTGTGGCAGCAGAGGATGTCTGCGCGATGAGCGCAGACCTCCCCTGCTGCCGCCCGGCACGCTCGCCGGGACTTCTGTGACGAAAGCGGAAGTATCCGGCTTCTTCACAGAAGCCCCGGCGGTCGTGCCGGGCGGAAGCAGGGGAGTCTGCGCTCGTTGCGCAGACTTCCCCTGCTGCTAGAGAGGGGGATCCAGGTCCCCTGCAGCTCTGCTGGGGACCTGGATCCATGTCTTATAATCTGACCTCAATTTGAGGTCAGATTATAAGAGACCTCGATTATAAGACGAGGGGGATTTTTCAGAGCAAATACGGTAATAATAATAACAATAATAAACATAGCAACTGCTCACACAATATAATAAATACACTTAAACTTGTTAGCCATGTGTTACTGTGCATAATGGGAATTGTAGTCAGAGCTGAAGTGTTTATCTTAACAAACTTAAGGGTCTTAGGAAATTATATTATTAATGTGAAAATGTGATCATTTTTTTTCAGATCAGTAACGTCAAAAGAAAAGGGTAACATATCATTGGCTCACATATCAATGGGAAAAGAAAATGTTTCCTTGTAGGTTAATAAATATTAAATGAGGCAAGACAAATGAACAGAGTGATGAAGTAATATTTACTTAGTAAACAGGTGCATCTACAGATGGAGCATACAATGACTATGATCACATGTACTAATGCAGCTTTAGTCATTTTTAAATAAATTATCATTACATTTTTTTTCTGTAGTAATTCTTCGGGACCAAAATGAATTCTACGGAGAGTCGACGTGAGGCTTTAAAAGCACCCCAAACAAATATGGAGGTACCTACATCGTCCACAAATAATTCTACAGAAGCCATGACTCCGGGTGTGGGAACGGATAATCATTTTTCTAAGCTAAAAGAAAGATTAATGAATGAGCTAAATAAAATTCCACGTAAGTAAGCCGAATACATTTTCCCTAATGCTAGTATAGTGTTATTTTTCTATCGCATATTTAAAAAGCACTTTCTACATAGCCAGAAATTACTATGAATTACAATGCCTTACTTTTTGATATGCTGAATAGCTTTTTGCACAAATTAGGTTTTTTAACAAAATGTACATTATGTTAATGTTGATTGTTCTACATTTATATCGTGAAAATGAACTATATCTAAGAGCTTACTTTTAACATTTTCCTAAAACAAATTAATTAAACTGAATAACCTGTGTCATTGCTGTTTGGCTTTTTGCTCTGTATATGTGTATAGTTCTCAACGTTTGCTATTTTCCTTCCACATTTAGACACAGATTATCCTATTCTTTTCTGCTGAATCTTGGTCCCTTTATTTTAAGAGCTCAGAATTTGTTTAAGTGTGTAAAGGAGCTCCAGAGCAATACAAATTTGAATAGTGTGGGATTACTGTATACCTCAGTAAACATGTTACACAAACTAATTTATGAATTGTTCATGTTTTAATAGACTTTACGAATTACAAAAAAAATCTATAGGTTGTGAACCTGTAAATATCCCTCCACTGATAATGCCCCTCTTTTGGTTATTTGTGGCGCCGATATATATGTATCTGTATTTGTGTATATATAGTTATCCCCTCAACACGCCAAAGCTGGCTGCACATTCAAATTTCTTCAGGTCCCCCTGCTGATCCCATGCAAAACGAGGGTCTCTTTCTGCACTAGCAGAGAGAGCCAGTCGCCGACCAGATGGCTGCCTTATTCCAATGGAAGCATGGCAGCTGTTGGTCAAAGGATAAACTGGCGTGTACTATCAAAAGTACATGTCAGTTTCTCCTCATACGAGAGACAACCAAAATTACGTTTTTAGTGTCCCTTTAATGTACATTTTTATGCCTCCAAACATTCCCAAATTCTGGAGAGTCGCAATATTTGCATGCTCTTCTGCCGAGCTCTATCTTTGTCCACAGGGGCAGAGTTTGGCACGTCAGTGGGATTTGGGCCCACAAATGCACCAATTTAATTTAGTTTGAGCTATATTGGGAGTAGGAAAGAGAGAGTTGTGCTTATGACATTAACAGCTTTCTGAGACACATACCTTATTAGCACTGTACTTCCTGTGATCCTTTTTGTTACATCAGTGTTAGAAGCATACTACTTAGTTATCATATACACGTAAAATTATTAATATTAATAATCAATTTTTGAAATTATAGAAAATAGCACCACTTTTTTCATATTCTAGCAGTGTAGCATTTTTTTTTTTTTTGATGCAGTGTAGCATCTTAAGCCATCTGAAACACACACACACACACACACATATATATATATATATATATATGCAAGTAGAAAAAATAGTAAAGTGTTGCGCATAAAACATATGCTAACTTACCTTGGCTTGTACATAAAAAATAATTGAAAAGACAACCAAATATATGACTGTATATTTGTAAGGCAGTCTGTGTCCAGCCCAAAGGTGGATAGCGTGTGTTAGCTTATGTGGAATCCTCAATTCCACCACCACTCAATGGTAATGACCTCTTCTTTATTATTTGAAGTCTTTTATCTTTCTTTTTTTTATTTTTATTTTTATTATAAAGGTACAAAAAGATATATGACATACAAAGACATAAATGCATTTATGATATTATTAATACAATTAAAAATGTCAATCTTATTCTCTTTTCCCCCCTTGTTTTGTCCTTAAAAGTATTCAGATAAGTTAAACAGTTATACTGGTAAGGATATTAAATAACAAGTAACAAATAGACAAAAAGAATAATGAGACAACAAAAAATGACAAGACAACATTGAGCTGTGCTGTTAAACGGGTTAGATTTATTAAACCTGTTTGGGTCAGTATGGGAGGAAGAGTTGGTCAATTTGACCAACATTTTTTGTCCAGAGGGAGCTCTCATCATCCCAGTAGTTCTCTATATCACTTTAGGGATCTTTTTTGTAGTACTTATTTGTTATTGTTATTGTCTTTTATCTTTCTAAGGACTTTTTTAAATATGATTTTTTTTTTTATATAGGTAACATAGTAACATAATAATTTAGGTTGAAAAAAGACACAAGTCCATCAAGTTCAACCCTTCTACCTATCATCTCAGCGTTTTGATCCAAAAGAAGGCAAAAAACACCCCTAAGGAAGCTATTTCGAATTTTTGCCTCCTAGGGGGAAAAATTCCTTCTTGACTACAAAAGGGCAATCAGATTTCTCCTTGGATCAAAAAGCTCTATCATTAATGCTAATTCTATTATTAATACCCCTGTATGTTCTGCTTTTCTAAAAAAACATCCAGACCATTTTTAAATGCATCTATTGTGGTTGATAGCACTACCTCTCTTGGCAGTGAGTTCCATAATTTTATTGTCCTTACCGTAAAGAATCCCTTCCTTTGCTGCCTATGAAATCTTTGCTCTTCCAGTCTCAGGGGGTGACCTCTTGTTCTTTGTACATTTATGTTAATGAACAGGTCCCTGGAGAGCTCCTTATATTGGCCCTGCACATATTTATATAATGTTATCATATCCCCTCTAAGATGCCTTTTTCTAATGTAAATAAATGCAATTTTTTAAGTCTCTCTTCATAACTAAGATCCTCCAATCCCCTTATTAGCTCTCCTTTGCACTTTTTCTAGTTCCTTAATATCCTTTTTAAGGACTGGTGCCCAGAATTGTACTGCATATTCAAGGTGAGGTCTTACCATTGATTTGTAAAGAGGCAAGATGATGTCCTCCTCCCGTGAATCTATACCTCGTTTTATACATGCCAATATCTTATTGGCCCTTGCAGCTGCTGAATGGCATTGGGCACTGTTGCCAAGTTTGTTATCTACAATGATTCCTAAATCCTTCTTGTTAGTAGTTTTTCCCAGGGAAATACCATTTAACGTATATGTTGCGTTGTTATTATTTTTCCCATAATGCATAACTTTACATTTGTCTAAATTGAACCTCATTTGCCACTTTCTTGCCCAGTCCCCCACTCTGTCCAAATCTTCCTGTAAAGAAAAAACATCAAGATTAGTCTTTATTACCTTACCTAATTTTGTGTCATCAGCAAACACTGAGACATGGCTCTCAGCACAACGTGGGAGATCATTAATAAACATATTAAAAAGAAGAGATCCCATAACAGACCCCTGAGGTACTCCGCTCAATACCCTGGTCCAATTTGAGGCTTTTCCATTTACAACAACCCTCTGTGTTCTATCTTTTAGCCAATTTTCAATCCAAATACATACATTTGCCCCCAATCCTATTTCTCTCAATTTGTAGAGTAACCTTTTGTGTGGAACTGTATCAAATGCTTTAGCAAAATCCAAATAGATCACATCAACTGCCACACCTAGATCTATATTTTTACTGACCTCTTCATAGAATGTTATTAAGTTTGTTTGACAAGACCTGTCTTTCACAAAACCATGTTGACTTTTAATAATTATATTCTGATTCAAGATGTATTCTTGAGTGTACACCTTTAGCAATCCTTCAAATAATTTTCCCACTACAGATGTCAAGCTCACTGGCCTATAATTACCAGGCAGAGATTTTGATCCCTTTTTAAATATTGGAATGACATCCGCCTTTCGCTAGTCTGTTGGCACTATACCTGAACTGAAAGAATCCCTAAAGATAAATAAATATTGGTCTGGCCAGAATTATGCTTAACTCTCTAAGGACCATTGGGTGTATACCATCTGGCACTGGGGCCTTGTCTATCTTAACAGAGTTTAATTGCTTAAACACTTTTGTGAATGTAGGTATTTATATTTCGACACCTCTTCCCTGGCACCAACACCTCCTCTACTTCCCAACATCTTGACACTCTTTCCATACCAACTCTTAATATTAAAACCCCTAGATACCTATAATGTGTTTCAGCAACCTAATTCTCAATAACCGACTCTAATATTTTAACACTCACTCAGATCCTCTCATAGACTAACAAGTTTTCCCCCCAACGACAGCATCCTCCTATCATGCATTCTCATGTATTGTCATATGAGTACACCCAACTAGTACAGATTGTCAATTGTCAGATTGAGGAGACATCCCATGATGCTCAGTGAGAATATAGTCACTTTTGAATTCTCATGCTTGACAAAGTCTTTTTGTGGATTACAATTCCCATGATGCTCAGCCAGTCATCACTGTAATTACGGTTGTGCTAACACTGAGGCTAGGGGACACGCACCATTAAAAGGTGCATCAATAAGGCTCTACATGACATTTTGAATGTGCTGTAAAAATGGTATGACCTTTCAGTAAGAAGAATTTTCTAGCTGGTTGCTTTGCTATTAGAAATTGTTCTTCACATACAACACTCATTTTGTCTAATGTTAAACATTTTCTTCCAAATAATTTGTGCAATAAATGTAATTTTCTAGATTTCATTGTGCATTCGAAAAAATGAGAATATTCTGTACTGTAACTTTATAGTAGGTCTAGAATAAGAAGTGATTATTTTGAAAAAAATGCACAATTACTTTAAAAAAGGACTGGTAGAATGGTACATTTATGCATTTATAGTGTAAGTCCAATTGTAGAATCTAATATGCTTTTAGGGGAATGTCTATTTCCACATGTTATCCTTATTATAACTTGGGTTTTCTAGAGTATCTTTCAGTACTTGAATTGAGTCTTGGCCTGAAACTGCGAACATTTATTAAAGTGTGTCTTGGAAAAATGCAACATATAGTTTAAATGGTGTTTCCTTGGGGAAATCTACGAATTAAAAAGATTTGGAATTAGTTATAGACAATTTACTTAGCAGTATTTAAAGGGGTATTGATTCACGAGAGGAAGATATTATTCTGCCTCTTTACAGGTCCATGGTAAAACCCCACCTTGAATATGCGTTTCAATTCTGGGTGCCTTTAAAAAAAAAAGACATTGAACAAGAAACAAGAGAAGTGCAAAGGAGGGCTACAAAATGAACAAGGGGGATAGAAAGTTTTCATTATGAAGAAAGGCTGAACAATTTAAATTTGTACACACTAGAGCAGGGGTGTCCAAGTTTTTTTTTTGGCAGTGGGCCACTTCCACAGCAAAACAACACATACATACACTTATTTCAATACTATATATGTGTTAATTTTGTTAATGTGTCATTTATCAAATAATCAAACACATACATACACAGCCACACACAAATACACAGACAGACACACTTACATTCACAGATTTCTGTGATACTTACACATACATACACAGCCGGACTTACACACATAGACACACACACAGTCAGACTAACACACACACACAGGCACACTTACACGCACAAATACATATTTAATGATACTATTTATCTGAAGTAATAATACTCTTTTTCCTTTTTTAAGTATTTACATTTAATTAACCCCTTTGTGACAATGAACGTGCCTGACACGTCCTGTGGTGAAGCTAGTGGTTTTCGCCATCAACATATACTCGAGGCAATTGCTAGCACCGAAATTTGGTTTCCGTGGCACCCACAATCGCCCCACGGAGCAATCGTGGGCGCCATATTGACGGAGCAGCATGCTCTTGTGGTCAAGAGCTTCGGAAGTGAAAAAAAAATTCACTTCCGTCACCCTGAATATGTTGCTTGACTGCCTCTAGAGGCAGTCAGCAACAGTGCAATGTAAAAAAAAAAAATTTAATTATCCTAAAACTAGGATTAGTGCTAGATTAGCTGTTAGGGTTCAAATGAAATGATTTTTAAGGGTTAGAGTTGGGGTTAAATTTAGTGTTTGGGTTAAATTTAGGGTTCAGGTTGGGGTCAAAAGGTCAATATAGGAAAAAAACAAAAAACACTATTTTTGTTTTTTGCCTCATAACTCGCAAACAAATGCAGAAAAATATGGAAACATGCATATTTTTTAACTCGGGACAACATTTAGAAACTATTTAGACTGGGTCTTTTTTAATTATTGTATTTGTGTATATTTTAGGTCAAAGTTAGAAAAAGTGTTTTTTTTATCAAATGTTTTATCATTTTTTGTAGTAAATTCTAAGATATGAAGAACATAATGGGATCAAATGAAAGCCCTTCTTATGACAATAAAAACAACATATAATTTGTGTGGGTACCGTATGTGAGAGAGAAGAAGATGACAGCTAAACACAATCACCCCAGAAATGTAAAAACAGTCATTGTCACCAAGGGAAAGTCAAGGTCAAAAAGTCTTGTCACTAAGGGGTTAAACTGGAATTTTAATTTTTGTTTTTCTACATTTCTATATTTTTTTTAAATTTATCAGTCCTTTATGGATTTATTATTGTTTTATTTATAATTTATTATTTTAAATAGCACTGGTCAACTTACCGTATTTGCTCGATTATAAGACGACCCTGATTATAAGACGACCCCCCAAACTTTGGATATTCCTTTAGGAAAAAAATAAAAGCATTAATATAAGACTACCGTATAGGAAAAAAGTTCAACTTGTATATATTAACATGTAAATTGCTTTTTTAATTAAAAAATTATATCAAAAAATGCATTTATTGTTTTTATTTCCTTTTATGTGCCATCGCTGCCTCTCTCTTTCCCTTGCCCCCAACTTTGTCTCTCTCTCCCCCCCCTTAGTGTTGTCTCTCTCTCTCTCTCCCCCTCCCTTTGACTCCCTCCTCGCTCCCCTTGTCTCTCTCTCCCCCCTGTGCCCCCCCTCCTCTTGTCTCTCTTTTCACCCCCTTCCCTCCCCTTGTCTCTCTCTTCCCTCCTTCCCTCCCCTTGTCTCTCTCTTCCCCTTTTCCCTTCCCTTTGTGTCTTCCCCCCTCACCTTCCCTCCCCTTGTCTCTGTGTCTTCCCCCCTTCCCTCCCCTACTCTCTGTCTCTGCCCCCCCTCCCTGCCCTTGTTGCTCTGGCCCCCCCTCCCTCCCTCCACCCCCCTCACCTTGTTCTCTTTCCCTGGTGGCTAGTGGGGGCAGCCGGGGGATGTCTGCACGATACGTGCAGACATCCTCCATGCTGCCCGACACCTCCGTCTATTATGACGGACAGCCGGTCCGTCATAATAGACGGAAGTGTCAGGCAGCATGGAGGATGTCTGCACTATCGTGCAGACATCCCCCGCCTGTCCGATTCTCCCTGGTGGCTAGCGGGGCAGCAGAGGATGTCTGCGCGACTAGCGCAGACCTCCCCTGCTGCCGCCAGGCAAGACCGCTTGGACTTCTATGACGAAGCCGGAAGTACCCGGCTTCTTCATAGAAGTCCCGGCGTTCGTGCCGGGCGGCAGCAGGGGGAGTCTGCGCTCATCGCGCAGACATCCCCTGCTGTTAGAGAGGGGGATCCAGGTCCCCTGCAGATCTGCTGGGGACCTGGATCCCAGTCTTATAGTCTGACCTCAATTTGAGGTCAGATTATAAGACGACCTCGATTATAAGAAATTCTGAAAAAACCTTGTCTTATAATCGAGCAAATACGGTAATTGTAGGTTTGTTTTTAATCTGCAATACATCATTAGAAGAGATGCTGGGCCATGATATAGTATTGCTGATCTAAATTACTGTGTACAACTGTGTATGGAAAGTGAAGTTACAGTTACATTTACACACACACACACACACACACACACAGAGAGTCACACTTACACACACACAGTCACACAAACAGAGTGAAAGTCACACTTACACACATAGAGTCACACTTACACACACACAGTCACTCACACAGAGATAGTCACACTTATATGCACACAGACACAGAGAGTCACACTCAAAAACACACACACAGACATAGTCACACACAAACACACAGACATAGTCACACACAAACACACACACAGACACACACACACACATAGTTACACACAGACACACACAGACAGACAGTCACACTTAAACACAGACAGACAGAGAATCACACGTACACACATAGAAAGAGAATCACACTTATACACACAGAGTCACACACCCACACACAAAAACACATACTTTTTTTTTTAACAGGGCTGTGGGCTTTGGCTCCGGATGGATCTGCTACTCCATGCAGCTTTGTAATGGTGTGGGTTTTTTTTTTCTTCCCTTCCTCAGTCCTGTGTTGGAACACTGCGTATAGTTACATATGCAGTTGGAGGTGCGGTTACTGCTGCAACTCTCATGCAGGCTGAACCTCTCATGCAGGCCGCACCTCCATTTCCCACGGGCCACATGCTGGACGCCCTGGCCCTAGAGAAACAGCGGCTTAGTGGGGATATGATAATGTTATATAAATATGTACAGGGCCCGTACAAAATGCTTTGTTAAGACCTGTTCATTAACAGAACAGTACAAACGAGAAGAAGTCACCTGCTAAGACTTGAAGAAAGGAGATTTAGTCCATGACAGCGGAAGTTTTTTTTTACAGTAAGGACTATAAAGGTATGGAATTCACTGCCTGGAGAGGTGGTTCTATCAAATATGTTAAATGCTTTTATTTAATGAGCCAGAGCATGTAAGCTTGTTGATCAAAGGAGAAATCTGATTGCCATTTGGACTCAAGAAGGAATCCCCCCCCCCCCCCCCCCCCCCCCCACTGAAAGCTGAATTCGAAATTGCTAAAATAAGGGTTTTTTATTTGCCTTCTTTTGGATCAACAGCTGTAAACATGGGATAGGAAAAAGGTTGAGCTTGATGGACGCAAGTCTTTTTTCAACCTAAATTACTATTTAACTATGATGTGAGCATTTCTGAGTTATAACTTGATATAGAAATGACCAATATTTCCTAAACAAACAAGTAAAGAATAGAGCAAGTTAACTGTGTGATTAATGTTTCAAGATTTTTGTAAAATAAACCATCTTTTAGATTCCCCCTCCATAAATACTGGTCTAGAATGAATGTAGATTATGTAAATAGGTTTTACTATACATTTTTAATTACTTCTTATTAGGTTAGTAAGTAATTTACATTTTGACAATCTTTCCTGTAAACTGTACTCTATTTTCCGTTTTCTGTTTTAGCAATATTTTATAATTTAGTTGATAATTTGTGACTGCATCCAGAACAGATATTGAAGGGAACAATTTACAGCATATGTCTTTCAAGAATTATCATGTTGAACTCCTATAAATTTGGATGAATAAAGCACTGTGACCAATAATGACAGATAAATTAGAATATTAATTGATTTTCATCCCTGAGATGGATCTTGGCAATCTGGCAGATGCCGTGTTTGCAGAATTGATAGCAAACAGCTTTTGTCTGTCACATAAAATTCCCACTTGCTAGGCGATAGGGGTTGTAATAGCAATTGCCTGCATGTCATTAAATGGGACATGTGCAGTGACCAGCAAGGACAAATCCCAATCTGTGTTAAAACCATAATATAAATACCTGTAATACCCTAATGAAACATTGATAATGATACATAGTACAGTTTATTGTTTGGCATTCTTGTTTAATTTATCAAGTATTTATTTATTACCAGTTAAGATTAGAACATTAAAGTTAACAAGTGTCAGTGGCTCACATTTTATTAGCTCTCACAACAATTAATTAGGCAAAGATGAACCCTTTTGCATTAAAATCAAACAAACTTAATTGCTCTAAACGGATGACATTGGCTTTAAATGATGCCATAATAATATTATCTGAACAGGGTACCATTCAGATACTTTTGGTTTGTACTACTAACATAGATTAAGGGCTATTTATTACAACGTATTGTGATATTTTGGTCCTCGTCGCCATGCTAAATTATTGCTCAAGAGCTCCTTACATACAGCTTTTGAGGAGCTGATTTTAAATTCCTTGGCACTCCAATTTACATTTGAGGTGAGGGTTGATACTATTAACTTTCTAGACCTGTCAATTAGTATCAATAAAGACCAGAAAAAATTTAAGGCAAAAACATACTTTAAAAGTATGAATAAATACACATATTTTAATGGCAAGAGTTGCCATGATAGAAAGTGATTAAAAAACATTTGAAGGAGGGAATTTATCTATAAGGGGCACTGTGCCAAAGCCGCACCCAGTGCCGGCCCTATAATGGGGCAGAGTGGGGCAGCTGCCCCAGGTGGCACCCTGGCACAGGCGGCACTTTGCTGCTCAGTGCAGCGGTCTTTTTCTTTTTTTTTCTGGTGGAGCTTGATTGAAGGAGGTCTCAGCCAATCAGGTGAGACCTCTAAACTCTTCTTAATGTCTGAGAATTTAGAAGTCTCCTGTGATTGGCTAAGTCCCTCCTTCACACGAGGAGCTCAATGCACAGAGATGCATGCAGCACTGAGCAGGTAAGATAAACAGTTAGACAATGTGTGTGTATGTCAATGTGAGTGAGAGTGTGTGTATGTCAATGTAAGTGAGTATGTGTGTATGTCAGTGTAAGTGAGTATGTGTCTGTCAATGTAATTGAGTGTGAGTATGTCAGTGTGAGTGAGAGTGTGTGTATGTCAATGTAAGTGAGTATGTGTGTATGTCAGTGTAAGTGAGTCAGTGTCTGTCAATGTAATTGAGTGTGAGTATGTCAGTGTGAGTGAGAGTGTGTGTATTTCAGTGTGAGTGAGAGTGTGTATATGTCAGTGTAAATGAGTGTGTGTGTACGTCAGTGTAAGTGAGTATGTGTATGTCAGTGTGAGTCAGAGTGTGTATAACAGTGTAAGTGAGTGTGTGTATGTCAGTGTGAGTGAGAGTGTGTGTATGTCAGTTTGAGTGAGAGTGTGTGGATGCCAGTGTGAGTGAGTGTGTGTATGTCAGTGTGAGTGAGTGTGTGTGTATGTCAGTGTGAGTGAGAGTATGTATGTCAGTGTAAGTGAGTGTGTGTATGTCAGTGTGAGGGAGAGTGTGTATGTCAGTGTAAGTGAGTGTGTGTATGTCAGTGTAAGTGAGTGTGTGTATGTCAGTGTGAGTGAGAGTGTGTGTATGTCAGTTAGACTGAGAGTGTGTGTCCGTCAGAGTGAGTGTGTGTATGTCAGTGTGTGTGAGTGTGTGTGTATGTGAGTGAGAGTGTGTGTATGTCAGTGTAAGCGAGTGTGTGTCTGTCAATGTAATATTGTGTGTGCATGTCAGTGTGAGTGAGAGTGTGTGTATGTCAGTGTGAGTGAGTGTGTGTATGTCAGTGTGAGTGAGAGTGTGTATATGTCAGTGTAAGTGAGTGTGTGTGTGTGTATGTCAGTTAGAGTGAGAGTGTGTGTCCGTCAGAGTGAGTGTGTGTATGTCAGTGTGTGTGAGTGTGTGTGTATGTGAGTGAGAGTGTGTGTCTGTCAATGTAATATTGTGTGTGCATGTCAGTGTGAGTGAGAGTGTGTGTATGTCAGTGTGAGTGAGTGTGTGTATGTCAGTGTGAGTGAGAGTGTGTATATGTCAGTGTAAGTGAGTGTGTGTGTATGTCAGTGTAAGTGAGTGTGTGTCAGTTTAATTGAGTGTGTGTATGTCAGTGTGAGTGAGAGTGTGTGTATGTCAGTGTGTGTGTGTGTGTGTGTGTGTGTATGTCAGTGTGGTGAGTGTGTGTATGTCAGTATAAGTACTGGAGAAGGGGGGTAGGGGGGTGGCATAAAACAAGCAAAACCCTGGCATATTGACTGGCTAAATATTGGCATATTGAGGGGTTAAATGCTGGCATATTGAGGGTTTAAATACTGGCATATTGAATGGCAAAATAATACTGGCACTTTGAGGGGTTAAATGCTAGAATATTGAATGGCAATATTCTGGCATATTGAGGGGTTAAATGCTAGAATATTTAATGGCAAAATAATACTGGCACATTGAGGGGTTAAATGCTGGCATATCGAATGGCAAAATTCTGGCATATTGGGGGGTTAAATGCTGGAATATTAAATGCCAAAATTGTGGCATATTGAGGGGTTAAATGCTGGAATATTGAATGGCAAAATAATACTGGCATATTGAGGGGTTAAATACTTCAATATTAAATGGCAAAATTGTGGCATATTTAGGGGTTAAATGTTGAAATATTGAATGGCAAAATTGTGGCATATTAAGGGGTTAAATGATGGAATATTGAATGGCAAAATTCTGGCATATTGAGGGGTTAAATGCTGGAATATTGAATGGCAAAATTCTGGCATTTTGAGGTGTTAAATGCTGGAATATTGAATGGCAAAATTGTGGCAGATTGAGGGGTTTAATACTGGCATATTGAATGGCAAAATAATACTGGCATATATAGGGGTTAAATACTGGCATATTGAGGGGTTAAATACTGGATTATGAATGGCAAACTTCTGGCATATTGAGGGGTTAAATACTGGCATATTGAGGGGTTAAATACTGGATTATGAATGGCAAAATTCTGGCATATTGAAGGGTTAAATATTGGAGTATTTAATGGCAAAATTCTGGCATATTGAGGGGTTAAATGCTGGAATATTGAATGGTTTATTTGTGGCATATTGAGGGGTTAAATGCTTAAATATTGAATGGCAAAATTGTGGCATATTAAGGGGTTAAATGCTGGAATATTGAATGACAAAATGGTGGCATATTGAGGGGTTAAATGCTGGAATATTGAATGGCAAAATTGTGGCATATTGAGGGGTTAAATACTGGCATATTGAGTGGCAAAATAATACTGGAATAATTAATGGTGGTCCCATGTGTGGCATAATTAAGGGGCTCTTTTGTGTGTCATAATTAAGGGGCGCTTGTGTGTGGCATAATAATGGGGCACTTGTGTGTGTCATAATTAAGGGGTGCCTGTGTGTGTGGCATAATTAATTTGATTCCGAGGTGAGGCATAAATAATGGGGCTATGGTGTGGCATAATTTATGGGGCTCTGGTGTGGCATAATTTATGGGGCTCTTGTGTGTGTCATAGTTATGGTGCTCCTGTGTGTGGCATAGTTAATGGGCTCCTGTTTGTGACATAATTTGTGGGGCTACTGTATGTGGCAAATTTAAAGGGCCATCTGACTGGTATTACTAAGGAATCTGTTTGGCATGGTATTGGAGGAAATCCAGGGGGGTGATACCATGAGTTACCGCACTGGGTGACACCAACCCTAGTGATGCCCCTGCTGCCTAGATCTTTATAGCCACCAAGGGGTTAACTCCTCTGACACTGCCTAGATCTGTCTAGCCATCCAGGGGTTAACTCATCTGACACTGCCTATATATGGAATTGGGGCGCATGTACCGGGAGGAAAAGACAGAAAACAACAATAGTGCAACACAGTTTAAATGCAATTGGATGTATTGTAAATTTCTGCAGGGGTACACTCACAAACGAATAATGAAATCAGGCTCATCAGAATATTGTAGTCAGTCGGTTTAATCATTCCATCTAAAAAACATTAAAAAACCATTGCGCAGTGGCTAACACAAACCAGGCAATAAAAACAATGAATACACGTACAAAATATATAGCACTGAAAGTGCAACTTGCGTGAAAAAGTCCTGAGAGGTAAAACTTCTTTCCTGCTGCCACCAGGATGAGAAACTCAGGCACTTCTCTTTGAAGAAATAACAGCTGAATCCACGTCTCAACGCGTTTCGCCGGCTCTGCTGTCGGCTTCCTCAGGAGATTGGTGCTTTGTGCAAATTTTCAATAAAGTGCTGAGAGTTTGGAGCTAGAAAAGCGCCTTAAAACGGCTTCACGAGATTCATTAACGTAGAACACCTCTAAAAAACACATATTGGGAAAGGGCACTAGTCTATGACGCAAGTGGGAGTAGGAAAAAACCCACTATGCGTCCAGACCATGCGCGATCACGTGACCCGGACTGGAGAGAAAACCTACCCCCCTAACTATCCTCCCCGTCTGCGGCTGTCACTCAGCGTGTGGGAAAACCCCCCATGACGTTGCTCAAAGCGTCTATCTGTAACCAACGAGAAGCGTTGGATAGATAGTCCGGGACACGTGACCTCCTATCCACCACGTACCAACTTACATGATATATAACTAACAGATCTATACACAGACGCCTTGCCTCTAGAAATAACGAGCAATAGACCTATCATGTTAGGAAAACTGAAAGAGAAGGAGAGGGGAAGAGGGAGAAAATAAGGGGAGAACAACGGAGGATAAAAGAATAATAATGTTAACAAAACGAAAATAAATGTAGAAAAGATGAATATACATGTAGACATCTTTTCTACATTTATTTTCGTTTTGTTAACATTATTGTTCTTTTATCCTCCGTTGTTCTCCCCTAATTTTCTCCCTCTTCCCCTCTCCTTCTCTTTCAGTTTTCCTAACATGATAGGTCTATTGCTCGTTATTTCTAGAGGCAAGGCGTCTGTGTATAGATCTGTTAGTTATATATCATGTAAGTTGGTACGTGGTGGATAGGAGGTCACGTGTCCCGGACTATCTATCCAACGCTTCTCGTTGGTTACAGATAGACGCTTTGAGCAACGTCATGGGGGGTTTGCCCACACGCTGAGTGACAGCCGCAGACGGGGAGGATAGTTAGGGGGGTGGGTTTTCTCTCCAGTCCGGGTCACGTGATCGCGCATGGTCTGGACGCATAGTGGGTTTTTTCCTCCTCCCACTTGCATCATAGACTAGTGCCCTTTCCCAATATTTGTTTTTTACAGGTGTTCTACGTTAATGAATCTCGTGAAGCCGTTTTAAGGCGCTTTTCTAGCTACAAACTCTCAGCACTTTATTGAAAATTTGCACAAAGCACCAATCTCCTGAGGAAGCCGAAAGCAGAGCCGGCGAAACGCGTTGAGAAGTGGATCCAGCTGTTATTTCTTCAAAGAGAAGTGCCTGAGTTTCTCAGCCTGGTGGCAGCAGGAAAGAAGTTTTACCTCTCAGGACTTTTTCACGCAAGTTGCACTTTCAGTGCTATATATTTTGTACGTGTATTCATTGTTTTTATTGCCTGGTTTGTGTTAGCCACTGCGCAATGGTTTTTTTATGTTTTTTAGATGGAATGATTAAACCGACTGACTACAATATTCTGATGAGCCTGATTTCATTATTCGTTTGTGAGTGTACCCCTGCAGAAATTTACAATACATCCAATTGCATTTAAACTGTGTTGCACTATTGTTGTTTTCTGTTTTTTCTTCCCGGTACATGCGCCCCAATTCTGTTTTGTCTTTCTATTGCCAAGTGCCCGAGGAGCACTTTAACGGGTGCTGCAGTACAAGAGGAGGAGTATAATTCAATTACCTTTTCACTTTATTCACTGACTTTTTACATTTGTTCACTGTTTATACTGCACTGTATGTAATTTGGGTTAGTTTCACATGTTCTTCCTTTATACTGCAAGCAATCCAGGGGTTAACTCCTGACACTGACTATATCTGTCTGGATTTTGTTATAGGTCACTGGTCACATTATGTTTTAGGGAATTCCACAGCCTATTATCATAATAATGTTTTACCATGACTCTCTTTTCACCTTATGGGTGAGCTCTTTAAAAAAAATATTTTAGTGTATAAGAAGTGCTTTAGTGGGCATATAAAAATAACATATTTATGTTAAGAGCTCACCCACGAGGTGAAAAGAAAGAAATGGTAAAACAAACATTATTATGAAAATAGGCTGTGCAATTCCCCAAAACATATGTGACTACTGACCTATAACATGACTCAAATATTGTATATTAGGTTTAAATGCTCAAACATTTAGGGTACACTGTTTAATCATGGCATGTCAATATTCGCATATCATTTTGCATATAGAAAGATGATCTTGCGTTAAATCAGGGGCGTTGCTAGGCTCAAAAATTATCTGGGGCTATAGCCCACAGCTTTAATAATACTTAAAATACAATGATGTCTCATGATCGATAGGTAGACAGACAGAGGTACAGAATGCATAGGTATTGATATAGGATAGATGTAGATAGATATAGGTACATGATGATGCATGAGTACATATATGATACAGATGCATATATAGATAAAGATACAGAATGCATAGGTACAGATTTAGGCTATATGGACAGGTACAGGATCCATAGGTACGGATATAAGCTATTAGGACAGACACAGGTGCAGGATGCACAGGTACAGATATAAGATACAGGTATAGTAATGCATAGGTAAAGGTATAGATATAAGATAAAGGTATAGGATGCATAGGTACAGGTGTGGTCAGTCTTAAATATCCTAATAGCTAGGATAACCTTATACCTGTCCCACGCATGCTTAAACTCCTTCGCTGTATTAACCTCTACCACTTCTACTGGAAGGCTATTCCATGCACCCACCACCCTCGCAGCAAAAAAATATTACGTTTATAATCACAAAACAAAACCTGTAAAATATTAAATATTTCCAGCCTTTTCAAAAGCTTGAGGTAGACCCCAAATAGATGTATATAACTAGTTGCATTTATGCCAGGGCTTGACGAACTTAACTGAGTTTTAGGAGCCAGTAAAAAATCTACGAGCCAGACAACAGCACATCACATGCAGTCATATACAGACACACATACACACTCATACATGCAGTCAGTGACATAGACACACACACTCATACATACAAACAGTTGGTCACATTCACTCGTACATGCATACATAGTCTGTCACATACACTCATACATACAGTCTGTCACATAGACACACACTCATACAGTGTCAGATACACACTCATACATACAGTCTGTCACAGAGACACACTCATACATACAGTCTGTCACAGACACACACTCATACATACAGTCTGTCACAGACACACACCCATACATACAGTCTGTCACGGTCACACACACATACATACAGTCTGTCACATAGACACACACTCATACATACAGTCAGTAACATAGACACATACATTCATAGAGTCAGTCACATAGACACACACACCCATACAGTCTGTCACACAGATACATACATACATACAATCTGTCACATAGACACACACACTCATACATAGTATCACACATACATAGTCTATCACATACATACGTACAGTCTGTCACATACATACAGTCTGTCACATACTCTCATACATACACACACACATACAGTCTGCCACATACACTCATACATACATACAGTCTGTCACATACTCATACAAATGGTGTATTTAAAAAATAAAATAAATGTTGTTCAATATGTCCCCCCTCCCTGCTGCTATATCTCATTGCAGGGAAGGGGGCATTTCCGTTCCGCACAGACCATCACTAACCATCATTTGTCAGGGTTAATTTCTCCATCATTTGCCAGGGTTAATTTCTCCATAATATGCCAGGGTTATTTATCCATCATTTGCCAGGGTTACTTTCCCCACCATTTGCCAGGGTTAATTTTCCCACCATTTGCCAGGGTTAATTTCTCCATCATTTGCCAGGGTTAATTTCTCCATCATTTGCCAGGGTTAATTCATACATCATTTGCCAGGGTTAATTTATCCATCATTTGCCAGGGTTAATTTCTCCATAATATGCCAGGGTTATTTATCCATCATTTGCCAGGTTTAATTTCCCCACCATTTGCCATGGTTAATTTCTCCATAATATGCCAGGGCTCATTTATCCATCATTTGCCAGGGTTAATTTATCTACCATTTGCCAGGGTTAATTCATATATCATTTGCCAGGGTTAATTTAGACATCATTTGCCAGGGTTAATTTAGACATCATTTGCCAGGGTTAATGTATCCATCATTTGCCAGGGTTATTCTGCCCATTAATGTCACCCTCCCTCCACCCCCTTCCCCAGTACTCACCTGTTGGTGATATTTATATAAAAATACATGGAGGTCCTACCTTGTGCAGCCTGTTCCTGGATGGGAGGTAAGTGGCAGGTCATAGAGGAGGCTTTTCTGCAGCCCCTGGAGCAGAGAGCAGCCTCTCCACAGCAGCACAGCATCCCTCGTGGTCTGTGCTGTGAGGAAGGACACGTGGGTTCCTGCCGGTCACATGGTTTGGGGGCGGGGTTATCATAGTGACAGAGCAGGAAGCAGGGGAAGCTTCACAGACTCGGGGCTATGGTCAGGAGACTCGGGGCTCCAGCCCCGGTAGCCCCCCCCTAACGACGCCTCTGCATTAAATTATTACTTCCTGATCAGTTTAATTTTAGTTAAAATTATCATGACTGTGGGCTTTTTTTGGCGGGGGGTGGGGGCAGCATTTAGTTTTTCGCCACAGGCAGCACAATGTCTTGTGCCGGCCCTGGCCGCACCCCAGTAGCTGCAGTCAAGAAGGACAGGTGTCGCTCTGAATAAACGTGCGCCTAGAGATTCTCCTGCGGGCAGCATCGAGGATGTCTCTGACCTGGAGACTCTAGTTTTGCAACCTGGTTGCTAAGCCACTTGGTCATTCCATTGGTGTGGGAGATGGGCAGGGCTTGTTTTGCTCTACTTACTTAGTATCTGTTTTGGCTGACTTTTGCAACTTCCCTGCCAGAGCACTCTTCTACTACTAGGGACCGCCCCTTTTTGCACCTCAGGAAGTAGAAGAGATTTCCATACATAGAGATCAATTCTATAAGAGCATACAAAAAGCTACATGCCTTTTTCCTGTGGTTTGTCCAACCATGATATAAATAAACATTCTCTACATTTGTTTACAAGGTAGCAAAACTGATTCTGTTCAATTATTAGGTGTTGTCTAGAGTTGAGCGGACACCTGGATGTTCGGGTTCGGCTGGTTTGGCCGAACTTTGGAAAAAAGTCCGAGTTCGGGCTCGAACTTGACCCTGAACCCCATTGAAGTCAGTGGGAACTTTTGCCCACTAAAATGCCTCTAAAAAAGTCCTGGAAAGGGCTAGAGGTCTGCAAAAGGAAGTAAAATGGGGGTAAAAGTAGGACAAGTGCCCTGCAAACAAATATGGATAGGGAAATAACTTCAAATAACATAAAATACATAAAAATTAAAAATACAGCTGAGCCATAAAATAGCACTAGATGGAATCTTTGATTTTAGTTTTGGAAGAACATAAATCTAAATCTAAAGCATGGCTGCCAGGAGGATCAACAGAATTATCCATTTGAGAGAGGGTTGGAGTGCAGGGTATTCTCTTTCAGTTTATACTAAGTGACCCATAGGTTGAGGAGGCGGTGACCGTGGCAGTGTAGGTGGAAGCGGCGCTGGAGGAGGAGGCCAGAATTTTTCAAAGTGCGCTGTAAGCACAGTATTGGACTGTTCTATTTGACTCTCAGATATGAAGTGCACCGCAAGACGCAAATGTACTATTTAGTACCCAAAACAATTAGAATTTTTCGGTTTATAGAAAGCCCATAGCATTACATACAATGTAATTGGCGAACCCCTGAACTCCAACCCGAACATACAGTGAAATGTCCGTGTTCGGGTCCGGGATCCAAAAACCGTAATGTTCGGGTTCGCTCAACACTAGTTGTCTCAATTTCCTTATCACGAAAAAAAAACGTAATTTGCAAAAAGAGTCACATTCATTGTAAATTTCTAAAGTAAACTTTGGCAACTGATTCGGTGGTAGTAAGAAATTTCAGGGAGTAGGTAATGATACTTTGGGTGAGGTAATACATTTGTATATTTATTATATGGAAGTATCACACACATATCAAAAAGATGATTTTGTAATGTGTATTATAGCCTAATTTTGTTTAATATATATTTTGTTTCAAAGTATACAGTATGCAGAAAAAGTATATTCCAAATGGAATCACACGAAACCTAAAAATAAGTTATTTCCCATTTTTATTCATCAAGTATTTTGCTAGGAAGAAAACATTAATATGTCCATTATTCATGGAGGGATAAGCCAAATGACAAATGATTTAGCTAGACTAGAAAAATGGTCAGAGCAGTGGCAACTGACATTTAATGTGGACAAGTGCAATATTATGCACCTTGGGCGTAAAAACCCAAAAGCAGAATATAGACTATTTGGTACAGTCCTAACCTCAACATCTGAGGAAAGGGATTTAGGATTAATAATTTCAGAGGACTTGAAGGTAGGTAGGCAATGCAATAGAGCAGCAGGAAATGCTAGCAGAATGCTTGGTTGCATAGGTAGAGGTATTAGCAGTAGAAAGAGGGACGTGCTCATGCCATTGTACAGAGCACTGGTGAGACCTCACTTGGAGTATTGTACGCAGTACTGGAGACCGTATCTCCAGAAGGATATTGATACTTTGGAGAGAGTTCACAGAAGGGCTACTAAACTGGTTCATGGGTTGAAGGATAAAACTTACCAGGAAAGGTTAACGCATCTTAACATGTATAGCTTGGAGGAAAGACGTAACAGGGGGGATATGATAGAAACATTTAAATACATAAAGGGAATCAACACAGTAAAGGAAGAGAGTATATTTAAAAGAAGAAAAACTACCACAACTAGAGGACATAGTCTTAAATTAGAGGGGCAACGATTTAAAAGTATTACTTTACTGAGAGGGTAGTGGATGTATGGAATAGCCTTCCAGCAGAACTGGTAGAGGAAAACACAGTCAAGGATTTTAAGCATGCGTGGGTTAGACACAAGGCTATCCTAGCTATAAGACCGGGAACGGGGGACTAATAAAAGTACTCAAAAAAAAATTGGGCAGACTAGATGGACCGAATGGTTCTTATCTGCCGATACATTCTATGTTTCTATGGTTCTCTTTTTCAAATGTGTCCTGTAAAGTGTGAAATGTGATGATAGCTAGCTGATTGTAAATATTTTTCAGTCAGTATTGTTTTTGCAGGTTCAAAATCTCTGTTAAGTGTGGTAATGAACTTCACTAACACAAAAAATATGGCTTCTTTCAGGCTCTAGGACAACATTCTGAGAATTATATATCAACCATAGGTTTTAATATCACTTACACACTGATTACTACAAGGACAGCACAAGGACACAGATATTCAAAGTACATTTCCCAGTTAGCTACTATAAGTGCCACATTGTCAGTTAGTTCTCACACATGATCCAATATAGCATCTATCTTGCTACATTTTTCACCTCAACCGTCCACAAACCTTGAAAATTGTTCAAATATTTTTAAATGTAATGCATAAAATGTAACAGATATTCTGTATAATCAATAAATAAATCATTTATTTTCCACACACAGACTGATACACCAGGTCAATGGTGGTATTTACTAACGATGTGTGAAGTGAAAAAAGCAAGCTTAACAGTGGAGTTTAAATAATTCCCCAGTTTGCTTGTATTTCCATCTAAACTACTAATGCCTGCTTTTTTTTCTTGCCAACAAATATTGTTTTTGATAAAATTGAATATGCATTTTGATGAGGCCTCATTCTGGTAGAAACGTGTTGTGCATGCATGGCGTCTAAGACAAGGAAGTGGAGGTTAAATAAAAAACCAGACTTCAATCAGATTTTTTTTTAATGTTTTTTTTATTTATTATACATTATAGTTCAAAGGTTATTCATCATGAAATAGAGCTTAGTTATGTAGCATGAGGCTGTATAATTATGCAATATTTACATATTTGTTAAACTAATTCAATTCATCCAAGTTATACAAGCGGAGATAACATACACTTTTTCACATTAAAAATGAACAAATAAATAAAAAATAAACAAAGTTCAAGGAAAGACCTTAATTGCATTGTTGTTCTGCAAATCACCAATTCAGTTAATAAACATTGACATTTAAGCTAATATAAAAATTGGTGTGCTATAAAATGTTATTGTCTTAGTTATATAAAACTATTTAAGTAGGTCTCCAAATATGTGTGATTAACCTATTAAACTAAAATTAGTTCAGCTAATGATAGCTGTTTTAGATTACATGAAATCTTCATCTGGTTGCAAATATTAAAGATTATATCTACCAGCAAGAATTAGTCTTTACATTTAAAAATCATGATTTAAATTTTTAGTTTTACTGACTGGTGAAAATCCACCCTGGGGAGTACTAAATGATCATACAGTATCTTTGTTCAAGAAAGTGTAAGTGCTACGCTGAGAGGGTACAATGGATCTCTTGCATCGTAGAGCACTTTTTCTTCTACATTCTCTTTTTTTTAATGGAAAATGTCTCAATATCAAGAGCAAGCTGCCAAAGAACATATTGAGCAAATTGAGAAATGCAAGAACAACATTTAGAAATAGGCCCATTAACACATACCAGATGATCCAATGAATGCACCCCAGCTGTACATATGGAAATAATAAAGCAATTTAAAATTATACAGTATATAAAAGGGATTATGGTAGTATATGGACAACTGACTCAATGCACTGTATATTTTAGCTCACATAAACTAGCTAGTATTATAAAGTGACTGTAAATACTTTTTTTTAACAATGTGTTCTACAAGGTGAATGTTTTTGGGATAAGTTTCTACGATATACCGTTCCTTAAATATAACAGTTTTATAGATGCAATTTTTTTACGTAAAATTCTCTATTTCACTAACTGTGCTTGCCGCAGAGATTCTGACAATTCCTCGTATTGTACCTCATACTGAAGATTACATAGAAACATAGAAACATAGAATGTGTCGGCAGATAAGAACCATTCGGTCCATCTAGTCTGCCCAATTATTTTTGAGTACTTTTATTAGTCCCCCGTACATAACATTATATTAACATTTATTTATATAGCACCAACAATTTGCATAGTGCTGGGTACAGAGCATAGAGGGAGGGACAACATACAAAGTTACAGGTGGATACATGAGGTACAGAGACCTGCTTATGAGATGCCTACGATCTAAAGGGAGTTAAGAGGTCAAAGGGAGGGTGGGGTTAGTCACAGTATTAGGGATGGTTGGAGCTACATGGGTTTTGCCAAATATTAATTATGTGTGTTCTAGGTGGATGAATTTTAAGCTTCCTACCCATCAGTATTACAGTATTTGCTCGATTATAAGACGACCCTGATTATAAGACGACCCCCCAAACTTTGGATATTCCTTTAGGAAAAAAACTAAAAGCCTGAATATAAGACTACCCTATAGGAAAAAAGTTAAACTTGTATATATTCACATGTAAATTGCTTTTTTAATAAAAAAATTATATCAAAAAATGCATTTCTTGTTTTTATTTCCTTTTATGTGCCAATGCTGCCTCTCTCTTTCCCTTGCCCCAGCTTTGTCTCTCTCCCCCTCCCTTTGACTCCCCCCTTGCCTCTGTCTCTTCCCCCCCTGGTTTCTCTCTGCCCCCCTCCCTCCCCTTGTTGCTCTGTCCCCCCTCCCTCTGTCTCTTCCCCCCCTTGTTGCTCTGTCTCTGCCCCCGCCCCTCCCCTTGTTGCTCTGTCTCTTCCCCCCTCCCTCTCCTTGTTGCTCTGTCCCCCCCTCCCCTGTCTCTTCCCCCCTCCCTCCCCTTGTTGCTCTGTCTCTTCCCCCCTCTCTCCCCTTGTTGCTCTGTCCCCCCCTGTCTCTCTGCCCCCTCCCTCCCTCTGTCTCTCTGCCCCCCTCCCTCCCCTGTCTCTCTGTCCCCTCCCTCCCCCTTAACTGTAACTAGATCCCTGGTGGCTAGTGGGGGCAGCCGGGGGATGTCTGCACGATACGTGCAATAGTAATAGTAATAGTAATAGTAGGTCACATAGAGTGACTTATAGAAGCACTTTACCGATTGAAATTCGCTACAGTGCTGCTGGAATGAACTTACAAAAGTGAGGCACATTGAAACATATACATTATAATCAGCTAAATAATATATAATGCTCTTTATCCTTCTTTTCATGGATACAATAGCTTTTCTCAATATTTTAAATAAAACTCAGTATAAATGGTTAACAAAATAGTCGACCAATGTTGTTAATTGTCAAATGGTAAGTTTCAAAGATGGTGTGCCTGATATTACTGTGGTAATCATAATGTATGCATCCCAAGAACTATTGCAGAAATACATGGTATTTTAACCTGTCTTTCCTATTCTTTTGTAATGTGTATCAGTTTTGTTGTATAACTCCAAACATTTTAATCGACTGTTCACAATTGAATAAATAAAATAACACCTAAAAGAGCACATTTCAAATCAGAACAAAGAAATAAAAATGTGCTAGCAATACGTTTGAGAAACTAGTAATGATATAAGGAAAGTCAAAAGAGTCAGAGATCATTATTATTTTGCAAAAGTGCATTGTAATAAAGAGCTGATTAATTTGTACTCCTAAGAGGTCTTTTTAGATCCTTGGTTAGCTCACACATATGGAGGTAGTACATTGACTTTTACAGTCATCAAAGGACCTGATTTAAAAATTAAAATTAAAAATATGTGGAATGAAGCATGACAGCCAATTCAAAGCTGTCAGGGAAATGGTGTAATCTGAAAGAGTACATAGTTATTTCATAGCGAGAACAATACATTAGAAGATTTAGTATTCCAATTTGGATGTGTCAGATTCTGAGATTTCATTAGGCTGAGGAACAAATTAAATTTGCTGTAAAGAAAAAAAAAAATCTGAACATGTTTTTAACCTGCCAAGTGCCAACCAAATAAAAGTATCACAAAATCAAAGCGCATGACATCACTACACAAAATGATATACCCACACTGTGGGGATGAACAAACATCACGTACATGGATGTAGGATAGGATGTATAAAGTAGTATCAAGAGTCTGCACTGACTTGAACCAGCTCAACCTGTGTAAAATCCATCAGCACTTTTCACCACCTGATTAGCCAAACACTGTTTGATGGAGGTCCTTCTTCCACACTGCAAAGTGTCGAGATGTATAAAGAGAAAGATGCAATCACCATTAAATACAGCGTAGGAATCTTTGTACATAATTCCCTGTGTGTCTATCTATGGGGGTACAAAATATTAGGAGCATGTTCCTAGCATTGTGTTTCACATACTTTCACGTTCAGAGCGGCATCAAAGGTTAAGGACTATACAAATTGTATCTCCCAGGGCCCATGGGAGAATAATTCCCACAGTTGTGTTAAGTTGGCTGATAGTAGTTCACTGAAAGCTTGTTTCTCCCTTTACACAGATGATTAAGATCTAATCAGTGGACAGGTTACTATATAAAGCTAAGCCCACTGACATTTCATGGAATCATTTTTGGACATTCTTAGAAGCATGGGATGTTATCCGATTGAAACATCCTTCCTCCAGAGTGATACACATGTATAAATGTATTTGCCAATCATGCCAAAATAATTGTTACATTCGAATAGTACCAAATACACCACTCCATCATTCATCTTCATTTTGTCATGGGTATTTTTGGACCCATCTTGCACTGGGCTAAGTTGACTAACGGTAACTTGTCTGTTTTACAAACTTAGTTGTTACCTTCTTGGCCTTCTTTTATAGATGGCATATGTTTAACCACTGACATTTCATTGGTTATATATACTCCAGGTGGAAGGGTATCCTTAATAAACATGAGGAACTGTTCAACATAAAAAAACAAGCCATGCAGTTCTTCATGGTGCAAAGTTACACTTAATAATGCATAATTTATCCTAGATGGTGCATGATAACAGGAATACATCACAGAGTTATGAGAATGCATCTAAGTATAGATAAAGCTTTGATCCTAGAAAATGTTAGATTGCAGCCTTATAGAAGCAAAATGTGTTTGTAGTCTTCTTATGGAATATCACCAGCAGACGTGCTGTGTGATAAGATTCATTTTGTAAACTGGCGTCTTATTTAATCTAATGGCTTTCTAGTATGTTGGAGTCCATTAAAAGCTAAAAATGTGTATCATGAAATGATTTACTATCAAGATAATAGAAATACACCGTTAACATATCATGATGCGAATATTTAATGTCTTCCAATATAATTTTCAGTAAAAACATCTATTCCCCTAAACAAAACATGATAGCAAAAATAAATCAAAATGACACTAGCATTAATTTCCAGAACACTGCGTGATATTCCTGAAAGAATCCCAATAGAGCACATGACACCACACTTTTCTGTTCAGTTCTCTAAATGCTAGAGAAAATAAGCAAATTCCATCCATTTTGAACCAACTTTCGAGGAGTTGAGTTCTTTTGGAGTAAGTGAAATCTATAGAATTTCACTGTCCAACCCACGTGAAATGAATATGGTAAAAAAAATGGTGCAAATTGTACTGAAACAAGCCATATTAGGTAGCAGACTACAGATTATTCCAATATTCGGCTTTCAAGGCATATTGAGTAGACACTTGTGTATATATTTATATGTTCAGAAACTACTAGGACTAACTAATAATAGTCAAATCAGTAATTGTTTTCATTACTACATACACACCTTGGGGCATAAATATTAGGTCAAACTGTACTTTATCATAATGGCTTGTTCCTCACCTCAAAACTGTATACCATATTGATTCTAGAAAACATGTAATAACCTTTCATGTTGCATTTTGTCACACATTAGGTCTTGGCATTAATGAGAATATTTAACTGTACATCTAATTTTTTCTTAATTGTAAACTTGACAGATAAGGAAAATGTAAGATACTGGACAATCTCTTTCTTTGTGGATATATGGAAGAAATAGTTACACACAAGTTCACACAGCTATTGTTTTTATTTTCTAGTGGTACAGTTGTTCTTGACTGAAATGTATCAAGAGCAGGCACAGTTAGTGTTTTGATTTCTATGTGATGGAATGTGACCTTCTGAGCTTAGATTATCAAAACATGCTCTGACAGTATTGGCTTTCTATCTAATGTAGGAAGGATGACCTTGTGACTGCAGGTTATTAAGACATGCTCAGGCATTGCTGTGACTCTATCTAGTGTACTGTGACCTATTGGCTGCAGACTTGGACAAAAGAGTGTGTTGCATGATGTATTGTGTTATCCTTGTAGTAGGTTACCAGTCAGTGCTGCTTCACTGTGACAGTTAGAAAAATAGAGCTCGCCACTCAAAAGGCTAAAAGAAAAATAAAGTTTTAATATCACATAATGGTTAGAATGATGTTTTGACCCATGACGGCTGGATCTTAAATAAAGTACACCCCCAAAGTACACAGCAAAAGAAAAAACAGGAGATGCTAATATATTGAGCTTTTAAAGCCAAGTTAGTATGAACATATATTTAAAATGAAAAAGGACTCGGCAGTCAGTTGGTAAAACAGTACAACACTGTGCATAGGGTAAAATGTATGATTTAACACTACATGAGTGCTCAAACCAAAAAGGTGGTGTTAAAAACTGTATACATTGCCAAACTTATTACACTGACTCAAACAGTGGATATTGTTGATAGTGGCGCACTAATAAAAATAATATGTTCAGCAACCACTCGTGATCAGATAGAGCAGCAAAAATGGTATAACACACAAGACACAAGTGAGGGCACTTGAACCCCAGGACATAATGAAGACCAACTCATAGTAGATGACATCATAAAAAAAAGACATATGGAACATAGTGTGGACAGTATTTGCAAATTTGTAATTAAAAAAAGATCTGTTGGTAGTAAACTCACATGTGGAGGAGACTAAAAATACAGGCTCACAGAAGTTGGCATAGGCAGGGTTAATAAGGCTGGTGACATAAATCATGCGGACTTGAAGGCATTCACAAGTTAATTTGAAAGCAAGCAGGAGGATAAAGGCAATAAAACACATAGGAACCTAACATTAGGAAACTTAGAAAAGATAGCTTTACTACAGTGTGCATACATCCGCTAATGCTCTAAATGTCCGGAAACAGGACCATCTATGTAAAAACAGCAGTGCTGTGAGTTCTCCACAGCCCTACTTGAGCATAAAGATGTTGTGGCTTTCGGAATAAACTACAGACTTCCAATTGTGGGGAGCCCTCAGGCTCTGCTGGATGTGAGATACCTCTTAACTGCTTAATTGTGTCTTGTAGCTTAATGAGTTATCCTACCTAAAAACTAAAAAAAACATGCTCCTCCTATTAACAGAAATAATACCTGCCTGGTATGTTAGGATGGTGTGCACACTAAAATTTGGCACGCCAACTCTTCTATAAGTGCTTACTGAGACTAATGTGAAACAGATGAAGATGTACCATGTTTGACAATCACTCACTTACTCCTCTGCTTCCTACTGGCTGTGTCATTTTTTGGGCAAGCACAACTGTGGTATGCAAAATGTCCTGATCTAAAAGGAGACATCTTAGTAGTGACATTGATGACTTTATCTCAGTGGCATCATCACAGAAGGAACACTTCACCTTGTGAAGTAAAAAATAAGACACCTTGTTAGCCGCTGAACAGTTTTTAACTTGAAGCTGACTCAGTGGCATATTCATACACAAACAAATAGACCAAGATTTAAAGCACACATTTTCTTGCTTATGTTTTGTTTAAATAGCTATAGTGTATAACCATAAATAGTGGATAGTCTAAAGCATTGGTTCTAAACCTGTCTAACCTCAGTACCCACATTTGTCTAGGGTCATTAAGTCACGACTAGAGTTGAGCGAACCCGAAACACAAAGTTCGGGTTCATACCGAACATTACGATTTTTGGACCCCGGACCTGAACACGGACATTCCACTGTATGTCCGAGTTGGAGTTCGGGGTTCGGCGATTCATATTGCCTTAAATTAAAAATGACTAGTGACTGGACAGCTATTGCTGCCCAGTCACTAGTAAAATAAGTCCCCCCCCCCCAGTCCCCACCCATGAGGGGGTGGGCCTAACTAACTAACTAACTAACTAACCTGTAAAAATAAACAATTTCATACTTACCATTTGAGGTCTTCTTTTTTCTTTAGCCCCAAAAAAGGCCAAATAAATTTTTTTTTTTTTAAAACGATCGCAAAAAAATAATAATCCACTGGGTAAAAAATAATCCATCTTCCATTCCCATTATTTGTAGTCCCCACCTGCCGCTCATGGGTGGGGACCGGGGGGGGGGACACTAGGTCCCCCCTCATTATTATTTTAGGGTCCCCACCCACCGGCAATGGGTGGGGACTGGGGGGGACACTAGGTCCCCCCCTCATTATTATTTTAGGGTCCTCACCCGCCGCTCATGGGTGGGGACCGGGGGGGGACACTAGGTCCCCCCCCTCATTATTATTTTAGGGTCCCCACCCGCTGCTCATACACTAGTATGTTCGGGGTCAAGTTTTACCCCGAAGCAGTACTTTTTTTCCAGAACATCCAGGTGTCCGCTCAACTCTAGTCACGACCCAAAAACAATTTAATTTCAAAGCATGATTTATGCCAAAAAACAATGTGTACAGTATTCCACAATGTACATATGCACTGTTCAGAACATAAAACAATCAAAACACAGGGCTTCTTCACAAAAATGAAAAGCGCAGTAATCATAGTGAAGGTGAAAATGAAAGTGCTATTGAGCTAAAAACCCAATAAAATAAAAAGCCATTGAAACATGCTAGACTAATTAGGACAAATGGGAAAGCTGGTGATGCCTTTTGCTCTGGGAAAATGTTTCAAAGTCTGGGGATGATGATAGACGAAGCAACTCTCAGGTCCTATTCAGTGTCCATTCTGTTCCTACATTTTGTCTTCAGCTGGACCAGAGCTGAGAAGCCTCTCTCACTGCTGTGTATCTGCCACATCAAGCCCAAACTTCACTTGACCCATCCCAGATGAATTTTTAAATCGTATCCTTAAAGTAAATTTTTTAAAACAATGCCAACCATTCCTTGGTGGGCTTCTCAGCTTCAGACTCTGATCACAGCATGCATTGCTATGTCATGGTTCCTCCCCCCAATCAAAAGTTAGATTTTTTTTCCACCAAGCCAAAGCACATGTCCGGAACCAATTCACACCAGCCCATGACCCACTTTTGGGTCAGGACCCACCAGTTGAGAAACACTGGTGTAGAGTATTTTAAAGGAACAAAATCACAGGATCAACCCGATACTTTGCAGCAATAGCAATTCCGAATCTTGCAATAGCTTTTTACTTATTCTTCAGCGGGATCAAGGAAGCTCTTGACCTGAGATACTATGCATGATGTCAATCCATTTCCATTCTGTTATATGCATACTCTTTACATCACCAAGCTCTTGTGATATGCAAAAGTGAAAGTACAAGGGCTATAACAACATGACATTTGATTTTGAATATTGCATAAATGATTTAAATCAAGTGTGCATGATACAGAGAAAAAAATAAAACTTATTTAACAAAATCCAGTGCGAATGCAAAGGCTGATTACATTGACAGGTCACAGAACAATAATTACTTTTATTATCTATATTATCTTGAAACTGCTGATGGTTCTAAGGTATGATGCTGTGAAAGAACAAGTGTTTCAGCTTAATGAGTTTTTGTTTGCTATTCTTGGATTTAGTGGGAGATACAAGTCCACTCTTCAATGGTAGTAAACAGTTATGTAATAGTTTAGATATCTATGGAAAATAGGAATTGGGAAATAAGGATGTCTTATTGTAATTTAGTTGTCTCTAATCACAAATGAACTATGAAACTAGATTGAGTTTTGGTTGTATTCCCCTATTTTGTAAAAATTCCTCTAATTATCCTCCGGTGACCTAAATATAGCTGTCATTGTTGTTGTGCTCTTTTTAATGTGAGAAAAATTATGCAGAACTGTTCTTTCTTTCCAGTGAAGAAAGTTGCTTCAGGCTGTGCAAAATATATATCCAACCAATGTGCAGAATATATTGTGGCATTGTTGCAAATGAAACACTTTCCAATAGACTATAATCAGTAGATAATCTGTGACTAAACAATATAAATATATATGTTTCTTTGCATGTCTTCAAGTGTCTTGAAGTTGTGATCATTATTGTAGATGCAGTCAACACAAGTTAGGGCTTTAATCACGAAAAAAGGCAATTGAGATGGGTATTTCAAACTTAGCTGAGTTAGAAAGATTCCCCCACTCTGAAAAGGACTGCATGGGAGTTGCAGGCAATAAAAGTTAATGTTGTGTAGTAAAGTATAGCTCTTTGATGCACTGCAAACATTCTGAGGTATTACAAAAAAGAGGGTAGTTAAATAAAGACTTGGATCCAAAATAGGACACTTGGTAGTGATGCAGCAGTATAGCTGCTATTACATTTCTCATTGATGTTCATCCAACAAATTATTGCAAATCAGATTGTTTATACCAGCTAACCTTTGGCACTCACTTTTTCATGATGCATAACATACCACACTGGCTGAGAGTCATGGGAAATGTATTCTCAACAGCTGGAGTGTAAACTAATGTAAGATCTAATAATACATGTTTGAATAAACTACATTGTGTGTCTGCCCAAGTGGAAACCCTATGCATGTGAATCAGCAGCTTCCAAGCTGAATGGGAAGGAGACAAGCAAATAGAAAAAGACACATTTTTGCCGCACTACCCTGCCTGCCAGGTGTTTTATCTGCTCTATATGTCTAATTAACCTACCCTAAACAGCCTATTTTCCAGGAGAGATGAGAAAGTGCTCCCTCTTACTCCCCCACCTTCCAGACAACCATGCTTGTGACATTGATATAATTGTGTGCTAAGTAATAAGTGTGGCTAAGATGATCTTTTGTTTCTGTTTTTCCCCTTTGCCTCAACTTGTTCAACATACAGAATATGGGTATATTACAAATACTTAATCTCATATTAAATCATTTCCCCTAATCTGAAATATAGATTCATGCTGATAATGCTAACAACGACAAAGTATTTAACCAGGAAAGGTACATTGGGATATTGTTTCATTTTTAAGCACTTTCTGCTGCCCAAAATCCACAGAATGCCTAGTAATAGCCACCTTATAAGGATTGAGCTGACCCTGCCAGGGATTTATTTATTTATTATTATTATTTTTTTGCTTGTTTTTGTTTATTATGGTTGTTAAAATTATGTAATATTTTTTTATTGCCAATCATAAGTAGTTACAATGAAACCTTTTTCTTTTGTTTTAGTTATTCTGTTATACACATATTGCGATAGTTTTTTCACTCTAATACATGTCTTTATTTATTAATTTACTATGGGATCACTAGTGTTAAACTAAATTGTATTGTTATAATCAAAATAACTAATAATCTTTAATATTTATTTGGGGCATTTTCTTTCTATAGGCGTTCCTTTTTTCTTTACTGTCACAAAATGTAGCCATCATTGCAAACGAGGAGAAATGTGACCAGTAGTCCTTTATGCATAAAAGAATAAACATATTCATTTTATGAGAAACAAACAGATGTTTTGTGCAGTATACTTTATGAAAATGTAAACAGATTATTTTCTTAACCTCCAGCAAAGACTAGTAATTACTGCTTTCTTTTCAGAATAGTTTTTCTATGTTTGTATAAAGAATCGTCCCTTTTTAGAAGAAAACCCATTAAGTTAAATGAAAAAAATGTGTGTTAATTGAATTTTGTTTTGTAACTTCATAATTCTTTATGAGCTCTCCCAGTTTTGTTTCCCTTTTTAACATAATCATCCCAGGAACCAACACATTTATTATGCTTGTTTACCTGATATTAAGAAGTAAATGCTGTCACCACCTTAAAGGACAACTAACATTGTTTTATCCATTGCATGCACGTGGGTTTACTCTCGATTCTGCTTCAAAGCTGAGGCAGAGACAGTCAGGAAGCTTAAGCATGGAGACAGTATCAACGTCCACACAGCCAATCAGAGTGGGACTCGTCCCATCTCATCTGATCAGAGTCTGCACAGAGTTAAGGTCTCCTCTGTAGATCCCCTTTGAAAACAAGGGTCTCTCGGCACCAGTGGAGAGAAAGGGTCACTGACCTGACCAGCAGCCTGCTTCCCCTGGAGATATATCAGCTGTCCATCAGAGGGTAAACTGGCATGTACTATAAAAAGGTGCACTACATACTAGGGGCACTACATTTTTCATCCGTGTTTCTATATTAAGTAAATATGAACAATTTGTAGATTACATTTGTCAGGAACATCAAATCAGGACAAAGGGTTACAAGGATTAAATTGAATATTAAACCTCAATATTAATATTTTTGAAAATAAAATTATTGGACAGATGCTTTGTACCATGCCAACATTTTGCTTTGATCATTTTTATTAAGTAGTTCCTACAGAAAGTTGTTTCAAAGCAAATTACCAACTTTCTCATCACAATTCAATTAAAGACTTAGATGACAATCTTAAATAATGAACAGAAACTTTAAAGATTATAATAAAGCCTTGTTTTGCTTTAAATCATAATCAGTGCAATCAACTCCTCACCTAGTGTGTCATAGCACTTTGGTATATCATGTGAGATCACAAAATATAAAGAATGCAGACTTAAATTTTGCAAAAAATATAAGCTATTATTTCCATAAAAATGTAACTTTTCTTATTCTTTTTCTTACACAAACTGCGTTCCTTTTTTTAGAATCTGATTCTTAAGTAGGGATGATTATATAATTTTGATTCCATGGTTTCCAGAATAGCTGCTAAACAGAATCAAATTAAAACAGCACATAGGATGTTCTAAAAATGTGTTATTTGATTTAGAAAAAATAAACATGTGGGGCGATTAAAAGAAATAACTATGTCACCAGCACAATTGTGTTCTTGCAATGATATATATGTATATCAAGCAGCTTGGTATAAATATAAATATACAAATAGAAGAATATGAAAATGATGTTGTTAAAAAAAAAAAAAAAAAATATATATATATATATATATATATATAAATGCAAATAGAATCACACACACCTAGTATTAAAAAATAAAGCTAGATTTTACAGTAGATTGTTTCATACTGATTATATGTTTACACGTATGTGAGTGTATACACTTATGACCACACATGGCCACTACACCAATACTAAGTTTGTACAAAACTACACCAGCTAGATCAATTGGCTTATAATTTGACATTGTAAGCCAATTCTGAATTATTTTTTGATCCTTTTATCAGATCTGAAGAAAAAGTGACAATCCATGCCTGTCTTGCCTTTTGTCTGCATGTGTATTATCCCATTAAGAAAAACAAAAATGTATCTGTCTGATGGACTTTATCATGCTGGTTTATTATTGAGGGCAAGAAACTACACAGAATCACTGTTTCTATATTCTCTCTTCCATATATCACAGAGATATTATATCTAGGTCATTCCATCCTTGATTTGACATTTTATATATATATATATATTTTTTTTTTTTTTTTTTTAAAGATTTGTGTTCTGTATCTCCTATGAGGTTAAGCTGATATGCAACATATCCTGAAATGTGATATAATGGAATTTCTGTTAATAAAATAAATCAGTTCAATTACATTTTTGTAAATATGTATTAATATATTCTAAGCCAAGAGATTAATAATGTATTAATAGGTCAAGATCCATTTTCAAATTATCCCCTGAAAAGATATGTTATGATAATCACTTTTGGAATGTGTTTTCAAGATAAGTATAGCAGAGACATTACTAAACACTAATCTATACACACCAAGCCAGACTTGCTTTCTCCACATAAATCATAAACTTGCAGTGCTGCCACCACTGCAAGGGATTCTGGGTAGGCATATGCATATAAAGATAACAATGATCACCTTTTTGCTTCTACATTCAATTTATACATGGACCCCTTAGAGCAAATTCCCCCTGTACTAGACAGCCTTAAAACATAGTCCATAGTTGCATATACCTACCCAGAAACCTTTGCAGCGATGGTGGTAGCATTGCAACTTTAGGATTTTTTGTGGGAAAACAAAGCTTATGGCTTGTCTGGTGTGTGCAGATTGATGTTTAATAATGCCTCTGCTACCCCCTTAGTTTTTAAGGGGGAGTTTTTCCATCACTTTTACCCCCACTGTAACATATGTATGCTAAGTATAGAGTATGTTCTTCAATTCTAGCCTGGGAATGCCTGGGACATCTCTGCTATTTTTGATGGGAAAGAGTTGTAGCGTGCATGGGAAGGTGTTACATTTTCTCTCCAGTCTTGTTAATTAGCACTTCAAGAGGCAATATCCTATGCAGTTTCTTGCAATCATAATTTCCACTCCATTTCACTAATTTGAGCAAGCAATTTTCTTGTTTTCATCCTCTATTTTCTTTTTTGTGAACTACTTACTTCAATATGTCAAGCTTGATTCTGCAGTCTTTTTCATATGTATAATCTCAGAAAAGGCTATTTGTGAGGTGTATGGAAAGTATGATAGGCATAAAAATGACAGAAAATAATAGGTATTTGTGATTGTCTCCAACGGGATAGTTGTGATTTATCATTATTCTATATATGTTAAGACAAGTATGAAACAGTGTATGTAAACGATATCCTTATAGGAAAGTTAACAGAGCAGTGATGGGCTTGGATGTCAAAACAGTTTTGTTTTTAGGTGTGTCATATATCAGAATCTAATAGAGATTATTCAAAAGTGTGTTACATAAATGGCCATAATTGTCTTTACATTGTTGCTTTATTGCAAAGGACAGATAACATTAGAAATGTTTTTGTCACATTGAATGATAGCAGCTAAAACAAAAAGTCAATATTTCTGTACCCTTCAAGAGCCCACGTCAAGATGGAAGAAGTTGATGAATTGTTGAGAATTAGTAATTTTAACACTTTGATAGGATGGCACTAAAATGCTATGACTCTGGGTCCTGTTATAGAGAAACACAGTACTAAATTCCATTCACTTTCTCCTGTACACAGAAAGCAGTGAAAAAAAAAAGAAAACAATTGAAAACCAATATATTCTCTTCCCCTTATTCCCTCACTACAATGCATTCCTCATTTATTCAGTCATCAATTCCAGACACTACATATTCTGTATCTATAGCAACCTGAGTCATGAATTCAAATAATTGTGATAATAAGTGTTTTCCACCGTGAGAATAAGCTACCTAAAGTTTTGTATTACTATACCCAAAGATGGCTTTATTTTACAGTTCAACATTTCAGTTGGCCAAAGAGGGACATTTTTGTTTTTCAGGCTGAAGGCATGGCCGGCCTTAGGGGTGTGCGACCTGTGGGAGCGCACAGGGCGCAACAACCCAGGGGGCGCCCCCCGCCAGCTAAAAAAAAAAAAAAAAGTCGGTAGAGGCACTGGCTGGGGGGAGATCAAAAGATCCCCCCTCACCAGCCCTCTGCTCGGCAAGCTCTGCTGTGTCGGGGAGGGGGCGGAGCTAACTGGCTGAGCGGTGTAGCTCCGCCCCCACCCTGTGAAGCAGAGAAGCTCCTGCTTCACGGGGAGATGCAGGCAGCAAAAGAAAGTGCTGCTCGGCTCCCCATGCCTGCATTAAGCATGGGGAGCCGAGCAGCACTTTCTCTTGCTGCCCACAGCTCCCTGTGAAGCAGACACTGCTGTGCTTCACAGGGTGGGGGCGGAGCTACACCGCTCAGCCGGTTAGCTCCGCCCCCTCCCTGATCAACATTTGCAGGGGGGGGGGGAAGAGGCAGACAAAACAAGGGTAGAGAGAGACAGACAGAACAGGGGGAGGGGGGAGAGAGAGAGACAGACAGACAGAACAAGGGGAGAGAGTCAGACTGAACAGGGGGAGGGGGAGAGAGAGAAACAGAACAGGGGGGGAGAGAGAGAGAGAGACAGACAGAACAAGGAAAGAAAGAGACAGACAGAACAGGGGGAGAGAGAGACAGAACAGGAGGACGGGGAGAGAGACAGAAAGGGGGGGGAGAGACAGAACACGGGTGTCTGGGGGGGGGAGAGAGACAGAACAGAGGGAGAGAGAGAAAACCGGTATGGGGGAGTTAGAGAGAGACAGAGATGGCAAGGAAGAGGGAAGGAACACATACATACAATGGTGAAAGACGGGGGGGGGCGCCACGGGGGATGCCCGCACAGGGCGCCGGGACACTTAAGGCCGGCCCTGGCTGAAGGTATGGCTGTGGGTGGGGAATTTTTAGGTGAATTTATGGCTGTTTGGGTGCTATTTATGTAATTTGGTAAGTCATTTAGAATCAGAATAATGCATTTTATTTTACAAAAGTAACATGTAAACACATTTACTGCATTTTAAACACTCTACATGATGACTTGTATTGCTTTGGAGTCTGTGATATACGGATACACAGCTAAAATTCTGAGCTCCTAGAGGAGGAGGCAGGAGGGATTTCGTGCAAACATATGGACGGTCCCTCCTAAATAGGGACATGTGGGCATGTGTTTAGTCATGGTTTCTGTAAATCTGAAATACAATTATCAACGAACACAGCATAACTGGTTATATTAACAGACATCTCTTCAGTTACAACCTCATTTATAATATGATGAAGCTGTTTCGGATTAATTGTTTGATATTATTGTTTATTATTCTTGAACTTTGCATGATGTATAACAATATTTTCTAACAAATTCAGTATATTTCTGTAAAAAGTCTCTATTGGGCTACATGACATAATCTTATCACAGGTTTCCAACTCAAATTGTCTATTATATCTACAATGCAATGCTTCTATTTCATACAGAAGTTTCTATAATTGTCTTTTTTTTTTAAATTATTATAAACTAATGTTATTATACCTTTCTATGTGGATTGGAAGACAATCATAATCTATGTTTCACTGCCACTACTTCCTTGTTTTTGTTGTTTCTTTTTAGTACCACCTTGGGCCTTAATAGCAATAGCCATAGTTGCTGTCCTTTTGATTCTTACCTGCTGCTTTTGCGTGTGCAAGAAATGTTTATTCAAGAAGAAGAATAAGAAGAAGGGAAAAGAAAAGGGTGGAAAGAATGCAATTAATATGAAAGATGTTAAGGATTTAGGGAAGACGATGAAAGATCAGGTAAGAAAGACATGATATTTAAAACTATAGTTTAATAATAATTAATAAGCACCCTTCTTTCTAGTAAACCAAATATTCATAAGCTATATGCGACAAATATGTGGTATATATCCTATATATGAGCAATATCTCTAACTAGTGTTTCTTTCTATAATGTTATCCTACAAAACATATATTTTTATTATATAGGCCTATTATCCTGATAATGCATGCATGGCAGCATGTGTGAGTCTCCTCTATTATTACACCAGCATATAAGTGTAAAAGTGACACATAACAAACACATGTTACAGAGCCTCCTTTCAGGGGTAAGAGGTGTCACAGCACATTGAAAGCAATGTGTTGCACCTACCTCTTTAATCTAATACGCAAGATATGCAGATGGCTTTATCTTTTTTCTTTAAAATATTATTGCAAAGTGCAAAACGTGTATGTAAATATTTATTTGTAAAACATTGTTCATATATGAGGCACATAAAGAAAGTTTCAGCCATCAATATTCCCATAGATCAAAATACAAAGAAATTAGTAAATCATTGTTTCCAAACTATAAAATGATTTAGGTTTGTGGTAATAAAATTATATTTTAGTGGAATCAAAAGAAAGTTTGGAGATTAGGGTTAGTATTAGGGTGTTTAAGGGTTAGAGATTGGGGTTAGGGGGTACTTTTGGGTCGATGGGGTTACTTTATAATGGGGTTCATTTTTAATGCTGTAAGTTCAATGCCAAGACAGTCACGCTGAACTGTCAGCACGCTAACTGCTGCGGTGAACTCACCGCAAAGAACTGTCCTAGACCCGAGATCAGTAGCTCAAGGATATAAAATGTTCGACCCTGCCCCTCCCCTCCTAAAGAAAATATCCAACTTCTCTTGGCAACCAATCAGTGGTCTCATATACATGTGTGTGGAGATGCTCATTGCTCTTTTGATGGTACAAGCCAGTTTATCCTCTGACCGACTGCTGCCATGCTCCCATAGGAAGCAGGCAGACATATGGTCGGCGACTGGCTCACTCTACTAGCACAGAGAGAGCCCCTCCTTTTTGCATGGGATCAGCAGAGGGGACCTTAACTACGTCCCCTTCTGATCCCATGAGAAAATGAGGGGCTCTCTCTGTGCTAGCAGCTGGAACTGCTGTGTTTCGCATGTGAGACACAGCAGTTAGTAAACCCGCGTGTATCTATTAAGATACACATTGGGTTTACTTAACAGTCCTGGGACATGTTATGTTCAACCCTTGCTTCCTTCAAGGAAACAAGGGTTAAACAAACTGCAATGTCCCTTTAATAGCTTCTGAATAAAGTTGTTACTGCACATGATCATAAACATATGCCAGGACATATGTACTGATCATCTTGCAAATAAGACAAAGTAGAACTTTAGCAAGAGATCCCAAAGGAATATCTGTATGCATTTAAAGGCAAAATCCCCTATACTAAAAAACAACAACAGAGGAACCAAAATAGGTTTTCTGAATGGGGTTTTAATTATGCTTCTTACATTATATGCTCTCCCATTAATGCTGTTATGCCATTTTAAAATGTATTTAATTCCTATTTGTTACATTTTCCCTTTCTATTAGCTAGCATTTCAATGATGAGTGCTTACATTTAGTTTCATGTAGTACATTCAGTGCCTAGTTTCACAAAATGCTAAGTGCTTGCATTTAGTGTCACAGAAAGTGTGTGTGTATTTACAGTTGCACAGTGCTAAGATGTTCCACCCAATCTTGAATGCTAATGGTTTCACACAATGCAGAGTGCTTATGTTTAGATTCTCTTAATTTTGAGTACGTCTCATAATTCAAAGTATTTTTTAAATGATGAGTACTTATATTGCAGTATGAAAAGCACTGAGGAGATTCAGGAAATGCTTTGTGTTTATACTCCACACTGTGCTGAGTGGTTACTCCTAGCTCCTGACAAGGTGGGGGTTAAGAATTTCTTCCCCAAATCATGGTTGCGGCTCCACTCAGAAATGGAGCTTAAAATTCTTAGAAAATGTGCCTCTGTTTATATGTATAGCTTAAACTTTATCATTCTACGTTTGATGGTTACAAAATATATCTGGCTTCACTAATGACGTTAATTGGCAGATATTATTTTATTGATTCTCTTCTTCTAGTTCCTAATTTGCAAAATTGAAGTCAATATAGAAAATGTACATGTTAAAAAAGTAAAGAATAAAGTTGCACCTCATAGATATGCATGTTGCCTATTTGGTATTTTAAATATAGTGTATTAATGCACCCAATGTTTTTAAATAGACTGAATCACTCTCAATGTACTTTACTAACAATGTGCTATTGCTTACTGCTTATTTTAACCTTTCTATGTTGAGTTTGTTTTGTGTCATGTCAATCAGTTTTGTAAACTTTGTAAATCAGTTTTTGTTAATACCTGGAAAGATGACCTATTTATTTCAAGAATATGTGTGTCACTGCAGACAACTAAAATATGTATTACTTTCTACTTGCTCTGGAGAACAATGGGAATACATTTAGAAATTCTCCTGAGTGATATCATATCATGGAAAACATCTTATTTACAGAGACATTTTATTGTCCGCACTGTCCAGTGGGAATTAAGTTGCCATCTACCAGTTCAATAATAATTACATAATTGTTTTACAACAATACTCCATCTTCTGCTAGAGAATTACAAAATAACATGTGTTCTGTTATTGATAAAGCGACCTCTCTCAAATGCAGAGTGAACCAAAACCAGTTTGATAAACTCCTATTTCTACTTGGAACAACACCCAGACACAGTTAATATAGCTGTACCTTTATTCTGCATGTTGTGTTTTATCCAGGCACATACTGACCACACAGATACTGGGTTATAAGTTAATGATTCAGAATTTGTGGGTGAGTTCATGGGATACACATCATGATAAAAAAAAATACATAAAAATAAATAATGGTCCCAACAGCTAACAAAATAGTAAATCTAAAAAACACACATGAAGCAATATTATACCCACAATGAATATAAAAGTAGAAAAAAATAGTACAAAAAAGTAGAAAAATAGCATATGTAGTTTACCAAAAAAGCAACAAAAATATACCGCCCCTGAAATAGTAATTAGAGTAGCAGCAATTCAATAAATAAAGCAGCTAGCCTGCAGTTTCTAGTCCACAATTATAGCACATAAACAGCATTCCCAGGAAATGATGTCATGGAGGAGCTAGACCGGATGTGGTAGATATACCGTTGTGTTACTTGATGTTACTCTATGTGAATATAAAAGACGGTATTGTGCTGGAATACTGTAAGGGTTCCTCTGTCATAATTTCCTATCACTTCAGACCGGACATTTAACTGGGACTATGTGCTATTAGTATGGACTATGCAATGTATATGTATTGTACAATTTATTGTCACTTGAAATAGCAGACTATCAGGCAATTCAGTTTGTGCTTTGCACCAAGGATTAGTAAAGTAAAATGCCTTGGTGTGTATTGACCTAAAACCTGTGTCTTTCACCAGAAAACAAGTTTTGCATCCTTGATTTATTAAGGCTACACAATGATAAGCCACCGGGGGAATGATTAAACCATGGTTTCCCTTAACACAATATTTTGTTCTTTGCAATATTTAAAGCTGCATGTGTCTGTCATGATAAAAAAAAATGTCAGAACTATTATTTATGGTTTTCTTCTTTTAGAAGGCCCACACTTGTCAAAAACAAATGATGAAATGAAGATTACAATATTTCTACCTGAACCTAGAAATTGCTAAATGCTAAATGAAATATAACACACATAGATTGAGTCAATAACATGATTGGCTTGCTAAAACAAAAGCTTCTGAAACACAAATCTTGTGCAAATATTGTGTGCAATTCACACAATAATAAGAAGTATTTTACAGTATTAAATATTCCAAATAAATTTATAAACAAATATAATCACTAGTTAAATGTTACAACATTTAGCAGTCCTTGTCATATTAGTCTAACACTATAGATATCAATTATTAGCAACCTGTTCATGAAATAAATATACAGTTTTCTTGAAATTGTATTTCCTATGTTTTTTACAGTGAAATCACTAGGTCAGAAAGTATCTATTTGTTTTGTATATCTTAGGTAGGGATTCCATCATAGCTCCTAGTACTTTGTCTCATCAGTAATTCGTAAAATGGAAATACAAAATGCTTTTTAATGATTCTAACCCAATTTTCAACTACATAAACCTTTGAATGCCAGTTCACTTTTTTTTTTTTACAACTGCAACTTCCATGATAATCAACTAGCCTACAGTAAGTCACTGACTACTCCTTCTCATATCTATAATGTTTGAAATGATGTCTGAAATACATACATTTAATTGTAAGAGTCCATATCTATAAAAATATTTGCACAAGGGGCAGAAGACATTCAATAATAGATATGCATGTAAAACCATGCTTATATAATAAAGAAATTTGAATATCCATGGTATAAATACAAGGCTATCCAAAAGACAAATAAGTGAATTAAATCTAATATGTTTTATTGTGGGTGAGGGGCAGGTTAGTGGCCAATTATACACTGTACCACGTAGCTCAACTCAAAAAAAATGTTCTTAACATGTATTTTTCTTTTAAATTGTATACAGAACACACAAAAAACATATAGATTTGAACATTTATTGAGAGAAATATCTTAAAGTTAAGAAAACTAATTTAGGACAGTTAGTGCTACATATGGTTTTGGAATAGCTGGTTTGGCATATATGCCTTAGTAGATTTTCCATAATATAGATATCTTGCCAAGTAAAAAAAATAGGCAGCATACCCGCAGTGGTCTTCTAGTTTAAATGTACTCTGTAAATAATATAAGCTATATCTAATGGTCATTTTTCCATGGTTCTAATTAATGTTTATGTGTGGCTGTCTTAATTTGATTTCTTCTATGTCCTCCCTTTTTGTGTTGTATCTCATGACTGTTCTGGATTGTCACTTGCGGTAGGTTTATTTTCCTATTTGGATATACCATAGACAGCTGCAACATTCTGTGATTAGTTGTCTTGACAGCTGGGGAATCTCAATTGAGATTAATCCACTGCTTAGCACTGCTTAATACATCAAGAGGCTGAACTAAATTGATTTCATTCATAAGTAAATAGAGTTATCCCCCCAAAATTTTAACAGAATTGCATTAGAAGGCAAAAACAAATCATGTAATTGCTGCAAATAGTGATCATTTATTATGTTCATACACACACAGATCGATGATTTAGCTGTTGATCTTTATCCTAGGGAGTATAACTCCAGCTGACCAGGAGAAAATCTTACAATTATATATTTGCTAATTGACTAGAATGTGGTTAACGACGACCATCTCCTCGTAAATGTCATAAGAAGCTTATAAAATCATACAATTTTAAATGCAAGCCATTAATAAAGCCATTTTATGAGCGTATTCTCTAAACCCCTGTAACTAAGGCTTTAGAAAGTTTTCTTTTTTTTTTTTAAAGTAGTACTAATATATAGCTCTTTTACAGCTAGGAATATTGTCAAACTTTAATTCTATAAGTAAAACAAAATATTGAGAATCCAGTATTAACATTACTCGAGGTACGCAGTGGTTATATCCTTTCATTTTCTAGATAACATGGAAGCTTCCTTTTTTAAATAGTCATTAAGTAGGTACCTCTGGATGGTTCTAATTTCCCATTAGAACTATATCAGATTTGTGGCTTGGATGATGAGGTATACAGAAGGAGTTAATTAACTGTCTGATAATACAACTACTGGGACCCATATTACCTGTTTGTGAGTGAATGTGTTTGGTAACATTGACAACAGTACTGTGCCCAACGGTTAAATCACAGTGCTAAAAAGTATTTAATGTACTGGCAAAATGTACATGCCGTATTGCCAAATATATTCCTTCGTTAACATTCATCATTTCCCTTTTTTCCCATTTTGTGTGATGTGTTGAATAGCTTGGCGCCTAGATATATTTCTGGTGCCAACTCGTTTTGCACATTACTGCTAAAATCCGCTAGAATGTGTTTTAATATACATAACAACACATATTTGTAAGAAAGTTAAACATACCCAATTGTCTATTGTTTTTTTCAGTCAAAAAATATTACTATTTTGTTTTCTACAGTATTATGCTACAGTTTCCATTTTTTTTTGTTCACAATGAAAGGAGATAACCTTTGTATCATAATACTACTTCAGAACAATGCAGCTTGATTACAAAGTTTGAAGTGGACAGCATTGATCTTGTCTATATTTGCAAATCTCACACATCTGATCACTGGCACTAAATAAAGAGTAGAACATTAATTTTCTAAATGTTATTTTAATGCAGCAAGAACACATAAGCTCCCCATTACTACTTGAAAATATAAAAAGGAAATCTCCAGTTAATGAAATTGCAAAGCCTCTTGCTTCATTTCTAAACAATGTTTGAGTTGTTTTGCAAACATGGCCAGTCCTTAATTAATTTAGCTCAGCCTAGCTTTACATTAACCATGAAGTAATAAGCCTAGTTACTATTAACCCTTTACTCTCTGGCACACTCTTAACTGATGGCATGACAGTGCTCGGGGTTTACATGCATTTACAAAATATGCATTTTGGTTTATAAATACTTGCCTGCATTGGATATTTTTAAACTGATTGCATGCAGTACTTGGTTTATAATTACCAACCTCTTACTTTCAAAATAGAGTTAATAATACATTTTTAAGCATGTGGATGGGCTAATCTTGTTAGTTTTTACTGCATAATTAACTAGTACTAATTTAAGTTAACATTCTTTTAAAAGGACAAGTTTTAGCATAGTTTTCTCTGCCTGCTCTTTTTCTTTTTAAATAGATTTTGTATTTCCTGTGTTTCTGTATAATTGCTTGCTGAGTTGATATATACACTGCATATGCTAGAAAAAGAAATGCCACAGAATGAAGGCAGTATGCATTTGTCTGTTGCTTGAAATGGCTTCCCATTGAGGATAGAAGTCTGGAAGTGCTGATAGCATTTACAAATTCAAGCATCCCGTGTCTTCTGTTTGTAGGCCTTAAAGGAGGATGATGACGATGATGATGATGCTGAAACTGGTTTGACTGATGGAGAGGACAAAGAGCAACCCAAAGAAGAGGAGAAGCTTGGGAAGCTTCAATATTCTTTAGATTATGACTTCCAAAATAATCAGGTTGGAAAATTGCTTTTTGATGATAACATTTGCTTTATTTTCGTAGAAAAGCTTTAATTATTGAAAGCCAGACCAGTAAGGTTACAAAATAAAGAGGTTTAAATATAGGTCATATTTTTAAATTAAAACTAGACTTGGGCTTGGACTTTAGTTTTCAGATAAAATTCATCTTTGGACAAAAATAGTCGCTTTCGTCCATTTATCTGAATGGGAAGCTGAACAAGAGAACAATGAATGAAAATGTTAATTCGGAGGGTCATGGGAGTGAGCTAATAGACACTTACACTAATACACACAAACACACTCTCACACATAACTCACACTAATACACACAAAAACACTCTTGCACATACCACTCATTAATACACTCTTAAACTAATGAACATAAAAACACTCACACATAACACTCACTAATAAACACTCACACTGACACACACACACTAATACACCAAAACACACTCATACACACACTAATATACACACTAATACACACTCTCAACCATAACACTCACTAATAATACCCACAAGCCCACTCACTAATGCACTCTCACAGTAATGCACACAAACACACTCACTAATACACACTTGCCCTAATACACACACTCTAATACACAACACTCAGTTTAATACTTACATTTGTTTGTCACAAGCCAACTTTAAACCGCAGTTGTAATAAAGAAAGAAAGAAAATCAGCCTGTCATTTTTATTGATTTAACACAAGTGCATTTCTGATAAAGGAAATGCAGAAAGCATTTCAGATGCCTGCGTATCAAAAAGACCTCATCTTAATGTTCAGACTAAATGCAGAAGCACAAATCTTCTGTTCTCTACCATTGTGGCTGGCCTACTCAATAGTCCTATAATACTGTTCAATCAATGGGAGACTTTATAAACCTCAAACAGCTAAATCCTGCCAAAGAATAATAAGTGGAAGAAATTGGTTCTTACAAACACATTTTGCTTTCTCTCAAGATGAAAACAAACCTGTGAACTTTATTGAAAGAAATACGTTGTTCGGGCTCTCAGCATTGCAAAGTCAAATGGAAAGTCATTGAACTCTCCCACTGTGTAAAGTGTGTGCAGAACAATCCTAGTATTTTTAATGAATGTATTGTAAATACATAGCCCTGTGCCAATAATACAACTATAACTGCTTTCAGTGCCGTTAAAAGCCATAAGACAACGTGTAGTAATATTAAGTGAAAACCAAATATATGATATGTATGTGACTCATACTTGTGCACAAAATCATGAACATTATCCAGTTCAGGCAGTGGTCAAGAAGGCACAGGTATTTGTTGTTTTTATTACTTTGAAACGTATTTTATACATTAGCCAAAATTGTATGGGTTTTGCGATAACATATTTTTTGTGTTATATCCTACCTCTCACTCAATAAATGTGGTAGAAGCAGCACCAGAATGCTCTAGTGCCCAAGCCTGAGGCTCCACCAGTCCTCCCAAATATAAAAGAAAACAGGTGGCTCAGCAGTGACAAGATGAAAAGAATTTTATTCAGAAAAACTGGCAATGTTTTGTGCCACTGGGTCCAGTTTTTGGAATAAAATCCTTGTCAGTGCTGAGCCACCTGTTTTCATTTATATCCTACCTCCCAACATTTCAACTATCCAAAGAGAAACACTTGTTTGTGTGGGGAGCGCTGAACATGTGACTATGGCCAGAGCAATTTTAGGTGACGTAATGGCTAATTGAGTGCTATTTGTATAATTTGGTAAGCCATTTAAAATAGGAATAATGTATTTTGTTTTTACAAAAACTAATATGTAAACAACAATGTTACTGCATTTAAAACACTATATGGTACTTATATTTCACTGGAGCTATGAAATACCCTGATACTACAATTCTGAGCTCCCAGAAAATAGGGACACCAGAGGAGAAATGAAGGACAAAGAGATTAAGGTCAATAATAAGGACTCCTAAATAGGGACGTTTGTTAAGCACATGTATGTATCTATGTATATATATATATATGTGTATATATATATATACATATATATATATATATATAAATATATATATTCACAATGTGTGCTTGTATGTATGCATTTGCATATACACACTAATCAGCCTTAATATTGCTGCCAAAACAGCCCTGACCTGTTGAGGCATGTTTTGCACTAGACCTCTGAAGGTGTGCTATGGTATCTGGCACCAAGACGTTGGCAGCAGATCATTTAAGTCCTATAAGTTGTGAGGTGGGGCCTCCATGGATTGGACTTATTTGTACAACACATCCCATAGATGCTTGATTCGATCGAGATCTGGAGAATTTGGAGATCAAGTCAACATCTTGAACTCATTGTTGTGTTCCTCAAATGATTCCTGAACAATTTTTGCTTTTGTGGAAGGGCGCATTAGCCTGATGAAAGTGGTCAATGCCATTAGGGAATACGAATTTGCATGAAAGGGTGTACATGTTCTGCAACAATGCTTAGGTAGGTGGTACGTGTCAAAGTAAAATGCACATGAATGGCAGGACCTAAGTTTTTCAAGCATAACATTGCCTGAAGCATAACACTGACTCCGCCAGCTTGCCTTCTTCCAAGAGTGCATCCTGGTGGCATGTGTTCTTTAGGTAAGCGATGAACACGCACCCAGCCTTCCATTGGATGTAAAAGAAAATGTGATTCAACAGACCAGGCTACCTTCCATTGTGCCATGGTCCAGTTCTGATGCTTACGTGTCCATTGTATGTAATTTCACCAGTGGACAGGGCACCCTGACTGGTCTTCAACTATGCAGCCCCATACGAAACAAACTGCAATGCACTGTGTTCTTTCAAAACCAGATTTAACTGCTTCAGCAATATTAGCTACAGTAGCTCATCTGTTGGATCAGACACACGGGCTTTCCACATGCATTAATGAACCTTGGCCACCGCTGACCCTGTCACTACTTTTGATAGGTACTGACCACTGTATGCTGGAAACAGTCCACAAGAGCTGCTGTTATGGTGATTCTCTGACCCAGTTATCAAGCCTTCACAATGTGGCACTTGTCAGAGTCTCTCAGATATTTACTCTTGGCCATTTTCCTGCTTCTAACATGTCAACTTTAAGAACAAAATATTCCCTGATTGTTTAATATATCCATGGCAGGTGCCTTAAACGAATTACAAATTAAAATGATATATCTCTTTAGTCTAGAAGCATTTATTGTTAATATAACATGAAATTATAAGGAGAGTATGCCAGATTCTAGGTGAGTAAATCCTATATACATGTTGCAGCACTGTACTAATGTCAATGTTTGCAGATGATGTAACACTAAATGGAGTGATATTTCTATACTTTACAGTGTCACAGTAAGGTGATTAAATGCAGTGAAAATTGTGTCAGTTTTAAAAACTAAAGTCATTTTTTATTTATTCAAAAATTCCTTCTTGACTCCAAATGGCAATCAGATTTCTCCTTGGATCAACAAACACTAAATACATATGAATGCCCATTCTAACACACCTAGCCCTTTATGTTCTAATTTTTTTTAAAGTATCCAGGCTATTTTTATTGGCATTTAATATATCTGATAGCACCACCTCTTTAGGCAGTGAATTACATACCTTTACTCTTAAGAATACCTTCTGCTGTTCAAGTCATAGTGGGTGACCTCTTGTGTTTTGTATAGTTGTGTACGTTATCATATCCCCTCTAAGATGCCATTTCTCTAGCCTGTACAAATTTAACTTTTCTAGCTTTTCTGCATAATAGTATGTTATTATGAAGTGCAAATGTATTGAGATGCCATTATGGATAAAATAATAAAAGAACTGTGATTTTATAAACAACTTCTAAGATACTTGTTTTACTCCTTTTGGAATGGCAAGGGTATAAGAACAATTATTGTTTAATTATGTTGCATATATTTAAAATATGATATTAACCCACTTTTAATAAATTGGGCAATTTAAGAAAATGAATGGAGATCTACAGTATAATTTTCTGCACTATTCGGCAGTTATCCAGTGATTTTGGAAACTAAAAGCCTAATTGTCATTCACCTTAAACCGTGCATTTCAGTAGGCTTCAAAAGGAAGATGCAACCAAAGAGCTCTGTAAGAGCATGATAGCATATTTCAAGCAGATTTTTTCAGAAAAGGAAGTGAATTATTTTTCCACTCCACTGGGTAAAAACCATCAACTCATTTTTCAGACTTTCATATAGGGTTATTCAGTGTGGGTCCATCACTCTGCTCAGAATACAGATAACACCAGCATTAGATAATTTAGAACTATGTCTTACACTGGGGAAAATGTAGATTGCTTCATGTATAATACTTCATGTATTTCAGCATATCTTTATGAAATGATTAACACATTCAGGATGATCTTGTGTTAACACTTTTTGTGTCGCAGTGCAGTGTAGAATACATTGCTTTGCAACACAATAATAGCTTGTCTGCAGGGCCGGACTTAGGAGTGTGCAACCTGTGCAACCTTACAGGGCGTAACACCCCAGGGGGCGCAACTTAAATAAAACATTTTTAAAAGTTTGCCGGCAGAGGCACTGGCTGGAGAGAACAGAAGATCTCCCTTCACCAGCCCTCTGCACGGCTGTACCAGAAGATGTGGAGAGTGGGTGGACCTCACCAAGTGCGAGGTGAACGTCCGCCCCCACCGTGTGAAGCAACTGCTTCACTGGGTAGTAGCACGCAGCATGGGCTCTGCAGAGCTCAGTAAGTGATGCTCATGCTTCCTGCACACAGTGATGATTCAGGGGATCAGAAATAAGATGCTCTGCAGATGAGGGGGCGAGAAAGAACAGATGGGGGAAGAGAAATAACAGAGGTGGAGAGAAAGAACAGATGGGGAAGAGAAATAGTAGGTGGGGAGAGAAAGAACAGATGGGGGAGAGAGATTTAACATAAATGATGGAGGTGAGAAAGAACAGATATGATGGGGGGAGAAAGAACAGATGGGTGAGAGAAAGAACAGATGGGGATGAGAGAAAGAATAAATGGGGGTAAGAGAGAGAGAAAATGTATGGGGGAGAGAGAGAAAGTGTATGGGAGAGAGAGAGAGAACAGATATGGGGAAGGAAGAGAGAGAATGTATATGGGGAGGAAGAGAGAACAGATATGCAGGGTAGAGAGAGAGAACAGATATGGGGAAAGAGAACAGGTGGGGGAGAGAACAGATATGGGGGGAGAACAGATATGAGGGGAGAGAGAGAACAGAAATGGGGGAGGAGGAGAGACATACATTGGATGGGAGAGGAAAGATATATACATGGGATGGGAGAGAGACATACATGGGATGGGAGAGAGACATACATGGGATGGGAGAGAGACATACATGGGATGGGAGAGGAGAGAGACAGACACGGGAAGGGAGGGAGAGAAATGAGACAGAGAAGGGAAAGGAGATAGACAGGCATGAGGCGAGAGAGGAGGGCGGGCACCGTGGGAGTGCCTGAACACTTATGGCTGGCCCTGCTTGTCTGGTACTAGAAAGGTTAACACAGTTTACTAGCACATACACCTAGCTAAATATCAGTTCAGGAAATCACAAGAAATATTTTCCCCCAATTTAAGAGAGTGCTAACAACTTGGCAGAAGAAGGGCTCAAAAAAAGATACCCTCTGTGCCAGTGTATTGTGTGTAGTGTTGACATAGGTAGCAAATTAATTTACCTTCCTCAGCTTCAACCAACATGTAAGTAATGCATCTGCATAATTAAACAATTGGAGAAGCAGTTACACATCTTCAATCCTGTACATTTCCACAAAAAAACAGGCAGCAATGTGCCGAGCCCGGTTACCAAACGAGTAGCACCTGACACATTTCGTCAGAAAGACATAGGCTAGGTAATTTCTGACTAAACATGTTGTGTATAGCTCTTTTTCAACGTTTCCGTTCAGAGTTTGTGGGAATTTAAGATAGGATATTATCATGAAATGTGGGGATGATCATAGCTTGAATAAAAGACCCATAATAGTTGCCTTATAAACATCCTGACTGATTGTTATCACAGTCAGTGGGACAAAATCATAAGACTAAATAAAAATGTAACGCTCTCCGCGCTTTAACTAAACTTCATACAAATCCATTTACTATTGCAGAGTGCTAAATTGACATTATAAACATATTATCTAAAAGCCCAGATTGACTGTCCAGCTGCCAACAAGTCAAATAACTTCATGAACCACGTCCACAAATAGGAATATAACCGTGATATTAATTATTGACAGGGAAAATGTGGATACACATAACTGTAGGTACTTTTTAGCGATCACTCTCTTACCTTTCCACTCATTCACTCATAGGTATATACTTCTATTTATCCTTAAACATAACCATTACATGTAATCAAACTGTTTAACATTAATATTGGTGTTTGTCTGCATAGGGAACTCTATGCACATTGCACATATGGATGCCCAGCGGGTATTTTATCAGTAGGCCAGTAAAAAAAAAAAAATTGATGATAAGGGGGCAACCCTAGTTGCATATTCCTAAATACCACATGTGAGTGTACCATTTCATAAGTTGAGATACATTTTTCAGTGCTGAAAGCAATCACTGGCCTCATAATTAACAAACAAGGAAGAGAATAATTATTAACAGAAGAAATCAAGCAAATCCCATCAGTAAACTATACTATTCTACACTAACAGCCACAACACATTCTATACATGATCAATTAAGTTCCTTAAAATAGTGACCCTCTAACATATAAAGGTTGCCTAGAAAGAACAGTTTTGTATATGGTGAAACGCTGTAACAGTTTTTTTTAAAGACATACAGTGTTAAGATATGACAGTGTTATAGTGTGCATAGTATTTTAAATTTATTTTAAGTAACAAACACAAACTTAAAAAATATGAGACTTGTTCTAAAAGTTATCTCACTGTTATTCTTTCTTTTTCTCTAGTTGATGGTGGGGATAATTCAGGCTGCAGAACTTCCCGCCTTAGATATGGGAGGTACTTCTGATCCCTATGTGAAGCTGTTCCTGCTCCCAGATAAAAAGAAGAAATTTGAAACAAAAGTCCACAGAAAAACACTCAATCCAGTCTTCAACGAACAGTTCACATTTAAGGTAATTTTGAATAGTTATGTTAATGAAAGTTATGCTAAGAAAGTGTTGTCAACATAGGAAAATGTTACAGTTAACATTGAATTACATATTCAAAAGATCTAAAAGGACAATTGTATTTAACCATTTTAAAAAATGCATATATTCACAATATAAAATGGGGGAATAAAATGGCTGCATGTAGCACTGCTGGGAAGGGATAAACGTCAGATTATAGTGTATTTTAACAATTACAAATACACTATTAATTATCATTTAATGAATGTGTGTATTTTTAAAATGGTTAAAATACCATTTTAGTGGTCCTTTAATCTGGTCTTTAACAAAACATTTCTTGTATAATTATGTGAATGTTTGTTGAATTATTGATAAAAACAATGGTAAACCAAACATTAACATTTATTTTAAGACAAGTTGGGAAAGGTTGCCATTCTCAAATATGATAAAATATTTAACAGCTGGTATCATAAATATGCAGGCTTCATAAAACTACACAGCTGTATGCAATAAGTTGATATATTTTATTATATTCTCTCGAAACTACTACTTAACCAGTAAGTGCACAACTGCAATTGTATTTGTTTTCTATGCCAGATGGAAAATACATTTTATAACAAGTGCTGTACAGTTGATGCAGAACATCAGTCAGATGCTTCATAGAGTTGGCAGTGATTCTGTGCACACCACATGGTGTAAAACATAATCAACCAAGATGCTGAATTATATGTACAGCATCCAAGTCTTATTTTAAGGAAAAATCTGCACATTAAAGATCCCAGAACATGGGAGCAGAGTCAAAAGTGGTGGGGTCATGTAATGCCACATGACATCACCTCCCTGGTACAAGTACCAGGTGTATCAAGCCCAATTTGTTTTAGCATTTAGGCTGTGCATGTCTAATAGACATGCTAACCTTAAGCACAATGCTGCTTATTCGCAGGCAGACAAGCCAGCACATTCTGAATTTGACGGGACAGCAGGGGTGATACTAGATCTGGGTCTACAACTCATAGCAGATTTTATAGAAGTGAGTAAAGAAGCTCACATGCTTTGGTGGGCATATTAAAGACATGAATAATGTCAATGATAAATCTGTTTATTTAATATAAGCAATACATACATAAAAATAGTAATGATACCAATTATCAAAAGGTATATGCAATATAAACAATTAGCAGTGCATACATAAAAATAATTTCTAGAATGCTAATCAGCAGTAACTTTATATGCAAGACTTGTTCCAATTATAAATGTATGCATGAATTATATGATGCCAATGAACACTAAATACATATACTTTGTATATGATGCCAATATGCAGTAAATGCATACTTTTTTGTGATGCCAATGAGCAGAAACTGTATTCACTTTATATATGATGCCAATGAGCAATACATATATCAGCTTTACATGTCAATGAGTTTTAAATGTCTAAACTTTGTAAATGATGCCAATGAGCAGTACATTCATAAATGTATTATATGATGCCACTGAGCAGTAAATGCATAAACTTTGTATATGGTGCCAATGATCAGCATATGCATAAATTAAATGCATGAATAAAGTGATCCCAATGAGCAGTAAATACATAAATGCTGTGTATGATGCTAATAAGCAGTAAATACATACCATTTGTAGATGATGTCAATGAGCAGCAAATGTATAAACTTTGTATGTGATGCCAATCAGACTGCCTGTGCTATCTTTGCCAAACAACTTGCCAGTGCCCCAAACAGATTTTGTTCCATATTTGTCCCCAAACATCCTATAAATTCTGCATTTGCAATTAGTGTGGCAGTGCCCCCAAACAACCTGTCTCTACCATATGTGCCCCCAAACAGCCTACCTGTGGCAACTTTGCCCCCAAACAGCCTGCTGGTGCCATGTTTTCTGTAAATCTTAACGGTGCCATCTTTCTGCCCCAAACATTGTGTCTGTACCCTCTTTGTTCAAACAGCTTGCTAGTTCCATTCTTGTCCTGCAGACAACTTGCCAACAAAAGAGTGCAAAGTTGTATTCATGCAGAGAGCAGGAGAGCCACTCTCCAGAATTCATTATTTAAAATTTAAACTGAGAGCACACAAATTAGAAAAATCATAACAGTCAGTGAGTCATTGCCCAGAATTGAATTTTCAGTGCATGAATGTGCCTATAGGCACATTAAAATAGGCACTTCCAGTATCTTTCTAGAGCATCTGATAACCCTGTATAGCGCTAGCCACAAATATCTATTTAGTTATATTGTATCTTATTGTTATTATTTTTTTATAGTGTATAAAACACACATATATCAAATGTAAAGGTGATAATTAAATTAGAAAAAAGATGTTAAATAAGAATCTGCATTACAAGTCTATATATTATATTAAATACTTCATAGTTGTGCTATGGAGTTAATTAATATCGGAATCGTCTATTCAAGCAATGCCCCAGAGCTCACCATCTGATTGAGTGAACTGTTCTCAGCATCTTATAACATACAAGGAAGTCGCTAACCATCTGTCAGTTCAAGTTGTGCAAATGCCTTTAAATCTCAATCTGTCCTCTTATGTTATTGTACAAATGGCTGGCAGTTAGCATTCAACCCAATTTGTAAGTGGATGTTGGCTATATTTAGGCAGATGAACAAAATGCTGTAAACTCTTCTGTATATAGAATCCATTATATAGATTAGATTATGATTTAAATAATATTGTTACTATGTATATAATGTTTTATATATAAACAGTGCAATGTAACACTAAAGGACTTCTGTGCTATTATTACTTATCTCTTAGGTTATTACATGGAAGGCAATGCATGCTTTGTTTTTGGCATATTTATGAAACTGTTATAGCTAAATGAAAAATGTGTCAAATATTTTGTTACAGCAATATAAATCCAAATATGGCATTACAGAAAAATGCATTCTTGCGAAAATGTAAAATCTTGTTTTTCACAAACCATATCAACCATTAATGATGGACTATTACCTCAACCAGTAGTTTAATTATGTGGATCCTGTTCTAATGGATGTACAGATGCTTGTCCAGCAGGATCCTGAATGATAGACTAATGGCTGACCAGACTTAATAGTTCTTGTTTTCCAAAGGCTTTTCTTAGCAGGGCCACAACATAATGGCAATATTAAACTAAACAAAAAGTCTTCATGATCCTGAGACATGGGCTCATTCAAAAATAGATATTGCATATTTGCTTTGCAACCTGGTTTTGCCTTTAAGTAGAAATCCACACACTGTGTTACAAACCGGTATATAGAGTGTATATGCATCAGTATGGTGTCTATACTAGCAAAGGAAATAGTGTAATATCAGCAAAAAATATAAAATGTGTTCTTTATGCTGCACAGTCATATTTTATATTCTACAATGCATAGGTCATGTATTTTTCACATTTCCTGTTTCGCTTTTATCTATTGAAAGTCAGGGCATAACATATGCTCTTGGCCATGGTGGGGTCTTTTACTAAACAGTAAACTGTGTTGAATTGTTAATTGAATTGCAAAACATAGGCCAACATGATGGAGATCAAAAAGTCCTCCCACTTGCCTGTTTTCCAATTATGCTTCTTTAGAATACTTTTCTGCACTCTAATATACATTATCCACAGTTAGAGGCTAAGAAACTGTTTTATGCTCTGACATTCAGCAAATAAAAGTTACACAGGCAATATGGAACATAGATTACATTCCGTAGTCATTGTAGAATAAAAAATACTACAAATGATTGTGCAGTATAAAGAATACATGTTTTTAATGGAGTGTGCTTATACATTACATCATGGCTTCATCCAAATCATATAACGATAATATTTATCACAGTATACTATGGAGACTAGAGAGTCCATATTTAATATTTTAACTTATAAAACTTACACCTAGAAATCAGAGTAGGACAGTGTGGAGAGAATAGCAAGTGGGGTTTGGCTGAATGGAGAATCATGTATAGGAGACAGAAGAATGAAGATCCAGTTAGTTTCTTCATTAAAACTGTGCAGCCCATGTTTATCAAGATGATATTATGAAATATGCATGAAAATATGCATAGTAATTTGTGACTGCCTCTGGCTGATGAACTCACGTTAAAGAATTGCATTTGACTAATGAGCAGTGGAAAATAGGAATGAATTAATATGCTTGGTAAAAATGCAACTCTAACATAACAGGACAGAATTAAATCTGATATGCAAAGCAGAGCTTATAAACAAAAACAAACAAAAAATATATATTATATATAAAACACTTTAGCACATGGTGGCTAACAAGGTTCTATAGCTAAAGAAAAAGACAGGTTCCTCTGCAGAATTAGGATAGAAAGAAATATGACAAGACCTGTTTGAGGGATGAGCTTTAGACTTTTAGCTTACTCTTGATGCCACATGCAAACAACACAAGGCAGATACAACAGGTATACTTTATGAAATACCAGTTGTATTTCTTATTAACTCAATCTATTTCTGCCACTCTCATTGTATTCAGATAGCAGAGGAAACAAACATTGGGCTAGATGTGCACATATATATCTAGAACTAAAGATACCAAACATATATAAAGTACATTAATACACATTGGTTAAAGGAGTATGTTTCTTAAGGTTTTTTTTTTTTTCAAGAATTGGACATGAACAGTCTCCCATTTTGTTACTGATTACCGTATTTGCTCGAATATAAGACAAATCGAGGTCAGACTATAAGACAGGGATCCAGGTCCCCAGCAGAGCTGCAGGGGACCTGGATCCCCCTCTCTAACAGCCTGGGGATGTCTGCGCGATGAGCGCAGACTCCCCCTGCTGCCGCCCGGCACGACCGCCAGGACTTCTATGGTGAAGCCGGGTCCTGGTGGGCGGCAGCAGGGGAGGTCTGCGCTCATCGCGCAGACATCCTCTGCTGCCCCGCTAGCCACCAGGAGAATCGGGCAGCTGGGGGATGTCTGCACAATACGTGCAGACATCCTCCATGCTGCCTGACACTTCCGTCTATTATGACGCACCAGCTGTCCGTCATAATAGACGGAGGTGTTGGGCAGCATGGATGATGTCTGCACGTATCGTGCAGATATCCCCCAGCTGCCCCCACTAGCCACAAGGGAAAGAATCAAGGTGAGGGGGGGAGGGGGGATAGACAAGGGGAGGGAGGGGGCAGATATAGACAAGGGGAGGGAGGGGGGAGATATAGACAAGGGGAAGGGGAGCGGGAGATATTGACAAGGGGAGGGAGGGTGGAGATATAGACAAGGGGAGGAGGGAGATATAGACAAGGGGAGGGGGGCAGAGATAAAAGGGGAGGGGGGATAGAGAGAGACAAGTGGGGGAGACAGAGAAAAGGGGGTGGGGAATAGAGAGACAAACTGAGGGGGGATAGAGAGAGACAAGGGGAGGGGGAAAGAGAGAGAGATAAGTTTTGGGGGGAGAGAGAGACAACGCTGGGGGGGGGAGAGAGGCCGCATTGGCACAAAAAAGGAAATAAAAACAAGAAATGCATTTGTATAATATCAATTTTTTATTAAATATTAAAAAGCAATTTACATATAAACAAGTTAAACTTTTTTTTCCTATAGGGTAGTCTTATATTCAGGCTTTTAGTTTTATTCCTAAAGGAATATACAAAGTTTCGTCTTATAATCAGGGTCGTCTTATAATCGAGCAAATACGGTATTTTTTCTGCATCATACATGTACATTCTTCTTGCTGTCTGACACTTTGTCATAACTCTGTAACTGTCAAAAACTGTAATCTTTTCAATCCTCCAGCTATATCACTGGACATCTTAATGTTTACCTGTTGCCTGTTGGAAAGACTTCATTTTCAACTGGTTTGGATTTTTCCCTGCCCCATTTACTGCTTCTGACCACAGCAACTAGCCATACACATGAACTGATTACAATATTGCATGGGTTGTGTTTGATGAATGTATTTCATTCATAATGTAACATTTCCTGAAGAGGTTTTTTTGGCAGGGACCATCTATTTTTAGATACATTCCTGACTGGGATGTGAGTGTGAGCAAGCATAAGAAAGTGAAAGAAAGCTGCAGTCCCAGAGAACAGTTATAAAGCACAAATCTATTGATCATGCAAAATAAACCCAGAAGAGATAATAATCACAGGGGGCCATGCTACCACACACCTAACATAGGCAGATGTGATTACTCTTTGGTATGTATGAGAATGTAGCAATAAAGTGTATTTTATATTGTTACTTTGCCTGTTGTCTGGTAGAGCAGCCTTTCCTATTGGTATGATCAGCTCAGATATGCAATTATTTCTTGAGGGGTACAACTTGGCACTTATTATTATTGCTAACCTACAGAATCCTGCTTTTCTGCCTTTTCAGAACATATGAGCTTTATTAATGATTGCGGCACAAGACACATGCTTTCATTGGCACTGGCATGCAATTTAGTTTTGATTTAAGCAATCTGCTTATATAATTGTAAAATCAAAAGAAGGGCAGGTTGGCTCAGAACAGGAAATAGAAAAAAGGGAGGATTTAATTGACCATGGTTAACATTGGCATCCTTAACATATAGTACATTCTTAATATTTGAAACAATTTGAGAAACATTTTGAAAGGGATGTGGTATTTTTTGGTGTATTTGTTGTGCTCTTATAAGAATACATCATTTTGTTTTTCTTTTGGAGTCTATAAACTATATGAATATGAATTTTCTTTAAAACAGAAATTAAGTGATGATAAATGAAGTAGCAGACTAATAAAGAGAAATGTGTTTAATGGTAGTATAATGTCACTTAAGTAAGAGCTAGCTTGTAAATAAACCATAACATAGTAATTTCTTTAAATAATAAATGAATGTGCCGGTAGTGGTACTTTACATAAAAATATGTACTGTGGAAAAGTTATTTCCATTCATCTAGTATTATTAGGTAAAACACATATTAACAGGCACTAGCAGACCTTTATGGCACTGTCTACCACTAAAAAAAAAGTGGCCTATTAGTTACTTTTCATGTACCTTGCAGTGTTTTAGAATGCACATATGAAGGTCGTTATTATTTTAGTACAGAAATGTAATGAATAATATGCTGCTGATTTGTGAAATGGTATTTTACTTATTACAAAGCCTCAGCTAAAAAAAATCAGAAGCAATGTGGTGTAGAATTAATCAGAGTTTGAACTTGGACCAAAACACAGCCACCTTTTTTTCTGGCACAGATTAAAAGTCAGTCATGTTTTTTAGACTGTGACTGCAATTGAATAAAACATGTAAAGGAACCTTGTCATGTGTGCCTGATGTACAGTCTAGATTACCAAATATACAATTCTGCTGTGTGAGCTAAGTACAGGTAAATAAGACCACACTCTAAAGGCTAATTTACATTTGTAGAATCTTCTTTTAAATATATTGTGCAAATTAGGAAAGGCCCAACTGACCCTTCACCTCCCAAGCCCCATGCTCTGGGTTTGCAGGGCAAGTAATTGGGAGGTATGCAATATACAATCACGGCTGTTAAGTACAGTACCTATGATGCTCATACCTTATATCATTTAGATGTTTAAGTGACTGATTATCTTGGAACAGCTAGCACCTGTCATACAATCTGCTGTTAACCACAGTTCCAATGAGGCTCCTTGAGATATATTGTTGCCCCCCATGCCCATGCAGAGTGGTGGGCCCAGTCGCAATAGCCACCACTGCAACCTCTGTTGTTACACCATTGCATTACAGTGCTGTTACAATGGAAATAATACAAAATGTGTTATTGAATGGTGTTCAGCCTAGTAGAGTAGTTTAGTTTACTAATGCAAAAAAAGATTTTCTATATATTCTACTCCCTTTTTGTAGTTACCTACTAGCTAATCATGTGATCCAACCTGCTCTCTTACAGATAGTGACAAAAGATGTTATTTTAATCTGCAAAAGATTTAATCAGTGAGTCGGAAAGGCATGTTGACTACTCAGAGACACAATGTATCATTACAGAGATGCTGCTGATGAGACCCTGGATTCCCGCTGTTTACATGAATGTAATTGTAATTTGACTTATTCCTACAATACTAAGAGAGAGAGATCTAATCAGAAGTAATTTGCAAAGTAAACATGTAAAAGGTTAAAATTGCATGAAATCTGATGCTTCTCTAAAATGTATTTTACAACAATTTGTATTCTGCATAAAGTTGAAAGTTTTACAAAAACATTCAATCTAATGTCTGGGGGGGGGGGGGGGGGGGGCTATACATCCCAATTCAAGGTATAGCTAAACTGATGAAAAGAAATATTCACCTGCAACTCAGCTTTGGTGAGTAGTCCCCATGTTCTTGAGGCGCTTCGAAACAATACAATTTTATGCAATCATTTTTATAACCTATTGATAGACTCTGGACAAAAGTATTAAGTACCATTACACCAACAGGGACTTTTATAAAATTCATTCTAAATGCATATATATTAATATGTAGGTGGTTGCCCCCTTTGCAGCTATAATAGCTTCCACTGTTCTGGGAAGACTTTCCTTAAGATGTTGTAGTCTTTTGGGCTTCCACTCATCTGGGAAGGCTTTTCACAAGATTTTGGAATTTGTTGATGGGAATTAAGGCCCATTCATTCAGTAGAGCATTGATGAGGTCAGGCACTGACAATGGATGAGAAGGCCTTGCTCACAATCTCCATTCCAGTTCAACCTAAAGGTTTTTAATGGGGTTGAGGTCAAGGCACTGTGTGGGCCAGTCAAGTTCTTCCACACAAAACTCATCCAAGCATGTCTTTATGTACCTTGCTTTGTGCACTGGGGCATAGTCATACTGGAATATAAAAAGCCCTTCCCCAAACTGTTCCCACAAAGTTGGAACCATAGAATTGTCCAAAATGTTTTGGTATGCAGAAGCATTAAGATTTCCCTTCACTGGAAGTAGGCATAGCCCAACCCCTGAAAAACAGCCCCATACCATTATCTCTCCTCCACCAAACTTTACAGTTGGCACCATGCAGTCAGGCAGGCAATGATCTTCTCTAAACCCAGATTTGCCTATCAGACTGGCAAACAGTGAAGGCTCCACCAAACAAGTTTTCACTGCTCCAGAGTCCATTGACTGCATGCTTTTAACCACTCAATCCAATACTTGCATACAGCTACTCGGTCATGGAAAACTATTCCATAAGGCTCCCACCCCACAGTTGTCATGCTGATATTATTGCTAGTGGAAGTTTAGAACTCTTCAGCTATGGAGTTAGCAGAGCATTGGTGATTTTTACGGACTGTGCTCCTCAGCTCTCGGTGACCCCACTCTAGGACTTTATGTAGCGTTATGATTTGTGGCTAAATTGTTACTGTTCCTAAATGCTTCCACTGTCCAATAATCCCCCTTACAGCTCACTGTGAAATATCTAGTGACTTATTGCAAAGGTGCCATCCTAACACAGTACAGCTAGAATTCACTAAGCTCTTCAGAACGACCCATTTATTTCACAAATGTTTGTAAATGCAGACGGCATTTGCTAGGTGCTTGATTGTATACACTTGTGACAATGGGACTGATTGAAACACCTGAAATCAAGAATTAAGTGGTGTGTCCAAATACTTTTGTCAATATAATGTATATAAATAAGGGATACTTACTGGAGACAACATTAATTTGTAAGATGGCCTAACAAGTAGTCACCAAGGTTCACACAATAAAACATAACAAAAAGAAAAAAAATATAGAAAGATGAAAGGGATGTGGAGAAAGAATAGAACTTTCCACTTAAATAGAGCTTTTCAAGCATGTAATTAGTTTTGGTTTTTGATGTCAACACAGATCACTAGTTATTTCTATTTTGTTTTTTTAGAGTGCTTGACTCTCTAACCTCACAAGCTACGTTTATGCTAAACAGTGTTGTCAGTTTAGTTGTGTTCAAATACTCTTGTGTCACCAGGAAATTTCCCTCAGTAATTTGTCATTACTTTATGTCATCTCCTAAATATCTCTTTAACGTGCATCCCATTTGTTTTTCTGTAGGCCATTATCATTTCAACAGCATTCTCAGTCTTATGTGACAGCGCTAGTTCCCAAACAGAGACAATAAAAGATTCAGGCTTAGTAATCACTCAGTAAGATGGATATTCCCAAAGGCCTGAGCCTTTACTGTGTGCTAAAGTCTTTTTGACCCCTCTGGTAATGTTCCTTTACAATAATTCTTTTATCATCTTTTCCACACTGAAAGCCTCTGCTTTTATATATAAAGATGATTAGACATAAGAGAACCTCTGTTTTCATTTCATGGTAACCATTTCAAGTAAATCTACTGCCATTTTTTAATATACAGATGTACAAATGCAATATATTATATTTGTGAAATGTTACCTATTTAAAAAGATATGCCAATAGTTCATGATATAGTATATTTAATATTTCAAGCTCATTCAATGTTTTTCTCCCCTATTATATATATGTTTTATCGACCCATTATACAGCTCTGCTGTATAGTGATGGTAGTTTATTATGTGATAGTAATAATACATACTTATCTCATGTTTAGTAATTTCACTTTTTGGGACAGAGGTAGACCTCAGTGGGATTTGGGACTGCAGTCCTGATTTAATTATCCAATGTCTGAGGCATACTGTGCATTTAAGTGACATCATTACTGCGCTGGCACTCAACCTCCCAAGCTTTGCCCGACAGACATCCTAATTCGCCAGTGGCAGAAGTGCTGAGGTATGTTAGAGGGTTGGGTGCAGCTCCCGTCATTATTTGGCATTGGATTTTTGTATTTCTTGTTTTAGTATTAGGGGCGAGGATGGCTATAGGATTAGATGAGCTTTTAAACTAAGCTCTGGGGGGGAGGGTCAAGATCAAAAAGAAGCAATGGTAGCTAGGGTAGATTGGAAGGTGGGTCTAGCTATGGGAGAGGAGGAAAGCAGTGGTGGGGTTAACATAGACCAAAGGGAGGTCCATATAATTAAACCTGCACACATTAAGTGTTTGTCAACTAAACAGAAAATGGGTAGTAATCTCAAATGTCTTTTAGCAAATGCAAGAAGCTTGACAAACAAAATGGGTGAGCTGGAGATACTGGTAAGTGCTGAACAGTATGATTTAATCGGAATCACAGAAACGTGGTGGGATGAGACCCACGACTGGTCAGTTAATTTACAAGGTTACTCACTTTTTAGAAAGGACAGAGTAAATAGAAAAGGGGGAGGGATTTGTCTGTATGTAAATCCTAAATTAAATCCCAGTATTAAAGAAGGTGTACATGATGTAACTGGAACTGATGTGGAGACACTGTGGGTGGAGATTAGCTTAGACGCTAAAAAGAATCGCACATTACTTGTAGGTGTATGCTACAAGCCACCAAATATTAGCATTGATGGAGAAGATCAGCTTTTATTACAAATTGAAAAGGCTGCAAATATGAATGAAGTTCTAATCATGGGAGATTTTAATTACCCAGATATAGATTGGAAGTGTGGCACAACTAGTTCAGCTAGGGGCAGCAAGTTTCTGGACCTGCTTAATAACAAATTTATGGCACAATTAGTAGACACCCCAACTAGAATGGATGCCTGTCTGGATTTGGTAATAACAAACAATGAGGAGCTTATCTCAAACATCCAAATAAGAGAACACTTGGGGAATAGTGACCATAATATGGTCTCATTTGAGATTAATGCAAAAAATCAAATTGGTAAATACGCCACCAAAACACTTAATTTTAGAAGGGCTAACTTTGATGGACTAAGGGCATCGATTGAACATTTAGACTGGGAACGATTGTTTTCTGGACTAAACACAGAAGACAAGTGGAATGCCTTTAAGCACACATTACAAAAGTACACATCCCAATATATACCTTTGGGAAACAAATGCAAAAGACACAAATCGAAACCAATGTGGCTTACAGGTAACGTGAAACAGGAAGTACAAAACAAGAAAATGGCATTCAAACATTATAAAAACACTGGATCAGCATTATCATTTATAGAGTACAAAGAGGCCAACAAAGCCTGCAAAAAGGCAATTAAAATGGCTAAATTGGAAAATGAGAAAAGGGTTGCCAAGGAGAGTAAAACTAACCCCAAAATGTTTTATAAATATATAAATGGAAAAAAGCTAAAGAGGGAAAATGTTGGGCCCTTGTTATCCCAAATGGGAAATTTGGTAAGTGAGGACAGAGAGAAAGCAGACATTTTAAATACTTTTTTTTCTTCTGTTTATACTAAGGAAGAGCAGATGGACGAGCCCCTGCTACAGGAAGTTATGGGACATTCGCCGCAAACATGGGATTGGCTGACACAGGAAAAAGTGCTTAAGCAATTACACTCTGTTAAGATAGACAAGGCCCCAGGACCAGATGGTATACACCCAAGGGTACTTAGAGAGTTAAGCATAATTCTGGCCAGGCCACTATTCATGATCTTTAGGGATTCATTCAGTTCAGGTACAGTGCCAACAGACTGGCGAAAGGCGGATGTCATTCCAATATTTAAAAAGGGATCAAAATCTCTGCCAGGTAATTATAGGCCAGTGAGCTTGACATCTGTAGTGGGGAAACTATTTGAAGGATTGCTAAAGGTATACACTCAAGAATACATCTTGAACCAGAATATAATTAGTAAAAGTCAACATGGTTTTGTGAAAGACAGGTCTGATCAAACAAACTTAATAACATTCTATGAAGAAGTCAGTAAAAATATAGATCTAGGTGTGGCAGTTGATGTGATCTATTTGGATTTTGCGAAAGCATTTGATACAGTTCCACACAAAAGGTTACTCTACAAATTGAGAGAAATAGGTTTGGGGGCAAATGTGTGTATGTGGATTGAAAATTGGCTAAAAGATAGAACACAAAGGGTTGTTGTAAATGGAAAATTCTCAAATTGGACAAGGGTATTAAGCGGAGTACCTCAGGGGTCTGTTTTGGGCCCTCTTCTTTTTAATTTGTTTATTAATGATCTGCCACATTGTGCTGAGAGCCATGTCTCCGTGTTTGCGGACGACACTAAATTAGGTAAGGCAATAAAGACTAATCTTGATGTTTTTTCTTTACAGGAAGATTTGGACAGAGTGGGGGACTGGGCAGTAAAGTGGCAAATGAGGTTCAATATAGACAAATGTAAAGTTATGCATTATGGGAAAAATAATAACAAAGCAACATATACGTTAAATGGTTTTTCCCTGGGAAAAACTACTAATGAAAAGGATTTAGGAATAATTATAGACGACAAACTTGGCAACAGTGCCCAATGCCAGTCAGCAGCTGCAAGGGCCAATAAGATATTGGCATGTATAAAACGAGGTATAGATTCACGGGAGGAGGATATCATCTTGCCTCTTTACAAATCAATGGTAAGACCTCACCTTGAATATGCAGTACAGTTCTGGGCACCAGTCCTTAAAAAGGATATTAAGGAACTAGAAAAAGTGCAAAGGAGAGCTACAAAATTAATAAGGGGTTTGGAGGATCTTAGTTATGAAGAGAGACTTAAAAAATTGAATTTATATACGTTAGAAAAAAGGCGTCTCAGAGGGGATATGATAACATTATATAAATATTTGCAGGGCCAATATAAAGAGCTCTCCAGTGACCTGTTCATTAACAGAAAGGTACAAAGAACAAGAGGTCACCCCCTCAGACTGGAAGAGCAAAGATTTCATAGACAGCAAAGGAACGGATTCTTTACGGTTAGGACAATAAAGTTATGGAACTCACTGCCAAGAGAGGTAGTGCTAGCAACCACAATAGATGCATTTAAAAATGGTTTGGATGTTTTTTTAGGAAAGCAGAACATACAGGGCTATTAATAATAGAATAAGCATTAATAAAAGAGCTTATTGATCCAAGGAGAAATCTGATTGCCTCTTGGAGTCAAGAAGGAATTTTTTTCCCCCAGGAGGCAAAATTCGAAATAGCTTCCTTAGGGGTTTTTTGCCTTCTTTTGGATCAAAAGCTGTAATGATAGGTAGAAGGGTTGAACTTGATGGACTTGTGTCTTTTTTTCAACCTAAATTACTATGTTACTATGTTACTATGTTGTTTTAATAATAGCAATAATATAATAGTAATATGAGTATATTTAGACTTTATAGAAAAACAGTAAATATAGACAAACTATATGACATTTTTTAATGTTTTCACTTAATCTGCCATTATAAAGTTAAACTGAAGTAATGTTTCCTTAAACCAGGTACCCTCAAAGTATGTGAATATAGTACTTTCATACCCCAAAAAAACTTAAATAAATTGGTAAAAGGCTGGGTTATCAAAATTGGAAATTTGTTATCATAATGTACACCTCTCTTTTAATTGCATCGTGTTTTCTCCTCTGCATCTAACTACTAATGATTGGAATAGTGAAAGATACATATTTCTGATATCATGGCCCCGACACTTATAATTATTATAATGAAAATAAAATTGCTATTTGTGCAGTTCAATTGAAGACTGTTTTCTTTAGCTATAATAACATGCCTTTAATTTGGAATATGTTAGTTAAGGAAAATAACAGATGTTGCTGTGTATCACAGAATCCCAAAGGGTTATTTCATTTCAATATAAACATATGATAGCTAGATCAAAAATACTGACATTATTTAATGCTATTTGCATAAATCTTACATATTAATGAGCAATTAAATTATAGTGTGTTCAGTGGTGTAATGAAGCATTCTATTTTATACAGCTGATGCTAGCACTAGCCAATGACTTTATTTATCCTATGTTATCTCTAATGTCTGTGATTGCCTTAAAAGAAAGAAAGTGCAGTATCCCTTTAACAAATTATAGCTCAGCCTTTACTCTATTTTCCAATTTAGTACAAACATTCTTATAATTTAGAAACATAGAAACATATAATGTGTCGGCAGATAAGAACCATTCGGTCCATATAGTCTGCCCAATTTTCTAAATACTTTTATTAGTCCCCAGTTCCCGATCTTATATCTAAGAAAGCCTTGTGCCTATCCCACGCATGCTCAAAATCTTTGACTGTGTTTACCTCTACCACTTCCACTGGAAGGCTATTCCATTCTTTACATTATAATGTATATATATGGCACATGTATTAAATGTTTGGTATATATTTTTAAAGGGATATATCATGCAAAAATAAAAATTGATTGTGATACCCATGCTTTTAGAAAAATGGTATGGTAAATCATACTCAAAACGACACGGTTCAAAGAGAAGTTCTTATAAAATTGTAATTAAATGACTTACGTATAATAAGCCACTGAAACAAATCCTCTCAGTTCAATAAGGCATGCTTTATCGTAATAATGAATAACCCTCAGGTTATCAAGGCAACCCTAACTCATCAGGCAATGTCTGTTTAAACACAAATGTAAAGCTGTCTGCCCTTAGGTTAAATCCAGTCCAACCACATTGACATTCAGTGGCTACATTATTGTACTCCGTAGTAATTCCACAAATGAAAAAAAAAAACTATTAAAGTGCAGTGAACTTTTCTTTTCTCCCCCTAGCATTTAGCAGTGTAAATGAAAAAAGAAACAAATTGGCAAATTCTAGTTTTTCTAAAGGTTTATAAAACAATTACTGTACTCTCTTCGACTGAGACATCAATAAAAAAAAATATCTTTTTTCTAATAATTTGGAAGTGGACAGTAGTATGTAGTGATCTTGATTATTCAGTCATCTGTTTTGCAAGATAATTATAATTTTAAATAATCAAAGTAATTTGGCAAATGGCAGAAGAATTCTAGTAGCTTTAGAACAGCAAACTGTTAATTTAGTTTTTACTTTTGTTTGGTTTTACTTGTTTGGTTAGCAAATTCATTTGTCAATTTTTAAAACATTAAATAATGCACTTAATATTTTTTCTGGATTTAGAAACTGTTATTTGCGACCTTTTATCGTCTCTGTGCATTGCGCAGTACATTTAAATGTGTGATTTCTACAAAAATAATGCATCAATACCCACAATTACAAAAACATAGTTATTCAGACATACCTCTAACATAACTGACTTTCGCCCAAACATATATCTATTACCTGTTAATTGTTATTTTGTAGGTTTAGCCCTTAAGCAAGGAAATGCCTGGTTTTAAATAAATAAATCCATCTTAGCCAACTTTTTTTTTTATTATAACAAGACTGAGGCATTTAAAAAGGTCAATATTAGCAAGTGCACAGAGATTAAATTAATTGTAAATTCTAATGAATGAATTCATACATATTTACTAAATATGATGAGACTGGCTTCTTTTAGTCATTCTGATTAAGGGCTAGAATATTTTTTACAATGACATTTAGATATATTTCCAAAAGGAATTACCTGTGGTTCAATGACTACTTCAAAAATGTCATAAGTAAACAGAATTATTTACTGAATAGTGCTCGACATGTATATTCAGTCAGTATCCAATTCAAAACTTGGCACTTTGCTGGCATAATGTATTGTCTGTGTGCCATGTCATTTGTGATACTAAGTCTATACCCTTTGCATAATAAATTCTCACGGGGGCTTCGTGGCATTATCTAAAAAGAAAGTTCAGAAATACAGGTTGAATTGCTGCACAGATGGTTCTTTTTGTGTGCTAATAACTCTATCTATATATAGTGTAATGCAGTTAGTATGATTATCGTTTCATGAGTGATTGACAATAAAGTATTATGCTGTATTTGCAACATGACTGAAAGCCAAAACCAACAAGACAATAAACAGAAATAATAGAATAGTATTAGATGCACATCTCTCAGATGAACCATCTCATTAGCTGCAATGATATCATAGCATATGGCATCATCATCATTAACAACATGTTTTGGAAGTGAAATGTAGATATCACAACATAGACTGATGGGAGATTTTTTCATTCCACTAACCCATAAAATGCACATTGGACACTGAATATCAGTGACTTATTAGCACATATAAACACTATTTACATACGTTAATACAATGACATGGATCCTCAACATATTGTTCTCCACCTCTATGCAGACTCCAACCACCATCTTTAATATCAGTCCCCAAGTATGGCAATAGCCAACATCTAGTTGTAATTTGACAGCAGCAGCTTGATAGGTACAAATTAGTCAAATGTGCTTAATACACATTTAGGGAAGACAATTTTACTTTTGTTGTAGTGCAAAAAGCTACTTCAAAGACAATTCCCTAATCTTAACATAGACATATCTGTGTGTGTGTATATATATATATAAATATATATATAGAGTCTACATTTTTATCTATTTGCAGATAGATAGATGTGTGTGCCCAAAGTGCTAAACTAATTACTATAATCTACACATTCCCCATCAATTTTCATTTTGTAAATTATGTATTACGATGTATTATATTTGCTATCTAAATCATTTCTATTATTTTCTTTAATATCCATGCCACTCTACTTAATTGTTTAGTATTTCAGTTTATAGCGAGATAATTTGCCATAATCAGTCCTGCTATACAAAATATGTGTTCTATTGTTTACAATGCAAATCTATTAACCCCTTAGTGACAAGACATTTTGACATTGTCTTTCCCCTGGTGACAAGGGCTGTTTTTACATTTCTGGGGTGTTTGTGTTTAGCTGTAATTTTATTCTCTCTCACCTACTTTACCCACGCAAATTATATGTTGTTTTTTGTATCATAAGAAGGGCTTTCATTAGATACCATTATGTCCATCATATCTTATAATTTACTACAAACAAAATCATAAAATATGAGGAAAAAATTTACCTAAAATATAATTTACACAAATACAATCATCAAATAGTTTCTAAATGTCGTTCCGACTTCAGAAATATGCTTGTTTCCATGTTTTTCTGAATTTTTTGGCGCAAAAAACAAAAATAGTACTTTTTGTTTTTTTTCCTATTTTGACCTTTTGACCCCAACCTGAACCCTTAATTTAACCCCAACTCTAACCCTTATGCTAACCCTTAATATATTTTAATTTCATTTTAACCCTATCCCTTGTGCTAACCCTAATTTAATTTTAACCCTAACAGCTATTCTAACCCTAATCCTATTTTTAGCTAATTAAGTCTTCTTTTTTTTCATTGTAATGTTGCTGAGTGCCTCTAGGGCCAGTCAAGCAACATATTAAGAGCGACGGAAGTTAATTTTTTTTCACTTCCAAAGCTCTGACCACAAGAGGGCACAGCCATATTGCAGTAGCATATCTTTCTCTGGGGTGGTTTAGTTCCACTCTGTAGGATAAAATTGCATTTTGAAACAACTTACAAAATTTGTGCATGAACATCATCCATTGAAAAATTACCATTAACTATTTTGTTCATTATTGAATTAGAGCGATATTAAATGTGGTATCAAATTTATGTCTGTTATATGAAAACTGAGGAAATTTACATTCTGATAAACCACACCCATTCTTAAATATGACAACCCAGACAATTGATTATAGGGTTAAAGGGACACTCCCACCGAAAAATGAAAAGTTTTTTTATTTTTATTTTGCATTGTTGATTTCAGATATGCCTTTTGTTTTTGTAATGTGAGTTTATTTTATGAAATATTTTACTAAACAAGTTTGACTGGGTGCTGTCTTTTTGTGAAATATAGTGTTTTTGGGTGCCACCCCCCAGTGACTTTACAGCACTAATATGTCACTTTGGGGCTGGGGAAACAGAATGCAGTCTATAAGTCAGAATTCTGATCATAGACTTGCATTGAATGGGAAGGTAATATAACTATTGCATTACAAGTGGCGGAGTAATGATCCTGTTTGATCAGGTCAATCTCCTCTCTTTCTGTTGGAAGGCAGGTAAAAAAAAATTATACACAGCCACCTAGTCCTGCCCACTATGATACACAGGAGCCGGTAAGATAGCAGGGGTGTATCTTATGACATCATCATACATGTTTGGCCACAGTTATAAAGTGAGACTTGCTGGAAGATTTTGGAGAAATTTTGCATCATGGGTACAACTCTCAAAATGGATGCTGGAGATATACACCAAATTTTATTTTTACTTTTGAATGCAATTAATTCAAATCATAGAAGAAAAAAAAACAGTAGCATGTGTCTTAAATATGTGTGTGTTTCTAGTTACATCTTATACAAGTGTCCCTTAATTTTATAATTAAATATTGTTAAACTGAAGAAAATGGTTTTCAACATATTTGTGATGTATAGATGTATTTTAATCAAACATTCAAATGTAGACTATTTAATATTCTAATTTTATTGGTTTCCAAATAATTTTTCTGTATGAAAGAGTCAACTGTCAACAAACAATTAAGTTATTGGTAATTTAAGGATTGCATCAAGTGTAGGGATTTTAAAAAATAAATGTTAAATGAAAGAATACAAACAAAATACCTTACTGAGCTTACTGATAGTTTTATCAAAGTGGGCCTTGCTGTTTAATATAATGGGTCAGATTTTCTTTCTTCTGACACAAGATGTCCACCCACTCATAGTGCTATGCAAGCAGGGAAGGCTCAGTAAGATACATTATTTGTATTCCTTATTAAAACATATGTATTTTTAAAGCCTACTCTTTCAATTCAGCATAACGTCAGTTTTTGATGACTTTTGTCCTTTAAGTCACATGCTATAGTTGTCCATAGAGTATGATAGGATGATATCCTGAATGATAGATAGAACAGATAGAATGAAGAAGGAACATGGGTGAGTGCAGTGGGTTGAATATGAACCCACTACATTGCAGGTATGTTTTATTTGTAATATAATTCATATGATGGAGTTGAAGATGCCAAATTCAACAGATTCTTATATAATGTCTAATTTTCTCTTCTTTTATTATAGGTTCCTTACGCTGAACTGGGAGGGAAAACATTGGTGATGACAGTATATGATTTTGATCGCTTCTCCAAGCATGACATCATCGGGGAAGTGAAGGTTCCCATGAACACAGTTGATTTTGGTCATGTTACTGAAGAGTGGAGAGATCTGCTGAGCGCCGAAAAAGAAGAGGTAGGATAAATAGTGTTATTGTGTTATATAAATTCTGGTTTCATGTTTTGTTTTGTTTTTAATATGTAGAACTCATCATTTTTATAATAAGTTTAATTTACAAATTAAGTAATACTTTAAGCAATTAAATTATTGAATTCTATAGCATTTTCAATGTTATAAACTAGACCATAAAGGGATGGTATAAGCTGAACATTGCTTTTTACTGTGCATGTAGAGCATAACAAAAAATGATTGAAAATGATCCTTACATTATATTAGCAAAACTGCAAGCAAATATCTAGGAGGAAAATGTGTTTTAAAGGTGTCTGTGGTGTCTCCTGTTTATGACATCACCTGTGGCATGGGATGCAAAGTACGCATTTCCCACTGAAAAGCAGTTCATTTTCATTTAATTTATTATTTATACTTGGCCCATCGCTGGTCCATCGCTGGCCCATTCTGCAGACTTCACACCCCGGTATTAATAACAGGGTGATGGGAACCAATAATTCCAGCCCTGTGATGAAGCCTTGTGGCAAAAGGAGTGAGACTGGTATTTTTCTGTCTATGCTATTAAGTTATTGATAATAAAGATTGAAGATTTTTATCTGGGACTACCTGTGAACTATCGTTTATTGAATATTCAGAGGTATGCATATCTGTTCACTTTATTTGTTTCGTTAATATTTAAGATGTGTCCCCCCCCATTCCTGTAGAGTGGAGGTGGGGGTAGTTATGGTAAATTGAATTATGTCATCCGGGGTGGCCCCTGGATAGAGGGGTTTAATTATTAATATTCAAGCAGGGGAGGGGCTAGAGGTGAATTTAAAGGAGGAATGGGCTTGGGGTCAATAAGCAGACTCTCAATGACATTAATTCTTTCTTAGAGGTCCCGGGTGACCTTTGGGGGAGCCAAGAAGGGGGTGGGAGCACAAACTCACTGAGAGAATGGACAGCACTACAATAGCCTGTCTAATAGGATGGTACCTACTCTAGAGGACATCACCATTCTTTGCTTACTTACACCATTACAGAAGAAACCTCTCCATTAGCATATCAGGTTAATTCCATCCATAAGGGCAGTGCAGACCCAAAATGCATGGCTAGTCTCCTCTGCGCAATATATACAGAAAACCACAGACGTACATTTTGGCCTACATTGTGAGTTTGTGCTTTAACCCCATTTTTTTCATGGTGGGGGGTTACTCAAAGTTTAGTGACTAGACTCAATAGTGCAATGAATATTGTTTTTGTACATAATAATCTGTTGTACTCCTGTACATCATTACTTCATTACATTAAGCCGAATATTTAATTCTGAAAATGACAAGTGTGCACAGTAATTGCAGCAAATGTGAATAATTCGTAATAACAATGTTTTATCCACACATCTTACTTTGCAAAGTGAAATTACATATCTACACCTCTTTCTTTAAATAAATACATATAATTGGGTGTGCCATCATCATGTTGCTTTGTACAGAGATAATGCTTAGGTAGCAGGCTCAACAGGATTAGAGCGCTGTTATCATTGCTCAACCATAAATGTCATTCAATAGGGAATAAAGGTCTTTTGTAAGCACAATACATCCTTTTAATTTGCCCATTATGCTTTTGCCATGTCCCATATTATCTTTCACTCTTTGCTGTAAAGGTCACTTTCTATCCACACACATTATTATACTTCTACTTTTAAGGACTGCATTCACAGTCGTTCCTTTTTCTGCCAGTATGCCAAATATATAATTTATATATAATATATATACATGTAAGTGATGTATGATTAAAAAGTGGATCTCAGATCACTGAGGAGCACCATTCAAAAGAAATTCCAATTTATTTCTCACTGAGACTTCTGTACTGCTGTGTCATGGAACTAGAGATGGTGTTATCAATAGGCAAATAAGGCATTTGACATGGGCATCAACTCTTGGGGGGTGCTGGCTGAGCCCCACCATGCAGTGATCCGGTGTCCCCCGTCTTTAGTGAACCATCCAGAGAGCAGTTATTTTTCTATGTGTGTGGTGCCGTATTGCTAAGGGACTGCACATTATCTGGGATAGGCATGGGAGTGCAGTATGAGTGATGAAGTCTGACTACATGCTCCACCCCCTTATGCTCTGCGTTTCCAATAAAGTTGTAGTGCTGGTTGTCACATGACATCCCAGCGGTCTAAATCAGACGCAGTACTGTAGCAGACCATGGGAGGAACAAACCAGTGAGGACCACCCCACACCTTGCAAAAGGATAAACAGGGACCATTTTTATGGTTAATTAAAGCTAGACTTTGCTCATGTATTTTAAACAGTTTCACACAAAAGGTTACTTTAGTAATTGACTTAAATAGAATTAGGTCCAAACATTTGTGTGTGTCCGCTGCATTCAAAATATTTTATGGTTTAGGGCCTCATTAAGAGTGAACATATTTTTAGGGTTTTAGTTGATCTTTTAACAGCAAAAAGAGTCCTTTGGGTCCTTTGTGAATATTTGATCCTGGTCTTGATTTGCAAAAACTTTATAATATTTATTTACATTTTAAAATCTGTGTAGTACTGTGACACCCACTAGTCATTTCTATGTTTGCAAGCTTTCAGATGCACCCAGGTATACGCTTTTGTGTTACATATTGGATTATAAGTGTGCAATATTTTTTTTTAATTTACTTGGATAAATAGATATATGGATAGCTACATGTATTATATATGTGTACATGAGTATTGTATTTGTATTTGAATTAGGTGTTATACATATGTACAGCTAATAAATTGAACTAGAGGCAACTTTAATCTCTATTCTAGAACATATCCATACATTATATTTTGCCATTAGAAATCTGTGTGAATTTGTATATGGATAATTTAAAAGCTCTGTTGAAAGCAGTTTTATTCTCTTTTGTAAATCTGGTTTGTTTTCTTACTGCAGGTTTTTCATCCAGTACAAAAAACAAACTCAACTGTTCAAATACTCTGCAATCATTTCTGCTTTCTTGGTGAAATGGATTGGCAAGCATTCACTATTTTGAATTGTTCAATATACTGCATCACATATGGGTATTTTGCCAATCAATGTGTGCCGCACAGAATAAATGTTTTTTTGTTTTTCATTTCAGTTATATAATAGTATCTAGCTTACTAGTGACTACTGTACGTTATTCAGAAGGTTATAAATGTAATGGTATAAGGTCTGCATTCGAAACAGCTGCCATTTCAAATAACAGACAGACGAGGCAAGGAAAACAAAGCACAGTTACCAATTTGTGAGTTTTAAAGGTTTTATGCATACCTGAGTGCACAGAAAGGAAAGACATCATATCCCAGAGTTCATCTATTTTCTACAATAGTTTTCAAGATCATAATTACTAGAGAAAAGGACTGAACAGTGATTTAGCAGTTTATGAAAAGGATGATAAACAGAGGCATCACTAGGTTTTGATTCACCCGGTGCGGTAACTCATGGTGTCACCCCCTGGATTTCCTCCAATACCATGCCAAACAGATTCCTTAGTAATGCCAATCAGATGGCCCATTAAATATGCCACATACAGGAGCCCCACAAATTATGTCAGACGCAAGAGCCCTTTATCTATGCCACACACAGGAGCCCATAACTATGACACATACAGGAGTCCCATAACTATGACACACGAAAGCCCCATAAATTATGCCACACCAGAGCCCCATTATTTATGCCTCACCTTGGAGCCCACTTAATTATGCCACACCCAAGCGCCCCATAATTATGCCACACAAAAGAGCCCCTTAATTATGCCACACATGGGGTCCAATAAATATGCCACACATAGGACCGCCATTAATTATGCGACACACAGGAGCCCCACAAGGTGACAATTGTACTATTCGAAAACCACACACACCCTTACACAGTGACACACTTACACACACCCTTACCACTTACACACACAGTGACACCAATACACACATAACCTGAGACAATCTATTTTGCCCCCCAATATGCCATTTAATATGACAGGATTTTGCCACTCAAAATGCCATTTAATATGCCATGATTTTGCCCCCCAAGATGCCATTTAATATGCCAGGATTTTGCCACCCAATATGCCATCTAATATGCCAGGATTGTGCCCCCAATATGCCATTTAATATGCCAGGATTTTTCCCCCCAATATGCCATTTAATATGCCAGTATTTTGCACCCAATATGCCATTTAATATACCAGGATTTTGCCCCCCCCAATATTTAATTTAATATGCCAGGATTTTGGCACTCAATATACCATTTAATATTCCAGGATTTTGCCCCCTAATATGCCATTTAATATATCAGGATTTTGCCCCCCAATATGCCATTTAATATACTAGGATGTTGCCCACCAATATGCCATTTAATATGTCAGGATTTTGCCCCTCAATATGCCATTTAATATGCCAGGATATTGCCCCTCAATATGCCATTTAATATGTCAGGATTTTGCCCCCCAATATGCCATTTAATATGCCAGGATTTTGCCCCTCAATATGCCATTTAATATGTCAGGATTTTGCCCCCCAAAATGCCATTTAATATGCCAGGATTTTGCCACTCAATAGGCCATTTAATATGCCAGGATTTTGCCACTAAATATGCCATTTAATATGTCAGGATTTTGCCCCTCAATATGCCATTTAATATGCCAGGATTTTGCCCCTCAATATGCCATTTAATATGTCAGGATTTTTGCCCCTCAATATGCCAGGAGTTTAATATACTAGGATGTTGCCCACCAATATGCCATTTAATATGTCAGGATTTTGCCCCTCAATATGCCATTTAATATGCCAGGATATTGCCCCTCAATATGCCATTTAATATGTCAGGATTTTGCCCCCCAATATGCCATTTAATATACTAGGATGTTGCCCACCAATATGCCATTTAATATGTCAGGATTTTGCCCCTCAATATGCCATTTAATATGCCAGGATATTGCCCCTCAATATGCCATTTAATATGTCAGGATTTTGCCCCCCAATATGCCATTTAATATGCCAGGATTTTGCCCCTCAATATGCCATTTAATATGTCAGGATTTTGCCCCCCAAAATGCCATTTAATATGCCAGGATTTTGCCACTCAATAGGCCATTTAATATGCCAGGATTTTGCCACTAAATATGCCATTTAATATGTCAGGATTTTGCCCCTCAATATGCCATTTAATATGTCAGGATTTTTGCCCCTCAATATGCCAGGAGTTTGCCCCCCAAAATGCCATTTAATATGTCAGGATTTTGCCCCTCAATATGCCATTTAATATGCAATGATTTTGCCCCTCAATATGCCATTTAATATGTCAGGATTTTTGCCCCTCAATATGCCAGGAGTTTGCCCCCCAAAATGCCATTTAATATGTCAGGATTTTGCCCCTCAATATGCCATTTAATATGCAATGATTTTGCCCCTCAATATGCCATTTAATATGTCAGGATTTTTGCCCCTCAATATGCCAGGAGTTTGCCCCCCAAAATGCCATTTAATATGGCAGGATTTTGCCCCTCAATATGCCAGGATTTCTATAAGAATACAACTGGAGAAAAAACATATTAAAAAAAACAAAAATTGAGTCCCATTTAATTACCCTGAATCATACCGTATATTCCATACTCAAAGCAATTTAAATAACCATTAATTAAAGGTGCACTGCTGCTATGTTGCAAGTTTTTCATTTTTGGTGTTTTTTGAGAGGATGGCTTTTTTTTTAATCAGGGTTTGCAGGGCAAGATTCATTGGTTATGGGTGGTGTATCATCATTATATGTATTTTTATATTTTTAGAAGGATGATGCAAAACATGTTAACCCTTGAGAAATCTTAAGGGATTTTAGCAGAATCAAAAGTTCTCAATTAGCATCAGGGTACTCTTGGTGATAGTTTTTATCAGCATATAAATCATTATCAGGTTTCCAAAATGTATGTGATTTCTAATGAAAAGCATTTATTTCTAAAATGTTTTAGTGGGGAGAATACATTAGGAATTTAAGCAGGTGTTGTTGAAACAATGATTTATTGCCGCATTTACTAATCATTTTCTCAATTATTGAACTCAATGTTTTAATAATGCCTGCCTACAATATGAACTGTATTATAATTGTAAAAGTCAATCACAAGGTTACAGACAGGACATTATTGCTCATATGCAAGTTTTCTTGACTACATTTACCCTAATTTTCAGCCACCCATTTTGACTGAATAAAAATCATGGAAGTTACTCTTTCATGCATGTAGATTACTAAAGCTTGCCCATCAATGATATAGCAAGTGGCTCTTGAGAGAGCTGTGAAAGTGATTTAAAGGGACTGTATCACCTAATCATTGTTTTTACTGTGGATGCAGGGGATAAGAAAATGACTGCAATTGATCTATACATTGTGGTAGCAAAATTGCAAGCAAATTCCTAAATTAGGAGACTTTTTTTTTAAATGTGTCTGTGGAGTCTCCAATTTGTGCCCTGGATGGCATGTTAACTACTTTTCAATGGGAAACGTGTAATTTTCATTATCAGACCACAGGTGATGTCATAAATTGGAGACTCCACAGACGAATTTAAAACATTTCTCCTAATTTAGCAATTTTGCTAATACAATGTATAGATCATTTTCAATCATTTATTTATTCTGTGCATTTTACAGTAAAAACAATGTTTAGATCATTCCCTTTAAGGTGCAGGCGAGTTAAAGTATAGCTGTCGTCAAAAAAGTAAGTAATGCTTAATTTGCATCTAGTGTAGGCTTCTTAAATAGGAATGTTTAGATGACAGAATACAAATAAAGTATCCTTTTGAGTCTACTTTGCTACGTATAGCACGATTAGGGGTAGCGTTAAGACATTTTGTTCAAAAAGAGACCGGCCATGCTATTGCCTATATAGACTTAACATTGGCCCCAAGTCAATTTTTTAGCTTCCTTCCTGTAGAATGACAACCCTAATCATGGGCAGACATATTTAATGTTTAGCATCTTGGATCCGATTTTCTTTCTTCCGATCCAAGAATAGTAATTTCTGCCTAGAGCACTCAATGTCAAATGTCAGAAATTAAAGCGTGGGTAAACGGCAGGAGTAACAGTTACTTTCTTATGGTAACCAAAATCTATTTGTAATGTGCATGAATGGATGAGAAAAGAAAGGAGATCCGGTTGAGCTTCACTCTAGTCTGCAACTGTGAAGAGATATGATAGGTGTAGAGTAAGGGGAAAACCCGAGTCCACAGAGTGTCACTGGCGAAGTTCCACTACTCTTATTGGGTTTTCACTTACCTGGTGAGCTGAGGGCGAGTCTTGAGGGGCTCTCGATTCTAGTGAATGGCATGGCACAACCTTCTCGTAGGACAGTGGCAGTTGGGGAGTTTGACTGGTACGGTACACCTGTCAAACTGTACTGCAGGTGTCATAAGGGGAGCTCATCGAGGAGCAGAAAGGACAAAAGTGAGCTAGATTTAAGCTAGGCTTTGGAAGGGAGTGGGAAATGTAAGGAAAAGTAGACCAATAATTCTTTCAACTAGACTACATATCTCTGCTGTCTTAAACTGTGAGGTTTTTTTTTACAATCATAAAAATGTTCAGTGTGTATTCAGGAGAGTTTATGTACCAACTATTTTTCTGAAAATTACTTAGTTACTTTTTTTTTTAGAAAGTCACAAAATACTTAAAATAACCTAGGTTACCAAGTCTAACATTCCTTGCTAAAAGCATATGCTTCAAGATTATAATTTATTATTAAGAAAAAAGCAGACAGACAATTACTTTAGGAGGAAATGGAATTCTATGTGTGTTTTGTACTTTTGTTTTGTGTATTTTAATGCTGTCATACTGTAGCACAGAATGTTCTTCAATCTCCACAACCTTACTTTATTTTAAAAAGTCTATGATTGAGCTTTCAACTCTCTCTTCTTTTGTATTTTCCCATTCCCTTGTCAGAGAGTTGCAGAACTCAGAATGGTTTATAAAGCTGGAAATTTGTGACTTCCTGTTATAGTAAAGATTTTATGGATTTTGTCTGTTCACACAGGAGTCTCATAAGGCAAGTTTACGTAGCATTTTAAACTTGGAGAAAAGCTGGGGCTTGGTATTTTATTACATTAAACCATTACAACAGAATAACAGTAAAGCAGGTAATGTTGGCCATGTTCTTGTCTTGCACTAAGGGCAATGGCTGTAAATACTAATACCCCTCCACCCACAAAAAAACAATATTCACAAGTCTGATGCTTTCTCTGCCCATTTCTCATTTAGCTTTTTGATACCAATGTGCACATGTCAACCGTTCTAATGAAAGTAACCATTGAGTCACTGACTGCTTTATAACTTATAGGGATTTGCATTGTAGCATTAGCCCTTTGCACTTCTGCAAAAACAAATTGTTTATGGTATGACTGACAGTCTAATCCCCAAACTAACCTTGTTGCAAGATGAAGATTACTGCTTGTATAGTGCACAGGCTTTTATCCCTGTGTGGTTTGATGCAGGCATTCTGATAAATCACATATTTAATATATGACTAAAGCCCTCCCCCAGTGATTACTCAGTAGCACTGATTCTTATAGACACTGAGCATATAAAATGTTGTTTCATGTAGCCACTTCCTGTGCTCTTGGAATAGAATACATTGTGTGGACTGTAGTAGACTTGCTCTTATACACAGTAGGATCTCTTAACAGTGCAACACATTGTCTGATTACCTCACTAGAGAGACATGAAATTCCATTAATTTGAATGAAATTATTCTCATTGGTTCCTACAGCAAAGAAAAAAAAGGAAATTGACTTTTACTCAGTTAGTGTGGGCAGTTCTGGTTTCTTGCAAACTGCTGTAATTTAACAATTTCATATAGATATAAGTATTTTATATTTCAAGCAATGCAAAATTTTAAATATGCAGTTTAAAGTACTTTGAAAGCACATCAATATGCATTAACATTTGGAAGATGCATTTTGTGCACAAGACAGCCCCTTTAACATGGCTCTTGCAGTGCCTATGTAGTTTGCAATAAAGAGAGAGTGTAAATGAAGATTAGCATGCAACATTTGTTTTTGTTTTTTCCATGTAACTCATGTTCCCTGCTTTCCATTTCTTGCCATTGCAACTAATACAAACATTTACAAAAAAAAATACTTGGCACTCCACTTGCAAAAAAAAAATAATATATATAAATATATATATATTTTTTAAAAGCTCTAGTTATACATGATCACTATAAGGTAATTTCTCTAGCATTCATTCTTCATTCTGTTACCAGAATTTAGATAGTCAAGTGTCAGAATTCAGTTGTGAATGCTCCTTAATGTTATGACCATGCAAGGTGAAGCAAAAACATATTTCCCATTACATTGCACAATCTGCTGTCTGAGGTAATCGTGAAGAGTTTGCAACTGTAGCAGTTTTGATCCTTTTTATTTTGTAAGATGTTACAATTCAAATTACACGTTCACAAAAAGGAAAATATATTTGTGTTAACCCCTTAGTGACAGGCCCTTTTGACCTTGGCTGTTTTGACATTTCTGGGGTGTTTGTGTTTAGCTGTAATTTTCTTCTTTCTCACATACTGTACCCACACAAATTATATGTTGTTTTATCTGCATAAGAAGGGCTTTCATTAGACACCATTATGTTCATCATATCTTACAATTTACTACACAAAAAATATGTGATAAAAAAAAAAAAATACAATCATTAGAAAAGACCCCATCTAAATAGATCCTAAATGTTGTCCCAAGTTCAGAAATATGCTTGTTTCCATGTTTTTCTGCAGTTTTTTGCGAGTTATAGGAAGAATGTTTTTTTTTCTAGTGACCTTTTGACCCAAACCCTAATTGTAACCCTAACCCTAAATTTAACCCTAACTCTAACCCTTATGCTAACCCTTAATTTATTCTAATTTTAATTTAATTGTAACCCTATCCCTTATGCTAACCCTAATTTAATTGTAACCCCAACCATTATTCTAACCCTAACCCTAGATTTTAGCTAATTAAGTCTTTTTTATTGCAATGTCCCTGACTGCCTTCAGAGCTGTTTTTTTTTTTTTCACCTCGACGCTCTGCCCACAAGAGGGCAGCAGCCATATTGGAGGAGCATGCTGCTCTCCAATATGGCACCCACAATCGCTCCATGGAGTGATCATGGCTACCCCCGATAAAAAATGTCGGTGCTACCTAATGCCTCGACATCGAGGCAGTAGAGCAGCACCGCTAGAGCACTTTTCGCGATTGTTGATCGCGAAAACTGATCTTTCCACCGCCAGGCACGTCCTTTGTCGCGAAGTGGTTTATAAAAAAGGTTTAGAGGAAACATATATGAAGAAGTTCTGTCCATGGGCCAAAATTTAAGACATAACTTTTATTGTACATCTATATATTAAATGTAACATTGTGTTGTAGATTCAAATTTATGTGCTGACTTTTAGTTTTGATTTTATTAATGTTTTCAACTGGGTATTCACTTAGTTGTGTTTTCTTCTTCCCGTTTGTCCTTTTATTTATACATATTGAATAATAGTAATGTCTTAAATTTGGTCCATGGAAGGAACCTAATAATGTATGGGTTTTTTTTTACTATTTAGTAGCCATGGGTTACTCTCAATCTCTTCCACTAATCAGGATAGTTGGCAGTTTAGTGCCACCAATTTGGTTTCTCCATCAATAAAAAGATTTACAAGCAAAACGTTTCAACATAATAATCTTATACCATAGTAAGAAACCCTAATCATTTCTACTTATTTCTGTTTATAGAGCTAATGAAGAAAGAGATTTTTTTTTTTTTAAACCTACTATGTACGTGACCATCCAACAAAAACACATTTTAACATCCTTTATCCCTGCGTTTCCACTTTCCTTATCCAAGGCAGCTTATTTTCAATGCACGCAATAGTATTGTGAATTCCAATTCGGCTTAATAGGAAAGATTACCTCTCCACATCTCACAATAGCCACATTATTTGTCTGTAATTATGGAAGAGCTGCACAGTTTAACGTCTTGGAATCTATAAGAGAAAACAGCTTCAGCATATATTATGTTTCCGCTCAATGTTTAATTCATTCATGGAAAAGCTTTTTTGACAGGCTATAGTTAATACGTTTTTCCATGCTGTCAAAAGTAATAATATTAAGATTCTGTTCTGAGTTAAATTCATTTTGTTTTGTGCACTGGCCCACGTAAACGTAAGTGACATTTAGAAATACGATCAGGCAGAAGCCAAGTTACAAAACGGAAAGGGTTGGATCATTAGAGCAGAGCAGCCGGTTGTAGGTGTTAGTGGTAAGAGGTAGAGAGTGCACTAAAATGTCATCCATGGGAGCTTTTCCTTTTTTGTTTCATTTCAAAGAACTCTTTCTTACCTTCTGCCATGTTTTTTTCCCTTTTTACTTTGCAGCATTTCCTTTGAACCAAAACATGTGATATTTGACACTTTGACCCCTATTCTGAAATAAAAAAAGCCATTCTCCAGTGTCTAATCTCTGATTTAAAGTGTTTTCAACCGTAGCCTTTTAGAGTTTGTGAGAGCAGATGATTGCATGTTCTTTTCAGTTAATGACAATGAAGTAGCATTTTCATAAAGCTCAAATGATAGTGTTTATTTGTGAAGTACCTTCAACTTTCCAAATAGAAGCGCTATGCTCACATATAGTTAGAAGAATATATTTAAGTGCTGTAGTCTTGAAAGTGTTTTGCAGCTCATCAGTATTTTTTGTGGTACTCTGTTACACAAAATACCAAATCAGTTCAAGAAATTCTAAAAGAAAAACATATTTTTCCATGTTCCTCAATGATATTGAATTTCATGAACCACTGTGTTGAAATACAGTCACTGTAAATATTCAGAGGTATTTGTACAATTAACTAACAAAATACTGTGTTTTCCTTTTTGTACAAGTTTGACACAGACACGTTTTGCAAATCAGTTAACCTAAGTTCCTTATTTACTATTGGTGCACAAATAACAGCACTATCTCCATTGCTTACATCATGTGCATCATCATTATCACTCACCAAGCACTTACATTAAAAACAACACATACCTGACTTCATCATAGACGACAGAACAGATACTTCTATTACATGCATCACCCATCATGCACCTTGTTGATATACACATTCACCAGTCTCCACACAGGCACCATAATTCCACCAGGCACTCCCATTCCTTCTACTAATATACTAAAAATACCTCCATTAAGACTCCTAAATGTGAGTCGCCATGTTTTTCATCCATCCATTTAGAGCATTATGTAAACTGAATTCCACAAGTGTCGAACTGCCAAAGGGTATTAATTTGGAGAATAAATAAGTTAAAAGCTGTTTGCTGTGGAAAAACAGGAAACAAGTTGAGTTAAAATGATACCATTTATGAGCAAGAAGAAATAACAGCAATCATGGCTAAATTTTGCCTCACCAGCTGTGGGTTTATTTATGTTTCCCTCACTTTCCCTGCATTTCCTGCTATGCAGTTGGCAGTGAGAGACAGAAGTCACCACTTCATTGGCGTAGCGTATCTGCAAAGGAGAATGGATTTTCCACACACCTGCAATGAGATGGCACACAATGGGGGTTATATTTAAGGGGATGGGACACTTCATCGAGGCTGCATCCGCGCAGCAGCTTCACCGCTGTCACTTTACCACACGACAGCTCGTCACGGGAGATTTCATTGCGGGACATTTCATCGCTAAAGTTACAATTTAATGTGTTAGAGTTAGAAGATAGAGTTTTAGAATTAGAATTTTAGCATTGGGGTTAAGGGTGGTTAGAATTAGCGTTTAGGGGGTTAGAATTAGTTTTTAGGGTGCAGGGGGTTAATTTTAGTATTAGGGTTTAGGGGGTTTGTATTAGGGTTTAGGGGGTTTGTATTAGGGTTTAGGATTAGGGTTCGGGGGTTAGTATTAGGGTTTAGGGGGTTAGTATTAGGGTTCGGGGGTTAATTTTAGTATTGGGTTTTGGGGTTAATTTTAGTATTGGGGTTTGGGGGGGAATCATTTATTGGGGGGTTATTTTCTTTTTACTTGTACATTTGTAAGAGCTGACAGTTCAGCGCTGAACTGTCAGCTCTTACATATCCGCATCCGCAATGAAACGGACGCGTTATTCTTCATTGCTGACAGTTCAGTGTTCTAACTGTCAGAGATTAAGCCGCGGCGCTGAACTGTCCTAGACCCATGTTTAAAGATTGCGCACATGCAGTTAGCGCCAAATAGTGGCACTATCAACATGTGTACCTATGTAAAAAGTGTCTCACTCCCTCAAAAAGGCTCTATTGACATTATACATAGCCAATGTAGATTGCACCTTTTTTTTATAAAACCCCCAACACTTTGCAGTGCAGGAGTTTTTACCCATAACCCCTGGTGACTTTTTGAAAATGAATCATTCACCAATGTGGCTAGTGCTAAAGGAACTTTACCCCCTGAAATGTGGGGGTGAAAATACTTGGGCAATACCTACACATAATGTAGTTGTACTTTGCGATTAGTATGTATTTAGATTTTAAAGAATAATTAAATTCTGTGTTTGGCATACTTGCCAACTTTCTGTAGTTAGCTTTTGGAAAGAAAACAGGGTGAAGCTAAAAAGGGACAGAGATCACATGGTGTTCTGTGACAGCATGAGATTAAACTTCAGCTTCCCCGGTACAGATACCACTCAATTAACTATGCATAGGCAGTATTTATGCCAGGTCAGACCCAATTTGACAGTGCAGGACCCCCAAAAAAAGTCTGTCCCAGCAAATTTGGGACTGTTGGCAACTATGGTTTGGTCAGGATGTCTTCCAGTTTGCAATTGAAGGCTATTTAGAGATTTTGCTGCAGCATGGGTGATGATATTTTCTGCTACTTCATAAAAGCACCTCAAAGGCAGAAATCCGAAAATTGACAGAAGATAATATCTGCATTAATGTTCAAAAATTCACATTTTCTATATAAAAGGGCTTTTTTGTAATTTCCTATTCAAAGCGTATCACAGCCCATACACCAATTTCCCTCATCAGCTTGACATGCGTCTACCACCTTCTATTGCAGACAGAACCTGATGGTGATTGCACCTTGAAACAGTGACCCTTTTATCATATGTTATATGCAGCGCTTATATATATATGTGTGTGTGTATCTATCTATCTATATATATATTAATATATATATATACATATATATATAACTGGCAAATTAAAAATGAAAAGTTAAAATCAAGATCTTTACTAAAATCAAGATCTATATTATACTATAGATTAATTCTAGTACTAATTTAAAACAAGGTAGTAAGATTGCATTAATCTAATCAGTTACAACTATACTATACAATATACAGAGTTCATGTTTTTTTCTGAGACTCTTTTGACATATCTAGGGCTTGAATTTAATTTGCATGATTAAGTACATTCGGATTACCTAGCTGATGAACACAATTAGTATCTCATTTGTTACCTGCTAAAGACAAATGTGAATAAGATATCCTGTAGTGTTATGTGCATATTTTTATGGTACTACAGGGTAGAAATCAAATAATAATCCAAAAAAAAACTGAAGCTTACAAGTTTGTGATCTGCATACCAAATAAGTATTTTAGCAGCAGGTTCAGTGTCGAGTCTGATGTTTCTAGGATGCCCTATTTTAGAACATCTACATTTTGTGGGCTATCTATTCATGTTGTGCTTTTGTTGATTATTTTATAGAAAAGCTATTCACCGATTCCACTCCCATTATTAAGGACCACTGTTCAATGAGTGGTTGAACAGATATGTTAAAGTGTCACTCCAGTGTGATGACAAAAAAATGGCCAAAAAATGCATAGCAAGCTGTCAATTTAAAAATATCCCTATTTTTGCTTGCATTATTTAATTTGAAAACTTACCTTCTCATGTGGATAGGACTTCCCACAATGACATCATAAGCACTCTTTAAAATGTGAGCGCTTCCCAAGAGATGCATGATGGGCATGCCCACTTACCAGTGACATCACACAACTCTTCTGCCCTGACAGTGTAGTGTAGTTACCAGCTAATGAATGAAACTGTTACTACACATGTTCTATGACTTTATTCTGCATTCATCCTCTTACAATATAAACACAAGCAAATGGAAACATGTGAGTGCTTGAGCAGGAATCATTGGAAAGCATTCCTAAAATGTCCCTTTAAATGAGGATCTATTGGAGCTTAATTTGATAGCAAGACTTTGTCTTACAGCATCATTTATAGACAAAATAGACCAATCAAGAAAGTACCAATTGCAGTGAACATCAAAACGAAGGAGAGTTGAGGTAAGATGAACATCTTCCCCTCCAAGCAAACTCACCAGGTTTTGCACAACCAGGGGTGCACAATCTATAGCTAAACTTGTGTGATGACATGTTCCTCTAACCTGAACTCGCCTTTTTTGCTCCCCTTGTAACATTTTAAAGTACTAACTTTGCACTTTTGTGAACCAGACTTGTGAACAGTGCATGGAGACATTAAGCATCATCCAGATATTAGATTTGCTATTTGTTTTTCACTCTCAATCTCAGTGTATGATTTGTTTAAAAAAAATAAGGACACCGGAGAGTTTTGGATTGCAAATCAACACGATTGTGGGATTCATAATTAAGTTCTACCGTATTAAAAAGGGGGGGGGGGGCGCGGGGACTACATAAAATGGAAATAGATACACAACATGACTTTAACAGTAAGAAAACATATAATACCATCAAATGAGAAATGTCATATAAACATTCATTAAAATGCAGATGCCCATCTCAATAATTTCGAGTATCTCACAAGCTTCCTCTTTACTGCTTAGCTGTTCCATTAAGAGCGATGGGATTTTTTTCTTTCCCTCTATGCATTTTCAAAATCAACTATTCTTTCTACAAATGGGGATTTACATAAATTAAGACTAAAATAGGATAACTTCATTTACATTTGTACCAAGGCAGGAGTGTATCTGCTATACACAATTAGGAATGCAACTTCAGCCATGTTTCATACAGTTTTGCTGGTGACAGTTCCTCTACAAACATGGATGCTCCTTCCTATGAGAAAGCTCTGTGTTGGCACCAGGGGTGTAACTAGAAAATTGGTGTGGGGCTGAGTCTCAAAAATAGCTTTGATCCTTTAATTTCCCATTACTTTCAATGAGGAAGATTTGAAACTGGGTTTTTTGCTAAGTCAAACTCAGGTGCCAAATTTGACTTAGTCTCAAAATGAAAGTCAACCTCTAAAGTTGACCTTTTCAAGCTATTCTCAAATTTTAGTAAATAGACCAATATGAGTGACGTTTGTAGCTGAATCTCTTTGTGGGGTATCCCACCCTATGGTATATCTTGTCGCCAGGTCCCGGTTGCTATTGTTGTTGGCACCAACAAATATGAATTTTACTTTAACCCCTTTGGGGTGGTGTTATAACAACATTTCTCATGATGTTCAGCCAACCAAACTGATGGCTGAGAATCATTCGATGTGCATTCCACAGCAGCGATAGTACCAATCCCTATTATTTTTAAAAATGCCATATCCAATACCTCTGTTGATATCTATATGGGTTGGACTTTATTTTTTTTTAGAGACCATAATCGGCTCTAATGGGCTTTGCTGTCAACTATATGACCTTAGATTTGTGTTGGGCGACACTAGCATTAAATATTATCTCATAATTAAGGATACAAAAACATCATAGCCATGTAGCCCAGTGGAACAGGACGTTTAACATATTGCAACAGTAATATAATAACATTCAATAACACCTCCTGAGAGACTGGAGTGTGAAGGATAGGAGACTCTCTAACTGGGGAACACAATGGCTTAGCTCACATCTTGAGTGAACTAGTCCTGGGCACCCTCTGTTAGAAGTCCAGCTGTACTGAAGACAGGGTGCCCCAAAGTGTGTACCCCAATAACTATCACACACACAGATAGGGTCCATAGTCTATTGAGAGGAGGCAGGCCATTACTTCTCTCCAAGAACCCCAGTGACAGAGGGTTCCGTCACACCTACCACCTAAACTATAATAAATTGCTTATTTTTATGAACTATACCCTAAACAATCTCTTAAAACCTACTGACAGTGTCCCCTATCCTCCAAGTTTAAATGGTGCACTAGTTAGTTATTAAACATCATGCAGGTATAAAGTAATATGAATTACATATAGGAGATTCCCTCTTTTCACTTTCCTTTGATGTAAATTTTGACCCATTTATGCGTCGTAAGCATAATGTGGCACACTTGCTGAACATCTTTGCTAGAATTTATAAAACCTTATAGTCAGTTTAATGTTCTTAAGGAAAAGGTTAATGCTGTTTCTGTAAGTCACATAGTGGGATCTGTCAAAAACTACCTTAAAGATTTCATGTAATCATCAAAGTAATTTACCCATATAAATTATTTATTTACAGGGCAGAAAGAAGTTCATATGTTGGAATCCACCAGATACCTATGTGAGATAATTAGGCCACCAGAGACATTTTATTCTGCATATCATAACATTTTAGAATTCTTCTTTGCAACTTATTGTAGCTTTGTTCTATGGGGAAGTTGTTCAGTAACTATGGGCTATAAAGTTATTTGACATAATCAACTTTTAAGAACAAAAACCTTTATATTTGGTATCTATTATAGTGTTAGTCAACACAATAGAGAACATTGGGGGTCATGTATAAACACAACACACACGCAGATTGCACCGAATACTTTCACAAGCTTCTTGTCCAGCAATGTATAAAGCAGACTCCCAACAAATTTAGGGGGTTAAAAGATTTTGATTTTAGAATGCGTAGATTTCAGGCACTTGACACTGTTTGGAGGAGGTGCCTATTCCGCACTGCAGAATGTTGGGAGTTATAAAACAGCACAATTGCTGTTATGCATACCAAAGGAAGATTGCACCTTTTTATAAAACTCCTGACACTTTGCAGTGCAGGAGTTTTTATACATGACCCCCATTGTACGCCAATCTGATCCATACAAATAAATATTACTATTTCACAATAGGCAAAGAAATAATAAAATTATTTCAGCACAACAAAAGTACATTGATGCCTCATCAATTAATGCACTTGCCTTTATCCAAGAATTTGACTAATATTGCAAATAAATGCAATTTTGTTTCGAACTACAAATATTTAGGTTAGGTTGTCGATGAGTAACTGGTGGCCAGTGATAGACGTAGCCCTCAAAAATGGCATTTTGTTAAATTATTACTTTGTTTTATTTTATTCTTCTTTTTGTGGACTTTTACTAACACATTAGTGGTGCTAGCCATGTATGAGTTATGGTACACTGCTTTTTGAGAACATCAGCTGAACTCTAAAATGGATCAAACTGTTTGCTGACTTTTTTTTTATAGTGCAGTATATACTTGTGGTGTCATATACAATATATGAACTGTGTAGATAAGGCTGCTACCCAGAATCTATGTAATGGGTATGAATTCCAATTTACTATTTTATATCAGTTATTTTCATTTTTTTGATCTTTTTCAACATGCTGTAATGGAATTATGTCCCACGCCATGTGCCATCATGTGTAAAAGACCAGAGACATTTTTTTAGTGAATCTGAGATAACTGCAATTTTATGGGATTTTATGAAATCACTAGATTTTTAGAATAGATAAACTCTGTGGAGATGAGGAAAGGGACAAAATACTACCAGAAACTTCATATTTAAGAATTACAATGTACAAACTATTGGGGTTGAGGTGGACAGTGTCATACACAAAAAAAATCTTCAAAAAATATATTGTATGCTTTTCATTCAACTAATCACAATTGTTATGTTTTAAAAGCTATTTTAAAAATGCAGAATATCCTAGATCATGAAATTCCAATCATTAAACATGGAAGGCCAAATGGCATGCCAAAATTTAGGTTGGTGACTGACATTGTTAATTTCACGAGGTAACAATAGAACTTGTGGGATATTCAGTTAGGTTAAGGGTCGCACAAAAAACCTTGAAGCCATATTAGGCCAACGGGACTCCAGATGGACATCAATGTCCTAGATTGTTCAGAGTCCGAAGAAAAACATGGTGAAACAGAAAAAGTCTAATTTTGCTTATTTCAGGTTTGTTTTGCAATATGTATGTCCGCAGGATATTTTGCCAACAATTAATTAATTATAATATATTTATATAATGCTTTCTACATCATGATGACTGTTAAAATGCATATTATTTCTGATGTCCTCACTGATTCATTGGTGGATTTGTTTGCACAGCAAGAGAAACTTGGTGACATCTGCTTCTCCCTCCGTTATGTACCCACGGCTGGCAAGCTAACAGTTGTTATTCTTGAGGCGAAGAACTTAAAAAAGATGGATGTTGGTGGTTTATCAGGTAAGTGGCATGGCATCTATGTATAATTAAGTTTGTTTTATTGAAATTCACTAGTGAGCCAAAAACTATTAAGCATGTTTTTATAAGCAATAGCTTTGTTCAGCACAGTTAGTTGTGATGGGTTTTTTCAACCAGAGCTCAATACAAAACCTATAAATACTATTCAGATATTTTTTTCTTGGCTTTGATCGGTCTTACCTCAAAGAAAACTTCACACAGTGGGAGATATTGACTGTACGCTAGTTGTATGTTATTTGAACATTTCTTCAATGTTTCAATATCTAACTATGCAATACCAATTGAACTTTTCTAGCAGGAGAAACTCACCAGCTTTTGCACAATCTATGGTTATGTTGTGAGATAAAATGCTCAATTTACCTGCACCTCATTTTTAGTGAATAGCTCCCAGTGATGTCATATAGGCATATTGATATTGTTAAAGTTGATTTCCTTCTAAAGCATCTTTGGAGTGGGATCCTGCTCATCTTTCACCAAGGATTTTATAGGAATGTACTGGTAGTTAAAGGAACAGTATTCTTTGTTGTAAAAGGCTAGGTGAAATGTTTAGCATGAGGACAAACTGGCATGTATATTTAATGGTTCATGCAAGCTCATCCAATGACTGGAAGCCACCATGCTTCCCTGAGAAGTCAGTGGATAAGCTGATTTTGACTTTAAGAACAGTGGAGTAGCTGTTTACTAATGAAAATGTTTACAACTTCTATAACCTTGTTCTGGGGGTTACATGAGCTAATAAGACAGAAATTGTCTATATATAAAATGCATGCAACTCAAGAATTGTGCTATATTTACATTGAGCAATTCTTGAATATAATGCTAATTGAGGAGAGATGCATTCTTCTGGTTTGCTTGAGGATGGCTTGTTTATGTGTGTGTGTTTATATCTATATGTTTGTCTATTCATGTATCTATTATGCCAGCATCTTTACTATATCATTGTAAGCTGCGTTCCCACAAAAAAAAAAAAAAGCACTGAATAAGTGTTGAGAGATTAGCAGGACCACAACAAAAATATGTATCCCCTGTATATAACAATTTTAATAAGATGTAATACTCCCCTCATAGTTCTCTACTCTCTCTAAGGACTATTTCAATTCCAACATCAAACACACAACAAAAAGGGATTGAAAATAGGTTTTTTTCCGCCTGGGAAACTCCAGCTTTGTGTCTGAGGGCATGGAAACAGAAGAAAAATAAAATGTAAACTGCATAATATTTATTGGTAGCACTAACAAAAATAATGTAAATTAAGGACAGGCTTAATGCAAAAAGCTCATATATGTTCACAATCACAGTTTTGGAAATATCTCCACACCACCTCTGCCAGGTGATCATACACACTCCACCCACCTTGTCAAAGTCCCTTTACAGGTGGCAAGTTGCCTACAAATTCTTAAACTGGGTCTTGGGGACTTTCAAAATGGCCCCTGAGCTCCTAAAACATATGGGGATGAAGGCAAGTAGGCCTGCTGACCCCTGTAATTAAACAGTGCCAGAAGCTGTCAATGATGTATATGGACACCACTCGGTGCACTATTAACAGGGCTGGGAACCTGCCAAATGTCTCCCAGCCACCCAAAACTGAATGGGCCATGGACTTGCCAAGGGTCCCTAGCCCATTGATAAATACCCCCTCCCACATTCACTGTTAATATTCCAGATGTTTGCCCCTGAATAAAAATCAGTAATAGCCACACCCCAATATTAATAATTCCCCTTTACCTAATTAGTAATAAATCCCCCCATCTGGGGGCTCACCCAAGTGTACAACAAATTCACCTGGTCTTAAAAAAAATTTGTACTGGAAAAAATCTTTTTAAAAAACATGCAGCTCTAGCTCTTATGGTTTGCCTTTATTGAAGGAAAGACAAAGAATGAAATCAAGCCCAGGAAGGGGTTGGGGCAGGTACTGGTAGCTTCACTCTGTGATTATTTTTATTGTACATTTTTTACTCAAAACATTTGAGCATGAGGCCCTCCTTAGCCTTCTGCCTCCAACACTCCTCTTGTTTGCAGCACATAGAACAAAGAGGTTTTACCAATGAGGGGGAGGTCAGTTTGGATTTCCTCCCCTCCCTTAAATGGAAAAATGCACACTCACATTGGTAAACCCCCCTTTTTAGCAATGCTATTAATTTAAGATTTTTTTTTTAAATTACCACTTATTGATCCAGGTAAAAATCCAATTGCAATATTGTTAAGTTATGCTTACAGAGGTTATCACATGATTCTGTTAAACAATGAATTGATACATGATATATATTAGATACTTGATTAAGAAAGGTTACTTTTTTAAATTTGGAAATACATTCTCGGATTAAGTTATTTTGAAAGTGTGTGTAAACTATAGGACACCAGTGAGAAAATGCTGTCCATTTAAAATATCTGTTGATTACGTTTGTTTTTGAAGTTGTATCATTCAGGCTGTGGGGACCTACATATGTCTAGTTGGCAAACACACAGAATTTCTGTTTTGCGTTGTGTTAATTGGAATTCTTTGAAATTTAAAATAAGAGTGCTGAATGGAAGCCAATTAATTATATAACACCCCTAAAGGCAAGGTATGTTAAAAAATCTCTACATGACTCTAATCTACTTGTCCTTAGTCATGATTACATTAAAATATAGTTTTCAGGCATTTGGCTCTATTCAATGAGTTATCATTTAGCACTAGTTTTTACTGACAATTTATATTGCAGTTTGTGTATTCAATCATCAGGTTACTGAAGAGAGCCTACTGCCTACTGAATGTGTTAGACAGCTCTTAATATGCTCCGGCATTTTTCATTTCTGCTTATTTTAATGGAATCTGGATCAAATACCATAACCTATATTTATGCGAACATGTACATTGCACCTGAAAAAATGTGAGTGTGGCTAATGGAACCTCTAGCCACTGTCTTCATCCAAAGCAGAAGATACTTCTGCTCATCTTGAATGGCTTCTCCTTGGCCAGAACTGGTCTTTTCTCTGCAAAACCCTGTACTTGAATTTAGTTCTTGCATTTTGTTATTCATTCTGACAGGCTAAGTTATCATTTTCTCTGTTCTTATTATATCACTTAATATCATATCATGAGTGTTATGGCTAGCATGACCTCTATGCATTTTTCTGATGCAGAGTTATATGACAGCTGAGTATAGATATTCTAATTTTCTTCACACCCTAAACAAATAATGGGGGTGAAATTACTTTTTTCCCATGTTTAGCTTTGATGCATTTTGTGGAGGGTTTTACAATCAGGAAATACATTCTCTGGCCATTCTCTGTCTTTTCTTAGATATTATTTATTGTGGTTTATTTTATAGGCCAGCTAAACTTCATTCCTTCAATCCTTGTTTGCAGCTACCTTTTTATTTAAGCCCTCATATAGGACAGCATATTATCAAACAGAGACATTGTTCTACCACCACATCAAAGTAACGTAAAAAAGGGCATGGAATAAAGAACATCAGAGGCCAATGGTCGGGGTAATGTAATGAGAAATAAAAGCATCCCTCGGTGTTTAAAACATCCACATATTATTTTGTAAGCCTGTTCAGTGATGGAGCATAATGCGGTAGGGAAGTGATGAACATATAATACAAACCGATACATTCCAGTTTTCATTAAATAGGAACTTCTAAGATCAGCAGAACATAAGCTGATGCCTTTGATCAAACATTCCCTGTAGGCAATATAACAGTAGTTGTAGAAGTTGGAATATTTTATATTCAGGTGGAATAGGAAACAAAGTTAAAAGAAATGGAGTGTGCAAAGTGAAACGAAAAAAAAAAAAAAATGAATGATGTGATGAAATAAAAACTCTGAATCTAATAGCAGTAGAGCTATTTGACTGTGGCGTGAATAATATACATGGCACCGCTAATGAGTGATTATAGAGAATTCCGTTTTTTTTTTTTTTTTTTTTTTTTTTAAAAGAAGGCAGAATATTGCATTTAATTACTGATAAGAACAGATAGTTGTCTGTTTGTCCATTTTTTTTTCACTTCTTTTAAAACCAGTGATAGTTTTTCATTTGTAATCTGGAGCAGTTTATACAAATATTTATAGATCATGTTATGGCTATTCCATTCAAATCTTCTGGCCAAATTCTATGTAAAAACACTGCTTTAATGCTGCCATGTTGGCATTAGTTGTTATAATCCTCTTTTGTGCATTTTATCAATCTGTGAGTTGGGGGACACATACCTCTGAAATTTTACCACCTGCTGTTTGTGTTGTGATGCATTAGTGGCATTTGTGAACATTAGTGTTTTATGAACAATACAAGACAGGAAGCTCTACATTTCCCACAAGTTCTGTTTAGAAATTAAAATGCAAGTAACTTTCATTGCACAAAGAATTATCTGCCGAGTCATATTAAAGTCACAGCCTAGTCCCCAAACTCACATTGGTGCATGCTGAAGACTACTGCTTGTATAGTGCACATGATTTTTGTTCCAGTGTGCTTTGATGCAGGCATTCTACATAAATCACATTTTTAATACTTGACTCAAGCCCTCCCCCAGTGATTACTCTGCATGTATACTACGGGTGCGGCAGCACTGATTATGTAGACACTGAGTATATAAAGTTTTGTTTCATTTAGTCATTCCTGTGCTGCTGTAATAGAATAAACTGTTGGAACTTGCTCTTGTACACAGTAGGATCTCTTAACAGTACAACACATTGCCTGATCACATCACTAGAGATACAGAATATTCCATTAATTTGAATGAAATTATTTGCATTGGTTCCTGCAGCAAAAAAAGGAAATAACTATTACTCAGCTAGTGTGGGCAGCCCTGGTTTCTTGAAAACTGCTGTCATGTTACAAATTCATCTAACTGTACATTTTTTTATATTTTAAGGAATGCAAAATGTAAATCATACATTTAACATTTGGAAGATGCATTTTGGGCACTGTACAGTTCCTTTAAGGTGCTTGTTGGATATCAATAGTAGGCTTTTTTACCTTTGAATTTCCATATTTACAAAAATATCAGGGCATTATACAAAATAACCAGTGACAGACGAAACACAAACATCTTCCCCCGATCATATTTCCGTTTTCCTTCAATTTTGTCTCTAAAAGGAATCCTGATACAGAGACACTGATTAAAAGACTCTTATCTTTGACTGGCTATATGCAGTGAAAACATTTTCACAGCCAATTCAGAACAATTTTCACTCTGCAATTAAGTGCTGGAAAAGCTGCAAGGGGCAGTTTCAACACACAAACTTAAACAACTGCACTCACTGAATACCCTTTTGTTACTACAGGGGATCAGACCCATAGTTAGCTCTTTCTAGAATAGAAAATTGCTCCCTCTTTTGATTTTTCATAGTGAGACAATGATGGTCAGTGGTATTGAGGAAGATGCAGGTCTTTATCTATTCCTTATTGTCATTTATCTATGCAGCTAGAAATGACTGCATGCTGGGATGGGGTATGCCAATATGGCCATGCTCTGGACTCATTAGTCCTGCACACAGTGTGATTGACATTCACGAGCAGGCCAATATGGCAGAAAACTACAGCTCCAATGCATGTTATGTAGCTATCATCACCGCGCCCCCGCATGTGTCTCAGTTGCCTCAGCTTAGTTACTGGTCTGCAGTAGCTTAAAATACTTCCAATTAGTAATGTTCCATCATTCAGCCTGTATCACAAAACCTGAAACTCAAATCTGTAAGAACCAAACAGTTAGGATCTACTTTTCAATTTTAGTTTATTATTTCTGTTGTACTGCTAAAACATTACATTTTGAAACAAATAACTATTATCCTAAGTAGTCCATTTATGTTGTTGCACATTTGGTCCTTAGATGGGGACAGATTCAATCATTATGTATCAGCTTGCACATTTTAACAAGCTTTAAAATGCTATCAGATATTTGGCAGTTAGATCTCTATTGGCTAAATTACAGAAAAGGGGTTGGAAGGCAGCAGGCCTCAAATTGTTGGCTTTAATATGTGCTTGTTAGCTGTAGTTCTGTTATTTAAATTCTGTTTCTATCTACCAGCATTGCAAGCACATTTACTTTATTGCAACACACAATATATAGGAACAGGTAATATTAGTTTCCATTAAGGTATTAATCTACTTAATAAATATTAAAAAGACTCCAAGTCATTGATACATACAAAAATATCCAAAATAATAGAATACTTATTTATATATAGGATTTTTAGGCCCGTATTGTCCCAAATTTTAACTTCCTCCATGTCAAACTAAATAATTATTTTGTAGTTCAATACTTCTTTCTGCCCGTCCATACATTGGTTGAGAACATTTCTTAATATCACATTTTAAAAACTTCAACTAAGAATTCGGTAACGTACCTATCATATTTGTGCATTTTATAGTATGATAATGTGTAATGTGACTTTTAGAATCACTTTTAAATGTGACTAAAAACAAAGCTTTGTCACGTGGACTGAGGTTTTCCTCCAACCTTGTCACCCATTCCCATTAACTGTCAGACTCTCCCGAGCTATTCCATCTCACTTATACTGAGCATCTAGCTGTCTTCCTCACTCCTAGTGTTCAAAATGTTCCTCCAAACCCACCTCTTTAAATACAATTCAATAGTACATCCCACTAGAACTCCAAAAGTGTATTGGTGCCAAGGACTTCAGTCACCACAGAATGGAATGCTCAGAGCTTCTTAAAAGAGGCACTATAGTGACCCCAAAACAGGACATTAACAGCTTGACACACCTCATTATCAACATGGTCAGAATAAAACTGTCACTATAAAGCTCAATATGGTGTTGTTATCTCCTACATAGGTGAAAGAGTTAAACAAGTTTTAAGGTAATGTATTTTTATGGAATACTAACTAATCACTGGATGCAGGGTTTAGATAATGCAGGGTTAGTACCAAAATATGGCCACCAGATGTCCTCAGAGTGGTAAAACAAAAATCATTAAATCCAAAATGTAGATAACATATAATGCTATAATCAAACACGAAGCATGACTAAATTAAGAGAATTGGTGCCTGAGGCTAAATACATAGAACAAGCATAGGTCACGTACCATGACCTCAGGAAAATAGGATAAGAATGATCTTCCTAAACGAGAGATAATGCGAGAGATACATATTATCTTTAACGCATATGCATGCAGGATGCAACACAAATTCAATGTTTCAATAAACAGCCAGGTTTTGAGTAAGTTTAGCTAGATATTGGCCTTGGAGTGCTCAGTGTTTCTCTGCTGATGTATCTTTTGAATGTGTAAAATGTGAATGTAACCATAGTGCATAGTCATATACAAAATTATTCAGAGAAAGTAGCTGGTAACCCACCACTGCAGAAAACATGCCCAGCCATCTGTTGCTAAATCATTTTAGCTCTAGGGGTTACTTTTAGATTCTTAAAATTAGAAAGCAAACGAACATACATATATTCTACTTACATTGGCTGTAGATAAATGAATATTTCAGTCGGTATATGTGTATCTTTGATGTCATTGTGTAATGACGTATGTTATATGGCCTATAAGTCAGTGTTAAAACAAATGATGTCAAAGGACATATGGGTCCGATAAAATTAGAAAGACAGAGTTAAGTTTAAATGTAATTTTAAAGAATTACTCCAGGTTGAAAAAATAAACAAATAAATTCATAGTAAAGACAACATATTAGCTCAGTTGTGTTGTTGTTTTTTTATTTTCTTTTGACAATTTCTCCTAGCTGTCAATGCAAACTCCTGTTTGTACTTTAAGGTTTGTAGCCACAGTATCTTTGTGGAGCCATATATAATCGTGAAAGTAAAGTGTGGCTTGTAGTTTTATTATTTAAAAATTGTACATATTTGAACAAGCAAAAAAATAGTGCATGTTAAGTGTAACATACTCCACCACATGAGACTTAAAGGGTCTTTGTCATGTACTGTAGGCCTATGATTAAGCACCTCAAGCGTGAAGAGGTGGTCAGAGATTCATTTGATGTTACAGCCACATGTTACTATTTTTAATGATGTTGCAATAAAGGACTAGTTTTAATTAGTGAAGTGAGTGTGCTTTACTTTGTTTGCTAAGTTGGACTAATGCTGCAAGAGCTACTTAATTCACCTCCAATATGACTGCTACATGCTGTAAAATACCGACCCACATAACATACTTGCCAGCATTTCTTGGACGGCTCCTGAGACAAAAGGGGGACAGAGCTAAAACAGGACCCGGGAGATTGAGCTTCAACCTTTCCAGAACAGATACCGGATTTCAGGAATAAATTCTCCTAATTTATACCTATTTACATTGTTTTTTAAATTTAGCAATATAATTGCACTGTTTAAATATGGGATAATTGATACATTGTGGATAATATTTGTCACTATTGCTATAGAATGCACTATGTTTTGTTGGTTCTCTTTTTTAACATATTCATCGTGACAGATAAATTATTTTGTTTCTACTTTCCATCAAAGAAAATCCAAGTATAATTTGCATAATAGCCTTTCCTGTTATATCTCCTACCTATTTTCTTTTATTATATTTTTATTATTTTGATATAACATTTTATAGATTTATTTTAAATCATTTTTTAGTGCTCCATGTTTTCTGTTTTCAGTATAAACCTATAAGTCTATGGCAAATGACTAGTGTCTCTGTCCTTTGTATCCTATACTTGGCCAATCTTATAATGTATCCTCACAAGGACCACAAAGATATTGAAAGTAGGCCACAAATACTATAAAACAAAGTGGTTATTGTTTACAAGACCGTCCTTTGGTGTTCAGACACCCTGTGCGGGCCACTCTTTCGGCTCCCCCCTCTCTGCCAGTCACAGACAGTGTTGAGGTGGTTGTCAGATAATTAAACTGTTTTGTAAAAAAAAAGCATTCCTTGCTTTTACTTCCTACCCCTGCCCCCCTTCATTCGATTTCTCATGCCCTCCTTTCATTATTGCCCCAATATCCATTGCCAAGTAAAGCACAGCCCCTGATTGATCCAACATAAACACATGAGCCAAGGCAAGACGACACCCACATCACCCAGACTGCTTCCACATGACTTGCCCCACTACTGCATCCACACGACTTGCCCAAGCACACAGAGGGCATGTCCCACCACCCAGATTGCATACACAGTGCTTTTCCCAGCACATAGATTGCACACATAGGACATGCCCCAGCACCTAGACTGCACAGATAGGTCATGCCTCACCACCCGATTGCTTTCACAGGACTTGTATTAAATGATATATTAGATCCAAGTGACTTACCCTGGACTTCCATGGTGTCAAGTGGTGGGCAGCTTGATGTCTTTGCACTGGCCATGCACATAGACATCCTTTCAGGCATCCTCCTGCCCTACCCCCGCATCTCTGGAGTTTGAGCAGCCGGAGGTTGCATGATCCCCAGACTTACACGGACAAGAGGGTTAGAGCAGGCAGCTACCTGCCCCCTGCAAATAGAGGGTTGGTGAGGGGAGATATTTTGATCTCCCCAGCCAGCGCCTCTGGCGCTCTTTCGGTGTTGCACCCTTGTGCTGTTTCACACCCCAAAGGTTGTTTGATAATCTGATTGAGATAGATGCTAATTTGTTAGTACATCCTTAAGTATACCTGAGACTTTTATATTCGAGTCTGCTTCATCACAGTGTCTCTATTTAAATAAGAAACAAAAAACATCCTCCACATGCAGACAATATGTAACCTTTTTTAACACATCACCACACAGGGTTGACAGGCCTTTATCAGGTCATTTACTTCATGTAAATAGGTACATGGGATTAGCAATCCTTACCAATATTAAACTACTTAAAAACTGGAAAATATTTCCCAACAAAACAATGGGGGACATGTATAAAAACTCCTGAACTGCAAAGCTCTTTTCAGTGCCTGATTTTTTATACATAGGCTACGCCAGCGCAACGGGTGCCAACACAACCTCAATCTACGCATTCGATGTAGATAAAGCAGACTCCTGTGAGTCTGTTATAAACATTGGCAAACACCCCACTGGCGCTATTATTTGATGCAGTCTGCATGTGCGCCATGTTAATATATGGCCCCCAATATGTTTTAAAACTGATTATTGTCTATGCATGTTCTCCCCTAGATTTCAAACTATGAAGAATTGGAAACGTTCAGCTGAAATGCATGCAGAAGCAAAGGATGAGCAGCTGGTATTAGATTCATGCAATAATACCAAAGCTGTTTTTGTTAATATTGTTAACAAAAATGATGTTTGTTTTCAAGATTGTAAGATCACGGACAGGGCTCAACCTCATGTGTGATCTATCTCGGTCCTATTAACTAAGTCTGTAACTCCCCTTTATGCTCTGTATCAAGCACTAATAAATTCGGAGCTTTTTACCTTTCCAGATTTTGCAGGGTAGAAGGGAATTCCACTGTTAACTCTGTTAATATACCAATTCTAACACTAATTTGGTTATAAAGGGACAGGGAGCAATACATTAACATTGACATTAACAACATTAATATTCTATAGGGACAATGTTAGCAATCAGCAAGAACATTTAATTGGACCATTAGCCAAACAATGGCAAAAGAATATGTTAGATTTATCTTGACCTTCAAAACATTAAAAGATAAATGTCTACTTTTTATGTCAATAGATAGAGGCTGTCAGTTTTGAAAATCAAAGCTTTTCTGCAGTACAAGGGCATACACTGCAAAATGATAAGTTATTATTAAAAAAAAAAAACACTCCAATACCAGCTAATTCTGCCTTACAGATTGATAATACAGAAAGTAAAAGAGCTCCCGGCATGAAGCGGGCATCCTGGAGTGAAGCACATAAAGACACAGTTTGGCCTATATCATACAAATTATCAGAGCTTTTAGAAAATGTTTCAGTAGATTATATTAGGTTTTGATTTGAAGAGAAAACACTTCATCCGGCAGACGGCCAGCATGTCTGCTATTTGCACAGGAGTTTGCTTGCTCCTGGGCATTTGTGTATAGCTTGTCATGTTTACAGTCATTTCTATTTGTTTGTCTTTTGTTTACAGTTCTGGCATATTTCAATGCTGATAGTTTTGGGAAAGAAATCATACTATGACCCATTGTGCTGATACCTGAGGTTCTTAGCATACGTATCTCCACTGAGCCGTTTCCCAGAATGCCTTGGAGTCTCTTTAAATTTGAGCTGGCGTCTCTCCATGCCTGAATAATCCATGCAGGAGACTCCGTGTCTGAGAGAACAGATTGTTAGCTTAATATATTTAAAACTGAGTTACATTTATATTACATCTGCTTTAAAATGGAAAGTCCTCTTGGGAGACATATTATTATTTTGCTTTTTAAAAACATTAAGCTGACATTTTTATGGCAATGTGACATACTTTATGCAAATATAAAGAGTTTCTTTGCCAGTTAATATTTTTCTTCAGTACTTGGTAACAAGACATAATAAATAGAATGTAGTGAATATTAGGTACCAGATGGCTGGTTTATTACCACCCAAGGACTTGAAATTAAGTATTCAACATTGTCCTGGATATCCAGGCCATTTTATCAATAGTCAATTTCAACATTAAAAAGAACACTCACATGATAATAAGTTATGTACTTAATTAACTCCATTAAAAAGTTAATTAAACTTTTAAACCTTTTAAAAAAGAAAAAGCTAACCTTTTTTATATGGCTGCACAGGAGTAAACTCCACCTTCAAGCCAACAGGACATCGTATTTTCTGATTTGGTGAGAGATTAGGATTTAGGGTTGCTGTGCCCCCATCCAACTGAAATTAAACACATTACACAGAAATGCTCCACAAAGGTAAGTAACACAAAAACAAAAGTAACAACAAATTAATGTCTCATTCTGTGAGGATTCCCATTCAGTGTTGGCCCACTAGAGGTCATCTTATCACCAAATAGAGTTTCAAATGTATTATGTTGGCACAGCTTAAGTTCTCTGTGCAGTAGTGGTACATAATTATATTAAAGACCTTGTGCTGGATGTAGTTTTACCCATTGTGTGTATAAATACCTGGATGCTGCAAGATATGAGCACCAAACACAGCACATAAGTTTCAGATTATATCTAAAGTTGGAACACACTGCATACTGGAAGCTATTAGTGGAAGGCTACCTACCAGGGGTGGACTGACCGGTCGAGCATTCAGGCACTGCCCAAGGGCCCGGGACAGAGAAGGTGCCTTCCACCGCCAATCCGCCCAAGCAGAGGTGCTGGCTGATCTCCATTCACCAGCCGTCTGTGTGACGAGCAGGCAATATGGTGTCTGTGCAATGCACAGATATCCTTCTATGCTGCTTCTCGCGCTCCTTGCACAATGATCACGTCCTGGGTGTGTAATGTGGGCGATGGGATATATCGTGGTTGAGAAATATGGGTGATGGGGCAAGTACTGGGTCTGCAATGAGGGTGATGGGCTAAATCATGGGTGTGCAATGTGGGTGATGGGGCATGTGCTGGGGCATGTCTTGGCTCTGCAATATGGGTGATGGGAGTGTCCTGGGGAAAATCTTGGGTGTGCAGTGTGGGCGATGGTGCCTGTTCTGGGGTGCTAGGGAAAATCATGGGTGTGCAATGTGGGCGATAAGGCCTGTCCTGGGTGCTGGCGTAAGTCCTGGCTGTACAATGTGGGTGATGGAGTATATCCTGGTTGTGAAATGTGGGGGATGTGGCAAGTACGGGGGTGCGGGGGTAAATCCAGGGGGTATAATGTGGGTGATGGGACATGAAGAAAAGGTTACTGAGTGGTTGGTCACAACATTGGATGAAAAAGTAGATAACACGGTAAACCTGAGAGATCCCGGTGAGGTGCAGTAAAAGCAGAATTCTCAGCTGCAGGAACGTAAAAATTCACAGACTCGGTAAGCCAACAAAGCACACATCTTTACCCTTCAGGTAATTCCAATATTCAGTGGAGTGTTGGTAAAATGTAAGGAGTTTATTTAAAATAAATTAAGAAAAACATTGCAGAGAAACAGTCTCATGCTTGATGGGACATGGCCTTGGGGCGCTGGGTATAATGTAGGAGATGGGGCATGTCTGGCGGCTTGGGGCATGCTTGTGGCATGTCCTAATAATGTTTAATACCATATTGTGTTTTTTTAAAATATAATTCTATTTAGCCACCTTTACAGCATGATATAATTATAATCAAAAAAGGTGGATAAGGTAAGTTACAGGTAGGGCAAAGGCTGGTATGTGTGCAGAGCTTCTATAAAGGTGTGACATGGCTGGTCACAAGGGTGCCCCGTGATCTTCTATTGCCCAGGGGCCCATGAGTTTTCATTACATGCTGGCAATCACGCGTGGGGCGCACCTCTATGTGGATATCCCTGTCCTACGTAAACCAAATGTAAATCTTTAGTGATACATGGGAGTTCACTCTTGGCTCTGCCTTGGAGCTGAGGCAGAGCTCATACTGAGTCAGAGATGTTCAATCAGCATATAAGAGTGGGGGCTTGTCCCCGCTCGTTGGATCAGCATTGGTCAGGGTCTCTATCTATATTCTTCACATAAGTGAAGAAAAAAAGTTTTGTTGTCCTTTAACACCTTCAAGACAATGGACGTGTCAGGCGACGTTCACAAAAACCATTCTGACAGTGCTGCTCTATTGCTTCGATGATGAGGCATTAGGCAGCACTCACATTTTTAATCTAGGGCACCCACGATTGCTCCATGGAGCGATCGTGGGTGTTAAATTGGAGAAAAAGCATTCTTCTCCAATATGGCAGCTGCCCTCTTGTGGGTAGAGTGTTGGAAGTGAAAACAAAACTTTGATGCTGTTGCTTGACTTGCCCCTAGAGGAAGTCAGCAACATTACAATAAAAGAAAGACTTAATTAGCTAAAATCTAGGGTTAGAATAATTGTTAGGGTTACAGTTAAATTAGGGTTAGCATAAGGGATATTGTTACAATTAAATTAAAATTAGAAGGGTTAGGGTTCAGGTTGGGGTCAAAAGATCACTGTAGGAAAGAAACAAAAACACTATATTTTATTTTTGCCCTATAACTCACAAAAAAAAGTGCAGAAAAACATGGAAACAAGCATATTTCTGAACTCGGTTAAAATTTTGAAACTATTTAGATGGGCTATTTTTTAATGATTGTATTTGTGTATTTTTTAGGTCAAAGTTAGAAAAAGTCTTTTTTTTTATTCATCATATTTCATGATTTTTTTTTTGTAGTAAATTATAAGATATGATGAACATAATGGTATCTAATGAAAGCCCTTCTTATGACGATAAAAAACAACATATAATTTGTGTGGGTACATTATGTGAGAAAGAAGAAAATTACAGCTAAACACAAACACCCAGAAATGTCAAAACAGCCCTTGTCACGAAGGGAAAGACAAGGTCAAAAGGTAATGTTACTAAGGGGTTAAAGTGGGATCACAAAGTAAGTCAGATGGATAGATCAATACATAGTAGAGTGAGCCCTGCTCACAAATATGCAACCTAGAGGATATTCAGATCATGACATCCCCAAGGTCTAGTTTGAAGAAAAATCATTCTCTCACAGATTTAACTTGCAAACTGTAAGCATATAGAACTTGGCTTTCAGAACGATTAAGCTATAGAATTCTTCCAGAAGAACATTCTGGAGATATGAGCTTGCGCGTTTGTTACAAAAAAAAAAGTCAGCTTGTTAGATATGTAAATAGAATTTGAACAGGCTTAATTAGTCTTTGCTAAAGTCAGGATGTTAGTTTTTCGTGTACACAAGCAGTAAATTGACTTGACAAAAATAGAGGCAGGAAATAATGAGTTTCTCTGTTTATAGATGCAGTTTATATTATTAACAGAGATTTGCTGTTCTTTAAATAGTATGTATTTAACATTTTTACCTATCCACAAGGATAGGACATGCAGATGTATATGTGTAGAGAGACCTATCCACACGGATAGAATGTACAGTTATATATATACATATTTATATATATATATATATATATATATATATATATATATATATATATATATATATATATATATATGTATGTATGTATATAACGAAAGCTGTGCGTGTATGTTTATGTACTTTATTCAGCGAACTTTTTTTTAGAGAACTGGATAGTTTAGAGACCCGTCTAGGAAATTTAAGGATATAGAAATGGTGAAGCTTTTTTTTTTTTTTTTTAACTATAACACTTTAAAAAGTTAATTAGAGTTTTAAATCCAAGCCTTGCTAAAATGAAGGATTACAGAGGGTAATGATATGCAAATTACCAGGTAGCTGATAAGACTTTGTGAAAGACCTATACAAATTGTCAACCAAATCTGAGGCACATGATGTGATGTTAATTTTGAGAAAAACACAGGATAGTATTCTGCAATTGCCCATTATTATTATCTGTAATCCAGCTTCAAGGTCAGCTTGGTATACAGTTTTATATAGGCATTACAATAGAAGTTTTCATTGATATAATTGAGATGAGTATTTACACTTTTTAGTGCCCTTGCCTTTGTTGTTTATGCCTACATTGGCAATCATTGGAGCGGGTGGAGCAATGACGTGAGCACGCACATATGTTTTGTGAGGAGAAGACAGCACAACAAAATACTTCAGCAGGGGATCCATCAGTGTCCCTGGCTAACCCAATATTCTTTTCCCCCAGCAAGTGCTTAAACTAAATCTTTCCCCCTCCCAAGGAGATTCTACAGCAACGCAGTGAAGTCCGGATTATATTAGAGATCAAGAAAGCCAGTTCAAGTGAAAAGGTCCCATTGATGTAGCAATAATGCTGGATAAAAATGAAAAAATTGTCCGGTGTGCTACACTGATCTACGGTTGCCAGGCTCCGGTTTTTAAACCTTTAATACCCATGGAAGTGACCTCTACAATTCCTGAGACGAACAAACAAGAGATACGTGGTTTGGCTTTTTTATGTGAATTACAACATAAATGTCTTATAATCACTTACGGTATAATGGACTGCATCACACTGAGCACATAATGCCATCCTTTGCGCATATATCCTTTTGTTGACATTTATACCAAATGGATTCCTGCAAGTTTATATTACTAGAATTTCCTGCTTAATCATTGGCCCTGTGGAACAAACAATGGAGGGGCTTCAGATTATTCTTAAATACACACAAAATAACTTTGTGTGATCTCTATAGTGGGCAATTAACAGACGAGGGATCTGCTTTGGTTATAATACAGGATATAAACGCACTATACACTGCTTTGGTCTATCTAAAGACAGGCAACTGTATACAGATAAGGAAATAGTCTTTGGGTAGCTAATGAACAGATTTATAAGCAATTTTGTGTACAGTTACATAGAACTGTTTATTTGACTGAGAAAATCCAAATCTATCCTGCAATGCTTGTTGGTGGTATAAACAGTGTTCGGGCTTCAGCTTAAACATCTTAAGAAGACAGTCTCCAGGCAGGTTTTGAATTCTCAGATGCCTTTAAAATCAAGTTGATAAATCTGAGATATGATTTATTGTTGAACGTTTTAAAGGACTGATTCCTATCTCATAGAAAACAGAAGAAGTTTTAATGAAAAGCACTGGACACTATAGTATGATGAACTTAATCTGTCCAGTGTGGCCTGCAGACACTAATACATTATACACATTAAGGGCCCCCCTGTGCTACAGATTTAAGAGATCTACCCTTTAATCTTACATAAGAAACCTGGGGATATTATATGCAGCTGCCGGTATCCCCTATGGATGTTACATCGACCTGTCTAGATTGGTCAAAAACCCTGGGCTTCAAGGGAAATTTCGGCTGGATCTAATAGCATACTGAACTAATAGCAACAAATATCACTGATCAAACAAGACAAAAAGGCAACAAACGATCAGGAGGGAAAGAAAGGAAATAAATTAGCAATTTGTTTCTCTCCAATTCTTCAGAAGATTCTAAAGGAGACTACAGCAAGTTTGGCCTCTAGCGGACCTGAATATCTCTGAAAATCAACAACTGATTGAATCACAGTTGTATTTCTCACTGAAATAAAACAACAGTTCATCACTCCTGATTATTTAAATGCTTAAGTTCCCTGTTTGAACAGATAAAACTAGAAATTCACCAGAATCTAGAGGAAAAGATAGATACATAGATACCTCTCAGATGCTCTGTTCAGAAAATAAAATGAAGCAAGAAAATCTGGAAAACAAATGCTAGAATTAGAAATTCTAAATCAAGGAGGAATAACTTCAGATTTAGGAATACCCGCTATCCAAGATAAACAGGAAAGCATATCTTTTGGAATATTTTACTCCCCTAGAAGATACTGAAAACAAGAGCCAACCTGTGATAGAAAGAGATCATAGAACTATGACAACTGAATCATTATCGGACAACTTGCCTGGAAATGATCTAGTTTGTTTCCAATCTTACTGAATTAAAATGTGACTTATGAGGGCCACAGGAGATAACAGATTTGGAAGAAATGAATAAAAAATGTAAGCATAATGCACTCTTGGAAGATTTAACCCCTTAGTGACAAGACATTTTCACCTTGACTTTCCCTTGGTGACAATGGCTGTTTTGACATCTCTAGGGTGTTTGTGTTTAGCTGTAATTTTGTTCTTTCTCACATACAGTACCCACACAAATTATATGTTGTTTTTATCGTCATAAGAAGGGCTTTCATTAGATACCATTATGTTCATCATATCTTATAATTTACTACAAAAAAAATCATAAAATATGATGAAAAATTTAAAAAAACACACTTTTTCTAACTTTGACCTAAAATATAATTTACACAAATAAAATCATTAAAAAAGACCCCATCTAAATAGTTTCTAAATGTTCTCCCGAGTTCAAAAATATGCATGTTTCCATATTTTTCGGTATTTTTTTGCGAGTTATGGGGCAAAAACCAAAAATAGTGTTTTTTGTTTTTTTCCTATATTGATCTTTTGACCCCAACCCGAACCCAAAATTTAACCCTAACACAAAATTTAACCCCAACTCTAATCCTTATTATATACCTTAATATTTTTTAACTTTAATTAAATTTTAACCCTATCCCTTATGCTAAAAAATATTTAATTTTAACCCTATAGGCTAATATAGCTAAATAACCTGTTTTTAATTAATTAAATATTTATTTTAAATATTTCCCATTGAAATGCTACTAAACTACCACTAGGGGCAGTCAAATAGCATATTCAGAGCGACGGAAGTGAAGTTACTTTCACTTCCGAAGCTCAGACCGGCAGAGGACTTAGCCATATTGACGGAGCAGCATGCTCCGTCAATATGGCTCCCCACGATCGCTCCGTGGGGCGATCGGGGGGGTCCCGAAATAGAAATTTTCTTGATGTTAGTCTTGACTAGGTTATAGATGCAAGTATTTAGGGAAACCTGCCACTCAACTAGCATCATGGTTTACAACAATTACTCTGCAATGTTATGCCTGACCTTTGGATCTCCTTCTAATTCCTGTCCAACACTGACACCTGCTGAAAGAACTTTCAAACAGAGTTCCGAACTTCAGTTGTGGATTTGCAGTTGTGACGGGGCACCACGCTCATAGCAGACTCACAGCGGTCATGTCCACACAAAACAGAGGACTTTTTCAGCCACTATCCACAAGTTTTTTATATGCGATTTTAACTTTTTCTTAAGTAAGCCTGGTATTGTGGGGGCCAATAAATATTTCTGCCTTTATATCCTGCACTATGTCCTATTTCCTGTATACCTCCTTAAACATTTCGGATTGTGTCATTTGAAGATTTCATCCTCCATATCCCTTCCATCTGGAGTTGTGTCTCCCCAGAGCCTTTTGACTAGAGCCGAGTTATAGGGCTCTGGTATATGTGACTGCCATACAAATGGGGGTGTCTCATATTTTGTGCCACATTTTACTGGCAATACCACATATGTGTTGTTTTTCTCTTTTTTTATATTTTATGTATGCTTTGTCTGAAATATCTTGCTACACAATTGATGATAAGTAATAACACATATTTTTTACACACTTGATATGCACAGTTGTTTAAGTGCATCACTTTTTTTTTACTGCTCTTGATTATACTGGTGTGAGGGATCACTTTTAGTGTTTGCAGCTCCATTTATTATCTGTCACTATTGCTATTAATTATTGAGTGGCGCCTGTTTGCTTTTTTTCAAGAAATGTGTATGTTTATATGAATAAACTCACAAACACAGCTCCTATAAACCTAGGAGCATGGGATCAGCAATTAACATGGCATACTTGCCGCAACTCTGGCTGGACGCTGTTGAAGGATCTCTGCTAGGATGACTTTAATTCTGGATCAAAAACAGAATAGAACAAGGGTTCCATTTCTGTGCATTCTATTGTTAAAGTTCTTGCGAGGATTTATTTGCCACTCTGTGGATTTTATCGTTGCTGTTTTTGATACAGAATTAAAATCGTTAACCTTCAGCCTGGCAGAGATGCTTCTACAGTGTCTGCTATAGCCAGCCAGCCAGAGTCAATGGCATATTAATCGCTGATCCCACACTCCTAGGTTTATATATTTTGTGAGTATAGATTTATTAAACAGTTCAGACATATAGTTAATTACAGAAGTCCACTTTAGGATAGCACCACCAGACATGAATAAAAGTTTCAACACAACCACCATTTTTCCAGCAGAGGTTTCTGATGAATGCCCATGTTAAATAAATTGACTGGAGTAAAATACAATCAATGAATTGTAAGTACTTGCTCTTTATAATTTACACAAATATAGATATTTCATTTCTTTCCAAGTTCTTTCAAACAATAACACATATTTTTACAGCTGCAAAACTTTATTGGACAAGTTATAAAAATACCATGAAGTCCTGATTTGGATATTGCCCAAAAAAACCCCCAGATAATGGCTAAGTTATCTATGGAAAAAAGGTAAAACTTAATTGGGAGAGCAAGGTTGGAGATGGTGAATAGACTTTATTGTAGATACCTTTGGAATATAACTTCAAAGATTCAGATCCTTGAAATACACATCTATACTAGAAACAAAGCCTGAGTGATCTCAAACCCCATTAATGTGGACATAATAATTAAAAATGGATGGGATGGAGGAGCTTTTAATGCTACGGATGTTCACTCATCCTACACATATTAAATTAGCAGGTCCAATTACACACCATACTTTTCTAGCCATGTGGATATTTTTGCATCCAAGGGAGAGATTCTTATGCCAAGACTCTTGGAAAATGAGGGATACACAGCAGTGCAGAAGCATTTCTATGGATGTTAGATCAGTTTTCAGAGGGTTGCATATAAAACTCTTTGATTTTGTGGATGGATTTTTAAACATGTGTACTATAAAAAATGCAAAACAGTGTATTGTTTTCAAAATGTATAACATCTGCTTGGGGTAACAAACAGAAGGTATAACAAACAGAGGAATACTCCCAAATTACTTGTTGATGGTTCTAAAAACATACATCTATAGTTTAAAATCACCAGTGAATATACAACAAAAGAACCAAAACATCCTTTTTTGTTTCTCACATACTTTTATGCAACCTATATTTTCCTATTTCTTTGTTTCTGTTGTGATATGACAGATTGTATCTTGTGCATTCAAACATATTATTCATGTGAAATCATTGTTGTTCTTGCAACCAAGCAGGACTATTAAAATCCTGACCTCATACTGTGGTTGTGTCTGTTTAGTTATTTTTCAGTACATATTTATTTACTTTTTAAACACCTACATCTATGTTGATGGGGTCCACACATTTTAGTTTTTTTTTTACTTTTTTCAAAAATGTACTGGTTCGATCGGAATTTGCTCCAGGATAATGATAAAATTGCTTCCACTTGTAAGGTCTCTGACCATCACTCACTGCTATTGATGGCATGTAAAAACATGGGTCTATCTCAGTACTAGCAGAAAGAGTTCTTTGGATTAGATGGACCAGCAGTCAGCTGCTCTAATAGGTTCTGAGCATTCCAGCATCCAGATCATGTGCGAGAGCTGAGAGTAAACCCATGTGTATCTTTAAACCCACACAACACTCAGTTTGCATTAAAGACCTTCAGTTCTTCTTTACATCTACTTTTATTTTGTTGAAGTGTCATTTGAATACTGGAGTTTAGCAATATTGGACTACAGCAGTATGCCCATTATGTTGCTAGTATTGGTGTTGCAGTTCTGACCTCTCTTCCGCAAAATGATTTTTCTTGTGAATTTCATCAAGTTAGCATTAAGGGGGATTTAAATTGCAATCAGATGAAAAGTATCCTGTGCAGACATTCATGTTGAAGGCTTTATAAGCCCAGTTCCATGACCCAAACAAAAAGATGTTGTTTTTTTTTCCTACTGAATTTAGGGCAAAACACAAGCTTTGGAGATTGTGTTGGGATACAAATAGCTGTATTCTATGCGTTTGGGAGTGGAAAAGATGAATATGAATAAGGGCATTCTGAAGCCCACACCAGGGGAGTGAATGAGAAGGAGGACAATGCAAACCCAAATCTTGCACTTGCTTTCTGATCCAGAGAAAGTGTTCAACAGAACACATTTTATAAATTAAGGTTTTTAGCAACTGTTTTTGATTCTGTTCAGACTTGAAGTAACTGATGTTATGGATGCTATCCTGTCGAAAACCCCTATAAACTTTTGTATATTTACAGCTAAGTTCAGTTCTCTAGATCTCTCATTCATATCCTTCCAATGATTCATTCTTTGCCAGGAGCTTACCATCACCATCTGTCTACTGGAGTAATCAATGTTCCTTTCTAAGTCATTTCATGTTCTCCTTCTCGTGTCAGTCTATCTAGGAGGCATCATTAACTTGATGTGTTTAAACTATCAACTGCATGCAGAGAACACCTTAAATTACATCCAACAATTACCATACAAACAAATTAAGTAATTCAGTTCTTTTTAGTTGTATTCTAATACAAGGGTACCATAAAATGATTCTGTCAAAATTAAAAAGTGTTTTTTATCTTTCTTTGTTGCTGTCTTGTTTGTGTTATGACAGCAATTGAAAAATACATAAGCACATGGGTGGTATTTTACTTCTCCATCCAGTTTAAAACTTTTAAAATGTGATACATTCTAAGTAGCAATATCAGAATTGCACTCATGCACTTAGTGTGCACTTCTGTTTTCTCCTTTCCCTGCCATTTTTATTAAACACTAAGCATATTGTTTTATTGGTTATGTTGGTTATGTTGATAGGAAAGAGGGGTTTTTATACCCAGTTGCTAATTTTCTCTCTTTCTATTTTGTTACTAGAACTCATATGTAAAGAAGATATAGTAAATCCTTAGTTGGATACATGTCAACATTGGACAACATGATTCATTTTTATTCTGGTCTCCAGTGGGGCATTTTTGCCTTAGAGTAGAGTTTACCATGTAGAAAATAAAAAAAAATATATGAAAAATGATTTATATATCATGTTAACCAAAATTGCATGGAAATACCTAAAATAAGAGAAATATATGTTTTAAATGTGTCAGTGGCGTCTCCTGTTTATGACCTCATCTATGGCTTAGTATGCAAATTAACTAATTCAATGGGAAATGTGTAATACAGGTTGAGTATCCCTTATCCAGAAATCCGTTATGATCCGTTATCCAAAACATTTTTAGGATTTTGCCACAAGTGGCAGATTCCACACACCTGTCAGAATGCAAGTACACAACAGTTTATTCAGTGTCCAGCCCCCTTAAGCTACAATAAAGCCTTTCCCTGCATTCCCCATACGCACAAAAGGTAATACAAGGGCACGTGTGCAGTCCTGACACGCCAACGGCAGGTTCTCAACCATGTCTCATATCACAGCTACATTACTGGAAAAGTGATTTATTTTCTCCATACAGTATTTCCATTTATATTTCTGTATTTCATGAGAGCTGAAAGGGTTTAATATATCTTAGTGATGAAAATGATCCATTATAAAAAAGGATCCGTTATCCAAAATACTTCTGGTCCCAAGCATTTTGGGTAAGAGAACTAAACATTAAGTCACACAAGGTGTCATACATTTGAAACACATTTTCCTCTTAATTTAGGCATTTGCTTGCAATGTTGCTAACACAATGTAGAGACAAGTTTTGATTTAAAAAAAATAATTATTTACATTCACAGTATAAGCAATGTTTGTTGACAGTCCCTTTAAACATTGCCTCCATTTTTGTTTTCTAATTACCATCAAATTTCAATCTTGACATGCCTTTGTGCTTTTAGTTTCAAAAATAAGATTTAAATTCAGTGTGGGCAATATAATTCCTTGCCCTCCGGCACCAAATCTACAACTAAATATACTGGGCAGATACCATATTTTGAAAAGCATATTCATCACAGGGCATTTGGCTTGTTTAGGTAATAGCTGTCCAAATATCACATGGCTTTATACTACAAAGGGTTGGTGCTAAACTGGTGCAAATGAAAGAAATAAGGGTAAAAAAAAATGCAGTTATGCAAACTAGATATCAACAAGAATGTAGACAAACAATTAGGAATGGTATATTAATTCATTATTTGCAAAAATAGCAATGAGAAAAATAAAAATCAATTAAATTGCATAATATATTTAGATTTCTTTGTTTAGTACTTTCCTTTTATGTAAGAAAAACATCATTAGAGTATGATTAGAAGATGAACATGTGCTTGTAGAAGTAATGTTTGAGTCTACACTAATCACTTTGTTTGCAGGTATTTTCAAAGAACTATAAAATAAACCAGAGAGAATAAAAGACCTACATCAAAGAAAAGGTCATTTGAGGGAAATCCTAGCTAAAAACAACAAATTGCCAAGGCTTAAAGATTGCAACTCAAGAGTGTAGAACGTTTCAACTGTAAACCGAATAATGGAAACCAATGACTCAGAACATCGAGAGAGGACAAATAATTTAAGGTTCTTTGCCAAGAACTAAATATATAGATCTCAGAGATTCTGTTAAGCAGCAACACTGTTTGAAATGTCCTGTGGGAATGAAAGAAACTAATTTTTTGAAGCACAGCACAGGCTGTATAGGTCATTATCTTAAACCCAGCTAAAGCAAGTCAGCAAGAAAAAAATACCCGACAGTTTAGGTAATCAAAGCAAAAATGGTTGATTTTTGTATGCAGTTTACAAACCTAGCATAATAATATGTGTGTAGGAAAATGATATAACCTTTTCTTCACGCAGAGGATCTGAATCTACATTTTAGCACATTTTCCTCTAAGGTCAAAGTAAATGAATTTTAATGCAGAAAGCTTTCAAAACCTTTTTATGTTTCTTTTTCAAACATTAGGTACATGAAACATAAATAAAACTCAATGTCCTTGTCAAAAGGTAAGACAAAGTAATAGGCGTTATTTCCTTGTCCAGTGTCACTGCTAGAATTCTGAGCAACATTCACACAGAAGAAAATGTATTTTTTATCCCTTCTTCTAGTAAACATGTTTTCTGATTTCCATTTGATACCCAGCTGAATGACACAAGAAGAAAAGGACACAAAGCATGACTAACCATGTCTGCTTTATTTTTCGACAAAAATGGAAATCTGTGCCTACGTTTATTATATTGCTCATACTTTATCTTAAAGGGCATTAAAGAACACTTTTTTTATTTCAAGAAACAGTGATAGAGGTCTTGTTTCACTGCCTCATCCTTCTGAAATCCGTGCAGGTATTCTCATATAAGTTCTATTTCCTCAGACATCACATGATAAGTGAATTAACCTGAAGACAGAAGAAGGAACTAGAGCAGTGATAATATACCAACAGCCCAGTAAAAGATTGGCTTGAGGCACATTTTAAAGAGGCAATATCCCCACAAATGTATTTTGAAAGGCCATGTTTCTCCCTCTTTTGTGTTGTTTTTCAATGGTACTTCTGCTAAGAACCATTCAAAAGATATCCCAAATCCAAAAGACTTGGGGGAAAAATCATTTTGTGAAGTTTCTGCTTCACTGAGATGGTACAACGACCATCTGTGTGCCAATCATGTGAGAAGGAGAAAAACTATGAACTAAAGTTGCCACCTGGCCGGTATATTACCGGCAGGCCGGTAAAATATTGGCATCAGGCCAATGTTAAGTCTATGGAGACAGTACCAAGGCCGGTATTTTTTTTTTTTTTTTTGAAGAAAAGGTGGCAACCCTAATGTGAACAGTTATAAAGGATGAGAGTGGAGGAGAAGTGAATTTAAATATTAATGTCAATGCATATGTACATGCTCATATAAATAACTAGGAAGTTTGACACTGTAGTAGGAGGAGCAGGCAGACATTGAGGCAGTCATAAGATGCCAGCACTTTATTATAAGGAGGAGCATAGAACATACTGAATATTTATAGGTAATTTATAGTAGTTGTTTAATATCTTAAAAACAAACAAACAAAAAAGTTACAGTAGTAGTTGTTATAGTAGTTGTTTAATATCTTAAAAACAAACAAACAAAAAAGTTACAGGAATGTAACTTGCACAGGGGAGAAAACATTCTTCCAGGAGTCCTAGAAGCTTTTTAAATAAATGAACTTGTGGTGACATAACAAGCATGCAAAATGTCCATGCTTTTGCTAATTGAACTCTTCATGTATCACATGTCTCTTTTGTTATGTTAATGAGGTCACATGTACCAGTTGAAAGGAAACCTCAGTGAGTCTCTCTGTGCTCTGCATCCTGTTTCGATTGGGCAATCAGTTTTGTGCTGGACCTTTGTTAGTTGGGCTCTCATTCATTATTGTATGTTACTGTGGTGTTGTCTCTTATTAAATATTTCTTACAGACGTATATTTTATATATGGTTAAACACCACACTAATGTCAGCCCACAATGTTAAACTATAAAAGGCTATAAAGTAACACCATAGCACTAGTAATTAAGTATTTTAAAGATGACATTGCTAAATGAATCATTATTATAAAAGGATGAAAAAACGCAGACTCTTCCTATGAGGTCTAATGGGCTCCACAAATACCTCTCCACATACCATCAATCTGGCAATCTTTATACCTGTAGGAGTATTATGACAATGGCCACTTGTATTATTTATAACATGCATTTTGTATTTTATGGAATTATAAAATTAAAAATAATAATAGAACAATAGAACACACCTCATATATTTAGCATATTTAGATAAATGTCTACTATTTGTTTTTTAATATGTCTTCCAAATCCTATCTAAAAAACACTCCTTATTTATATAGTTTCTGTTATTACTGCCACAATCTTTATTTTAGGCCTCGTCTTTCAAAATGTATGAACCCCATAAAAAATGTAGCACACTGTTGCTGTAACTAGAAAAAATGTCTCCTTTTATGTTCCAGAATCTAAAAATAAGCACTAAAATGTTGGCGTAGTAAGCGTTCCTTGTTACAATGCAATTATTTTAATGACAGAATGTATTTGTGCTGATGAATATGGCAGCTTTTTTTCCATAACGCAGCTTGACTGAAGCAGTACTAGTTCTCACTCACATGATATACACAATGGGTGGTGTTTTTTTGCATATTTTCTGTCGCTTTACATGGTGCTACATTATACAGAATAATTTAGATATTACACTTCTTCTAAAAAGAAAGAAAAAGAATAGTTCCTAAACCAAGGGGAACTGCATTCTAAGGACTGGTTTCAAAATGCATTGAAAAGAGAATTTTAATAGTGCCTTATAATTAATAGTAGTGGCACACATTAGATGAGCTCAGGCATGGTATGCACTGCTGGCAAGTCTAACAGCTGCTTACAGTTTGATTGTATTATCTTTGGTCTGATAGTTGTGCCAGGAAAATAAAATACTTTGAGCTCATGCAGATAAATGACTGTGTTTTGCTTATAAAAGATGAAAATGTGACAACCATTTCAGAACTGTGTGCAATTTATAAGCATAGTGATTGTGAATAAATATCACGCCAACCTGAACTAAACTGGACAATGTATATTAAAGCTGACACCTTACAAATAATTTATTTCTTCTGTTTTTTTTATTTTTAAGAATCTACAATATCGGACTTAAAAAAAAACAATTTCTTGTGTGATTTATCCTGGGGACTGCTCTGATCTCTTGCTCGTTGAAACATGTACGCATCTCCTGGAAGCCAATAAGAAGGCTTTCTATAGAGATGAATGGGAATGGCCCTTGCTCACATGCCGTGAATATCACACAACTCCCTCTCCCTTTAGAGTACTAAACTTTGAAAGAAGCACCTAACGATTTACTGCATGTATATGTATGCAAGCACTGGCATTTACCAAATTTTTTTGGGGGGTGGCAAATATCCTCCCCACTTTTCCGCCGTCCAATACTTCCTTAACTCCTCCTCATTACCTTCGTTTGTTGGCTCATAAGAGGAATTTCCTGGTAGGAGGCAAATATTAGTTAACCATTAATAGGAAAAATTGTACGGCTGGGACCAGGCCCGGACTGGGACAAAAAATAGGCCCGGGCATTTAAGACTGAGCAGCCCATTTTTATTTTTATATGCCAGGATATTGCCCCCAATATGCCAGGATATTGCCCCCAATAAACCATGTTATATGCCAGGATATTGCCCCCAATAAACCATGTTATATGCCAGGATATTGCCCCCAATATGCCATGTTATATGCCAGGATATTGCCCCCAATATGCCATGTTATATGCCAGGATATTGCCCCCAATATGCCAGGATATTGCCCCCAATAAACCATGTTATATGCCAGAATATTGCCCCCAATATGCCATGTAATATGCCAAGATATTGCCCCCAATATGCCATGTTATATGCCAGGATATTGCCCCCAATATGCCATGTAATATGCCAAGATATTGCCCCCAATATGCCATGTAATATGCCAGGATATTGCCCCCAATATGCCATGTTATATGCCAGAATATTGCCCCCAATATGCCATGTATTATGCCAGGATATTGCCCCCAATATGCCATGTATTATGCCAGGATATTGCCCCCAATATGCCAGATATTGCCCCCAATATGCCATGTATTATGCCAGGATATTGCCCCCAATATGCCAGGATATTGCCCCCAATATGCCATGTATTATGCCAGGATATTGCCCCCAATATGCCAGGATATTGCCCCCAATATGCCATGTATTATGCCAGGATATTGCCCCCAATATGCCAGGATATTGCCCCCAATAAACCATGTTATATGTCAGAATATTGCCCCCAATATGCCATGTAATATGCCAAGATATTGCCCCCAATATGCCATGTTATATGCCAAGATATTGCCCCCAATATGCCATGTATTATGCCAGGATATTGCCCCCAATATGCCATGTATTATGCCAGGATATTGCCCCCAAAATGCCAGGATATTGCCCCCAATATGCCAGGATATTGCCCCCAATAAACCATGTTATATGTCAGAATATTGCCCCCAATATGCCATGTAATATGCCAAGATATTGCCCCCAATATGCCATGTTATATGCCAAGATATTGCCCCCAATATGCCATGTATTATGCCAGGATATTGCCCCCAATATGCCAGATATTGCCCCCAATATGCCATGTATTATGCCAGGATATTGCCCCCAATATGCCATGTATTATGCCAGGATATTGCCCCCAATATGCCAGATATTGCCCCCAATATGCCATGTATTATGCCAGGATATTGCCCCCAATATGCCATGTATTATGCCAGGATATTGCCCCCAATATGCCAGATATTGCCCCCAATATGCCATGTATTATGCCAGGATATTGCCCCCAATATGCCATGTATTATGCCAGGATATTGCCCCCAATACGCCAGATATTGCCCCCAATATGCCATGTATTATGCCAGGATATTGCCCCCAATATGCCATGTATTATGCCAGGATATTGCCCCCAATATGCCAGATATTGCCCCCAATATGCCATGTATTATGCCAGGATATTGCCCCCAATATGCCATGTTATATGCCAGGATATTGCCCCCAATATGCCAGATATTGCCCCCAATATGCCATGTATTATGCCAGGAAATTGCCCCCAATATGCCAGATATTGCCCCCAATATGCCATGTATTATGCCAGGATATTGCCCCCAATATGCCAGATATTGCCCCCAATATGCCATGTATTATGCCAGGATATTGCCCCCAATATGCCATGTATTATGCCAGGATATTGCCCCCAATATGCCATGTTATATGCCAGGATATTGCCCATATATTATGCTCGTTATGCCACCCACCTCCCCCCCTTCCCCAGACCCCAGTACTTACCTCTTTGCTGCTTCGTCCCCCGGTGCTCTGAAGGTCTATGGCTGTAAGGGAAGCGTTGTGAGCTTCCCTCCAGCCGCGCGGTCAATAAAGTTTGTTTGAAAAAAAAAGTTCCAACACACTTTATTGACCGCGCGACCGGAGGGAAGCTCACAACGCTTCCCTCGCAGCCACGCAGCTTCAGAGCACCGGGGGACAGAGCAGGAACAAGGTAAGTATTTTTTTTTTTGCTCTGCTGGGATCTTCCCCGCCGGCCTCGGCCCATGGCCACCGCGGCCCACCGGGAATTTGCCCGGTGTGCCCGATGGCCAGTCCGGGCCTGGCTGGGACAATAGCTGCTAACAAACCAGCATGTCCTGCGCAATAGCTGCGGTGGTAAAGATTAGCCATAACTACCCTCTCCTATTCTGCTGAAGGGGCAACGTATTCTAACTCCACTACTTTGGCATTAAGTTTGACATTCCCATCTCAATTCCCTGCAATTTGCTCTTTAATGAATAAAGCCTTTAGTGTTTGTACTGTAGCCCAAGACCAACAGTCTATTTTTTACGTAATAATAAACTAGTAATATTGTGTGCTCAACATTATGGGAGTTGCAGTTAACAAAAATTAATGTTGTATAATGTTCACAACAAATATCCCGAGCTATTACAAAAGAAATGGAGGGTAGTTATAGGTTAGTAAAAGTGTACTGAAAAGCTTGGATGGAAAATAGGGCACTTGGTAGTTATGCAGCAGTGGTGACTAACATTTGACACTCCAGGTGCTGTTATTACATTTCTCAATGAAGTTCAGCCAACTAAATAGATGGCTGAGAATGATGAGATGTGCATTCCACAGCATCTGCAGTGCCAATCTATAATGTTATAATAACTATCCTTTGGTACTCCAGTTGTTGCTTACTCAATTACTCATAATGCTTAACATACGAGAGTGGTTGAGAGTCATGGGAAATGTATTCTCAACAGCTTGAATGTTATCTAACCCATGATGCAATTAGGGTTGCCACCCAGCAGGTATTTAGCTTGATGCCAATGGTAAGTCTATCAAGGCACCAGTAAGGCCAGTATTTTTTTGTAGAAAACGTGGCAACCCTAGCTGCAATACATGTGCCTATTTATTTCTGCCCAGGCAGGGACTCTATGCATGAATGGGGGGGAGTCCAACTGCTAGAGGAGAGACCAAACAATTCTGAAAGGGGGGGCATATATAATTAAATCAAAGCTTTTTTGCTGCACTTCCCTACCTGCTAGGTGTTTTTTCTTCTCTCTATTTCTGGTTAGCCTACTGCTTCTCCCTCTCTTGATTCTCCTACAGTGCCTTGTTGAATTTCAAGGAGTGGGGGCAAGTGCCCCCTCTCCGGACGCCCATGCAAGAAAAGTCTGCACGATATATAAGTTAGACGTTATTAGATGCATTAAATTTAGCTTCATGTCCGAGGTGTCCCTTTAAACTTTGTTCATATAAATTCAGTTACTCAGCCTGATAAAGGGTTTACAGACCTCCATTTTAAGTGGGAACATTTATGGAAGCTATCTACTGCAATAAAAGCAAAGTGAAATAAAAACATACCTCCTCAAGGGGGAAATCTTGTCACCTCCGTTTAATGTCAGTGGCTAAAATGCATTAATTATGTTAATCAGTTTTAGAAGTAATTTATTCAGGAATTAAGGTAGTATATGCTTAAGGCCGTAATAAACGTTTGAGTTATCAAAGAAGTCAAATTAACTTCTAGGATGTATTGTGATATAGGTATGGCCCTTAGAACAATGTCCTCACATAAAATAAATGAATGCCATTTTAAAGATGAAGTGATGAAGGAATATTACATTAAGAAAACTAAATATACTGATTATGCTACATCTACTACTAATAATGTGTGCCCCATAGATATAATAATAACTGCAATAATAAAAATGACATACTCAGTTAATAAGACGGTTTATGTCCTTTGGAAATATTTTATATGTAGAATGAAATGTCTGCAATATAATCCAAGTCAGGTTATGTTTTTCTCGTGTCATATAGAAAATTTCTTAATACTTTGCATATTGCTAGTTTACACTGAATGTGCCATCTATTATTCAGCACCAAGCCTCTTCTGCCTGCTAATTATGGTCTTACCCTCTCAGGGCAATCTAGTTTAATGTCTGGTGAGTGAAGATATTGATACTTTTTGCCTTTCAGTTGTGGCTTGTTTTTCAATAGCGTGGCTATATAAAATGTTAACCAGCTATGAGAGCTAAAAAGAGTAACATAATTGGAAACCATTAATTCAATACAACTAAAAAAAAACTGCCCAGAGAATTGTTGGTGTACATCCTGGAAATCAATGGAAATGATAGAACAGCGAAATGGAAATGGACACAGATGATACACCGGAATATATATACTGTTTGTGTCTTGGCAATGCTAAAAGCAATATTCCATACACAGTCTAATCTACCTCAACACACCTGATTTTTAGAAGAAAATATTATTAAATGAAAGTGTTTACTAAAGGAGATAATGTTATTACTTGTTTAAATCTGCTGATGGCAGTGGTGTATCTTGGTTTTGTGCTGCCATAGGCAGACAAAATTCGAGCACCCCCCAACCCATGCACACCCAGGACATGCCCCATAACCCACGTTCCCCATCACCACATTACATGTCCCCATCACATGCCCCCGTCACGCCATTACATGCACCCATCACATCACCCCATTAAAAATAAAATGAGCAAGTATATTTAAAATGGGCAAATAAAATGACTAGATAATATTAAAATGAGCAGATAAAATTACAATAGGCAAATAAAATGAGCAAGCACGTTTAAAGGGACACTAAACATTTTTTCACTTGTGCTTCTATATTAGTGAAATGTCCATTACTTTTGATAGTACACGCCAGTTTATCCTCTGACTGACAGCTGCCATGCTTTCATAGGAAGCAGGCAGCCGTCTGGTCGGTAACTAGGTCCCACCTGCTGATACCATGCAAAAATGAGGGTCTCTCTCTGTGCTAGCAGCGGGTGACCCTTGTATTCGGCTATCAGAGCAGGGCGTTGCGCGTTCTGAGGTTAGTCAGCACGCGACAACCAGGAACTGCTGACCTTGCAACTATATATTGTGGTCCATGAAGAAATGGTTATTTAGGCCCTATTCAGGTGCCCACCACTGAATGTCTGTATAGCCTCCAGGGGCCATGCTGACATGTGGCCAATTTGCTTGCTAAATATCTAAGAGAGGTCCAGTAATGGAATAGCGTCGACATATGCCCTGCAATCACAACTCTACATTTTATTTTTGCTTTTTTATTTTATGTTGATTTTTTTTATGTTTTCTGGCAGTGGTCTGGTGTGCATTACTATATGGTTTCAGTTGTTGTATGGTTAATTGTTTTATATTTTGTTTATATATTGCTAAGTGATTCCCTTAAGTATAAGATGTGTCACAGTCATGCTGCAGTCTGCTGTCCTTGTGTTTAGAATACATTTATATTTCTCTTAAGTGTTTGATAGTTATGCATTCAGTAAAATGTTAGATCTGAGTGCTGGAGTATATTTAATTGTATCACATAAAATAATTGTGCTATTGGTGGAGCATGACGTAGGACGTCGACGTGGAATGTGAGGGGCGTGTCGAGGATCGAGAGAGGCTTGAGCAGAGCAGCTGATGGCGTCTTCCCCGGGAGCGAAATAATTTCGGCAGGACGGAGCCCACAAACCGCCCTTCTCTGACCCAACTAGAACCCTTCTACAAACGGAGGTTTCCCCTTCTGATATCCGTCGACGGAGTTGAGCCTGAGCCCAAAAAAAAGAACAGACTTACCGGCAGGATCCAGAGCTGGACGCATTTTAAGGCGGAGAACCAGGGATCTGTCTCCATCAGACGGGGGATTCACACTCCGGAGGCGGCAAGTAAAAATGGCGGAAACGCCTACAAGGGAAACATATTTCCATGCAATGTGTTGAGAGCATTACTGTTTCTGCCTGCACTACAAATCTGCAAAAGAAAAAAAAAAAAAAAGAGGCTTTATAATAATATAAGTTTCCTCCCTGCTCTATACCCTTAAAAAAAAAAAAAAAAAACCCACCTTAGTGGAACTCGGAATGTCAGCTCCTATATTTTTTGCAAAAGCAAGAGTGGACAAAGTATTGGCTTTTGGGGCAGCAAGGGGACTGTGGGGGAGCAAAATACTTTGTATTGTGTATAAATCGGTATGCACCCAATCTAAGGCAATTCCAAACAAACCACTTACAGAAATTAACACCTAAAGGAGTTTAAGCTTGTCTTCAAATCTATACTGTCCCCTCTGCCGGAATGTGGGGGCTAAGGTCCTATATAGTGGTGTAAACCCACTTTTGAAACGGACCCCTCCACCAATAGAGAAAGGTACACCTAAAAGAAGTATAATTGCCTCCACACCGTGGAAAAAGAAAATACTGTTTAATTGACTCTCTAACGCCCAAAAGGCACAAACTCAGTCTAAAAAAAAAAAAATATATATATAAAATATATATATAGGCGGATGGTGGTGCAGCTCTGAATCCTAGACTGCAAGGGTGAAATAGGTGCAGGACTTATAGACTGAAGTAAGCTTACCTGACTCACAAAAAGCTTATATTTGGAGAAAGACATCTGTAAGGAAGCAGACACTCTGGTCTGCAATTCATAAAGCCAGTGGAGATCTCAATACATCTACCGTCCGGAAGACTTAAAGTTACAGTAACTAAGAACATTAGGGACAGCCCGCTAGCAGAGTGGCAGAGACTGGGGGCAAACTCTCACTTAGTAGACTGCTCTCACCTGGGAGATCTGAAAAGAAAATCGGAACTTAGTAGACTTTTAAGAGACTCGAGCAGCATAACGGCATCTTCCTTGTTAATCACATTAATCAAAAAAAAAAAAAAAAAATCTACACTTGAGGATATTCTTTCACTAAGTCAGACCGCTACCCATTACAGAAATGCCTCCCAAGCTGGACAAATCAGAGAAAACTAAAAACACACAAAAAATGGCGAAACCTCACCCAATTGAGGCATATTATTCACCTAAAGGACAAATGAATATCTCAGTTGCAACGGATAAGAGCTCCCCAGACCGGAGATCAGATTCATCTGCACAAGAATTGACAACATATATAACTCAAGCAAATCTGATTACTGCACTGGACTCATTATATGCAAAAATCAAGATTGATCTCGATAGTAACCTAGCAAACTACAAAGAGGAGCTATCGCAGTTAAAGTCTGCAATATCAGCACAATCTATAGATCTGCAAGCAGTCCATTCAAAATTAGAAACAACTCAATTAAAACATGAGCAAACAAATATGGAAGTCTCAAAACTGGAGATGAAACTGGCGGATTTGGAAGACTGCTCACGCAGACAAAATGTAAAAATACGCGGCATTCCTGAGGAGGTCACAGACTTAATATCTTTCATAAGAGAAATTTTATCTACTTATTTTGACCCTACAATAATCCATCATTATGCAATAGAAAGAGCACATAGGCTTCCAAAGCCAGCTTCTATCTCACATACAAAGGACCCAAGAGACGTTATAGTCTGTTTTAATAGCGCAAGATTAAAGGAAGACCTGATGAAAGAATTTCGGAAGGACCCAGCCAAATCATCGAAATTTACATCCCTCAAGTTCTTCTCGGACTTATCATATCACACAAGACAAGCCAGACAAAAATACGCAGAATATACCACCTGTCTGCGAGATCTGGGAATACGATACTCTTGGGGCTTTCCAACAAAACCTGAGAATCTTCTACCAAGACAAGATCCACATATGTCATGACCCACATCAAGCCAGAGACAAAATTATTCTGTGGGGCTTAAAAAACAGACAATAGAACCTTGATAGTTTGTAAATAATTTGTGGTCATCCGAACGGGAAAGAGGTAGGGGTAGGTGGGAGGGAGAGGCGGGGAAGGGAAGAAGATGGGGGAAAGAAGGGTAGGGAACTGGGAGAAAGGGTAGAATCAAAGAGGAGGGAAGGAAAGGAGAGAGAAAGGGGGAAGGAAAGGGAAGGACAGGCAGCTATAGGGCTAACAATATAGGATAGGGTAAAGTATTAAAGGTAATCCAAATAGAGGTATGAAAGGAGGGAATGCAACCCCAAGTAAGATCGGGAACCAATCCAAATGTAAAGATTTTTAGACAATGGGCTGCCTATGGTCCACCCCACGCACAGGAAAACCAAACATAGATAAGGACACACCAAAGTTTTCACAATAAATGGGAGGGGGGGAGGGGGAAAGGTTAGTGAGGTTAAGTAAATGAAGAATTAGACTATATACAAAGGATAAAGTAAGTGGTTTATTGATAATATAATGGGGAACACACAGTTAAGATGAGTAAAGTGGGAAGGTAGGAACAACAATAGGGATATTTTTGTACCTTAAATACACATAAGAATAGAAATAAGATGTAAATATCACACTTTCGAATATACCTTAAATACACATAAGAATAGAAATAAGATGTAAAATATCACACTTTCGAATATATTTAATTCACTTATTTCAGCTAACTCACAATTCAAACAGATGCACTAGAGGAAGATATTAGGTAGAAGTAAGTGACTCCAAGGCAAGAGCGAATAAAAGATAAGGAAAGTATAGGGTTTTCGCAAAGATGTGGGCCAATGGCAGATTTGGTTGGTCAGACAATAGGGGTGATTTGGTTAAGATACATGTAGTGGATCTACGATCAGGCCCGATCATATAGCATTAAGCTGCAAATAATACTAACATAACTAAAGCTAAGGGGATGAGATGGGAAAGGAAAGGAAAGGGGAAAGTGGAAAGAAAGGGGAAAAAAAACAACAGACAAGAAACAAACAAGTAAAAAAAAAAAAAGTAAAGAAAGAAAGAGAGAGAAAGAAGAAAAAAAAAAAAGAAAAAAAAAGCCACAAATGTGACACTTTCTGTTATGCTTAGGTTTATGCTGTGATTGTATAAAAGACGCATCCTATTGCCTAGCATGAACCTCTGCCATGCTTATGCTATAACTCATCTATGTATAACATTTAAGTAAACTACCGGATAATCGTGGCACTCCGGGAGCCCTTGAATTATACCGCTATCTGAGAGCCCGTAGAGCCTCCGGGACCCACGACACGCCCGTCCCTGATGATATAGGGACTTGAGATTTCGGACCGATTTCCTTGGCTGCGGTGGCTGCGGACCCCGCGGCTTCGGAAAACCGTAATTGTGGAGTGTATGAGTATGTATGAATCAAGTTTTTCAAGATGGGAAGGTGGAGGAGGGGGGAGGGGAGGGGGACAAGAGCCTAATTTGAGTAAAACAGACTTTGATGTCTCTTAAAATTTTATCAATAAATGCCCAGGGATTGAATTCGCCGTACAAACGCTCGTACCTGTATGACACACTGGAAAGAAATCAGGTAGATGTGGCCTTTATACAGGAAACGCACTGGAAACAGGACACAAAAATATTGTGGAAATATAAAAAATACCCAGGCTTATATTCTGCATCCTTGCCTGACAAAAAAAAAAGGGGAGTTACCATAATAATAGCAGGGAGGAATAAATTTGAATATTGCTTCCACGAGACGGATCAGGAAGGAAGAAGAGTAATCCTAGTCTGTAAGATAAACGATATGCTATACACCCTGGTAAATGTATATGCACCATCTGATAGACCAACTAGATTTATCAATACCACCATGGTGGCTGTAGATAAGGTTGCTAGAGGAATGATAATAGTGGGAGGTGATCTAAATACAATAGCCAATGTAGAGATGGATAGGAATAGTTTAAAACCAAGTAAAGATAACTCGAGATTGAAAGCTAGGGCAGAAGCTTTTTCTTCCTGCATATTTAAACACAATCTATATGACGTATGGAGAATACATCATAGGGATCAGAGAGACTATACTTTTTTTTCCAATCCTCACCGATCATACTCTAGAATTGATTACCTCTTTGTGTTGGGCCCCATGCTGGACAGATGTATATCCTCCAGCATTGGGTCCATCACATGGTCAGATCACGCTCCTATCAGTCTGGATATCAATACAGAACAAGCATATAGAATGAATAAAAGGTGGAGGTTGAACGAGAGTATTCTCGACTCGACCGAAAGTAAACAAGATCTGCAAGATCAAGCTGTAAGATATCTGGAGCACAATGATGACCCGGACATTTCTGACAGCACCTTGTGGTGCGCAATGAAATGTGTCCTCGGGGGACATCTGATTAAAAAAGGAATCTGGTTGAGGAAACAAAGAGGGAAGGACTTACCACAATTATATGCCACATTAGCATTATTAGAAAGACAACATAAAATAAACCCAAGAAAGGATCTGACAGAGCGAGTCCAGTCAATTCAAAGACAAATAATTCAAAGACTTAAAGTAAACACCGAGTTCGCACTATCCCGTTTAAAAAATAAATGGTACTATAGTAACAACCGAGTGGGAAAGGAAATGTCCAGGAAAATCAAACTACAAAATGCGGCCAATAGGATAAAAAAAAATAATAGATAAGGATCAGGAATATATTTCCCCTACACAGATTGCGGAATCCTTTAGGAAATACTATCAATCACTATACAATCAACCAAAATTAAAAACCACTACAGAAGAGGTTATTTGATATCTAGAATGCTTGAATCTCCCTAAAGTATCTAAAGAGAAGCTGGATAATTTAAACTCCCCCATAACAGTACTAGAAATAAATAATATGATCAAAGATCTAAAAAGAGGGAAAGCTCCTGGCCCCGACGGATTCTCGTCTATATTCTATCAAACTCTAAGCCTTGTGATAGCCCCCGTGTTGGCTAGGCTATTTAACTCAATAAATGCAGATAAGGGGTTTCCTATGGAAATGCTGGAAGCATCAATACTACCGATCCCGAAGCCAGGGAAGAATCCGGAGACTGTAACAAATTATAGACCCATATCCCTAATTAATCTAGACATCAAGATCTATTCAAAGATATGGGCGAACAGATTAAAGCGAGTAATTGGGGACCTTGTCCACCCGGATCAGTCTGGATTTATTCCAGGAAGAACAGGAGCAGATAATGTCCGGAGAGTCTTAGGTATACTGGAGTTTATACATCTAAAGAAGTCTCCAGCAGTCATCTTGGCCCTAGATGCTGAGAAGGCTTTCGATAGGGTAGACTGGAGATTTCTGACTGAGACTCTCCGGACGTTTGGACTGAGTGGTAAGATCTTCAACTCTATAATGGCCTTGTATTCGAATCCACAAGCAAGGATAGAGGGTCCTTCCCTGGCTTCCGATCGGTTCGACATTAAAAATGGAACAAGACAGGGCTGCCCGCTTGCTCCACTTCTGTATACCTTAACAGTCGAACCATTGGCACAACATTTGCGTCAATCTAAACGGATAAATGGCATACAGATTGGGGAATCTAAGCACATAATAACATTATATGCGGACGACATAATTCTAAGTTTGTCAGCACCAGAATACTCGATCCCGGAACTACTCAACGTCATAGATAGATACAGCCTAATGTCTAATTACAGCTTAAATCTGGCCAAAACGCAGATCATTCCTTTCTTTTTCGAACCTAGCCATCATATTCTACTTCAAAGCTTTAATAGACAAAGTAATGCTCTGGAATGTATTGATTATTTGGGCCTGAAAATACCACCCTTGATAGATAATATGGTAGAACTAAACTATTCTTATTTATTTAGCAAGCTACAAGAAGATACTAAACGGTGGGCCAGGACAGAACTATCTTGGATGGGTCGAATAAACATCCTAAAGGCGTATATCCTTCCCAAACTTACCTACTTATTTAGAGTCATCCCGTATAAAATTCCGACAGAAACACTTAGGAAATTCGATTTACTATTCTCGAAGTTTGTTTGGGGGGCAAGGAAACCGAGAATACCCAGTCTAAGTTTAAAACAAACACCTCAAAATGGAGGACTAGGGTACCCGGATATTACTAAAATATATAGAAGTTGCCAGATGGCACACATAAATGCATGGAACCAGGCGAAAATAAGTAACCCTCCTTGGCTAAACATAGAGACATGTTTTAACAAGGGATTTGTTAATACTAGTCTCTCATGCATTAGGAGCGTCCTTTATGTAATTAAGGCAAATACTTTATAATGTGGTACTATGGAGAAACATAAAACATAGCACCTTATAGCTTGCAACCAAGTATACCACCATGTAAATCACCGCAGCCTGTTTTCGATTTTGTATGGATATGGATGTGTTATAAATATTTTTTGTTTTTTTGTACTTTTTGTATGTTAAAAAACTTTCGAATAAAGAATAAATAAAAAAATAAAAATAAAATAATTGTGCTATTATATACGATTTTGCTTACCTGGCTCTCTTTTGTGAAAATGTGTATCATCAAATCTTTTAGATTAGTCTCACAAGATGGGCAAGAGAAACAACTGGATGCCTTGGGGATTACGTACAAATGAGCTTTGAGATCATATTTATAGCTAGCACAATTAGTATGGAGGAGCTTGTAAATTTTGATATGCTTGTCTTTCTCATGTGGTAGAGGTCATAAACATCTGTCAGTAAATAACCGCAAGTAACAAGTATTTCATAAACTACAAATACCAGATTTTAAGGGGTATGTGAGGCAGGGTACGAGCATTTAAGCAACAGTGGACTGTGTTTATGCAAAGTGCAGCTATAAAGCAGATTTTCTTTACCTTTGGTAATAAACATGTTTTCCCTTTAAATAAACTTGTCATGGATGCATAAATAACATGTTATTAAATTAAATGAATGTCTTTAATTTAGATACATACCATTAAAACATAACATGCCTTCTTGTCATCAACCTGGAGTAAATATGAATCATTTGGTTTGAGAAATAGGACAGAAGCCATGCTAGTAAATCACTCACCATCACAATACTACACAGATGATCTAAGCAAATATTCCTGGAGGTTTTTGCCTCAAAACTGTTATAGAAACAGTATTGGTGTTTTGTAAAATCTTTCTCCAAAATGGGAGTCTGATTTTCATCTTCTGAATGACAGAAGACAATGTCAATATGCACACAGCCAGTCAGTACGGGGGCTCACCCCACTAGTCTAATGGGCATCTGAATGTAGCGGGGGTCTCTCTCTCTCTGTTAGTTAAGGTCCCATCTGTTGATCCCATTTGAAAATGATCATCACCCAGAGAGAGAGAGACAGTTGGTGAGGTGACCGGGCAGATTTCTTCCCATGGAGCTGGTCAGAGGATAAACTTTCATGTACTATCAATAGTATACAATTATGATTTCACTTGTGCTTCTACATTAGTAGATGGCCTTTACGGTTTAAGTCTCTAAACATTATAGAAGAGGGAAATGTATCTTAAAGAATATTAGACATGCTTAGTAGCAACTGCTTTTTATTTCATTTCACAGTTATTTTCTCACTGCTTGCACTGCAGTTTATTAAAAAATAAAAAATATATATCAATATGTATGTTCTCTGAAGCACCCTTGCTGATAAGTACAAAAGGAACAATACAACCATTTTTTAAAATTCATTAAAGTATATCTAAATAAAGATGGATCCCAGGACACTGTCTTACATCTTTTTTTTTTTTTTTTTTTAATGTGCCTGTTTATAAATGATCTTCATTCATTGCAGACTCCACATTATAGCATCCATCGTCTATGAATCAAAAACTTGACGCCAGACATTCTGGCCACTCATTGAAAATTCCATCAGAAACTCAATCACACAACAACAAAGAGCTTCCACATGAGGGAATATGAGATCAAAACAAATAAGCTATAAAATCATATCTGAAATAAAATACAATGTTAACAATAGAGCAGAAGCAGAGTAATACATCAAAGGATATTGTCCACTGTCCACAGTTGGCTCCATGGAGATGATCAGCAATGAAGCATAGTTAGACTTGGGCCTATTTCCGATGGCATAAGAAAAAATATTATTGAAGATCACTTTAGTGGCAGTTTTGTTATTCTGTAAACTAAGTTAATATGAAACAACATGCCCTAAGAACATACTCCAACTACTAAGATTTCTGATTGGAATTCAATACCATCTGATGTGATTTGATAAAAGAAGACCGCAACATATGTTGATTTATTGGTTCTCTTTTTGTCTGGAGAAGATCTAAGCACATAGCACAAGTTAAAAACTACCCAAAATGCCCCCAAACCATACATAGTCTAAACCTAAAGAATTGACCTCCAGTTAGGATGAAGCTTAATCTTGTGGGTCACACAATGTTGTGTCCCAAGAAGTTGCCTGATATGTGAACATATCCTGTTATGCATTGACATATCCCTTTGATCAATCTGCAATCTGCATTTAGTGCATTGTCACCCAGTAAACACTTTTTTTTATGGGGATATAAAAAAAAAGCAGAAGTTTTATTCAAGTACATAGAGTCCAGACCATTCTACCAGGCAACAGACATACACAAACTAATAGAATGAAATAAAGGAATTGTGGAGGTCAGTTCACAGACTCAAGAATTTTTATTTTGTGGTTCAGCATCATAAAAAGGTACAATGTTGTTTCTCCTAAGAGGACTGGGATTTGATAAAGAGCTGTACTTCACTGTGATAGTGGACAGAGACTAATATATAGAAAATGGTCATATACAGGCAGGGGGAGTGCAGCAGTGTTAGAATATTAAGTCAGGAGGTTCTAGTGAATGCAGGTAATAAAAAGTGTGCAGTTTTGCTGGAAAGCACAATACAGACATAAATACAGTAGAGATCTGAGCTCAAAGTAATAAAGAAAACATGCAGCCTAAGGGGAAATTCATTTTAGTGCACAAAATACACTGAAGACTGGATCATAATTATATTTATTTTTATAGTGTTTCCCTTTATGTCTTTTTGGCTTATTTTTTGTTTTGATCATTTTTTATGTAGTAATAATAATAATAATAATAACAACAAAACAATATGATTCATTGCAATAGGAATTACATTTCCATTTTGAATCCCACATTTTGGTGTGGTATCTGCAGTTTTACTCCCCAGGACCAGAACTTCCCTGAACAAATTTACTCTTATAAGAATATGAAGCCTCGTTTCAGAGACCTGGAGGTATTCTCAAGTACTCTCAAAAATTAAATTACAAACACTATCAAATGCCAATCTTGGTGGTTGTTATGGAGACTTTAGCCATATCATTGCACATCAGACAGGGGGAATAAATGTTAAGGCAAACACATAAGGCCATTTTTAAGGTCAGATCCTTGAACTGTTTCATATTTTAAAAGGAATACAGGTTCCTCATTACTTTTAGAGTCATTCAAATGTTTTGTTCCATTGCATGATCTATGGTTAAAATAAATGCATTGCATGCTTTCAGGATTGATGTAATTTAGTTTTAAATTAGTGATACAGGGGGTAAAATCTAGTAATAAAGAATGATTCTTACAGATGTAATGATTTGTTGTGATTTGTCTGAGGCTCTCCTTGTTTTCCCAGCCATGCCAAAGATCATTGTAAATGGAGGAGGAGATTTAGTTGCATTCATAAGTGTGTGGTATATGAGTGAAAATGTTTCCAAAATATAAGGAAGGGAAGGTTTAAGAAGGAAGTTCCTCTCATTTTGGCCAGTTAGTTGATCCCTTAGAACCCATCTTTTAGAAGTAATATGCCTCATGTCCAATTTATAGAACCTTTCTTAAGATAAGGTGAATGGGAGATGTATTAGTGCTTTTCTATTTTATGTGCTTGGAAGAATATTGGAAGACTCACAACATTTATGGACTTTAGAAATCTTTTATAGGTACAATTAAACCAAAAAGCGCATCATGCTGAAAGAGGACCCCGGCAATATTGTTCCTCTACAATACAGTGCAGTCTGTAACAGTGGTATCTTCTGACTTTGAGTAAAAAAAAAGAAAAAAAAAAGTGAAAAACTTGATATAATGGTTGCATGAACTGCAGTTACAATATGAATGCTTCATTTTCAGGCTTTGAATAATGTATGTGAAATGTCCTGCTTATTAGAAACCTTTGTTCAGAGCAGTGGTTAGCATTCAGAATTTCAGATGCTAGAAAGAAAGAAATCACTGCAGACTTTATTTCCTCTGGAGTCATCAAGACAATAGATTTGCACTAAGCACTGGGGATTTAAAAAGAGCTGCTTAAAATGATAAGACAGATTCTGGTAAATTTAAATTTAGTTCCATTGTATTCTCTAATAATATGCAAGGTGTAAATGAGTAACATTTTGTATTGCGGGTGAGAGTGATTAGATTGTGGTTCATTTATATTATGTTTTCTTTTATGCAACTGCATTCTATGCAATGTTAAAATACTGTGTAATTCTCTCAAGACAGAAATCTAAACGTGTATTGACCTACATGATATTATCCTACCCAAGCAGCTATGTCGTTTTTAATAAACAGTAATAAATGGTTCTCTTAATGGTGTCTTATCAATCCATCGCTTTGTGAGAGTTTTTAGAAGTAAGGAACTTGGTAGTATATTATGTATATTTAAATATTAACAATTAAAATAATAATAATTAATCAATGCATTAGGCTAGTTAAGTCATCAACAAGTAAATAGATTAAATGATATACTGACCACATATTAACTTTTTGGTCCTTGCATTGATGTCAGCACACCCACACAGACTCAGAAGGCCTTGCTCAATATATGTGTATGTGTATATATATATATATATATATATATATATATACTCATCCCACTATAAAGCTCACCTCTATGCCAACAACATGCGCATAGGTGATCAAACATTTTGGAAAATAAATTGCCGTCAGGCAGGTCGTGCAAGTCAGATTGAAATACAGGTAGATCCAGGTGAGTGTGCTCCGAAGTATCCACTGACAGGGCGGGAACAGTGAAATTGTAAAAAATAAAAGCAGGTACATCAAACATCAATGGAAATTCTGTCATTTATTGTGGAAACCAAAATAACAAACGCATAAAAAATGGTGGGCAATGGACACTTGACGTGTTTCACATCCAAAGACGCTTAATAAAAAGCACCTATGTGTTAATGCAATATCATGTCATTCTTGTGTAATAGATCTACTTTTACTTTTGTCTGCTCACTCAAAAGTATTCGACCATTTTAGTGTGGGATGGTTCTGCTTGCTATTGTGGAGGTCAGTTCACAGACTCAAGATCCTTATTAATCCTAATAGCCAATAGCTTCTTTCTAAAAGCTTAAAGGTTATGTGGAGCATGTCTGTAGCTTTACACATAGCTGGTACTATGGTGAGAAGAATGTGCATGTAAGTCAGTGCTTCTCAAACCTGTTCTCAGGACCCTCCAACGGTCCAGGATTTAGGGATTACCCAGTTGTATTTAATTAAGAATATGTACACCTGGTGTGGTTCCCTAATCATTAAGCAACCATACCAGGTGTTCTACATATTCTTATTTGAATACAACTGGGTAATCCCTAAATCCTGGGACGTTGGGGGGTCATGAGGACAGGTTTGAGAAACACTGATGTAAGTGATTTCAGTAATAATTAAAACACATTCAGGAACAGAAACATGCTGACTTTCATACGTTAAGTACACATTGTTCATTCTTTTTACCATTACCTTTGTAAATCCATACAGTTCACCTCAGATCATTTCTCTGCTTGTTTTAGTTGCAGACATAGCAACTTCCTGTTGATTATCACCTGACTGCTACAGGTTTATGCTGTGCAGAGTTATTTTCTTAAATGGGAACAAAATATGTTTTCTCATAGTTTAAATGGATACATCTCTGCTGGAAAAACAAAGGGAGAGAAATCCATCAGATCTGTCAGCATGCATATATTCACAAATAAAGTACCGAAAACAAAGCCAAAGCAAAATAATAAATACAACACAATCCTACAAAATGTTTCCTTTATTCATAATCAATCTTAATCAATGACAAATAGTACAGCCAAAATGATATACTGAGGATTTGTGGCTTTACATCTGGTGGAGCTAAAATGCTTATATGTATAAACTGAATAACGGAAGTTGAAATCCAGCAACAAAAGTAGAAGCAAAATGTCCTAGACCTACCCCATAAGGTAAATAGGAAAAAATAGGTATTTGTGAAGAGGTTAATGAAAAGACATTAGAAATCATATGGAGAAGATGCCCAGTTAACAACCATCCTAAAAACTATCCTTTACACCGACTCTCATAGAGGGATGTTGGGCGCAAATAATTTAATAATTAAAAGGTAACTTTGATATTCTCCGTTTATCTAACACATGTGTTCATTAAACGGTCCCTTTACTTTAAAGATAAGAGTTTCCCACATTACAGCTTGTACATCTTTTTCTGGGGACATCCTTATCTGATGTCACATAGCAGGACGTTGCTACAGATATAGGGGTCTAAACATTGTCAGAAATCTTTATAGGCAATTTATGCAATTTGCACAGAGTTTGTGTTATCTTTCCTAAGACAGAGAGAATTATTAATCAGCTGTTTATTTAACCGCGGACAGCTTTAATCTCGGCAGACTTTTGTGCTGTATGATTTGTCAGGTATGAATCAGGCTAGTTCGGCACAGGATGGTGTCTTCAGGAAATATTCAGCTTCTAACAAACTCACCTGCTTATATGATTCATGCAAACTGTGGCTGAATGTCACTGCTGGCGGCAGCCTTACAAAAGTACATTGCTCACCCTTCTACCTCTCGATATGTAAATTAAAACAAACCATTCTAATCCTTGGTAGTTCACATACAGTGTTTAAAGCAATTCAAAGTTTGCTGCCTTCTGCCTTTGGAGGAATTGCAGCTTTATGACTAATGCAATCTATGGAAGGTGAGAGTGGTTTTAGTAACCTTACTGTGCTGTTGCAGACTGAGGTGGTGTTTGGATTTTTGCAAGCTGTTAGTAAGTATGGTGGAACTGGTAATGTACTATGTACAGTTTTGTTTTCTCAATTAAAACTGCTGTATTCATTCACTAAGACAACATTTTAAATGAAATTGCTCTCTCCCTAGTGCTGTTTACCTGCAAGAGGATCTGTTTGTGAACCACACAGCATGTGTGTGTCTGTCGTTCAGCTTGTAAAGCAAAAGAGCAGCTTCTTAGAGCACAGATGCGTGCATGCACAGCTCCATGGTAATGCAGGCACTGAGTTATTCCTACCCCTACCACCCACATAGGGCACAAGACAAGTCCATGCCAGTCCTCCTCTGACTGCCATCAATTTGTTTTAAATGTCACCAATGTGTACATATACTGTGTGTGTATGCTGTGGACAACACTTTTCATGGTGCTCTGCTAGCATGATGAAATGATTTTAGCAGATTAAGCATAATAGGCATTGTAATAAGAGCTGCCATCAGGGGGTGACAGGCGATACATCTGTCAAGGGCCCGGCGGTCTTGGGAGACCTGCTCGGGGTGTGCAATGTGGCTGATTAATAAGCAATTATAGAACTTTTTTTTTCAATGTTAATTAATATTTCAAACATCATGTCATAAGCATGTTTTGTGTAATAATTATAGCTATAAAACAATCAAGGACATATGCTACATGTTAAACCTACTAGAACAACAGATGTGGAGCATATAGAATATGCCTGCTAGTCTTGTATTAACACAAACTGCTCTATTAACATACATATGATTAATAGCTGACGTTTTAATTATTATTTGACGATTATGCATGAAATAACTCACTGTGTCTGTAGTGTTTGAATGTTAGATATTGTCCTAGAGAGCAATCGATAATCTTTGTTCACTATCTTTATCTAAATAGAGTTTGGTTTTATTTATTGGAATTTAGAAAAGCAATGGAACATGGAGTAATTCAACCTAGCTATAGTTATGACCACTTACTAACAATATAGCCTTGGTAAATATACGAAATGTTTGCTAACATCAACAGGTACACACTTTGGAATTATTGAATGGTTATGTTTTGCTTTTTTGGGGGGGGGGAACATTAATATATATGCAGTTATTATAAAAGGGCACTCAGATGCAGTCATTTAGAAAAAGTGTAGATTGACTGATGTCTCCATTTTATGACATTGGGTTACTGAATTAGTTGTTTTACATATCATATCAAAAGGCTATGTCATCAGCATAAAGTACCACAAAACACATGTTTCTAGTTTGCATAAAAATCTAGATGAAGAGTAGCAGATGTACAAATTTAGGTCAACCTTAGCCCCTCTATAACTACATGCCAACTGTTCCAATAATTAGAGTTAGTCTTGAAATCCTTGGAAGCTGTAGCATTTGTTCTCCTTTATCAATGTAATTATGCCAAATAAGCATTCAGTTTGGAGCATAATGGAGTGACATTCGATTATACACATGTAATTAAATGTATGGAAATCCCCGCTCTCTTTATTATTTATTTGCCAAAAAAAAAGTGTCATGCCAATCTACAAAACGTAACAAAAAATGGTCACTTTCAGTGATTATTAGAAATGTATTTATGAAAACCTAAAAATCATTTACCCCAGCCATAGAAACATAGCAAATAAACATAAATAAAATAAAATAAAAAAATAAAATAAAATAAACACGGGTGGACTGACTGGCCAGTGGGGGGGCCTGCTGCCACCCAGGGCTATAGCTGGCAGTTGGCCAGACCCAGACGGTGTAGGCAACAGGAGGGCGCAAAAATCCCTCCCAAGAAAACTGCACAGATGTGCAAATTATGCATGTTGGCGCCACTCCCAGGCAAAAAAGGCAAGTGCTACACTAGGCCTTGTCTGCCTCATGCTAAATACAGCACTGATGTATAGTAGTATATGTAGGTCAAATAACATTGTTTGTGTTTTATCAGCTGTTTATTAAATTATTTTTTATCTTGAATTTATATGACATTAAATAATTTATATATAATCACATATTCACTCATCACTAGAATGAAAAAGGGCACATATCAAAACTTTTTTTTTTTTGTATTCTTCTAAGATAAACACTTTTTAAATTATTGAACAGGAAATTTCACCAGACACAGAAAAAAAGTCTTTGATTTAGTCATCAATGTTGTAGCACTGTACTACACTATTCCTTCTAGAATTTTTTAAAGCACTTGAAATTACACATTTACCATAAGGTACCTAATCACCAAAGATTAACACAGACAAGAGACAGCTCTTTAAACAAAATCAAAAATAGGTTTATTCCTTTATATCCAACATTTTTTCAGGATATTTGTTTTTTTAATATAACTGGATTGCACTATACTGAAACTGGTGTGGGGGAAATATTTCTCCTCATCTTTGCTTTGGGTCCTTGTGACAGAATCAGATGTTCAGTTTAGTGGAAAATGCATCAAAACATTTTTTGACTGCTATATATTTCTTATATATGATTTTTAAAAAAACCATCATCCAACAATGATGATGTTTTCTGCCTGAAGCACGCTTGAGTACCTCACTTTACATAAGTATTTTAAATTCAGGTCAGTGAATCCCTGAATGAGAAATAACTGTGCTTAAAATGCTCTGACATGTTAATTACACATTATATTTATAGGCTATCCTACAGTTCCTTAGACAAAAATAATTTATGTTTACAAGTACTACACAAGAAATGTTAACTTTCATCATAATGTGAGAAGGCCTTCATTTATTAATGTAATTATAAAGCAATATTTGATATTCCCTAATATTGCCAAAAGCTCCCACATTATACACACAAAACACTTTTAACCCATTGAGGACCCAACGTGCATGGTATGTAAATGCTCAGGTGGGATTGCAGTAATGCCTCGATGTCGAGGCATTAAGCAACACCAAAATCCAGCCACAAAATGATCGCAGGCACCATATAAGAAGGCAGTATGCCCCTCCAAATTGGCACCACCTTGTAGCCGACTAGAGCGATTGATCACTTCTGTCATTCTTTGCTGTTGTTAGACTGCCTCTAGAGACAGTCAGCAATATTACACTGAGAAAAAAAGTGCTAGGGTTGTAGTGATGCTTAGGGTTCGGGTCAAAAGGTCACTGTAGGAGGAAAAAGGTTAGAAAAAATAACGAATTATTGCCCTATAACTTGCACACAAAAAAACAGAAAAACATGTAAACATTGAGTATTGGGATGATATAATATTTGTTCAGAGAGCCAAACAACAGGATGTAGGTTATATCATTAAGACTGTTCCAACCTGATGCTGTACAAAAAAAAAAAAGGTTCAAACTGACTAGATATATCTGTAATACAAGCAACCTAAACTGAATGCATATTTAATAGCATATGGTCTGTAAATCAAATAAAAAGGTGGTTAAATTAAAAGTGAATACGTCAAGGCAAAGTACATGCATCTACTAAGAAGTCACAGGGAGTGGTGTGATACCAAGTATTGCCCACAGGGAAATCCAAGACAAACTTTTTATTAATCCTTCGTGGCTGAAGTAAATAGTCATTGCATTTAATAAACATTACTTATTTATTCTAAACCAAAGATAAAGCAGAAAGGACATAGTAAATAATTTGTTATCCTGAATTGAAGAATTGCATACCATATTGGTTGGGCACAAAAGATGCCTTCTAAGATCTTCTTAGTAGAAAACCTGCTGATGTTTTGATATTCTTACTTTGCTTGACTGAACCTCTTCATTATGTTGTACGTTCTTCCGGAAGTTTCAAGATGTTTCAGCTAAAAAAAAAATGTAATCAGAAATAACGACTTCTTTTCTTTTTACTCCTACTTCTGTAGCATGGAAGTATGTGACTTTGATTAGAGTGTTCTGCTCTGAAATTGTTTCATCAAATCAGAGATTCCTTTTTTTTTTCTGCCGACTACTGATAACTTTTTGATTGGTAATTTTCCATGTGTTTAATAGTTGTAAATAGATGTGAGAATTTTAAATAAAGGATGAAAGAGCTTTTTTCTCCTTGACACTTTTAAATAAATATGTTCAAAATATCTGTACATTAGTATGCGCTAGGGCTTTATGACATAAAAGTGACCACAAATTCTCAAGGTCACAGTTTTAATCAGGGAATTATCATCTATATTCTGGTTCCACAGAGAGCACACCAAAGCTCTTCCCAGAATTCCACAGGACACCACAAGTAAAAAAATATAATGGAAGCAAATATGCTGAGTTAAATTTAATTATGGAGCCAACAAACTTGAAAATGATATTATGAAACCCTGTATTAAAATAACATATTGATGTCTAGGCTCCTCTCCTATGTAAAATAAAACCAGAATATTTTCATGGCTCAGTTAGAAAGCAGTAGGATGAGCCTTCAAGAAGCCAGACTGTATACATTGAAGGGCAACATGCCAAGAAATGGCACCCTCTTCCTGCCTGTGAAAGGGCATTGTTATGAGATAATAAAATATATTTTTTAAAAAAGCTTTTATTTTTTATTTCCACTTCACTCCATTTGTCCTGTCCTCCTTTCATTACTGCCCCACATCCCCTACCATTGCACCCACAGCCAGTGGTGTATTTTGGTTTGGTGCTGCCCTAGACAAACTAAATTCTGGCACCCCCAGGACTTTGCAGAACCAGGACCTACCCCAGGACATGACCCATCACTCAGATTGCACCCCAATACACGTCCCATCATCCAGATAGCACATCCAGTACTTATCCCTGCACACCAATACACGCCCCATCACCTTCATTGCACATCCAGGACTTAGCCCTGCACCCCAATACATGCCCTATCATGCACCCAATTGGCACTAAGGACTTACCCCAGCAGCCAGATTGTACCCAAGATTTACCACAGCATCAAGAACTTAACCCAACTGATTGCACTGAATGGACTTGCCCAAGCACAAGGTTACACTCACAAGGTTACACTCACAGGTAGGGTTGCCACCTTTTGTTCAGAAAAATACCGGCCCTGCTACTGTCTCCATAGACTTAACGTTGGCCTGAAGCTGCCGGTAAAATACCGGCCAGGTGGCAACCCTGCTCACAGGGTATCCTAGCACATAATGCACTTACAGGAGTTACCCCAACACCAGATGACAAACACAGCGGTTTCTCCCGCACCAGACTGCATGTACAGGAGTTTCCCCATCACCAAATTGCACTCACATAATTTATCCAGCATGGAGATTGCTCCCAGGCCGTACCCCCCATGTTCTGCACATCGAGCGATCACGTACCCTGATGCTCGTATGTCCCAGAAGTGCGAGGGGCAGGCAGCCTAAGAGGATGTCAATGCGCCTGGGTAGTGTACAGATATTGGCTGCCTGCCCTCCTCTTGCACAAAGAGCAGACTTACCACTGTGTTGCAGCACACTTTCTCTGTTTTAAATGATAGAAGTGCAACAGACAGCAAAAAAAAAAAAAAACGTTCTATGGTATTTAAAAGTCAAATGAAAGTAATTCAAGCACAAAACCATTATTGTCTTTGTCATTGTTTCTCAAAAGAACTAATTTTCTCCAATTCCCCTGCTAATATATTCACGATTTGCTTTTCACTTGATAGCATCCAAACCTAAGCCCAGCAGATCTAACTTTAAAGAACTGATGATAGTTAATGTTTAAAAACCCTCATCAAATGTGTTGAAACGATAATAACTGACTTACTCCAAGCACATATTAGATTGTATTTTTATCAGTCTATAAATGAAAAAATCTAACTACAACCAGAAGGATTTGCCATTTGCTGTTTATATAACTTTCTATTTTTATTCTGTTGATAAGCAGGGCAATTGTTCAGCTTCAGATAATTGGCTGATATCTTGCTCTAATTGTAAGTGAAATAGAGGCTTTTAAATTAGTACCTTCACATAATTACGGACCTGTTCTGCAATCATGGTTAGAATGTTAACATGATTTTTTTTCCTATCACTAAACTTAGCAATGCTGTTCTATTTATTCAGAAAATACCAGTTGTCCTTGTTATCAAACTTAGGCAAGAAGATGACTGTGAGAGTAAATTAAACAAACTTTGTAAGGAAGGATTAAACATATTTTTCAATTAAGATTTAGAAATGCAATAACATACATAAGCCATACTTGCCAATATACATGGACAAAGTCCCTGGATACAGTAGGGTGGATCGTAAAGGAGGTGGGGTGTTGGGACATCGCGAGATCTAGCAAAATGTAGCTCCAGCCGTCCTTTTACTTTTCCCGGGTATCTGATGCTCCTTCTTCTTACATGTTTGCACTATGCATGGGTGGCAATAATAATGGGAACAAAATGTACAGGCCACAAGAAATGGGAGGGACTGTCTCTGCAAATACAACACTGTTGGCAACTATGCACAAACTGTTTATTCAAAGGAATTGTTATCAAGCATGTTTTTGTTAAATGGGGAACAAAATTAAAATAAGTATTTTTTTCTTTTAAGGAGCATCCTCTGTTTCTTTATTAATCAGGCATTTGGTTAGACTATTTACCTGCTCTCTTGACATAATCCTGCAGTTTAACAACTATTTAATTAAGGATGAAAGTGCGAACACTGGGAGATGGTGACAGTAGGGACAGAGATTTAGCAGCATGAATTGTAAGATAACTGAAGGTACATTTTGGCTAGTACTGAAACCTAAGGGTATTGGCATGTGTTCAACAAAGAGGAGTTCAGATTAAAAAAAAAGGTTTTGTTACATAAAAGGCTCTACTCACTAAACTGTAAATTTCAGGCATTATGAGCTAAGTTACAAGGTTAGGCAAGTTTCAGAATTCTTTCAATGCTATAAATGCCTGATTTTTGCAGTTCACTTGTCAGTTCACCACAGTTTAGTGAATAGGCCTCAGATAATATTCACTTGTCCTGCAAATTAGTTTTGTGGTTACACATCAAGATGTTTAAATCTCAAGACAGAAAAAACATACAACATGTCTCATCACTTTATTCAAATAATAAAAATCTAGGTAGATATTATAGAAATATGAAATAATAATTACAAATTTTAGCCATTGTGAAGTCATGCATTGCTGATTAAGGATCTTAATGAATGAATGTGTAGGTCTTACATATGGATTTATAAATAGGTATCACAATGGGGAAAGTGGTGGCTAGAACTCTTGTCTTATTCTGGGCTGTGTGCAAAATATTGCATTGTTTGAAGACAACATTTGCAATTGTGTCTACATGTGTAAAACATATTTAGTCATCTTTGTAACACACAGTGTAAGTGTAACGCAGTAAGAAGTCAGAGAATCAGGTCTGGTGGTATAAAAACAAGCACATCTTAAATCTTTCGAAGTTCTATGCAATACAGGCAACTGGTGGTATTATACTTAATTATCTTTGAAACAAAACTTCCCCAAAAAAACTAAAATAAAAAACTAAATTACTAAAACTTGTAAAAATTAAGTTTACCTACTTAATTATACCACTTACAGTTGACTGTGGAATATCTAGCAGGGATGATATTTCGCAACCTGACTTGTGGTACAGTACCACATTAGAATTCACTGAGCTCTTCAGAATTACCTTTTTTTTTCTCATAATGTTTCTAAATATAGACTGCACGGCTAGGTGCTTTATTTACTACACCTGTGGCAATGGGTCTGATTGAAAAACCGGAATTCAATATTTAACCCCTTCGCGACAATGGACGTGTCAGGCACGTCCTGCCGGGAACTCTGTAACCGACAATGGACGTGCCTGGCACGTCCTGTGGGGAAACAAGCGGTTTTCGCGATCAACGATCACGAAAACCACTGCTGGTCTATTGCCTCTATGTCTAGGCAATATTTTGGGTTTTTGCCCCATAACTCACAAAAAAAGACCAAAAATTATGGAAACATGCATATTTCGGAACTCAGGACAACATTTAGAAACTATTTAGATGGGGTCTTTTTTAATGATTGTATTTGTGTAAATTATATTTTAGGTCAAAGTTAGAAAAAGTGTTTTGTTTTTTTAATTTTTCATCATATTTTATGTTATTTTTATAGTTAATTATAAGATTTGATAATTGGTATCTAATGAAAGCTGTTCTTATGACGTTCCTATAAAAACAACATATAATTTGTGTGGGTACAGTATGTGAGAAAGAGGACAATTACAGCTAAACACAAACACCCCAGAAATGTCAAAACAGCCCTTGTCACCAATGGAAAGTGAAGGGAAAAAGGTCTTATCACTAAGGGGTTAAATATGTGTCTCAATACATTTGTCCAAATAGCATGTGTAAATATATATACATATATAAACAAGTCCACAAGGAATGCAGTCACCTAAAGTAGCATATATTATATAGATAGATAAAGAGAGAGAGTGAGTTAACAGAAATGCCCTGTAGTTGATGTATTTCATGTACCTTTGAGAGTTTAAATGTGTCCAAATTTCCCTCTTTTCTGCAGTGTAATAATAATACTGTGAAATAGGCAGTTATTTTCTGGTCTCCCACTGGTTAAATGTACTTGCTGGCAACCTTCCATGAGTTACCCTTGCAGAATACTGAAAGAAATAAGCATATGTAGAATAAGTGGCACTTTTGTCAGCCAGCAGTGGTCTTAATAGACCTCAATGATATTTTTTCCTACAATTTTCTTTGAAAGAACGTTTGAAAACTGCATGTTCTATAAATTATTATACTTCATCTTATTTATGCACAGGGCTGAGCTGGACAGAATGCATACTAATACAAGCTTTTCTCCATTCAGCCTAAACGTAACCACAGTGGAACATAACAGCTGCTTGCTGGGTCTGCTATACTGATGTCCAGCTGATTTGCCTCCTCTCCTGAGGCCTGTTGAGTGTCCTACTTGCAAGGTTCTCTATGTACAAATAGGAAAGGGGTAAAAACTGCTTCTAGCAGAAATGCAGTAAAATAGATTCTATCAGTAGGATTTTTTATTTTAACCCTATGATTGTCAGAAATATGCATATATGAGTATAGTGCCCACACCTCTTACTTGCAAAAGTATAATGTGATTCCTATAATACAACATACTTGTAAGGTGAAGATAAATCCAACTATTTCTTAAGAAATTACTTAGGTAAAGACAAGAGTTTAAAAATGAACAGTTTGTATACCAATCACAGTTTCTCCCTCCAATGGGACATGTTCTTGGATTTAACCAAATTACCAGCCTTCTTGGATGCTTCCCGAGTGAAGGCATCCAGGACAGCAAAAAAAAATGGCCAGCAGAACCGCCCTTAAAAAACAGTATATGATATAAGGGGAATAATTTAAGAAGCAAGCATGCACTTTTATTTAAATATACACATAGCTAAAGTTGTAAAATAGCTATTGTCCAGAACGAACATCAAAACAAAGAAAAACAATTTCCTGAAGGGGTTAATTGTCAGGCTAATAGTGGCATATTAATGGACAAAAAAGGACTGGCAAATTAATGGGCAGGCTAATAGTGTCTTATTAATGGGAAAATTGGCTGTGGCATATTAATGGGCATACTAGCTGTGGCATATTAATGGACATACTGGTTGTGGCATATTAATGGGAACACTGGCTGTGGCATATTAATTGGCATACTGGTTGTGGCTTCTTAATGGTAATACTAACACTGGCATAGTAATGGGCAGGCTAATAGTGGTGTATTAATAGTCAGGCTAATAGTGGCATATTAATGGGCAAATTGGCTGTGGCATATCAATGGGCAGACTAATAGCAGCATATTAATGGCCAGACTAATAGTGGCATATTAATTGGCAAATTGGCTGTGGCAGACTAATGGGCAGATTAGCAGTGACATATTAAGGGGCATACTAACAGTGGCATATTAATGGGTAAAGTGACTATGGCATGTTAATTGGTACCCAACTGTGGCTCATTTTAATTGACAAAGTGATGCTGTGGCATGTTCTATGTGGCAAAACAACATGTACTATGGGGCAAAGTGACACTGGCATGTTCTGCAGGGCCAGTTCTGTGGGGCAAATTGACACTGTGGCATGCGGGTGCACTATGAATGCAAGCCAAGTGCCATGGGTGCAATATAGGTGCATGGCAACTCCTGTGGGTACTGTATGGTGCTGTGTTCAGTCCTTTAGGTGCAATGTGGACCTAAAAATGCATTTTTATTAAAAATATAAAAATAGTTGAATATATTAAGAAAATAGTGGGGAAGGAAGAGACATACAGGGTTAGAGGGACAAAGACAGTCATAGAGGATAGATAAGACAGACATGGGACGGAAGAGGAGAGACAGACATGGAAAGGGAGAGGAGAGAGACAGGGGAATGGAGAGAGACCAACATGGGAAAGAAGAGGATAGAGACAGGAAAAATATTCAGCTGAGAACACATTTAGTCAAGACTGTGGAAATAAATGTAATTTAAATTGTGTTTGTTGAAAGCTCATACTTCAAGTTTGAAAACATATAGCTACCAGTTCTGTGGAATATGCTGCCCATCTCAATAACCCGTGTTGCATGAGGAAGTCTAGCGTAAATAATACCAATAGTCATTGGTCTCCTGGGACAATGCAAGCATAAATGCACACAGGAACAGATGCTTCACCATCCTTATAATATGGAAAAAGAATGGCTTATTGAATTAAATTGCCCGTAAAAAGTTTTCTTAAACTGCATAGTCTAATAGACACCAATTGTAATACACTTTTTTTTTTTTTATAAAAGTTTAGCTTGAGAAGAATTATGTGATGTCTAATGATATCCATCTGTCAGTAAAGTAACACTTTCTAATATTAGTTTTTAATAATTGTCCCCTTATATAAGACAACATCTTCTTGTTATGGTAGTTTTTTTTTGTTTGTTTGTTTGTTTTTAAGAAGCATGTCTACAATATATTAACATTAATTGAACACTGAAATAGTAGCATAAAAGGAAATATGTAAAATGACAAAAATTGATTTAATCTACAAGCCACTCTTTCTGCCTCTAAATATACACAAACTATAAAATGTATTGCTTGATTTCCATGCCTTGTGTACTTTTGTTAGTGAGAGTATTTATAAATCAATTATGTAATTATCTTATAGGAGTCATATATAACAGTCAGTGTTCTTGGTACAGACTGCTATCATTTATTTATATTAAATAACAACTAAAGTTGTTTGTAACCTTCAGAAAACAAAGATTTGGGATAAATCATTTAGGAAAGCCTTAGAGGAGTTACACAAGGTGTCAGTGCTGGAGTAGTAGGGGGAGTACAGAACATATAACATTTAATTTATTTACTGATTCACATTGGGTAAAAGTTAGTTGCTAGATGAACTTTTTAATTTGGTAGGTGGTTTTTGTTTTCTTTTAAGGTTGAATCATTTTTAAAGAGGAGGTAGAGTAGACACCTAACCTAATCAGAAATAGTAATGTGAATTCAAATATCTCACATTCTCTCAATGCAGATGCAGAGAATATATAAAGGTAACATGATACAAAAATGAATTTGCCCTATATGTTGTAAAATGACAACATGTAAGGTAACTTTGTTTTTTTACCATGTTCGCGTTAAGAAGAAGCATAGTATGTATTTCCACTGCCCACTGAAATTATTTAATTTGATGAGAGAGCAATGTGAAATTATGATTAATCATCATATTGCATTATACAGCACAAGGGGGAATGTCAAATGCATTTAATAAACATTAGTATTTAATGTGCTTATGACTAATGAAATTTACATGTTCTTTTCAGATCCTTATGTGAAAATCCATCTGATGCAAAATGGCAAGAGGCTGAAGAAAAAGAAGACAACAATTAAAAAGAATACCCTTAATCCTTACTACAACGAGTCATTCAGCTTTGAAGTACCATTTGAGCAAATTCAGGTAATCTAAACATACCTTAGACCAGTGATGGCAAAGGTTATTGATCTCAGTGCCCATTATTTCACCAGAAACCAATTAATAATATTGAAGTGCCATTTAACCCCACATTCTTGTCACCCCATTCTTGTCTGCATTTCCATTGCAGATTCTTTTTATTTTAGTTTCCCTTCTCCCTGATTTAATTGCATTTCCTTCAATATATTAGTACAATGCTGGCAGGCTTTGACACTGTTTGTATCCACTCACCGGTCGCACAGAGTTTCCATCCAAAAATATATATGTAATGATAAAGATGAGCAAATTCAGATGTAATTTATTGAAAAAAGTTTTAAAATCTTAGAAACGTGAGGAAGCAGTAGTCTCACGCATTTCACCAACACAGAGGCTTACTCATAGACAGATTAAACAACAAAAGAAAGGCTATTTTAAACCAACTGGGTATCCTCGGTGTAAGGAGTAAAGTCACTCCTACTTTGAGGTGTCTCCACATATACAATCTGCATCAGTTGTTGGTACACTAACTTAAATAGACTTTTAAGAAAGATATATGGCAGTATCTTCTGTATGTAATTTTGCAACACATAATACATTTAACTTTAAATTGTACCAAATACAGTGAAACTAACAAGAACATTCAAATGTAGCCATATTTAAAATTAAGGAAGAATTGTTTCCTACATTTTGGTACATTATAAAGTGGGAAAGGAGAAAGGGCAAAGGTTACAAACATAATTTTCCTCAATATGTTATGATGGTGGCCCTGTAGTCAGGTGGCACTCAGGGGTGCCCGTGCGTGTGCCATCACTGCCTTAGACCATAATACATTTTTATATCAAATAATTAGTGTGCACATTGATAGGCTTCATAAATTATTACATTGGGTATAAACATTAGGATTATTTAGAAAATTAAGCTAAGTATGTGAGTAATGTTCGAGGTTATTTAATTACCTGTTACTTACAAGGGACTCCAAGTATCATCTTGTGCACTTTTTGTAAACTGTGTTTCATGTTGGTTTACATAATGTATTATTATAGAGTGTTAAATCTTAGAGAGCAAGTAATGTGACATTATGCAAGGTAGCCGTAATGGTTCTATTAAAAAGAAAATCCTAACAGTAAGAAGTGCCCTGACAAAGGTTATGTGGATAAAAGTAAATTAGATTTTACCACTCTTCTGCACATCATATTTGACAGTTAATTTGCCTTATCATAAGCTGCTCGCCAGTGAATAGAGATGTGATGTGAATTCACAGACATTTTTACAGATACCAAGTCTATGTGATGCATTCATCCTGAATTAACACAAATTTGTGTGGGCATTTCAGAGGCTTAGCCATCTTTTCCCCTTATTTTGCAAAGAACACATCTTCTGAAAGAATTGAACACTGCTAAATTGCTGGTCTTGGTGTCATTGACATTTAATCATTTCATTAGGTGTTTGTGGAAGTGTCCAGAAAACCAGTAGGTGCCCTACTATGATTAATATTTGTTGAACTGTACCATTACAGTTGATTAATATTTGTTGAACAACCCAGCCCTCTGGCCTACAGACAGCTTCAGCTCCTTAGATAGTGATACAATGATCACATGCTAATGTTCATAAAATAAAAAGACTGTTTATCTTTTTGGTTATCACATTATGTGTTTATCATGTCAGCATGGACTGCCTTGCTTATTTAACTATACAGAGCCTTGTGATCACTAAATCAGAAGGATATTCCACATAAGCATTGTCTTTTATTTTTTATAATAAAATGAGTTTTGTTAATGTTTTCTATAATAACAGATTTTAAATTATATTTACTCTGTGCAACATTCTGTCATCCTGGCTCTTTACATTAATAACTTTGCCCATTGCACACATTAAGATGCTTTCTTGTATTTAAAGTGTACCTGTAAATTAAATTACATATTAAGATGTTATATAGCAGACAAATTTAATTTACTTTTAGGAGCCAGAAAATAAATCTAGGAGCCAGACAACAGCACATTCACAAAACCACACACAGAGACAGTCAGCCAGTCACATTCATACAGAGACAGTCAGTCACATTCATACAAAGACAGTCAGTCACATTCATACAAAGACAGTCATATTCATACAAAGAGAGTCAGTTAGTCACATTCATAGAAAGACAGTCACATTCATACAAAGACAGTCGTCAGTCACATTCATACAAAGACATTCAGTCAGTCACATTCATACAAAGACAGTCAGTCAGATCCACACACATCCAGAGACAGTCGGTCAGATGCACACACATCCAGAGACAGTCAGTCAGATCCACACACATCCAGAGACAGTCAGTCAGATCCACACACATCCAGAGACAGTCAGTCAGATTCACACACATCCAGAGACAGTCAGTCAGATTCACACACATCCAGAGACAGTCAGTCAGATCCACACACATCCAGAGACAGTCAGTCAGATCCACACACATCCAGAGACAGTCAGTCAGATCCACACACATCCAGAGACAGTCAGTCAGATCCACACTTAGCCAGACCCACACACATCCACACTTAGCCAAACCCACACACATCCACACACACACATCCACACTTAGCCACACACACACACACACACATCCACACTTAGCCAGGCACACACACACATCCACACTTAGCCAGGCACACACACACATCCACACTTAGCCAGGCACACACACACATCCACACTTAGCCAGGCACACACACACATCCACACTTAGCCAGGCACACACACGCTTAAAAGAAATAAGAAAGGAAAAAAAAAAAAAAGAGAATGACTATTTTACCTTATTGCACGGGAGGGGGATTTCTACTGCAGCTTGGTCCATGGCACAGACCGTCTGCACTCTACTGCTGATCGGTGGGATGTCACGTGACACCCGCCAATCCGACACTACAGCGCGAGGGGGCGGAGCAGGAAGCGCACACTCTGCTTACCCTCGCGCTGCGAAAGAATAATACCGGTACTTTTTTCTTTTTTTAATCTAACCTCAGGATGGTCGAGCGCATGTGCTGCTGATCCTACCCGGGCGCCAGGTACAACTTCCTAGTCGCCATGGCGACCTGGCGTCCGGGCTTTGTCGAGCCCTGCTATATAGTATTAAAAAAAAGATGCTCTACATTGTAATTCTGTACTCAAATAATAAATGCATGTGAAAGGAAGCAATCAAAATGAAATATTTCAGTGAATCAAAAAAATTATCTATAAATAAGTTGTATATATTAAGTATGATAGCAAATATATGTATGTAGCTAATATGCGAGAGAAATAAATCCAAAATGAAAAAGAGAATTAAAGTTTAATTATTCACGAGTGTCACATATTTCATTCAGTCACAATAAAAAAAACAATGTAAAAGTGTGAATAAACATAAATATATTCTAAGTAAATTGAAACGTTCACATTTTATAATATTTTAGTTGATATTTACACAGTTTACTTAAATTGTCTTACATTGTGATATTTTGGTGTTTATGTGCCTTATCACATTTTTCTTTATCTTTTTTTTAATATGTTTTCTCCATTTAGAAAGTGCAAGTTGTTGTGACTGTTTTGGACTATGACAAGATTGGCAAAAATGATGCTATTGGAAAAGTGTTTGTGGGCTACAACAGTACTGGTGCCGAGCTGCGGCATTGGTCGGATATGTTGGCCAACCCAAGACGACCCATCGCACAGTGGCATACCTTAACACCCGAGGAAGAAGTAGATGCAATGCTTGGAGTCAAGAAATAAAAGAAGAACCTTTCTGCTGTTGCCCACATAGTGCTCTTTAGCCAGTTTATATGTAAATACCTCAGTAGTATGGGTCCTTTCATGTCTTACCATGCATTCCCGATCCAGTTCATCTGTACAGCTTAATTTTATTTGCACAATTTTAAAAGTCCATACTTCCCTAAGAAAAAGAAAAATATATTGTGCATTAGACAACTGCCCTATTAATATTCTTTTAAGCAATATGATGTGTAGATAGAGCATGACTCAATTTGTTATGATCACAATCTTGTATATACCAGTATGCCAACATTTATTTCTAGTCTGTGTATTTGTATGTTGTAAGCGTTTCCTATTATGTGTATACCTTGCTGTTTTTAATAAGATGTTCTATTTTAAATTATGTAAATGAAGTAAATATAGAAGAATTAATAATATATTACAGGTTAACTATTGTATCGTCCGCATTCCAACGTATAAGGCACTAGTAAAGTTGTACTGATATCTTAAAGGACAACTTAAATCTAAACTTCACCAGATACATTACAATTTTAGAGACAAAATGCATTTGACATTTTCAGTGAGAAAGCCAGCTCTGTAGGCCTCGGTCAGGAGCAATCTATGTTGTGAAAACAGCTGAGTGGCAGACTGCTAGAACACATGGCCACTAGTTTTCCTGGGCATGTGTATATATGCGTTACAATGAAGACTGAATCTGTGGCATTTTAGGAAGTGATGAAGTGGTAAGAGTCTGGGACCTTTTACCTAAATATATATACATATTAACTGAGTACTGGATTATTGTTATTGCCACATGAAATTTGCTTTTGAAAAAAGCAACAAATCACTCATACACCAGCCATTTCTGTGAATTTAAGCTTTCGCTAGAATGTACATTTTGTGAGGTGTCTGTGTGATTCTGCATTGCATCTAATTTCTGTGTGTATATGTTGAAATATGGTGTCCTCTTATGGGTTGTGAGGCATACGGAACATAGTTCGCTAAGCATTGTGCAGTTCTTACACACCTATGTTTTCATAGTTAACAAACAGTATTGTGACCCAATATATAAAGACTAAACTAATTTAGCCATAATTCTGAATGCACTTCAAGTAAGCCAAAACAGCTAGTGACCTTTTTTATATACTATTTATATAATGAGTTTTAATTTGTCCTTTAAAAAAATGGTATAAAATAAAGATCAAGTGCTAGCAAACTGGAGCACCCTCTTGTGTATACTAGATGCTCATTTCAGGAGGAGTTTTTAAATGTTTTCAATGTTATTATGTAGTAAATGGCACTATTATGAAGCTATTAGTCATTCCATAAGAGTCTTAAAAGACTGCTCTGTGTATCACTGTGACTGCCGTGTGTGCTTAGATGAAACTTAGTTCTCTCAGTGAATAGCAATCAATTCTATAGTGATATTGTACTGATACTGCCATTTCTTTCTACTGCACTGCTGAATGAGAGCATAGCACAAATAGGTTACAATGGACCAAGTTGAAACTAGGAGCTATGCCAGAGCCTGGTTATATAGAATAGGTAGATCACACAGCAATTTATTGAGCACTGTGCAATATGATTCACAAATTCTCAAATCAGCATTGTAGAATAACATGATTATTTATGTATAGCCTTTTGGCAGACCAACTTTGTTATGTTATCTACTGTTGGACTACAATTCTCATCATCTTGTCAATTGCAGACAGTTTATGGCTGATGTAGGATTGTAGGCGTTGTAGTGCTAAGACGGCTGAAGTATCTGAGGTTACCTAGCAATGTTCTAGTATATTATTTCATGTCCTTTTTAAGTGATAGCATAAGAAATTATCAAAAACAATGTTCACACAGTGTGAAAGAATGTTAAATTTCAGAAGTGATCATCGTTTTAATAACATTTTGCTGAATCACGGCAAAAAGAAAAAGAAAAAAAAAATTACATAAACAGGGCATTATACCCTCAAACTAGCAAATGTGTAGTTTGATATATTTTATAAATAAAGGTGGTTATTCAAAACATTAATTTTATCAGTAGTACCAATAAAATTGATATTCTACAGCCAAGACGAAAGCTAGTTGTGTGGCTTTTATCTGGGAGATCCACTGCTGAAATTTCCAAAATAAAGAACTTTTGTGACAATTTTCATATGCTAATTTAATAGATTGATGGTTAAAGAAAACTATCATTAATGCACCAAACATTCCAAACAGTGATAACCTCAATTATATCCTCTTATCTCACAACCTGGGTTTTTTAAAATGGTACAACAAAGTAGAACAGGTTTTTAGACCTGTATGCTGCCTCATCTGAAATAGTAAGTTAAATTAGTTTAAACTTATCAAAAGGAATCATACTATTTCAGCTTATTGTTTTATTTATTTATTTCCTCTTTGATTATATGTCTGCTGAATATGCTCAACATGCAGGTTCATACTGCCAGTGGTGCATTGACTAAAGTTAATGACCTTTCTTTCCTGTACTGCCTAATCTTATTGTAAGACATCACCACAGAACCTGCTATTTGACCTACATATGGTTTTATCCATTAAAAAAAAGCCACATCTACCTTTTTGGACAAAGCTGTGTAAAGTCTTAGAATCTGATGCTGTAGAAATCCTAGTTGCCTTTGTGTACACTTACTGCCTGCTTGAGTGTTTCTATGTGTGAGTTTTTCTCTTGTATCTCGTAGAAATGTTTGGGTGTTTTCTCTTGCCATAATGCTCGTGACCCGCGAGCTAACAAAAGTTTGCTGTGTATTCCTTCATTTTTGATGAAGTGGTTACAATTTAGTTTCACTTTGTGTAGTGAACCCCACAGTAGAGTTTTCGGATTGTTGTTAAAAACCTTGACATATTCAACAAATATTCAATAAAAATATTTTATTTCCGGTTTGTGTCTCTGTTGTGCAACTTTTTTTTAGAATTTTATGTATGTATGTATTTATTATCATTTGTTTTTAGCATCCTTTCCTCCAAATTAAAATTTTTATATTTATCTCAGACAACATTTTGGTGTCCTCACTAAAAGTGGCATTCAGAGAAAGTCTGGGGGAAAAAGAAGACACTGTTACACTTATTAAATTCTGTAAAAAAAATGTCTGGAATTGGAATAGTACAAATGTGGAAAGTGATTAACACATAAACTACATTTTTAAATAATTTAGCTATATTCTCTTCATACAATCATCAGTATGTGACTTATTGTTGCATTCAATTCTGATTCAAGATGTCTTCTAGAAAATTTACATGGCTATCCTACTTTACAAGTTTCATTGCTATTTGTCCCAGCTAATGCCACTCAAGGAGCACAGTCTAATATATTGTATGTATAAAATAATTTCTAAATAATATGTACGCTATTTTAAAATTAGGAATAAGTGTTAATTAAAATATTAATTATGCAACTACATGATTTCCTAATAACATATCTCAGGAAAATAGCTTAGTTAACAATTTTTTTCTGGTATTGTTTTCTGAATTTTTGTATCTAAGCAGGGATGTCTGCAGAAACATTGAACTTGTACATTGTGCTTGGCTGAGGAGCCAATGGGGCGAAGCTACCATCTGTGGGATTTTTTCTTACTTTGGAGAAAGTTCAGAGAAGGGCTACTAAACTGGTTCATGGGTTGAAGGATAAAACTTACCAGGAAAGGTTAAAGCATCTTAACATGTATAGCTTGGAGGAAAGACGTAACAGGGGGGATATGATAAAAACATTTTAATACATAAAGGGAATCAACACAGTAAAGGAAGAGAGTATATTTAAAAGAAGAAAAACTACCACAACTAGAGGACATAGTCTTAAATTAGAGGGGCAACGATTTAAAAGTAATATCAGGAAGTATTACTTTACTGAGAGGGTAGTGGATGTATGGAATAGCCTGCCAGCAGAAGTGGTAGAGGTAGACACAGTCAAGGATTTTAAGCATGCGTGGGATAGACACAAGGCTATCCTAGCTATAAGACCGGGAACTGGGGACTAACAAAAGTACTAAAAAAAAAAGGGCAGACTAGATGGACCGAATGGTTCTTATCTGCCGACACATTCTATGTTTCTATCAGGCACGGACTGGCCATCGGGCCCACCGGGCAAATGCCCGGTGGGCCGCGGTGGCCATGGGCCGAGGCCGGCGTGGAAGGTCCCAGCAGTGAGCTCCCCTCCAGCCGCGCGGTCAGTAAAGTTTGTTGGAACTTTTTTTTCAAACAAACTTTATTGTTCCGCGCGGCTGGAGGGGAGCTCACAACGCTTCCCTCACAGCCACGCACCTTCAGAGCACCGGGAGACGGAACAGCAAAGAGGTAAGTACGTACTGGGGTCTGGGGAAGGGGGTGGGAGGGTGGCATAACGAGCATACAAAGGGGCAATATCATGGCATATTGGGGGCAATATCCTGGCATATTACATGGCATATTGGGGGCAATATCCTGGCATATTGGGGGCAATATCCTGGCATATAACATGGCATATTGGGGGCAATATCCTGGCATTTTACATGGCATATTGGGGGCAATATCCTGGCATATTGGGGGCAATATCCTGGCATATAACATGGCATATTGGGGGCAATATCCTGGCATATTACATGGTATATTGGGGGCAATATCCTGGCATATTACATGGCATATTGGGGGCAATATCCTGGCATATTGGGGGCAATATCCTGGCATATAACATGGCATATTGGGGGCAATATCCTGGCATATTACATGGCATATTAGGGGCAATATCCTGGCATATTGGGGGCAATATCCTGGCATATAACATGGCATATTGGGGGCAATATCCTGGCATATTACATGGTATATTGGGGGCAATATCCTGGCATATTAAATGGCATATTGGGGGCAATATCCTGCCATATTGGGGGCAATATCCTGCCATATAACATGGCATATTGGGGGCAATATCCTGGCATATAACATGGCATATTGGGAGCAATATCCTGGCATATAACATGGCATATTGGGGGCAATATCCTGGCATATTACATGGCATATTGGGGGCAATATCCTGGCATATTACATGGCATATTGGGGGCAATATCCTGGCATATTGGGGGCAATATCCTGGCAAATAACATGGCATATTGGGGGCAATATCCTGGCATATTAAATGACATTTTGGGGGCAATATCCTGGCATATTAAATGGCATATTGGGGGCAAAATCCTGGCATATTGAGAGCAAAATCCTGGCATATTAAATGGCATATTAGGGGGCAAAATCCTGGCATATTAAATGGCATATTGGCGGGCAAACTCCTGGCATATTGAGGGGCAATATCCTGGCATATTGAGGGGCAATATCCTGACCTATTAAATGGCATATTGGGGGGCAAACTTCTGGCATATTGAGGGGCAATATCCTGGCATATTAAATGGCATATTGGGGGGCAAAATCCTGGCATATATCCCTTACCTATGTAGGTGTCTTCCCCCTGCTAGGGTTAAAACTTTAAGTATTACTTGCTTTACATCCCATGGCGTTGGTTTTCTTGGCTGAAATCATCATTCTTAATGATCTCAGACAATCCAATGCGTCCATAGAGATGTGTTGGGAGGGTAGTACGCTTTGGTGGAAAAATACAGCACTGTGACAATCGAATACCCTCTAGGAGAGTCATTTGAGATATAACGAAGTTTAAATTGTTTATAGCTGCAGCTGTAGCTGTGAGAAAGAAAGCCACTAGGAGGGTGTTAACCCTGTAATGTCTTTGTGGCTAGGCAACCTTTGGTCGCCTAACTGACACTGGATGTCCTCATGCTCTGCATGAGGACATCCAGCTTCAGTGAAATCCCCATAGGAAAGCATTGAATTAATGCTATCCTGTTGGGACGGCCTAATGTACTCCCATGCACATTAGATACTCCGCCTCGTAGGAGGTGGAGCACCGAGGGAGATAGGTGCTGGAATCGGGATAGTAAATAAAGGTTTTTTTTAACAAGTTTGTATTCCTAGCACTATAGTATCCCTTTAAACAAATCAAAAGATAGGTAAAATCAAACAAATCAGCCGTAAAACAATGTTTGGAGAATCAATGACGGGATGGGCTGCTCAGTCTTAAATGCCCGGGCCTATTTTTTGTCCCAGTCCGGGCCTGGTTTCTATGTACTGCAATGACCAGTTGTGATAAATTAAACATAGTCATGGTCTTCAGAATTTCAGTTGAAATATCATTTAGCACATTACATGACAGGTCATCTGAATAAGATCTAAAATATTAATTAATTTACATATATTAATAGTTATTGCCTTACATTACTTTAGGAATTGTTAAGTAATATTATATACAAATAAACAAAAATAATGTTTTTCAATTAAAAGGATGAATTTCTTTATCTTTTTTTCTTCTTTCTTTCTTTCTTTCTTTCTTTTTTTCTTTCTATCTCCTTGTTATCTTTCTTCATTTTTATTATTTTATTGTCTTCTCTTTTTAATTCTCTCTTTTTCCTTTAAATCTGTTTTTTTCTCTCTGTTCTTATGTTATTGTATTTCTTTTTAGTTCTTCACGTTTTAATCTTTTATTTATCAATTTAGTTTCCTTCTAATCGCTTTCCTTTTCTTCCTTCATCGTCTCCTTTTTTATTTTATTATTGTTTATTTTTAGCTTGACTTTTTTTTCGCTGTTCCACTCTTCTCTTCTCCCTTTACTAGCTTTTTAACATTCTAGATGTTTTTTTATTGTAGAGCATGCACTAGAAGCGGGTAGCCACATTATATGAATGTGTTGTGGTCAGAGAGGGCAAATTATGCTTTTAATCAGAAAAACGATAAGCTATGGAGAAATAATAATCCTTTGCACCACTATAGTAAAAATGCAACCATAATCAAGAATCAGGCTCCGGATTGACAACAATATCAAAGAATGCACTCCCGAAAATGATAACATGCGTACAATGTGTGTGGACTTAACAGCCTTGTGTGGAATGATCAGTGATAGGCCCCAACTTTCAACGTGGACATTTACGGGTCCTTGCAAAACACAATTTAACAATGTTTTACAGCTCTTCAGAGAACTTGGCCATGATACTTGTACAGACCCTTGGAATTATATTCATGGTCAACCTTTTAATTGTTAATATGTATTCAAATTTACTGATCAATTTTGTGGTGGCAGGTAGACACTATATGGATAATATTATTGGAACACCTGGCTATTATACCAACACTTATGACATGGCATTCTGAATACATAGACATTAATGAAGTTGCTCCCCCCTCTGCAGCCATAATAGCTTCCAGTCTTCTGGGAAGGTTTTCCACAATATTTTTGAGTGTTTCTGTGCAAATTGTTGCCCATTTATCGAGTAGAGAATTTGTGAGGTTAGGCACTGATGTTGGACTAGAAAGCCTGGCTCGAAATCACTGTTCCAGTTCATCAAAAAGGTGTTCAGTGGGGTTGGGGTCAGGGCTCTGTGTACAGAGCTCTGACCCCAACCCCACTGAACACCTTTTTGATGAACTGGAACAGAGATTTCAGTGACTGGTCTGTAGACCAGTAGAGGTATTCCACACCAAACTCATCCATCCATGCCTTTATGGACCTTGCTCTGTGCAGGGGGGCGCAGAACAGGAAATGGATTTTCCCATACTGTTCCAACAAAGATGGAAACATTACATTGAGCAACATGGCTTAGTATGCTGAACCATTAATATTTCCATTCACTAGAAGTAAGGGCCCTGAAAAACAGCCCCATACTATTATCCCTCCTCCACCAAACTTTACAGTTGGCACAATGCAGTCAGGCAGGTAATTTTGTCCTGGCCTTCCCAAAACCCAGACTTGCCCATCAGACTGCCAAACAGTAAAGTATGATTCGTCACTCGACAGAACACTTTTCCACTGCCTAATAGTCCTGTCGCAGCTTGCTTTACACCACTCGATCCAACGTTTGGCAATGTACTTGGTGATGTGAGGCTTGAATGCAGTTGCTCAAACCCATTCCATGAAGCTCCCATTGTGCTGTTGTTGTGCTGATATTAATGCCAATGGAAGTTTGGAACTGTTCCGCTATGGAATCAGCCAAGCTTTGGCGACTTTTACTCACCATACGCCTGAGCACAGAGTGATCCCACTCTGTGACTTTACATGGTCTTCTGCTTGATGTTGTGTTGCTGCTGTTCCTAATCGCTTCCACTTTCCAATAATACCGCTTAAAGAAGACTGAGGAATATCTAGAAGGAATGGAATTTCACAAACTGACCTAATGCAAAGCTGGCATCCTACCACACTTCTCGGAGCTCTTCAGAATTACCCATTTTTTTCTCAATATGATATATAAATGCAGACTGCTTGGTGGGGTGCTTGTTTTTATACACCTGTGGCAATGAGTCTGATTGAAGCACGTGAATTCAATAATTAAGTGCTGTGTTACACCAAGTGTTTTCAAAATCCTAATTATTATTGTAACTTTAGTGAGCATATTTAATATGGTAATGAACAACTGAAATATCCAAGAAAAATATTGTAATTTGTATTTCATTGATATTAGATGAGATTACTAAAAATAAAATGGGTAAAACAGAAATTTTTAAGTATATGTATTTGTCTTAGCAAATATCCAGAAATTAGCAAGCTATCTACTGGGGGATGGGACAGTTCATATCAGCTGCATTAACACAGCCGTTCCACTGCAAGTTCATCGTGTGAGAGGTCATCGCGGGACAGATCATCGCAGGATTGCTGAAGGTGAGTATTATTAATATGGGTTAATTTTAGTATTAGGATTTGGAGGGGGTTAATTTTTGTATTAGGGTTCCTGGGGGGGGGCACGAATAAGTGTCCTAGACTCATCTACTGCTAGTAGTGTAACCACAGTGGTACCCTTTCTCCTTCTATAATGTCTTGTTTGTTTAGAATTTAGCAGGGCTAGCTATACAAATATCTCGAAACAACAATATTATATATTTACAATAAAAATAGGGAGTTGGAAGCAATAACCTTTTTTCTTTTAAAATATTTTATTGAATATAAATAAATATAGACGTATAAAAAAATAATAATAATCCATTATAATAATAGCAGAGTAAATAAAGTTAAATGTATATGCTTGCAATAGGTAAAATAAAATCACATATAGTACCGAACATTAGGTTTTTTGGACCCTGGACCATAACACGGACATTCCACTGTATGTTCGTGTTGGAGTTCCATAAACCGAAAGTCTATAAACTGAAAGACATTTCGGAATGCTATTGCTATTCTATAAACTGAAAGTCTATAAACCGAATGTTTTTCGGTTTATGGAATACATGTAATGCTATTGGCTTTCAATAAACCGAAATAGAGTCCCCATTCATAAGAATTTCTTACGAATGGGGACTCTATTTCGGTTTATAGAAAGCCAATAGCATTACATGTATTCCATAAACCGAAAGTCTATAAACCGAAAGACATTCGGTTTATAGACTTTCGGTTTATGGAATACATGTAATGCTATTGCTATTCTATAAACCGAAAGTCTATAAACCGAATGTTTTTCGGTTTATAGACTTTCGGCTTATGGAATACATGTAATGCTATGGGCTTTCTATAAACCGAAATAGAGTCCCCATTCATAAAAATTTCTAAGGCTGTACAAAATAGCTCTGTCAGGTGTTGATGCGTAAAGATTTCATATTGCTTCGACTTCACAAACTCACCATAAACATTAAACATGAGGATAAAAAAGCATGTAATATTGAAGGTACTCCAGTAAGATATCATGGGTGGTGATCCACTCTGACTGGAGGAAAGCACACAGACACAGTGAATACTCACCAACATTCAGATTACCTATGCATCAACTGAGACAGATTGGTCTATTCACAAAAATTCAACTTTGGAGGTCGACTTTCATTTTAAGACTAAGTCAAATTCGGCAACAGAGTTTGACTTAGAAAAAAAAATACAGGTTTGAATCTTTCCAACTGAAACTAATGGGAGGCAAAATGATTGAAGCTATATTTAAAACTAAGTCAAACTCAATAGTGAAGATTTCAACCTGGGTTTTTTGGGTGCGGAATTTGTCTCAAAATGAAAGTCGACCTCCAAAGTCAAATTTTCGTGAATAGACCCAAGAGAGCTGAATGTAAACCTGATTGTATCTCTTAGTTTACAGAGGAGAAGGGATACTGTTTTTAACATAGTGAAATAATAATGCCATTGTTACTGAAATCAATATCCTTTTGAATCAATATGAAAAGTTTTTCTTAACCACAGAGTTACAAGAGGAATAATCACCTGGAATAATCTGCAGTAGCATGTCTGATTTTTAAAGTCCTGAATCAAAGGATTTGCTTTTGCTACATTATGTTACTGAAATTATCCTAGAAATCCTGCTCATCTCATGCAAGATAGGATGCCAGCTCTTCTCACAAAAACCACATATTAAAACACATGCAACTTAGCCGTTTGCAAGCATGTTGACAAGTTCCTAGCAGCAAAACAATAATAGCTGTTAATCTTTGAAGTTCTCTTTTTAGTAATTGATTAGAGCAAAACAGTGGTGCAGGAGAATAGTGCAAGTTCCATGCAATCTGTCCCAGCCAATTTAAATACATTCAAAAGCTATTGTCTATCAGAGCGGATAAATACCACAGATGATTATGGGTTTTTTTAAAAACTGACAAAAAATAAAGGGGGGAGATTTATCTATTTTATTCAGTTCACTGAACCCTAAATCAGCTGTCAAAGCGTTGCACTGACATCTGTAGATTGTGTGGTAAGCTGAATACATTTTTAAATTCTAGATCATGCAGATTGTGATCCAAAGAAAGCTAACTAATTGCCTATCATTTATGCAAAATGAGAATGAGGCTATTATGTGTTCTGATTACAGTTTCAAAATGTTCCCTACAGGTTTTTTTTTTCCTATTGCCTTGTCAAGTAAAAAAAATAAAAAAATAAAAAAAAACGATTCTTTCTTTTGAAGATTTAGATCTGAAAGCAAGCAGCTGTTGAGACTAATCTTCTTCATTTTCTATGATGCTTTTTATAGTTTATTGGCATTGACAGCAGTTGTCATAATTGCTAGCTCAAATGTAGTCCGTAAGAGACTTTGTAGGACTATTTCCACGGGAGGGTGCAGGGATTTGCAGAATATGTCCCCATGTTCTGCTATTAAAGCAACTCAATTTGTTAACTTTTAGCTGAAAACATCTTGAGATAAAAGCGGCTGGCTCGCAGCCTTCCTCAAACCTCCATAGGGCAGTTACAAGAAGAACAATCATCATACATAGATTCAATCTAACAAAGACTACGATTGGGTTGAAACGTTTCTAGGTCCAATCTTTTGACAGTGTGATTTCTACAATGTGTTGCGCAGTCATCACATCTTGTTATTATTGGAAAATGTCACCAGTTAAATCTAATTTCTATTTATTGTTAGAATAATTTGTGTGGAAAAGAGGCATGCAATGTTTCACATGATTAATAAACATCACAATCAGACCATGAGACAAGATACCAACAGTGGGGCCTATGTATAATATAGACGTAAATAGAAATAGCACTAAATCATGGTGCTCTCACCACAAAAGTCAATAATATATAATGCTAACTCGCCACATGTCAGAAATTAGCACTACAAAAGCTGGTCCACATATTTGTTCCAGCACGTTTAGCGCCGACCCAGCCAATGTATAAAAAAACACAACAAGGTAATTTTGGAGGAGGTGCTAATACCTGTACACAGAAGTATCGGGATGTGCAAAAAAGGCATAATCCCCATTATAGATAAGAATTGTGATTTTGTTATTGTTCCTGTTATTTGTTATTTAAGAACAAGTAATGGATTGTTGTCCAGTACAGGCAATTAAGAGATGGATGAGAAATTGTTATGTGATGGAAGTTGGAAAAATCGGAAAGTTCCTCCTCTTTTACTGACCATCATCTTTAAAATTCTGAGGTAGTATGAAGTTGCTGCTCTACACAGGATGATGACTGATAGAAGGACCAGCCCAAGACATGGCTCTTGCTGGGTCAGGGTTTAAAATGCTGCCCTCCCTCATACACATACACATTCATGCAAGCACATTCACAATCTCATAGTTACAGGCACGCAGCCACACAAACGCACACACATACACACAGAGACGAGCACACAGAGACACGTACATAGAAGCATGCACGTGCACAAAGAAAAATACATTGGAGAAAAGAGGTGATGTGCAACACGAATCTGATAAATAAAATATATGTGTATATCATGATTTTAAACAAAGTTGTAGAGTTGTATCAAAGTTGTAGAGTTGTATCAAAGTTGTAGAGTTGTATCATAAAGAAAAAAAAAGTATATTGTTAGCCAGATAGATGGATATGTTGTACAGCATAGGCAGTACATAGCAATTCGGCTGCTGCCGACTACGCTCCCTCTGATAATGATGGAAGACTAGTAAGATGATACACAGGAGACATAAAAGAATGCAGATACAGAAATACAGCTTAGAGCTAGAAGCAGGACCTATAGCAGTTGCTCTTTATGGCAATGAAATAAGCTTGTCACCGTACCGAGATACCCCAAAATCTGACAAAATGACAGCCTGAAGTTTGAGTAACACATACTGGGATAAACACATGTTAATAATGATGCAAGCAAGACAGGGAACAAAGGAAACCCTGATCAGGAAGAGACGCACAAGGAATACAGGAAGGGGTTGAACTGGAGTCTGGGGATTGACCAAAACTAAACCAATGATTCTAGATATGCTAAAATAGTCTGTTTATTTATTGGTTTTTCAGCTGTGCTCTCTTTTTTAATATTGGAATGAATCCTACACAGCATCAGGGGCTTATGTATAAAAACACCCACACACAGAAGTGTGAGGAAGTTAACAATAAGGCTAAACCTGCATTTATTATGTGTACCAGCGATTGTGCATTTTTTAAATACCTCTTCAGGCACTATTTAGCACCTCATTTTTTATACATGGGCAAGATGCATCTGTGCGCCCAAGAAGTTCAGGAACAGGCTCTTTTTTATTGGTATTAAGCAATTGAGCCACAATTCAAGCACACAATCTGAATGTGATGTAGCACCATGTATGATTTTGGATTAGCCGTTTACCTCCCCTTTGACAAGTGACAATCAAAATGTGAAGAAAAGTCCATTACAGGTTAGTGTTAAGTGAATAGACACAACTGTTATCATTGCTTAATGTTTCAAACCCTTGTTCACTCACATCACACTATATATTAAAATTAAAATTCATTAAAATTGTTTACCTCATCTTGTCACCAGAAACTTGTTTCGCATTTTGAGCTATTTTGCAGCTGCCACATCAGTAAGTTCAGTATAATGATCATCTTTACTGATGTCAACAATGATTTCCTACTCTGAATTATTTAGGATTAGAAGTTTAATCAAATTTCAAACCAGAGGTATCTTATATATGGCTTTCAAGACTATAATCTGCCTCCAAAAGCATGTTAAATTGCCTTCTTCAGCTAAAGTAATAACCTTGTTGCATGCTGGAAATTACATGTTAGTTCATAGGTTGGATCAGTGCTGTGACATTTGCTGGTAAATATGTCACACACAAAAATTCCCATGGTCTGACTTCAGAAGATTTTTATTTGGATGTAAGGGTGCATTACTTAATAGCAGTACTGCTTGCTCTGATAAATCTTTAGGCTTCAAATGATCACGGACTTGTGGCACAAATTTGTCTGTGCTTTGAACAAACAGATTTAAAGCTTCAGCTCCTTTCAAATATCATTTTTTTAACCATGCAATCATCTTCTGGCTTTACTAGACCTATGCCGCGGAGCACAATGGTGGATCCAGCTTTACCCCTTTGTGCACCACACTGAATAAAATGAGCGCCAGGTGTCATGTGACACCCCAGCTCTCAGTGAAAAGGCGGCAGTGGCAGAAGCAGACGGCTGGAGCAAGTCCTAAGTACAAATCTAGGGGGCTGGCTGCTGTACAAAAACATCTAATGATACATTAAGATCAAGTCTGCATGAATTTTAGCTTAAGTATTACATTAAGTTGTGCAAATTCGAAAGGTAGAGTCACGAATACAATACATTATATAAAACAGCCACACACACCCATACATACCTTGGCTGTATACACGACAGGCCCATAACCCTGCCCAATAGGCAGTACATTTGTTAGTCTATATACTCGAAAAGCCTCGCAAGTGGCAGGGGGAAAGAGAAGGTACAAAATACAGTGGGCATAATTCTAGGAGCAAGGGCCTATGTCAACCCCGCAAGAGGGCTATAAATAAATAGATATCCCTACTCATTAGTTGGATCTCTAAGTTGAAGTCATGGGAGACCGATTTTTTCGTATTTGTCCAAAGCAAATTTATTCTCAGTATAGAAATATCTTTCGGAGTAAGCGTGTTTATTTGGTTTTGGACCTCAAGCCGGAATGTCTGGTTTTCGCCAGTACCTAGCCAGACACAACTTGGAAGTCAGCAGCATGTTAATAAACAATGATTGTTTACTTCAGTCTGAAATTGGTAAGTCTAATTGGGGCCAAGGAGGGGCCAGGGACAATTATCCCTTTAATATTAGCATTTTAAAATTGTCCATCTTTTGTCCCTGGCCTCTCCTTGGCCCCCCTAAATGATTGTTGAAGATGACACTGTATGCATTAAAAGCTGATTAACATGATGTATGAAGTTTATGCATTTAAAGTAGATTGACAAAAAGATATAGATAGAAGACCAGACGCCATTCACTGATATAAATAACCAGGAAAATATATTTTTTAATCAGGGACATGTATATTAGTGAGAGGCTTCTGATCTTCTGTCAATATATTTTTGTCCAAGAGACCTGGCCAGGTAGACAGTGGAATCAGGTAAAGGTGTTTATATTTTATTTATATATTATTTATATCACGTGGCATACAGGGGAGCCTATAATAATGTTTTAATGATTTTAAAGTGGAATCTTTGCGTACAGTTGTACACCTATTCAGTATTAGTTTTTTATGTTGTAATTTTATATGTATTTTGTTATTTATTGAAATTATAGAGAGCCAGCACTAGGAATTCCAGAAGCCAAAGTGATTTACGATATATAATAGATATATGACACTATGGAAAGTGATGAGGAGCATACATGGTAGTATTTCAGATAGTGTTAGGACTGTGTAGTATACGTTAAATAAAATATTGTCCGTTTTGTATGCAACACAATATTTTCTGCTGCCTCAATATAATCTGGCAGTGCCCCTCCCAAGATCAGAAAACATGTATTTGAACAAAGCTAGAATGTCTTGATTTTATTCTGATGGAAATTTTATTTGTTTTTGCTGTCTTTGATTAGGAGGAACATTTGGTCCTACAGTATTCAGACCAACTAGATGTCTTTCCCCAAGCCTTTTGTTTGTAATTCTTTTGTTTACCCTCTATGGTAAAAATCTGACCATGTTGTTATATATATTTGGCAGGACTCTTTTTATTGCATCATTCTACCTCTGAAGAAGCATATGTGGCAAAACGCGTCAGGTTCTCTTTTTTTACATCTACTGTTGCAGACGCATTTCAAACATAGAGGAAGACACCCTGTTATTCTACAAACAAGTGTTGATGTTGTACATACTGTGTTTTTAATATAATGTTTTTTTATAGATTATGCTCACAAACTACATTATCAATCTTAAACTTGTGTTTTTCTACTTTTTGAAATTTTGAGAGTTCCAGACGAGTTTTTCACCTTCTTTTCTGTCTTTCCAATCAGCGCTCCCACCAATATTTTAACTTGTATTACTGTGTGTGTTGAGGAACCACATCTTGGTGTTCTTTTGGTAGCTGCTCTTGTCCCCATTTTGGTGAAAGTCTTGTATACAACTAGTTGTTTTCATTTCTGGATCTGCCCCTAATGGAGCTTGGATCTCCTTGTAAAGGAGCAAAATTTTTTCCAATATAATTGTATGTGGTGTTATCTAAGAAACAAAAATATGATGTTAAGATTCCTAATAAAAAGAAACATCATTCCAATACTTAGCCAGGCTTTTCAAGTTTCATGTTACACAGTCCGGATGTATACTTTTTGAATTGTTAAGCTGTGTTCAGCAAGCTTACCTTTAATAAGAAGCCTATAGTATAGATGAATATGTCTTAATTGTATGTTTTTGAAGCAGAAAGAAAACACAGAAAAAGTATTAATCACCACAATGGAAAAACAAACAACAAAGTATGTATTAGTCAACCTCAGTGTAATAAAAAAAAACTGTAAAACGTACCGTAAATATAGTATTCAGTTTAGTTCTATTGTCCTGCCTCCAATCCCAAACTTTTTTTTAGTAACAGTATCAGTCATCCAAGAGCAAATCTTGTGATACAATTCATTTCCAACAAATCAGTTAAGGGGAAATGTTACTAACGTGAAAACATGAATAGATGGGCACATAAAGTGTTATTACAGAAGGAAGAAAACATGTCTCCTTAAGTAATTTGCTTGAAAATTTGCTAACACAATGTATAGATCATTTTCAATAATTTTTTTTCTATACATTCAAAGTAAAAACAATTCAGACAGCGTTGGTCTTTGATACTGACATGATGTTGCTATTTGAGTCTAGAATAATGATGAAGATGAAAGCCCTAAAGCATGAATGCCTTGTACATACCTTTATTTATACAGTGACAACAATTTACATAGTGGTAGGTACAGGGCCAGCGACTCCTATAGGTGAAGTAGGCGCCGGCCTATGGTGCATTTTTACAAGGGGCAGAATACAATGCTCTGAATGATCAGTGGGTGTGAGGAGCGTGAGCAGCACTGTCTGAGCTCAGTGTGCATTTAACAATATGTGCCAGTTAACAAAATGCTCTCCGATGGATGGAGGGGGCGGACCTTCACCTCGTCCCAGGGGAGGTAAGCCTCCCTCTCTCAGTGCCACATTGTAAAAATTAGGTGGACAGACCACACACATGGGAGGAGGGTAGGGAGGAAAGACCACACACATGGGAGGGAGGGGAGGAAAGACCACACACATGGGATGGAGGGAGGGGAGCAAAGACCACACACATGGGAGGGGTAAGGGAAGGGGCAAGGGGAGCAAAATGAGGGTTCGCCTAGGGTGGCAAAACTCCCTGCAATGGCCTTGGCTAGGTGCAGAGCATAGAAGGGAATTTTATAATAAGATTGACAAACAAGAACACATTGATACTTGAGGTAGAGAGTCCTGCTCGCAAGCTTACAATATAAAGGGAGTGGGGGGCAGGAGAGTGAAGAGGTCAAAGGGACTGTGGTGGTTGTAACAATATTAGGGATGGTTGGTGCTGGGTGGGTTTGGCCAGAGATTAATTAAGTGTATTCTACCGTATTTGTTTGAATATAAGACAAGGTTTTTTTCAGAGCAAATGCTCTGAAAAAGACCCCTCGTCTTTTATTCGAGGTCGTCTTATAATCTGACCTCAAATCAAGTGCAGATTATAAGACTGGGATCCAGGTCCCCCGCAGAGCTGCAGATGCAATGTGCAATGTGCGCAGACATCCTCCCCTCCGGGTCCTTCTGGCTTTATCATAAACATCCCGGTGGCAGTGCCGGGCAGCAGAGGAGGATGTCTGCGCGTATTGTGCAGACATCCTCTGGCTGCTTCCACTAGCCACCATGGAAATCTGGGCAGTCGGGGGATGTCTGCACATATTGTACAGACATCCCCCGGCTGCCCCCACTATCCACCAAGGAGACTACATTGTGGGGAGGGAGGGGGAGCCATCCTCCATGCTGCCAAACACTTCCATCTATTATGACGGACCGGCTGTCCGTCATAATGGACTGAAGTGTCGGGCAGCATGGAGGATGTCTGCACGTATTGTACAGACATCCCCCGGCTGCCCCCACTATCCACCAAGGAGACTACATTGGGGGGAGGGAGGGGGAGCCAGACAACGCTGGGGGGAGGGAGGGGTGGGTGGAAAGAGACAGACAACTTGGGGGGAGGGGGGGGGGAGAGACAGACAACGCTGGGGGGAGGGAGGGGTGGAGAGACAGACAACATTGGGGAGGGTGGGGGAGAGAGACAGACACCATCGGGGGGAGCATTGGGTAAGTCTGGGGGGTAGGGGCAGCTTTGGCACATAAAAGGTGAATAAAAACAAGAAATGCATTTTTTTATATCATAAGTTTTTATTAACTATGAAAAAGCAATTTACATGTGAATATATACAAGTTGAACTTTTTTCCTATAGGGTAGTCTTATATTCAGGCTTTTAGTTATTTTCCTAAAGGAATATCCATAGTATGGGGGGTTGACTTATAATCAGGGTCGTCTTAAATTTGAGCAAATGCGGTAATAGAATAAGTAGTAAAGTTTTTGGGGACTTTTTGAAGTTTGAGAAAGAGAAAGAGACCTAGATGCTCTGTGAAAGGGAGTTCAAGAGAGGGGGCAGCTCAGGCAAATTGCAGGTGTAAGTGGGAAGAGGTGATGGGTTTTTGGGAAAGTCTAAGTCCATTTGAGGATCACAGAGGTCATAGACGATAGTATTGTTTAATGAGGGAGGCAATGTAAGGAGGGGCTAAGGAGTGGTGGGCTTTGCAGATTAAAAATAGAATTTTAAAATGTTATCCTAGATCAGATAGGAAGTCTGTTAAGCGCATTTTAAGAGAGGAGCAGCAAAATCAGAACAACAAGTGAGAAAGATCCGCCTAGCAACTGTATTTTGAAAAGATTGCAGGGGAGAAAGATGAGCCGGAGGTGGATTACAAGTTATCATGCATGCATAATATCTAAAGATTATAGGTTATAAAACATTTCTATACATTTTTGCATTCATTTTTGCCATATTGGTGATTTTAGCAGCCATCTTTGTGGAGATAGAACAAAGTAAGTGTACCTATAGGTTAAATCTACTTATTTACCTAAACCTGAACTTGTCGTCCAAGGTTTTGGTTCACTTTATAAAAGTAAAAATAAAATTAGGTGTTTAACTCCAGCATCCAATTTGAGAATTCTACCCATGATGCAACATTCTCCAAAATATTCCAGTAAGTCTCACTTTACAACTGTGGCCAGAGCCTGCATGATGATGTCATATGATACACCCCTGCTCTCTTACTGGCTTCTATATCATAGCGGGGAGGAGTAGGTGGCTCTGTACAACATTTTTTACCTGTTTTCCATCACAAGAGACAGATTGACCTGATCAAACAAGATCATAACTCTGCCCCCTTGTGATGTAATAGTTACATCCCATTCAATGCAAGTCTATGGTCAGAATTATGACTTATAGACTGCATTCTGTGTCCCCAGTCCCAAAGTGAGATACTAGTGTTGTAAAGTCACTGGGGGTCCCTCTGGGTGGCGCCAGGAACACCATATTTCACAAAATGGCAGCACCCTGTCACATTTGTTTAGTAAAATATTTCATAAAATAAACTCACATACCAAAAGACGTATCTTAAAATAAACAATGCAAAATATAAATAAATCCTTTTTATTTTTTGGTGGGAGTGTCCCTTTAAGTTTATACATTATATTTTTGGAATTTTAATTACCAGATTATACAATTCTATAATTAATTTTGTCACATGGTAGAAAACATTTAGTTTTCAGCACAGTTTTCAACAACATAGTTTCAACTTCAAATGCATGGAAACATGAGGACAATATCTTTTGTAGATTCCACGGATAATTTATATGGGTTATTTTAATTACATCTGTTAGTGGGGGTACATTTGTAACCAATGTAATATAAATTAATAGTCCACATGCTTTGAATAAATCTCAGCAGGTTTAATGAGAATCAAATCTAATTAGTCCAAATGAAAATAGTATCCTTATTCAGAAATATTAGAACCCAACGATGCATATAAATTAAGTTATCACTAATTATGTAGACATTGTAAAGAAAATATTATAAATATTATAAATATTCATCCATCTAACTTTTACAAGAATAAGCAACGCATATTCAGTCTATTATGGGATGACTATAGAAAAATAGTAGAATAATAAAAAGCAAAACATTTACATTTTATTTTGAACTTTTTCTACTGAAAGTAATTGTGTTAATAATGTTGCTACTTTAGTTCAAGTCAAACTGTTTAACCGAAAACCATTTATTTTATGAATAACTACAGTAGGCCTTATCACAGTTTTCTTGGGACTGGGGCATTGGAGCATTGTCAAAGGCTGAGACTTGGGATGCATATGTAAAGCAGAATTTGTTTTATTCAGTGAGTTATAAAATGTAGCTTTCTTTAGCAAATGTTCAAATTAAACAGGTGATGGCTTGCTGAGAAAGGAGCCTCAGGGATTAGGACATGTACACAAGTGATAAAAAATAATACATATTTACTGGAAGATAAATATATATTTCTAAAAACAAAATATTAAGTAATGAAGGGTATATTGTATAAAGGTAAATAATTAAGATTTGGAATATATTTAAAATCAGTACAAAATAATGAATAATTACTCAGGGACAACTTGTGATTGCTAGCTGTCTGCCAGTAGAAAAGGCCAAGATATTCCGTTATAGCTTAAAGTCTGAGGTTAAAAATTGGCAAGTTTGAGGGGTCAGAAATGGCAAGTTTGAGGGGCTGATTTGACATGTCTATGGGCAGAATTGGCAAGTCTGGGGGGGCAGAATTGGCAAGTCTGGGGGGGCAGAATTGGCAAGTCTAGGGGGGCAGAATTGGCAAGTCTGGAGGGCATTTTTATTTTAAAGTAGGGTTGGAAGTATAGGATCTGTAGCGCTTAAGATCAGTGTTGCTATTCCATAATTAATTTTGAAAATTGGTAAGCTGCAAATGTTTTCCTACTTAATGTGGCTATATGAGTCCACAATAGAAAACTGTGCAAGTTGATAAATCATCTGAATATTTCACAATATTTAAAAAGCTGTTAAACACAAATTAAGAAACTATAGATATTCTAAGAAGAAAATACAAAAACATTGAAAAGAAAGGTAAATTACATGGTTGTTGATTTTACATGTTCATCTAAATTCATAAATATGCAAGGGTATATATTTGTATATATAGTTTTTCAAAAATAGCAACCTTCCAGAAACCAAAGGAAGATCACTTGTGAAAAAAATAAAGGCAGTAACTGTAAAATTAATGTGAGTTAAAGGGGTTGGCTGAACAGGGCATTATGGATGTTCCCCTTTTTACGCCAACCCATAATGGTATAATATTGGTGAGGCAGTGGTTGGCCCCACGGCAAGTGGAATGAGAAGTAGCAGTTCTAATAACCGCTAACATTGTGTGTCCTAGCAAATGGGAACACCGGTTCCAATTACATTCAGCAAGCAACCAGAGTTCCTATTACGATATTTACATCATGTCATTGGCACTGCTGTAGACACTACTGCAGTATTAAATTAGAAAAATATGGGGATGGAAGTCCCTAATATTCAACTGATATGTTATCAGGTGTATAGTCCTCAGCTGCACTAATATCCACATCTCTCATTGATCCCTGCTATCCTAAATAGTCTCTTACTGAATAGTTTAAATTCATTATTCTAATTCGATTGTCCTATTAGTCGTGAACATAGTGATTCCCCTCCATTCACCTGCATTCACTTCAGTTTTCCAACTTTAAGATTTTTAATTATACTCTTATGTTTAATTTAAAAAAAAGTTTGATGACTTCTGTATTGTTTTTGCCTATAAAAACACATTTGTGTGGTTACTTCATTATGTAGAGTGTATGGGTTTGGCGTGATGCCAAATGATACATTTTGTTATCAGTTACAAATGTATAACATTTTTTTAAATATTCAAATTAGAGGATGACTATCCCTTATCCGAAGATCCATTGTCCGAAATGACCTGATAACCAAATTTTATTTTTCAGATCAGTCCAGGTAATGGATGCTCACCTTCTTGGAGCACTGGTGAAGCATTATGAAGCACTACCAATGGTGGCTGAGAGGATGGTGAAGCTGTTTTGAAATAGAGAGGATTTCATCAGCCATGCACCTCTGCGAGTCTGTAGGTGGCTGCAGGGGCAGCATACAGAGCCTGGAGAGTATCTGGGTAAGTTTTTTAGAATTGATCTGAAATACAAAAGTATCCATCATCCAAAATGTTTCTGGCCCCAATAATTTTGGATAAGGGAGTTTGGGTGAATTCCCCTAAAGTGGCGGTAATATATTTTATTTTTATGCTTACAAGAATGTGTTTTTCATTTGTATGCTCTACTTTGCAAATGGAGCACTTTAAAAAAAAAAAACAGTTCTACACTCCAATGACTGATAGATATTTCTAAAATAACGAATAAAGCTATTTTTCTTTTTTGCACGCTACAAATTAGAGAAGTTTTTCTTTTATTATTTAATTGGCACTGAAGAAGAGAGCTATTTGTACTATATTTGTGCATAGCCATAATACACATTAATCAACCACCCACAACGGTGACAGAGTGATCTATCACTAGCCCAGCAGAGGACGGAAAAGAAATGTCGGCTATTTTCCAGTTACCAGATAGACAATTGTGGCTTCTAATGTGCATTCTTCAAATCTTTCCAAAGCAAGTGGGACTCTCTTGTAAATTGCAAAAATGGTGATGTGGTTTGCGTTTTGACAAATATAAATATTTATCATCTTACGTACTTCAAATCAATGTGCCAGAAAAGAAGGCTTAAGATGACAATGGTGCATGTTAAACATTAGACTGGGTCAATATAGAAATGTACTCTTTTTATACAACATTTATACTTGACATTCCCAAAGGAAAAGCTTTCAGCATATGAAATAACACCATTGAAAGCCAAAATAGCAAGTGTGATATTACATTGTAAAAGAAAAAAATTATAAACATCATTAATTAACATTTCTGTTGGGAAAAACAACAACATTTTTTATTATACTTACCTGTGAAACTAAGGAATCCTGACTTTTTCCTGAAAAGCATGAAACAAGCTACTTATAATAACAAGGAAGGTACAAACCGCTGTTTTATTGAATTTAGAAAAATGGAACAGAGGAGGGATCTCCCATAGGGCAAAGTAATTTGTAATAAAATCTTTTGACATTTAGGACTCTTTCTGCTTTGTAACATTGATAGTAAGTATGGTGATCGTTTCTTTAGTTTAATGTTACAGAGGGTTACACTTTATATGTTTATAGATAGCTGAGGAAATGTTTGCACAGATTGGTAGCTTCATTTTCACTGAGATAACTAGTTCACCATTTGGGGTAGGCAGCAACATTGCTCATGGTGGACATTTATTGGAGTCTGTGACAGGGACAGACTGACCATTCGGGCACCCAGGCAATGCCTCAGGGCCCTGGCCACAGGGGGGACTGCTGCACCTTGTAATGTGGGGCGCACGGTGCAGCTGGCCTGGTTTTCTGTTACTGCCGCCCAGGCCCGGACTGGCCATCGGGCACACCGGGAATTGGCCTGGTGGGCAACATCACCCAACACTTAACCCATTGCCGACACTGGACGAACTAGGTCCATCCTGTGTGGCGAAGCGTTAATGAGTTGAGGTCACAATTCATATTTCTCTCTTACCCACATTTTTTTGGATAAGGGACTGATTGTTTCTGTAGATTTTTTTTGATTAGCTTTTGTAGATGTGTAAAAGATTTTCCAAATAAAATTCCGAAAATGTGTGGGTTGGTTTTTATTGCCATATTTTTTTTATATATATTATAGGATATGATCAAAATAATGGTATCTAAAGAAAGCCCTTCTTGTCCCAGATTAAAAAAAATGTATAATTTGTGCGGGTACAGCAAATGACAAAAAAGATAATTACAGCTAAACACAAACAGCGCAGAAATTTTAAAATATTCATTGTCCAGAATAACCAAAAATGTTCCAAACGGTCGGAACGTAAGTGGTTAATAAACATCATAGATCTTTCAGTACCCTAAACATGAGTTCACTGCAATTCATTTTAGCAGTAGACACTTCTGGTAAGGTATCTTTTGCTGTACCATGTACTATATTTTTATTTCATGTATTTTCTACAATAATTGTGACTTGCCGCTATGTAAGAATATCAGCATTACTGATAATCAAATAGGCCTGAAGACACAAAATAGTTAATTATATGAGATTCAATCCATGATCGTTCCTGTTGCAGCATAACATAAAGCAGAGTAAAGAATAGAATGCAGATGTGTTGTAAATTAAGATTCCTAATCAGGAATGCAGAAGGGACTCTTTTTTTTAATTAAAAAACATTCTTATCTAGACACCAATTCACAAGTCTGACTGGAAGAAAGCTCCAGCCTCCCAGATGAAAGTATGCAGGGACACAGAAAAGGTTAGCATTTAAACTTTACTTAGGGAAATGAAGATTATGAAATTTCACAGCCTTGCGTTGTGGGGCTTATCCGTTAAGAAGAAGCCCTGCAGCTGCAAGGGAGCTATACCGCTGGTCTAATTCACCAAATAATCCCCTGCCTTATCTTTAGATGTTAACTCAGCCATGTAAGTAACAAGCAAAGTAGAAAATAGACAGGTTGCAGGTTAAATGTTTTCCATATAATGCAATGCAGGAGCATAACAAAGTCTTGACTGAACTTATTTAGTAACCCAAAGTAGAAAGAATTTAGGAAACATCTTAAATATGCAGTGTTGTAATAAAAGCATTTGGATGTTTGTACCTTCTTTACAACGACATTCAAAAACTTGTGTTAAACTTCCTCCAAAGGTATAAATTCATATTATTATTTTCTACAATACTTTAAAAATGTACTGGAAAACACACAAAGCAGCATTCTTTTTTGCCCTATCTATTAAACAATAATTGCTCAAACAAATGAATGTATTACAAGGTTTATTTTTTTTTCCCAGAAGAGAGCTTGAGATGGGAGATCAAGATGGACTTTGGGAGAGGGACGTTGAGTTTGATTAAATGAATTGTGTGAGTTTGACTTTTAAAGTGAAAGTAAACATCTCAAGTCAACCTCCTCACACCCCTCTGTATCCATTTCACGTCTCTCAATGCATTACACAACTCTCTCACTTCTGTAAATGTTCTTGATAGCCAGGCTTAGGTCAGCTAGCTGGTTTGGACAACAGATCACGAGATTTACATTCAGTTTAAATGGCTGCTTGGATATCGTGGAAAATGTAGTGCCATAAGTTAGCCATCACCTCAAGTCAGTGTTTGTCACAAGATGGTATCTATTGAGCATTAGATCATACCAATCGCTGCTGCCTATGAGTTACACCCTGGCTATATCAATTTGTTTTTTTAGATGTTCCCCTTCCTGTGATCTGGAACCACAGATTATAGATGATGATTTTGGGCTACCGAGGTTGCACCATGGCCTCCTTTATAGTGTTTGCCCCTCTGGTCAAAAGTTTCTAGCCAATCCATAGCAACCACCAATTGCTGTTCAAGAATATTTTTTGTAATACCTGCTCCCAGATGGCATTCACTTAATAGGGTGAGTAAATTAATTGTGTGTTTTTTGGCAGTGCCCATTGCTTTCCCACATTGTGAATTCTTAATAAACGATGCCAGTAAAGAAGAGGATCTAATAAATGTGTAAATGTGTCATTTTTCAAATTAATTGAGTACACAGGCCTATTCCAAACATACTAAATTAATTTCAGGGATGTTTCACCCTGAGCACAGACTTCAATTATGTGTATTCATTTTGTCCAATTACTTTTCTGCTCATTATAAAAATACACAAAACATGGGCAAAGTTCTATCTTTAAAGTGGCACTTCAGTATTTTTTGTAACTTTTGTTTCTTGCTGAGCTTGAAAGATTCTAGAGCTTGCTTGCCTATTTTTAAAACTAGTATATATATATATATATATATATATATATACACATATACACACACACAAACACATACGGATGTAAACTAGTATATATAAATGTGTATGTGTGTAATAAACCCAAAAAAGGTCTATTGATAAAGCATATGTAAAAGTTTTGAAAGCCCACAAACCGCTGCACCTCTTTGATTGAGGTGAGTACCGGTAATTGGAGGCTCAGGGTGACTTATTTTGGGTTCATTTCTATCCTTCCAGGTGTGATAATATATCCAAGGAACACTACTCTGGTAGTCACACGTGAAAGTCACACGTCTCCAGTTTGAAGTAGAGATGATTGTCTTGTACTCAGGTTAAGACTTCAGTCAAATGTTTTCTATGATCCTGAAGGGATGATGAATAGATAGGGAGAGACAGGGAGAGAAATGTGAGGAGCCATACTACCCAACAACATAGGAGGAGGAAGAGCAGACTGCTTACCTCTGGAGGCTAATTCTGGACAGTTGTGTACAACATGATCTGAACCACTGTAGTAGAGACATAAGTTGGTGCTTCATCTTCTGGCCTCCTCAGCAGCCTATAGGGGACTGCATGCTAGATTTATTTGTATAGGTTCTTCTGGCATCAAAACAACAGTAAAAGTTAAAGGACTTACAGACACCAGGCGAGGAAGAGGGCCAGAGGTAGTGGCACATTCTAGTCAGCATTCTCGAAAGAGTCTGTCCATCTGTGTGATCAGGTGGATCAATTTGTCTAGAAAACCAGACATATCTACCAGTGCAAGGTCATCTTTCAGTATCTCGGAAAGACCCAGTCAGAATGGTGAATAAAAGCTGGTTCATTCCAGTGAGTTTCAACAGCCACTCCTCTAAAGTCAGATATATATTCTTCCAGCAGTCTACGTCCTTGTCTCAGAGACTGAATGGTGGTTTCAGCTGTTACTATGAGGGTCCTCATACACCATCCATGGCCTGGTGGAACATTGTCCAGGAGTTCAGAAAAGGATGGTTCATGAAAAGCAGCTTGCATGATGTTATAAAGGACCAGTAGGTCATGCATTTACTGGAGAAGAATTACGGTATTGACCTATGGTTTCGGGGTAGCCATGGCCAATTCTGCGGGGGGGGGCAACTTCAGGTACTGGAGTGGGTACACCTGCCTGGGTGTTTCTTGTATATCCTGTAACATGGCGTCTAGGGCACTTCATCGTGGCAGTATAAGCGCTGACAGTTCAGCATTCAACTGTCAGCACTTACAAATACAGTGATACCCCCCTAAAAACTTAACCCCTTTAAAGATACCCCGAATCCTAATACTAACTCCCCAACCCCAATACTAACCCTAATACTAACTCCTAATACTAACTCCCCTGAACACCAATACTAACTCCTAATACTAACCCCCTCATCCCCAATACTCCTAATACTAACCCTAAACCTTAATATTAACACCTTTTGCTACCACTAACCCTAATACTAATCCTAACCCATAAAACTAACATTAATCATAACCACTAATACTAACCTTTTATGCGATCCCATGATGAACTTTCACGCGGTTAAGTCTCCTGCGATGACCTCTTGTGCAATGAAATGCCCATCAAGCGAGAGTTCGTGGTGAAGCGGCTGCATTGAAGCAGCCACAAAGAACCATTCCATCCTTGCACTATGTGGGTCAGTTCTGCTGTTGTTGAGTGAGGGTATGTAGAGCATCAGTAACTCCTCCAGGCTCCATTTTTGCTTGCTCTTTCTGTCAGGGTATGGTCGGGGGAGCACAGCTCAGAGAGTAACCTGGGCACAGGGGGAGTTGGCCCAGTATTCAGATGCCAGTGATTAGGCAAAAGCAGAGTCTGGGACAGTCCAGGAGGTACGAGAAAGAAACAATAGGCAAAAGTCAGGAGCCGGGAGATTCCCAAATAGGTAGGGAAGGGAGCAAAGCAAGGTACAATCAGACAGAGCACAAGGTACTACTTGTACGAGCATGCACTCAATGAATGGTGTTCAGGGTTCAAACAGTCTGCCAGGTCCTGGCTCCTCCCACCAGATCCTGGTTACTGCCCTCCATACATTGGCCAGTAGTTGTGGATGTTGTAGAAATATATGATGGTGCAATCAGGCCCACCATCAGGTGGTGACTGGCGATACTGGCGTCCCAGGCCCGGTGGGACCAGGGGGCCCGGCAGGTCCAGGTCATGCCAGGAAAAAAAAAATTCCAATCCACCCCTCTGTTAAGCCAGTCCGCAGCTGAGTGGGAAGAGTTCTGCGCTCCCCTCCAGCCGCTTGGCTTCAATAAAGTTTGTTAAAAAAAAAAAACAGCCATGGACTGGCAGAGCACCGGGAGACAGCATCAAAGAGGTAAGTACTGGGGAAGGGGGAGGAGGGTGGCACACAATGAGCATAATGCTGGCATACTGGGTGGCAAAATCCTGGCATATTGCGGGGCAAAATCCAGGCATATTAATTGGCAAAATTCTGGCATATTAATTGGCAAAATCCTGGAATATTGAGGGGAAAAATCCTGGCATATTGACGGGCAAAATCCTGGCATATTAATTGGCAAAATCCTGGCATATTGAGGGGCAAAATCCTAGCATATTAATTGGCAAAATCCTGGCATATTTAGGGGCAAAATCCTGGCATATTAAGGGGAAAACTCCTGGCATATTAATTGGCAAAATCCTGGCATAATGAGGGGCAAAATCCTGGCATAATGAGGGGCAAGATCCTGGCATAATGAGGGGCAAAATCCTGGCATATTAATTGGCAAAATCCTGGCATACTGAGGGGAAAAATTCTGGCAAATTGAGGGGCAAAATACTGGCATATTAATTGGCAAAAGAATGGCATATTGAGGGGCAAAATACTGGCATATTAAATGGCATATTAAGGGGCAACATCATGGCATATTGAATGGCAAAATAGTAGCGTATTAAATGGCAAAAGAATGGCATATTGATGGCAAAATACTGACTTATTGAGTGGCAAAATATTACTAGCATATTGACCAACTGCTCCCAACCACCCTCCATATTACATTAGACCGGGATAACATGCTTGTGAGGGTAGGTGGGGCAAGTGGGAGATTTCCTTCAATAGGAAGGCCTTTTGGTCCCTGGTGAGTAATACATATAAAGAGATTAAGCCCCAGAAGCCACAGTATTTAGTGTTAGGACCCCCCAATATTGGAGTACTTTGACGTAGTGGTTGGCTTAGCATGATATGGCCATATATGTGACTAAATCTCCAATTTTGTTATCTTAGTAAGAAAGGTGTTTTTAAGTAGCTTTAATTAAAACTATAGCTTTAAGAGGTTTTCTCCTACCTGCTTTGAGGTGAGTGCGCTGATCTTTGGATTTTGTATATATATATATATATATATATATATATATATATATATATACACACACATACATACAAATACACGTATGCACAGACCCATATGCCTACAGTGGAGTTTAGAACAACTCCACCCCCTACATCCCTCTGCCTGACCTCCTACAATGAGGTAGCACCATCGGGCCGCAAGATACATCATTTCCCACCAGCTGCAAGGTATTTCCGCTCACTTTCCACAAGATGCGCCATACTAGAGGCCGGGGATGCAGCCTACACTGTAGCTGCAGAAGGTTGGAGATCCCTGGTCCGGGGACAAGGTAGATCCTCTGACAAGCTGAACATAGTTGCATTGACCTTAAAAAATCCAGTATTAACATAGTAACATAGTAATTTAGGTTGAAAAACGACACAAGTCCATCAAGTTCAACCCATCTACCTATCATTCCAGTGTTTTGATCCAAAAGAAGGCAAAAACCCCTAAGGAAGCTATTTCGAATTTTGCCTCCTAGGGGGAAAAATTCCTTCATGATTCCAAAAGGGCAATCAGATTTCTACTTGGATCAATAAGCTCTATTATTAATGCTTATTCTATTATTAATAGCCCTGTATGTTCTGCTTTTCTAAAAAAAAAAACATCCAGAGCATTTTTAAATGCATCTATTGTGGTTGATAGCACTACCTCTCTTGGCAGTTCCAAAACTGTATTGTCCTTACCGTAAAGAATCCCTTCCTTTGCTGTCTATTAAATCTTTGCTCTTCCAGTCTCAGGGGGTGACCTCTTTGTACATTTCTGTTAATGAACAGGTCCATGGAGAGCTCTTTATATTGGCCCTGCACATATTTATATAATGTTATCATATCCCCTCTAAGACGCCTTTTTTCTAAAGTAAATAAATGCAAGTCTCTCTTCATAACTAAGATCCTCCAATCCCCTTATTAATTTTGTAGCTCTCCTTCGCACTTTTTCTAGTTCCTTAATATCCTTTTTAAGGACTGGTGCCCAGAATTGTACTGCATATTCAAGGTGAGGTCTTACCATTGATTTGTAAAAAGGCAAGATGATGTCCTCCCCCCGTGAATTTATACCTCGTTTTATACATGCCAATATCTTATTGGCCCTTGCAGCTGCTGACTGGCATTGGGCACTGTTGCCAAGTTTGTTATCTACAATGATTCCTAAATCCTTTTCGTTAGTAGTTTTTCCCAGGGAAATACCATTTAACGTATATGTTGCTTTGTTATTATTTTTCCCATAATGCATAACTTTAAATTTGTCTATATTGAACCTAATTTGCCACTTTCTTGCCCAGTCCCCCACTCTGTCCAAATCTTCCTGTAAAGAAAAAACATCAAGATTAGTCTTTATTACCTTACCTAATTTTGTGTCATCAGCAAACACTGAGACATGGGTCTCAGTACAACGTGGGAGATCATTAATAAACAAATTAAAAAGAAGTGGTCCCAAAATACCCTGGTCCAATTTGAGGCTTTTCCATTTACAACAACCCTCTGTGTTCTATCTTTTAGCCAATTTTCAATCCAAATACATACATTTGCCCCCAATCCTATTTCTCTCAATTTGTAGAGTAACCTTTTGTGTGGAACTGTATCAAATGCTTTAGCAAAATCCAAATAGATCACATCAACTGCCACACCTAGATCTATATTTTTACTTACTTCTTCATAGAATGTTATTAAGTTTGTTTGACAAGACCTGTCTTTCACAAAACCATGTTGACTTTTACTAATTATATTCTGATTCAAGATGTATTCTTGAGTGTACACCTTTAGCAATCCTTCAAATAATTTCCCCAGATGTCAAGCTCACTGGCCTATAATTACCCGGCAGAGATTTTGATCCCTTTTTAAATATTGGAATGACATCTTCCTTTCGCAAGTCTGTTGGCACTATACCTGAACTGATCATAAATATTGGTCTGGCCAGAATTATGCTTAACTCTCTAAGGACCCTTGGGTGTAAACCATCTGGCCCTTGTCTATCTTAACAGAGTTTAATTGCTTAAGCACTTTTTCCTGTGTCAATCCCATGTTTGCGGTGACTGTTCCGTAACTTCCGGTAGCAGGGGCTCATCCATCTGTTCTTCCTTAGTATAAACAGAAGAAAAAAAAGTATTTAAAATGTATGCTTTCTCTCTGTCCTCACTTACCAAATTTCCCATTTTGGATAACAAGGGCCCAACATTTTCCCTCTTTAGCTTTTTTCCATTTATATACTTATAAAAAATGTTGGGGTTAATTTTACTCTCCTTAGCAATCCTTTTCTCGTTATCCAATTTAGCCATTTTAATTGCCTTTTTGCAGGCTTTGTTGGTATCTTTGTATTTTTATTACTAAACTGTGCAAATGTCATGATTCTAGAGTTTAACATTATAAAGTTGTTAGTGCATCAGACAAACAAACATACAAAAACAAATTTTCTGTTTCATAGTTAAGATGTATGTTACATTGTTATGCGGACAGTGTGGGGACCATATTTCTTGTTTTATTGTTTGTTATCTACTGACAGTTGATTACACTGTCAATGTGTTCCCTGCAGCAATGCATTTTTATATTCATTGGTTCATTCTATCGCTTTTTCAAATGTTCCTTTGTATCCTACAATAGGATCTTGAGATCAATTCCAACTTCACAATGGGATCTTGAGCTTGCTTTCAACTTCTACAACAGGATCTTGAGATCAATTCCAACTTCACAATGGGATCTTGATCTTTCTTTGGACGTGTACAATGGATCTTGATTCTAACTTCTACAATGGGATCTTGAGCTTGGTCTCAACTTCTGCAATAGGATTTGGAACTATTTTTTTTAACTTCTACAATAAAACTGTGAGCCTGACTGCAACTTCAACAACACAATCTTGAACTTGTTTTCAACATCTAACAATGGGATCTTGAGCTTGCCTATATCATCTATTATGGGATCTTCAACTCACAATCAACTTATATTTTGTGGTATTGATCAGTATTAGTACATTTTTGGATTAAATTATCACTGATAGTAGAATGCACAACTTTAGTTCTGACGCCTGTCCGTTCCAAGGTAAGGGATAGAAAACTGTAACTAATTAGGTGATAGATATGAACTTATAAGTATATTCACAAAGCCATTGTGCCATTCACAAAGCCATTTGGTCCAAATTATCTCTAGATTATGTTCATTAGTCGAATTGCAGGAAATCTACAATTCGACTAATATTTATTATGTATATTTTATTTTTGACATACTGTAAAACTGTGTGTTTTTTCAACATCAACAGCTGTTGTACCCTTTTGCCATCATGTAATGTATAACAATACCATTTCATGTCCACACTGTGGATGGCAATATTGACTGGCAATACACCATTGTCCACTGTGGAGATGAACAGATACCTTTACATATGTGAGTATATTAGGCAGAGGCGTGACTAGAATGTACTGTGACATGGTGGTAAAATTGCCACTCTTAAGTGCTGTGGACGCAGGGATGTCCACAGGTGGGTGGGGTGACCCTTGCACCACCAATTGATTTGGGAACCAGGCTGGTAAAGAGGACAGTGGGGGTATGTTGCATACATTTTTAAAAACATACAAATAAACCCTGTATTTTCAAAAATCTTGGAACAAAATGTGTTCACAACGCAATTATGTGAGTATTATCAGCAACCAAACTATTTCAGCCCAGATCAATCCAGCTTTTGTCCAAATCACTCAACTGCACTCTTAACCCCTTCAGGACAATGCCCATACTTGTACGGGCTGCCTTTAACCCCTTAGTGACAAGACATTTTCACCTTGACTTTCCCTTGGTGACAATGGCTGTTTTGACATTTCTAGGGTGTTTGTGTTTAGCTGTAATTTTTTTCTTTCTCACATACAGTACCCACACAAATTATATGTTGTTTTTATCGTCATAAGAAGGGCTTTCATTAGATACCATTATGTTCATCATATCTTATAATTTACTACAAAAGAAATCATAAAATATGATGAAAAATTAAAAAAAAAACACTTTTTCTAACTTTGACCTAAAATATAATTTACACAAATAAAATCATTAAAAAAGACCCCGTCTAAATAGTTTCTAAATGTTGTCCCGAGTTCAAAAATATGCATGTTTCCATATTTTTCGGTATTTTTTTGCGAGTTATGGGGCAAAAACCAAAAATAGTGTTTTTTGGTTTTTTCCTATATTGATCTTTTGACCCCAACCCGAACCCAAAATTTAACCCTAACACTAAATTTAACCCCAACTCTAATCCTTATTATATCCCTTAATATTTTTTAACTTTAATTTAATTTTATCCCTTATGCTAAAAAATATTTAATTTTAACCCTATAGGCTAATATAGCTAAATAACCTGTTTTTATTTAATTAAATATGTATTTTAATTATTTTCCATTGCAATGCTACTAAACTACCACTAGGGGCAGTCAAGTAGCATATTCAGAGCGACGGAAGTGAAGTTACTTTCTCTTCCGAAGCTCAGACCGGCAGAGGACTTAGCCATATTGACGGAGCAGCATGCTCCGTCAATATGGCTCCCCACGATTGCTCCGTGGGGCGATCGTGGGGGTCCCAAAATAGAAATATCGGTGCTGGCTATTGCCTCGATGTCGAGGCAATAGACCAGCACTGTTAAAGCGGTTAAACCGCTTCATTAAATGCAGGACGTGCCAGGCACGTCCTTTGTCATTAAGGGAGATTCTCCCAGGACGTGCCTGGCACGTCTCAACCAATGGCTGTCTCAACCATTACAGAGAATATTGCGACATGTCTAAAGACATATCACAATCCTTTGCCATTCTAACCCAAATTTGGGGGGAGAGATGGGAGTAGATCCTGGCTGCCTTAACAGTTAGGCAGACCAAGATCAAACATTATTTTTTGCATTTGTTAATGATCACCGTTAAAATCAATAACATGTTCATCACTACTAAATAATCAAATATTTTATTTAGAATGTAAAAACAGTTTTATTTATCAAATAACTTTCAGCATAAATATTCTGAAGTTCATTAAAAGTCTTTGGCGGCCTTAGAGCAAGAAATCCCTCTTTGGCTTCTTCCTCCTCCTCAATTTGAATTAATTCAACATTCCGCTCTGCACGTATTTTTTTATGCCTATTATGTCCTCCCATGCTTTTCCCAGGTTTAATACAGATGGTTGGTGTATTCTCAGCTTTTTGTGTCTTTCATTTTTTCGGCCTTTTGTAATAAGGATTTCTTGTGTTCCCTGATTTTTACCTCCAGGTCATCCACAAGCTCCTTCACCCCTTGCAGCTGGTCTTTAATTATGGTGCGATTTTTGGTCAGGGCTCTATTTTCTCGTGATCTCTTTTTTTCCTCAAGCTTTAAGCTCAGTTTGCTGACTTTTCTGTTAAGAGACGCTATCTCACAGTCTTTCTGATTAACTTTTAATTTCAGGGCGATATCACCTGCTCTGATGTTATAAAGGCTGTCTTCAGGCTTGAAAGAACATATTCAGTCAAACTTAGAAACATAGAAACATAGAATGTGTCGGCAGATAAGAACCATTCGGTCCATCTAGTCTGCCCAATTTTTTTTTGAGTACTTTTATTAGTCCCCCGTTCCCGGTCTTATAGCTAGGATAGCCTTGTGTCTAACCCACGCATGCTTAAAATCCTTGACTGTGTTTACCTCTACCACTTCTGCTGGAAGGCTATTCCATACATCCACTACCCTCTCAGTAAAGTAATACTTCCTGATATTACTTTTAAATCGTTGCCCCTCTAATTTAAGACTTTGTCCTCTAGTTGTGGTAGTTTTTCTTCTTTTAAATTTACTCTCTTCCTTTACTGTGTTGATTCCCTTTATGTATTTAAATGTTTCTATCATATCCCCCTGTTACGTCTTTCCTCCAAGCTATACATGTTAAGATGCTTTAACCTTTCCTGGTAAGTTTTATCCTTCAACCCATGAACCAGTTTAGTAGCCCTTCTCTGAACTCTCTCCAAAGTATCAATATCCTTCTGGAGATACGGTCTCCAGTACTGCGTACAATACTCCAAGTGAGGTCTCACCAGTGCTCTGTACAATGGCATGAGCACTTCCCTCTTCCTACTGCTAATACCTCTCCCTATGCAACCAAGCATTCTGCTAGCATTTCCTGCTGCTCTATTGCATTGCCTACATACCTTCAAGTCCTCTGAAATTATTACTCCTAAATCCCTTTCCTCAGATGTTGAGGTTAGGACTGTACCAAATAGTCTATATTCTGCTTTTGGGTTTTTACGCCCAAGGTGCATAATCTTGCACTTGTCCACATTAAATGTCAGTTGCCACTGCTCTGACCATTTTACTAGTTGAGCTAAATCATTTGCCATTTGGCTTATCCCTCCATGAATATCAACCCTGCTGCAAATCTTTGTATCATCAGCAAAAAGACATACTTTGCCAACAAGACCTTCTGCAATATCGCTAATAAAAATATTAAAGAGAATGGGTCCAAGAACAGATCACTGAGGTACCCCACTAGTAACAAGACCTTGCATCGAATATACCCCATTGACTACAACCCTCTGTTGCCTGTCACTCAGCCATTGTCTAATCCATTCAACAATATTGAAATCCAAACTCAAAGATTTAAGTTTATTGATAAGCCTTCTATGTGCGACAGTGTCAAAAGCCTTACTGAAATCTAGGTAAGCAATGTCTACTGCCAGGGGCGTTGCTAGGTCTCCAAATGATCTGGGGCTAGAGCCCAGATGGGCTCTCACACACAAACACACACCTAAACTCTCTCACACACACACTCTCTCTTTCTCCCGCACACACACCTCTCTCTCTCTCGCACACACTCTCTCTTTCTCCCGCACACACTCTCTCTTTCGCCCGCACACACTCTCTCTCCCGCATACACACACACTCTCTCTCCCGCATACACACACACTCTCTCTCCCGCATACACACACACTCTCTCTCCCGCATACAGACACACACACACTCTCCCGCATACACACACAAACACACTCTCCCGCATACACACTCACACACTCTCCCGCATACACACACTCTCTCTCCCGCATACACACACTCTCTCTCCCGCATACACACACTCTCTCTCCCGCATACACACTCACACACTCTCCCGCATACACACACACACTCTCCCGCATACACACACACACTCTCCCGTATACACACACACACTCTCCCGTATACACACACACACTCTCCCGCATACACACACATTCTCTCCCCCTCACACACATACACACTCTCTTCCCTCACACACTGTCTCTCTCTCACACACACTGTCTCTCTCTCACACACACTGTCTCTCTCTCACACACACTGTCTCTCTCTCACACACACTGTCTCTCTCTCACACACACTGTCTATCTCTCACACACACACACACTATCAGACACACACAGACACCCACACACACACACAATGTCAGACACACAGACACCCCCACACTCACACTGTCAGACACACACAGACACCCACACTGTCAGACACACACAGACACCCACACTGTCAGACACACACAAACACCCACACTGTCAGACACCCACACTGTCAGACACACACAAACACCCACACTGTCAGACACACACAAACACCCACACTGTCAGACACACACACACACACACACTGTCAGACACACACACACACACACACTGTCAGACACACACAGACACCCACACTGTCAGACACACACACAGACACCCACACTGTCAGACACCCACAAACACCCACACTGTCAGACACACACAGACACCCACAGACAGCCACACTGTCAGACACACACAGACACCCACACTGTCAGACACACACACTGTCAGACACACACAGACACCCACACTGTCAGACACCCACACTGTCAGACACACACAAACACCCACACTGTCAGACACACACAAACACCCACACTGTCAGACACACACAGACACCCACACTGTCAGACACACACAGACACCCACACTGTCAGACACACACAAACACCCACACTGTCAGACACCTACAAACACTCACACACACAGACAGACATTCACTTTACCTTCTAGGGCACCCACCAGCAACCATCATTGGCTCTTCTGAGCTCTGGGATGTTACGTGAATCCCGGAGCTCTAACCGGACGTCAAGCAGAGGAGGCGGAGCCGGAAGTTCAGTAACATGCGTGCGGTCCAGGAGAAACACAGGACCGCACGCAAGGAGCCGACAACCAAAAATTGCAGCGGCAGTGACGGCGGCATGCCGCTTCTTAAAGTGCCGGCTCTGCTCTCAACCCCGCGAAAGCTTGAGCCTCCAATTTCGGGACCATGTCCCGGAAGGAGGAAGTCTCAGCGTGCGCGGGGGAAAAACATTTACATTGATAGCCCTGGAGTCTCGGGTCTCGAGTCTCCATTCGGGGCTATGGAGGTGGGATTCGGGGCTATAGCCCCAGTAGCCCACCCCTAGCGACGCCTCTGTCTACTGCACCACCCATATCTATTATTTTAGTTACCCAATCAAAAAAATCAATAAGATTAGTTTGGCATGATCTCCCTGAAGTAAACCCATGCTGTCTCTGATCTTGAAATCCAAGCGACTTTAGATGTTCAACAATCCTATTCTTTAACAAGGTTTCCATTATTTTCCCTACTACTGAAGTAAGACTTACTGGTCTATAGTTGCCCACCTCCTCCCTACTACCTTTCTTGTGAATGGGCACAACATTAGCTAATTTCCAATCTTCTGGAACTACTCCCGTTAATAATGATTGGTTAAATAAATCTGTTAACGGTTTTGCTAGTACACCACTAAGTTCTTTAAATAACTTTGGATGTATCCCATCAGGTCCCATCGACTTATTTGTCTTTACTTTAGACAGCTGAAGTAAAACCTATTCCTCTGTAAACTTACATGCATCAAAAGACTCATTAGTCTTTTTCCCTAAATGAGGTCCCTTACCCTCATTTTCATTTGTAAAAACTGAACAAAAATATTCATTAAGGCAGTCTGCTAAGCCTTTATCCTCTTCTACATAGCATCCTTCTTTTGTTTTTAATCTAACTAATCCTTGTTTTACTTTCCTTTTCTCATTTATGTATCTAAAAAATGTTTTATCCCCCTTTTTCACTGACTGGGCTATAGTCTCTTCTGTGTGTGCTTTGGAAGCTCTTATAGCTTGCTTTGCCTCTTTCTGCCTACTCTTATAGATCTTTCTATCTTCCTCACTCTGAGTATTTTTATAATTACTAAATGCTAGCTTTTTATTTTTTACTATTTTAGCCACCTCTGCAGAGTACCACAGTGGTTTCTTCAATTTTTTGCTCTTACTGACGAGCCTTATGCAATTTTCTGTTGCCTTCAGTAGTGCAACTTTTAGATAATCCCATTTCTCCTGGACTCCATTTAAATTGCTCCAGTCTGATAATGACTCCTTTACATATAATCTTATTTTAGAAAAGTCTGTTTTTCTAAAATTTAAAACTTTTGTTTTTGTGTGGTGTGACTGCGTCACTGTTCTTATATTAAACCACACTGTCTGGTGATCACTAGATCCTAAACTTTCACCTACAGTAATATCTGATAACAAATCTCCATTTGTGAACACTAAGTCTAGTATGGCCTGCTTTCGAGTTGGCTCCTCCACTACTTGTTTTAGAGATAATCCCAGTAGGGAGTTTAGGATATGCGTACTCCTGGCGCAAGAAGCTGTTTTGTATTTCCAGTTTACATCAGGAAGATTAAAGTCACCCATGATGATCACTTCTCCCTTCATTGTCATTTAAGCTATTTCCTCAACTAGTAGATTATCTAACTCCTCTATTTGTCCAGGGGGCCTATAAATCACACCTACCCGAGTTACCATATGATTACCAAATTCTAATGTAACCCAAACTGACTCTATGTTCGCCTCACTAACTTGTATTACGTTTATTTTAAGCTATCCCTTACATACAGGGCCACCCCTCCCCCTTTTTTACCTTCTCTGTATTTTCTTTATAAAGAGTACCCTGGTATTGATATGTCCCAGTCGTGTTTTTCATTATACCATGTTTCAGTAACAGCCACTAAATCTACATTCTCAGTTGCTAATATTCCTCTCTCTATGTTCTTTTCCTGTCTCATGTTAATATCGCCAACTCTCTCACTGTATGTCTGAATCTTGTGGAGAATATCCTGTAGGTGGTGCTCACTGTGGGACAGAATAAAGGATCACAGGAACCAGCACTGAGGTGTGAAGTAGTGGATTTATTCCTTCACCAGGAATGTTTCAACCTTGTGAGGGGTCTTTTTCGAGCTTAAATCATGTGCCAACAAATGCAACTTTATGTATACTTCTTAATGTGAACAGTAATCAATCACAATTAGAGGGGGGGGGGGGATACACCCAAGTGGTGCATTTTACAATTAAGTAAGAGTAAATAAACATAGTAACACAATTATTATACATATCTTCATATATCAATGTTAATCCGAATTTAGTGCCGCATTTAGCAATGTGAAATATCAAACGTGATTAGGAACAATCAAGGATAATTGTGTATCACACAATTAAAAATATATGACCTTTGCCCTTCAAAACATGTGAAGTCCTAAGGCAATTTAGATTTATATGTAAAGGGGCAGCTGTTCCCATACCATATTTAACATTTCAAGTTTTAAACACAAATGTAAAAAATAGAACAATAGAAACAAGGAACAATTCTTTGTATGAATTTTTTTTTTTCAAAAAAAATAAAAGCCAAAAATGCGCACTCAGACACTCTCTCACACACACACATACACTCTCTCTCACACATACTCACAGATGCTCTCTCACACACACACACACACACACACACACACACACACTCTCTCTCTCATACACACTCTCTCTCTCTCTTTGCTCTCTCACACACACATAAACAAACAAGGTGAGCTTTTATTTTATAACAAGTATCCTCTCCCTGCTGATATACCTTGTTGCAGGGGAGGGGGCATTCCAACCTGTCCCAGGGATAGGCAAGGTGTCCATACAAGGAGACCAGTGTCTGTGGCAAGGTGTACGAAGGGCCCGTAGAACATTATTACATTATCCGTGCAGAAAATGTCACCAGGAACAATACATGCACCTACGCTTGAAAATCAGGACATCATAGTGGAAGGCTGGTCAGCAGGACACCTGTCTGTGCCATCTCTTTCTCAAAACTTCTTGACTGTGCCATCTTTGTTCCCAAATAGCTTGTCTGTGCCATCACCAACAGTATAAGAATGCCAGATGTCTTTTATTAAAGTGGCAAGCATGAGGGTACAGAACATGAAGTCTCAGCACATACTTCTCACCTCATGTTGCACTCTCCCACTTTGCCCTGCGTGCATGTGATTGAGTGGTTATCCTCCCCCTGTGACATGCCGCCATGGGCATGAACATTGTAATGTGCCCGCTGGGTGTTGCACCCGGTGTTGCCAGCCCTGCTATTACCACTTTTTAGTTTATTGCAATTACAGTGCCCTGGACATGTGAGTGGATATTCTGAGATGACGTTTTACTACTCACAGATCAATACTTTCCACTCACAGCTTGTAGTTCTTATGTATTAAACAACATATTTTAGTTAATGAGTGGGTTAAGCAGTGGTGAATTTAGTTTTGTGCTTCCCTAGGCAGACAAAATGTGGGCACCCCCTCCACTCACATTGCAAAATCAGGACATGCCCCAGCACACCTAGGATTTGCCACATTGCAAATCCAGGACATGCCCCATCAGTCACACTGCACAACCTGCCGAATGAAGATCTGAAGGGATTTGTAAAATACATAAAAGCCACATATGAGGATGAGATAACAACTCTCCAGAAGTAGATGCAGCCCATTAAAGCAGTACTTCATGGAAGAGAAACTCTTGCAAGAGCAGGAACGGCAGAAGGCAGCCATTCTGTCCCACAGTGAGCACCACCTACAGGACATTCTCCATGAGATTCACATATACAATGAGAGAGTTGGGAATATAAATGTGAGACAGGAAAAGAACAGGAAGTTTGAGTGAATCTGTCCTTTCAAGCCTGAAGACAGCCTTTATAACATCGCAGGGGATATCGCCCAGAAATTAAAAGTTAATCAGAAAGACTGTGAGATAACGTTTCTCAATAAAAGTCAGCTAATTGAGTTTAATGCTACAGAAAAGAGTACAAGAAAATAGAGCCCTGACCAAAAATCACATCATAATTAAAGACCATCTCCAAGGGGTGAAGGAGCTTGTGGATGACCTTGAGGTAAAAAATCAGGGAACAAAAATCTTTATTACATCAAAATACCAAAAAAGTAATAAAGACACCAAAAGCGGAGAATACACCAACCATCTGTATTAAGGCTGTTGAGCTGAGCATGGGAGGACATAATAGGCATCAAAAAGGGAGTGCACCGCAGAATGTGGAATTAATTCAACACAAGGACGAGGAAGAAGCCAAAGAGCCTGTACACAAGAAAAATGGCATGCTTTTAAAAATAGGGATTTCTGGCTCTAAGGCTTTGGAAAACATAACTAAAGACTTTTAATGAACTTGAAATTATATTTATACTGAAGGTTAAAAAATCTAATTTGATAGATAAAACAGTTTTTACATTCTAAATAAAATGTTTGGTTATTTAGTAGTGATATGAATGCAGTTAAAAAAAAGTCTAAATTAACTTTATTCAAACAAAAGTTTACATGTATTGGGATACTGAGAATATGGGCAGTTAGGTTCAGATGGGACGAACCTTGCAGTCATACAGGCCCGCAGGTTGGATGCCCCATCACTGAGGTGTAACTTCGAATGGTTCTTATCTGGAGACACATTCTATGTTTCTAATATATTGCCGTTCCAAAATCCCCGTCCTTTAATATATTGCAAACAGCAGAGCAGTTAGAAGTAGGAATGTGAATAATCAGTTTACATTGAACAGTTTACAACAAATATGTGAGTTGAAAGCTAAATTACATTATCTCTGCACATAATAAAGATGGGCCAATCCCCATATATTGAATAGGGCAGAAGAACACCATATTATCTCTGCAAAAGCAAAAACTAGTGTACTTCAATCACACAGCTCCGTGTAACAAAGAGAGAGACCTTCCGGCAACCAGCTCTGTGACATCCAGATGCACTTGTGTTTAAGAGCTTTTTTGGTTAGCTCACATCATACCTTAGTAGAATGCTTTCCCCAGCTGTTCACACCACCCTATATTCTCTAATCCAGTACCAGTAGTTTCCTTACTTTACCACAATGCAAAAAGAAAGTGGCCTGATTCTCATTTTGCTACACAGTACCACAATTATTGAAACATTGCACAGTCCCTTCAGTGGGAAGATGTCAGTGTATTTCCTAGTAGGCACAGTTCCTTCTTGTTCCTCCTATACAACTGTGGCTCTCTCTGTTGGTGCCTGGTGTCACACTGAGGTGCATGGCAGCAGCAGCAGGAGAAGAAGCAGCAGTGCACGCTCGCCAAATTGGATTAACTCTGCATGTTCTCGGCATGAATGGTACGGTATGGTATATTTCTTTTTCCTGTATTTCACATAAATATTTTTCATTCAAGGTTAAAAAAAAAAAGACAACTGTGTGTATATACATTAATTGAAATGTGAAAAACACTTTACAACTATTGTGCCATGTACTAACTAAAATAATCCATTAGGTGGCAGGAGAAGACTATAAATATACCTCTGCTGGTAAGAATTACAATGCATGGCGGAAGTAATTGGTACTGTTGCTCAACATAAACTTATCACCAGACTCAGGCAGCAGGAATTAAGAAGCCAAAGGCACTGGAGGTGAACCACTACTAGACTGGGTGTAAGTTACAATGATAAGACCTTTGCATTTTAATCATTATTTTTATCATTTTGAACAAATAAATATTTAATTTTGTCCTATTTTCCTACTATTCTTTCATCTAAATTAGATACAATGAATCAATAGGCACCCTTTCTATATGCATAGGGGAAAAGGGGGATATGATAGAACCATTTAATTGCATAAAGGGTTCAACACAGTAAAGGAGGAGAGCATATTTAAAAGAAGAAAAAGTATCACAACAAGAGGACATAGTCTTAAATTAGAGGGGCATAGGTTTAAAAGTAATATCAGGGACTATTACTTTATTGAGAGGGTAGTGGATGCATGGAATTTGGATCAGAATTTCACTATAAAATGTATAGCATTTCGGCAGGAACAATTGGCGCATTATGGGCATATCTGATCTGGAGAACTGAAAATGTAAAAAAAAAAAAAAAATGATATAATTAAATACAAAAAATCTATTGAAATAATAAAAAAAACTCTGCCCTCCCCCCCAAAAAATTAGGCGCACAGGAGGACAGGTGCTGCAACAGGGAGATCACTCCCTAGCACCTCCTCCTCAAGGTGCGTGCAACAGGTAGCGCCTGCAAATTACCAAATAAAGGTAATTAAGCAGGGAGTGTGACCAACTTTCTTTTGAGAATTAAAAAAAAGAAATGTGTCTGTCAGTATGTGGAAGTGTGTGTGTTAGTGTGTATAAGGTTGTGTGTGTGTGTCAGTGTGTATAAGTGTGTGTGTGCCAATGTGTGTGTCAGGGTGTGTGCTACTGTCTGTGTAAGTGTGTGTACATGAGTGTCTGTGTAATAGCATCCTGTGTCTAAGTGTGGGTTATGAGGGGACAGGCAGTGCTGTATTTACCACGAGGCATCCTAGGCGGATGCCTAGGGCGGCAAATTTTGGGGGGCGTCAGCACTGAAAAAAAAAATGTGAAAAAAAAATCCGCCCATTTAAAAACAAAAAAAAAAGACCGCGCTTGCAGGCAGAGACGGAGGTGAGAGGGGATCGGAAGATCCCCCTCACCTTCTCTGCCTGCCTGCCAGGCTGCACGGGGAGCCGAACAGGCAGCACAGAGAAACCTCCGTGCTGCCTGTTCGCTCCCCGTGCAGTCTGACACGGAAGTGCCGACAGTCACGTGACCGGCGCGCTGATGTCATACGCGCGCCGGGTCACGTGACCTGTCGGCACAATCGCCTGGGAGCCGAACAGGCAGCATGGAGGAGACCATGCTGCCTGCCACTAGCCACCAGGGAAAGGTTAGTGCTGGGGAAAAGGGGGAAAATTGGCTGGGGCTTATTAAATGGCACATACCACTGGCATATTATTGGGCAAATTAGCAGGGGCATATTAATGGGACATGACACTGGCATATTATTGGGCAAATTAGCAGGGGCATATTAAATGGCAAATCAACTGGCATATTACTGGGCAAATTAGCTGGGGCTTATTAAATGGCACATAACACTGGCATATTATTGGGTAAATTAGCAGGGGCATATTAAATGGCACATAACACTGGCATATTATTGGGTAAATTAGCAGGGGCATATTAAATGGCAAATAACACTGGCATAATACTGGGCAAGTTAGCAGGGGAAAATTAATGGGACATAACACTGGCATATTATTGGGCAAATTAGCAGGGGCATATTAAATGGCAAATCACACTGGCATATTACTGGGCAAATTAGCAGGGGATTATTAAATGGCACATAACAACTGGCATATTATTGGGTAAATTAGAAGGCATATTAAATGGCAAATAACAGTGGCATATTATTGGGCAAATTAGCAGGGGCATATTAAATGGCAAATAACACTGGCATATTACTGGGCAAATTAGCAGGGGCATATTAAATGGCAAATAACACTGGCACATTATTGGGCAAATTGGCTGGGACATATTAATGGTAAATGATACTGGCATATTATTGGGCAAATTAGCTGGGGGATAATATGGGCAAATAATATTGGCAGTGTGTATGTAATGGGGTGATAGAGGCATGTAAATGGGGTGATGGGGCATGTCCTTGGTGTGCAACGTGTGTTATGGGTCATGTCGTGGGTGTGCATCGTTGGTAGGGGGGTGCCCAAAATTAGTCTGCCTAGGGCAGCACAAAACCAAGATACACCACTGGGGACAGGCATGGTGGTATGAGTGGAGAGAGAGAGACGGGCATGGGGGTATGATTATACTTAGGTCTACTGTGCTTCCTGGCCACTCATGATAGTTGTTTCTATGGGGGGACAGTAGGTACTATTGGAGAAGTGCTTTTTGTAATTAGGTTTTAGGTAGCAGTAGGAGGTTTTTTTTAAGGATCTTCCTCCTCTCCTTGGAGTCATTGAGTTGACTATGAACTCCTCTGTATACCAAAGTATTCTAGAGTCAAATGTGAGGCCATCTGTTCGACAGCTAAAGCTTGGCCGGAATTGCAATAGGACAATAATCCCAAGCAAATCTACAACAGAATGGCTGAAAAGGAAAAGAATCAAGGTGTTGCAACGGTCAAAGTCCAGACCTCAACCTGATTGGAAAGTTGTAGCATGACCTTAAGAGAGCTGTACATAAACATATGCCAGAAAACCTCAATGAACTGAAGAAATGTTGTAAAGAAGATTGGGCCAAAATTCATCCAAAATTCATCCATGACCATGTGAGAGACTGATAAATTCATACAGGAAATTATTACATTGAGTTATTGCTGCTAAAGGTGGTTCTACAAGCTATTGAATAATACGTTGTATGTAGTTTTATGCAAATGGCTTCTAAAGTTTAGCTTTATTTTTGTTAAATAAACTATGACATGATGTATGTGTTAATATATTTACCTAATTTTAAGACCTGCTAATGTGATTGTTATTATGTCCTGATATGTAAAAGCATATCATTCAAGGAGGGTGTACTTTCTCTTTTTCCATGACTTTAGGTCTATTAAGATGCAGTAACTTTTGAAATCACAAAATTATTTTCAGATGGTACTAAAATGGCAACCATCTAACATATGCTGAAGATGCAGCGGAAACTTAGGTACTATAAGCCATATCTGGTTCTAATGCACTATACGACTCCCCTTCTGGAATTCCAGCTTACTTACTCATTTTTGACACCCCTTCAACCTTCACTACAGATAGCACTACTAGACATGTAACCTAAGGGATATTAACCATAAACTGAGAAATTCTTCATTTTCTAAAAGCTGGCAAAAACCTCATAGTAAGATTTGGGAAATAATACGATGTACCTACCCCAAACTTTCTCAATCATGAACTAACATCGGTGGAGGCTTTGGAACTTCAGCAGCTTGGAGATAGCCACTACAATATCTAGGAACCTTGGTTTCTGTATGCCCTTCCTTATCCTGACTCCAAACTCAACACAAATAGCTCTAGTTAATCTGCAGGTTTCTATTCTTCAATGTATCCAGTTTACCTAAGCCTTACCCCAGGTAAGATATTTATGAGAAATCCCCTTGATACCAAAATTGTCTTTTTTTTCCTAGCACCAGTCCACTAAGCAGTTCCTGCAAAATAAAACAACAACAAAACATCAGCAACATGAAACAAAGGTAAGGGAAAGAGAAAAAAGAAGAGGCAGGAGACAAAAGAACAGAAGAAAAAGCAAAAGGGAGGGGCAAATATAGAGAGGAAAAGAACAGATCAGGAAGCAGAAAGAAAAAACTACCTGCCACCTTTTGTTCAAAAAAACCACTGTAATCTCCAGCTGCTTCCTCCACATTACTTTAATAGTATCAGAATATACTGACTTATACTTATTACATTGCACAGTATTTTACTATTATTACCACCTACCACTTCCGCTGTTTTATTCTCAATCCTCTTGTTCCCCTCTCTCTACCCCCTTCTTTTCTCTTTCTTTCTCTCTCTTTCCTTCCCAATTTGAATGCAGAATTACACATTATTGCAGAAAAATGAATTCAGTATGATCTGTGTATAATGGGTTAACCTTCTTCTCAGCGGTCTTCTCTGTCATAAAAGGGATTATTTTATAATCATATAGAACATCATCTAGTTTATCTGTAAAGTAAATTCAGCACATTTTGTTATTTTAAAACGTTTTTTAAAGACTTCTGGCATTGTCATAAATGCCATAAAAATGTATCTCTTCCATTTGATCAGAGAATTTAGCGCCACTGTTATATGTGACAAGAATTATAACAACCCTGGTTTACCTAATGAAACACTTTCAGAAGAAAAATAAATTAAAATTGTAAAGGATAAGAAAGTAATATATAACTGGTCAGTCCAGCATTAGTCACATATTGTACATTTATATGGTCTCTTTCTTCTCACGTTAGATTTGTAGAACTCACTTGACTATAAAATTAATAACAATGAAGCAAACTGTTAAGACACTCATAGTACATAAATAACGAAAACAGAAATATGAAAAAGTAATAACTTTATTGAAAAGACATAGGCAGCTGAACAAATCCTATATCTCTTTCCCTCTCCCCTTCCTCCCCATCTCTGTTCTCCCCCCTCCTCTTATCTGTTTTCTCCCCTCTCTTCTGTTCTCTCCCTCTCCATCCCCATCTGTTCTCACCACCTCCTACTCTGTTCTCTCCCCCATCTCTGTTCTCCCACCTCCCCTCATCTGTTTTCTCCCACCTCTTCTGTTCTCTTCCTCTCCTTCCCATCTGTTCTCACCCCCTCCTCATCTGTTCTCTCCTCATCTCTGTTCTCTTCAACTGCTACCCAAATCTCCATTCTCTCCCCCTCTTCCTCTTCCTCTTCCTCCCCCCAATTTCTGTTATCTCCTCTCCCCTGTTCTCTCCCCCCTCGTCCTTCAATTTATGTCCTCTCCCCCTCCCTCCTCCCCCCACCCCTCTTCTCTCCCCCCCATCCCTGTTCTCTTCCCCTCTTCTTTTTTTCCCCTTTCCCATTCTTAATGGACGGATCCTGGGAGGGGGAGGACCGCACTGGGTGAGAGGTGAAGGTCTGCCCTCACCCCGTGAAGCACAGCGGCATCTGCTTCACAGGGAGCCACGAGCAGCATGAGCTCCGTGTGTTAAACACACATGGAGCTAAATAGTGCGGCTCGTGCTCCCCACACGCAGTGATAATGCAGGGTATTGGAAATCCGATGATCTGCATCATCACTAAGCATGTGTGTTTTACACACAGAGCTCATGCTGCTCGCCCCTCTGCTTCATGGGGTGGGGACAGACCTTCGGCTAGATCCACCCCCTCCCAGTTTGGCTGTGTAGAGGGCTAGTGAGATCTTCTGATCTCCCCAGCCAGTGCCTCTACCGGCAAACTTTTTTTTTTTTTACCTGGCGCCCCCCCCAGTGCGGCACCCTAAGGCGGCTGCCTGCCCAGCCTTATGCTGGCACCGGCCCTGCCTAGCACCCAGATTTGCACTCACAGGACTTGCCCCAGCACCTATTATTGCACTCACAGGACTTCCCCAGCACCGAGATTTGCAGTCACAGGACTTGCCCTCAGCATGCAGATTTGCAGTCACAGGACTTGTCCCCAGCATGCAGATTTGCAGTCAAAGAACTTTCCTCAGCACCCAGATTTGTGTACACAGGACTTAACCCAACACCCATATTTGCACTCAGGAGTTAACAAAGGCTGCCCTATAATAGCCTTCCCCTCTGTAGTTATGCTACTGGCTTCTTATGCTGGTGATTATCATGGGAATAGTACTAACTGATGTCTGGATGCGATGGTGGAAACTCATGCATGGGATTTGACACCAGGTAAGAATGTAACACCTTTTACAGTACGTATGACATTAAAGAGGTGTCAGAAGCAAGATCCTGCACTGTCCACTCCACTAACAGAATCCAGTACTTGAAAACGATCCTGCACTGTTGAAATGTCCACAGGAACAGAATAACTGGGCAGGATAGTTATAGAATCTATTCATGATTTCAATGTCTGACACCACCAGTGGATTGATATCTAAATGTAGGCTGTTTGAGAATCGTTCTTCTCACCAGTGGCGTCCCGAGGGGGGGATGGGAGGTGCGGACCACACCGGGTGGTACCTCCAGCGGGGGTGACACATGTGCTGGCAGAATCCCCCCGCAGCGAAGTTAAGTTAAGCATTGCTTAACGTGTTTGTAGCGGAGATGCAATATTACCCAGGTTATCTCCGCTTATAATCCAAGTGAGACTCAGGAACAAGTAAATAGTAAATCCAAAGGCAGGGTTTCCAGCAGGTCAAATACAGCAATATCCCAACAGCAATCCCAATAACTGGACGACACACAGTTTCAGGAGCATAACTGACCAGAACTCTTTAATGATACAGAAACACAGAATATATACAGTTGAACATCTTGACAAACCAGATTAGACAAAGGAACTATAACAGGATTATAATTTAACCTAAGGAGATACAAAGGGAAATCCTGCCTCACACCTTTCAGGATACAAAGGTGCCCAGCTCAGATACACACAGGAAACTAAATGACTTACATAAGACAATGGGAGAGGTGACAAAAACAGGGATTAAAGATAGGATCCAATCTTAACTTGGGGAAAACACAGTGAATAGGACAAAGACTTGGATCCTAGTAATTACAGTATATTCCTCTGCTTGGGAGATAATTGAGTTAACCTTTGTATCAGCTCAATTATCTCCAAGCTAAAATATACAGGTTCTATACAATATTAATAACTTTCAAAATATGCATCACATTCACATAAAACATACATTTTCAGAATCAGCATACTTTAAATATGAAAATAACTAAAAATCAAACAATTCCACCCAGAAGTTCCAAAGTTACCTTTTTGGGCATTTTTAAAGGGCCACACACCCCAGGGCCATAGTCACAGGGGAGGAGGCTGGCAAACAGGCCTCTCCAAGACCAAGTGGCGAAGGGCACTTCGTCACAGTGTTTTTTTTCTGGCAGCCGCATCCGCTGGATTCGAGAGAACACTGCACGGAGAAGTCCGCCGGGGACACGGAGCAGCTGCCAGGCGGTAAGCACTGGGGAACGGGGGGGGGGGGGGAATGGGCAAATTGGCTGGGGCATCTGAATGGCACAATATTACTGGTATATGACTGGCACAATATTACTGGGCTTTGAATGGCACAATATTACTGGGCTCTGAGTGGCACAATATTACTGGGCATCTGAATGGCACAATATTACTGGTATCTGACTGGCACAATATTACTGGGCTCTGAATGGCACAATATTACTGCCATCTGACTGGCACAATATTACAGGCATCTGACTGGCACAATATTACTGGGCTCTGAGTGGCACAATATTACTGGTATCTGACTGGCACAATATTACTGGGCTCTGAGTGGCACAATATTACTGGCATCTGAATGGCACAATATTACTGGTATCTGATTGGCACAATATTACTGGGCTCTGAGTGGCACAATATTACTAGTATCTGAATGGCATAATATTACTGGGCTCTGAGTGGCACAATATTACTGGTATCTGAATGGCATAATATTACTGGGCTCTGAATGGCATAATATTACTGGTCTCTGAGTGGTACAATATTACTGGGCTCTGAGTGGTACAATATTACTGGGCTCTGAGTGGCACAATATTACTGGGCTCTGAATGGCACAATATTACTGGCATCTGCATGGCACAATATTACTGGGCTCTGAATGGCACAATATTACTGGCATCTGAATGGCACAATATTACTGGTATTTGAATGGCACAATATTACTGGTATCTGAATGGCATAATATTATTGGGCTCTGAATGGCATAATATTACTGGGCTCTGAGTGGCACAATATTACTCGGCTCTGAGTGGCACAATATTACTGGTATCTGAATGGCATAATATTACTGGGTTCTGAGTGGCAGAATATTACTGGTATCTGAATGGCATAATATTACTGGGCTCTGAATGGCACAATATTACTGGGCTCTGGATGGCACAATATTACTGGGCTCTGAGTGGCACAATATTACTGGTATTTGAATGGCACTTTATTACTGGTATCTGAATGGCACAATATTACTGGCATCTTAATGGCACAATGGTATTGGCATCTGAATGGCACAATAATACTTGCATATTATTGGGCAAATTGGCTGTATGTATTGATATGTATTGTTTTAGAATTATACAATTGTCACATCGTGGGGCTCCTGTGTGTTGCATAATTAATGGCGGTCCCATGTCTGGCATAATTATGGGGCGCTTGTGTGTGGCATATTTATTGGGGCCCATGTGTGGCATAATTAAGGGACTCTTTTGTGTGGCATAAATATGGGGCACCTGTGTGTGTGTGGAATAATTATGGGGCACCTGTGTGTGTGTGGCATAATTAATTGGGCAGAGGTGAGGCATAAATAGTGGGGCTATGGTGTGGCATAATTTATGGGGCTCTGGTATGGCATAATTTATGGGGCTCCTGTGTGTGTGTGGCATAATTAATTGGGCAGAGGTGAGGCATAAATAATGGGGCTCTGGTATGGCATAATTTATGTGGCTCTGGTGTGGCATAATTATGGGGCACCTGTGTGTGTGTGGCATAATTAATTGGGCAGAGGTGAGGCATAAATAGTGGGGCTCTGGTGTGGCATAATTTATGGGGCTCTGGTGTGACATAATTTATGGGGCTCCTGTGTGGCATAATTTATGGGGCTCCTGTGTGTGGCATAGTTAATAGGCCATCTAACTGGCATTACTAAGGTATCTGTTTTGTGTTGTATTGGAGGAAATCCAGGGGGGTGACACCATGAGTTTCCGCACCGGGTGACACCAACCCTAGTGACGCCTCTGCTTCTCACCTTACCTTTCAGTATATGTATATTTGTTATCTTATTTATTTGTATTTGTATTTTTTTTACCTATATACAGTGCTGTGGAATATGCTGACACCTTTAAAATAAATATCTATTGTAAACAGTTATATGAATATGCTGCAACAAGGTGGTATCACTTATATTAGACCAGTTTTAAAAATGATTAATCTTGAGGGTTCAACAGATTCTATAGATGCATAAGCTGACTGTTACCTTACACTTTGAATATGATCTAAACCATCTTGATAGAAGCTTAACCCCTTTGTGACGCAAGGTGCTTGCGTCACAAACGAAGCAAGCACCAAAACGTCACGTCACAAGGTGATCGGTAGCCAGGAACACTCTGGCAGAGGCACGATCAGGGTCTTAATAGAAGAAAAAAAAATTGCGAGACCTCCGGACGTCACGTGTGACGTCACGGAGGCGTACCCGGAAGTTCAGGCACGGCACGATTTGGAGAAATGTAGCCGGTGCTCGCTTTGAGCACCGGCTACATTTCCCCTGTCAGACTGAGTCCACTCAAAGTGGCCTCATCTGACAGGTGGGATCCCGCTGCAAGTACCTGCAGCGGGATCCGAAAACAGCTCATCGCAGAGAGCCGCGATGAGCTGTTTAATACAGGACTTACTATGCTGTCCTAACGACTTTAAGGCACTTAAAGTCAGGATGGTATAGTATGTCCTAACGTCATTAAGGGGTTAATGTCCTATTTGGAGCCTATGATGATTGCAAGGCACCATAACTGTTATATTTCACTTGCAAACTGAATAGTGGCATGAGGAGGAAGCAATTCAGACAGACCAGTTGTGACAACTGAATTAGATTTTACCAGAATAGCCATAATTAAATACACTTAGCACTTATTAACTTGAAGGATTATACAGGTCTGCATGCTTTGCAAATACGTTACATCTAGTTCGGAACAATGAAAGATTTCCCCTCAGGGTGACTAGTATAAAAGGAAGCACACAAGATGAGCATTAGTTATTGCATGAGTATATAAAAAAGCATTCTTGATATATATTTCCGCTGTCAACAGTAGAAACTATTTTAAGATCTCTAGTGAATAGAACTCTTGTACTCCAGCTGAAAGCCACCTAATCCAGACATACTATCCATCATCATTAAATGAGTGCACCCAGCCATCATTATTGGGACACCTTGGCTTGAAATGAAGATAATTGGCATATTCAGATCTAACACTTAAAAGCCTAGGGCTAGATCTTCAATTTCTAGCTACCTCCAAGTATTTTCCTTTCATTTATACACATTTGTAATAATTCAGTAACCAGGATAAAAAATGTCATAGTTTGAGACATATATTGTTATATTTGTATTGGCCTTTTTCTGCAATCATTTTCAATTTACAACAAGTAGTTAGAGAATTTTCTTGTGGACATTGATTAGCTAATTGTAATAAAAAAAGAGATTGCAGTAAAAATATAACTGGTTTCCAGCATAAATAAAACAGATTAACATGAAGTAACACTCTTGTAAAACATTACAAAGTCAGAACGAACTTTGTCAGAAATTACCAATCTCTCTAAACTGCCTGAGTTTATATTTAAATGGAAAACATGTAAATTCATCAAGTTCATCAGCCGCACGATTAGTTCTATTTGGATTTTTTTAAGAGCTGATGTGTACCAAAAAATAATTTACAGCCCCAATGTTTTGGAGGTGCATCGTGAGGACAGCCAAGCAATATGAAAGGTACCTGAAATCAGATGAAATACATATGAAAATGGCTGAATTGAATTGGCACCTACAAATGCCTGCTTTGGGAGGATTTGAATATTGAAACTACGAAAAATCATCTGAAATTCAACCAAAATATACTAAACCTTTCCTTGGAAACCGACCCAGGTTCAAGAAATGTATACAAATTATTGTTGCAATCCACTGAAAGCCAATAATTGCCAAAGAATTTTGATATAAATAGTGAGCACATGGTAAGTCCACCATTTTAGAGCCTAGCGGGAAAAAAAGAGGATAGGGCAAGAGGATCAAGGCCTAAACGCTATGACCAGAGGAGAATCAGGCATTGGTGGGCAACCTATGTCAACAATACAACTGGGTGACAGGAACAGCAGCCAAGAAAATGAGACAGGAAGAGCTATATCTGGCAGGAGGTCATGAATGCAGTCAACGCAGTTGGTGGGAACAATATGGTTGAGAAGCCTACCTTTGTTGGCTCAGGAGTGGGGTTTCTTGGTGGGAGACAAATGTTAGTTAATCATTAATAGGAAAAATAATTCAACTGTGGTAGTGGTACCTAATAGATCAGCATGTACCCGTACAACATGAGAACTTTAGTTTACTATAGCTGAGGTGGTAAAGAGTAGCCACAACTACTACAGTCTACAATTCCTCTGGTGTTCAGCAACTAATGGCTGACTATATAATATGGGAGCTGCAGTCAACAACAAAAAAGGTTAGTGTGTATCAGCCACCACAACCCGTCTATAACTACATTTCCCATGAATGTGAAAATGTCTCCAATTTAGCTAAATGGGGGAATTTTAAAAAATCTGTTAGTTTGGCATTTAGCTTCAAATTCCCTTCTCTCTTCCATGCAATTTCCTCTTTCATGAATAGAGCTCAAAATAAGCACAATGTTAATGGGCAATGTCCTGCTTCTATCTGTATGAACTCAACATTAACAATAAAATATATTAATGTGATCATTTCCTACCTTTCAAAATTGTTAAAACAAAAGATTCATATAGAACAAGAACACTCAACAAATCATATATTTGAATTCATTTTTTTTATCACAAATAACACCATAAAAAGTATTTTAAAATAAAATAAAAAAACAATGCACTCTTCTTCATCTCCAACAGGGGAAACTTCTTCAGGCACATTGCTCAGGAAATGGTTTAGCCATCATGGAGGAGATCAGAGTGATCTGAGTTGCTTTCTATCTGAGTGTGATGAAAGATATTTATCGAGCTTAGAGTATCAGTCTACAAGCCCCATGTGGCTCCTTGAGAAAGAGTCATTATGCTGTGTAAAGCATGTTTTTTCTCCACATCGCTCATGTTGGATGGGTCTTGAGTCTGGGTGACTCTAGATACACTGTTCTCTTCTGTTTCTCCTCTTTCCCCCCTCACCTCCCTTGAATTACTGTTGCAATTACCTCTCGAACTTGAATTACTGTTGTCTATTATATTTTCATTGTATTTTTATTATTGTTAATAATAATAGAAACTCATTAAAAAAAAAAAGTAATTCACCAATTTCCAACCTTTAATGTAACTGTAAGCCGTTGCCGGCAGGGGACGGACATGGTCCATCCTGTCTGGTGAAGCGTTGCCGACATAGAACGGACCTAGTCTGTCCTGTAGTAAAAGGAGCACTTAAAGCAATTTTTTTTTCACTTTCAGCGCTTCATCTTTATTGCTACAGTGCCTCCGTGTAGTGGCATCGTGCAATATAAAAAATGGCATTGCAGGTCAAGGCCGTCAGCAACACAAACAAAAAATACCTCTGTGCCCCAGATCTTCGGCCACAATCCGTGTGGCCAAGATGGTGGTACCCTTCTAACATGTGGCCTTTTAGCCCTCAAACATCCCAACAAACCTATGCATGGGTGGTATCCCTGTACTCAAGAGATGTTGCTGAACATATATTGAGGTGTTGCTTGGCAGTGATACATAACAGGATCTGTAAACTCATGCCTGAAGTACAATGGATGTAAAAATAAAAACACAAAAAAACTAGCCAAAATTTTGACAAAGTGTGCAGGCTGACTAAATTCCAACTTGGAAATCCAAAATGTGCACCTCCCAAATTTGGCCTTTTAGCCCCCAAACAACCCAACAAGCTAATGCATGGTTGGTATCCCTGCACTCAGGAGATGTTGTTGAACATATATTGAGGTGTTGTTTGGCAGTACCCATTTATATTTTCAGTATGTTTATACCTGAATTGCATTGGTGTGAGAAAATCATCAAATTTATTTTTATCTCTGCAAACTTTGACAAAGGCTGGTGGTAAAATGGCTACATGAAAAGTGTCAAAATACCCAAAGTTAAATGGGTTGTCTAGTTTTGAAAAATATGTACATTTGGGGGGTTATTCAGGGATTTATTGCCGTTATTCGTGTTACAATGTCACTATCGGTAATTTAAAAAAAAATTTGTATTGCACTCCTTGTACTTATTGTCCTGTAACTTGAATAAAAAAGCAAAAAAATAAAACATGGGCTATTTCTAAACTTGGGACAAATATTAGAAAATGTTTAACAGGTTTTTTTATTAGTTTTTGTAAATGAGTTTAAGTTTTTCAAATAAAACTTTTTCTTACATTTCACCATATTTTATTATTTTTTATATATTAAATTATATGATATGATCAAAATAATGGTATCAAAGGAAAGACCTTCTTATGCTGATAAAAATAATATATAATTTGTGTGGATACGGTAAATGAGAAAAAAAATATTAAAGCTAAGCTCAAACACCAAAGAAATGTTAAAACAGCCCATGTCACCAAGGTTAAGACAAACCAAAATATTGTCACTAAGGGGTCAACAAGGATAATTTTGGAAGTATATAGTATGTGCACTGTGTATCCACATGTAAGAGTGTAAGTAAAATGGTTGAAGTAAAATGGTGGAAAAACATACTAAAAAAAGGCTGGGCTGGGGAGACCAGTTTACAGACTCGGAAAGTGTTTGATGCAATAAGTGTTGGTGCTGCATATACATCATTTAAGTTGTTTTGTTTAACAAAGCGTGGGTCCTTCTATTCAGGTGAGGAGATCCTGCTAATGGTCATACTGACCACTGCTGTTTGTGACAACAACTGTACTTCTCGGTTATAGGAGTCACGTTTGTGAATGTGCTAATTAATAAGCTACTTTTCCTTGTTGAACATTGCTCCATTTTATATCAGATATTTTTCATGTTTACCTGTATGTTTATGTCTTTCCTTTATGTATACCAAAGAAGGGTAAATAGATTTTAGAGTAGAGATGGTCATACGTGGAGAAAAAGGTAGACATGCAGAGAAGCTATTAGACTATCACTCCACTCATATCTATTAGTATTATTGCTCATTAAGAAAGAGTAGTACTTTCAAATGGTTGAAAAAAGATGTACGTTTCATTCTGTTTTGATGCTACAAGAGTGACATTTATTAGAGTATGAGGCCGGGAATGTGTACAGTGTCACTAATTCTACATCCTGTTGACTTTAAGAATTTTTGTGGTTTTCTGTGAAGCTCTAGTGCTACAACTAGATGAATTACATGCTCCATTTCAAAATAATTTTGTAAGGCCTTTCAAATAAACAAACACATTCCAGACATATTATTCATGCAAAGGTATATGTTTTTCAATTGTGTCCACAAAAACACCAGCTTCTACATAAAAAAAATAACAGACCACACCTGCTGTAAATACATAAATTTAAAGAAAAAAAGACCAAAGTGCACAGTGTATGTACATGTAATCCATAAAACAGATAAATGTGAAATTGCACTTTTTATGTGATTATAGTGATAACAGTCTCGCATCAACTTGTAAAAAATGAGATAACAATGAATGAGCCATATATATATGTGATTAAAATATGGAAATAATGTGAATCAGAAAAACAACTGTGTGTAAAGTAATCCGCTTTTTATTAAAAATTGTATTTGCTTTGGGTTTATGATGTAAAAGTAATGTATGGTTATCACATTACGTCTCACTTTCCCTTTGGAAAGGACACAATACCAATTTCATTGGTGACCTGACATTCGGTTTTGGTGGTTGGAATTTTTTGTGCTGGCAATAATCTGGGAACATTACTGTGATCAGTGATCTAAATCCAGGAACTGTCCATGATATGTGGTAATCCTATGATAGACTGCTACTCCTGCTATTCCTGTACTGAAATAAAAACCATAAAAAAAATCAAAGCACATCGAATGTCTCAAAAAATATTCAAACATTTTCATTAAATTAATAAATAATTGTCTGTACGTTAATTCTGTGGTTATTATAGCGATATATAATATTATTAAGTAATATAGCAAATAAAGTCATGTTTCTATTATTAAATAATAGTGAAAGTCAATCGCTTTGCCCCCTTTTGTACACAAAGAGGTCACTGACACGAAATTTAAACAAATACACCTGTGTAAGAAAATGCTTCTGGTAGGTTATATTTATACAAGTAGAGCATTTATACAGATTTTATAAATCATATGGGGTGTGGTTATTATATTGTACTATCTGTTGCATTTGCTTGTGTGGGTGTTGTGTGTCTGTTATTTTGTTTCATTCTCACTTTCTCTGTATTGTTCCACCACTTAAGATAGTGTTATTTTATAAATAAGAATACACTAGGGTTTGTCTAGTTTTTATTCCTATGAATGTTACCATTATAATTTAATGATACTCCTTTGTTTAACTACATGATGAAAAGGATGAAAGGAGTTGTTGACCCTACTGTTTCTGTAGTTCAATACATGTGAATTTCAATATCTTTCAGGAGAACCTTACTTTTTTTCTTTTTCTTTTAGTGGATTGCTCATGAAGAATTATAAGGACATTTTATTTTCATTACCTTCTAATGCTTCTTAAAACAAACATCATTAAAATTCTGTCAGGAAAATGCTTTATTGACAAATAAATTGAGAGTGGTGCCAAGTACAGCAATTTATACATGGTTCTTTTGCTGTTTATTTGAAGGTCTGATAGCAAACGAACAGGAAGTATTTTCACATAAGTCTGTCACTAGGTCCCGGCAGCCTTGTTTGAGCATGTTTGATATAAACATGAGAACAGAGCTACTTGGGCGTTGGCACCAAAGACTCAAGAGTTCAAAAGACAATGTTTTCCAAAACGCTAATGGTTTAAATCTCTGTTGATTGACGTAATTTTGCTGACAGTTGAACTTTCTCTCTGTATATTTTTTTTATTATATTTTGCACAGCATAAAAAATTAGCTCCAAAAATTTCAAATTGCAGTCTTCTTAGGTTTCTATTAGTTCAGGGAATGCCCTTGGCATTTAAAACGTCTTCTATTTAAAGTACAACATTCCCCAATTCAGAGAAATGCTATTGTAATGGAGTTTCTTTGAGTAATGTATACCATGCCTTGCTTCTAAAATAGTGAAAATTATTTACACTTTGCATAAAACGCTTGTTTTCAGGCAATTTCTATACTGCTATGTGGAAACAAAATGTGATAGTTTGTCATTCTTTTGTTAAGTGACATTCCAATGATTTTTAAAGATTTAACCATTGTTTTTTTCTTTTAATGTGGCAGGTCATTTCTGCCGCATGGGTATTCACCATTCAAAAGTTATTAAACCCAAGAAGCTGCCATCTCAAGGCACAGTACTCTTTTGCAGATCCAGCACTGAATATATCCTCCTTTCAAAGATAGGCAAAGTGTCCGTGGCAAGGTCTGTGAAAGTCCATCATCACTAAATTGACACCCAATTTTTTCGATTGGGTGACTACAATAATAGAATGGGGTGGTGCAGTAGACATCGCTTAGTTAGATTTCACTACGGCTTTTGACACTGTCGCACATAAAAGGCTTAACAATAAACTGCAATCTTTGAATGTGGATTCCAATATTGTTGAATGGATTAGAAAATGGCTGAGTGATAGGCAACATAGGATTGTAGTCAATGGAGAATATTCAATGCAAGGTCATAGTGGGGTACCTCAAGGATCTGTACTTGGACCAATTCTCTTTAATAGTTTTCTTAGTGATATTGCAGAAGGTCTTGTTGACAAGGTATGCCTTTTTGCTGATGATGCAAGATGTTCCTGGGAGGATAAGCCAAATGATTTAGCTAAACTAGAAAAATGGTCAGAGCTGTGGCAACTGACATTTAACGTGGATAAGAGAATGCATCTTGGGCGTAAAAGAGCAGAATATAGAACATTTGATAATCCTAACCTCAACATCTGTAGAAAGAGATTTAGGAGTATTAATTCCAGACTTAAAGGTAGGTAGACAGAGCAGCAGGAAATGCTAGCAGAATGCTTGGTTGCATAGGGAGAAGTATTAGCAGTATAGATATGGAAGTACTGGTGCCATTGTACAGAGCACTGGTGAGACCTCACTTGGAGTATTGTACGCAATACTACTGGAGACCATATCTCCAGAAGGATATTAATACTTTGTTGAGAGAAGGGCTACTAAACTAGTTCATGGGTTGAAGGATAAAACTTACCAGGAAAGTTTAACCCCTTGGCGACACAGGACGGACTAGGTCCGTCCTGTGTGCCGAGGCGTTAGTGACACAGGACGGACCTAGTCCGTCCTGTGTCAAAACGAGCACTGAAAGCGGAGTTTTTCCGCTTTCAGTGCTCAAGCGGCATTGTAACGATGCTTCCGTGTGGAAGCATCGTACAATACTAAAAAAAATGCCCGTCGGCATTTCGATCGCTCCGGAGAGCGATCGAAATGCCGGTTTTAAAGGCACAGTGCCTTTAAAACGCGGGCATTTAAAAAATGAGCATAGGAAGCGAATCTTTCGCTTCCTATGCTCAGAAAGTGTTTCTGATTGCCTCGCAAGTCGAGGCAATCAGAAACACTAAAAAAAAATGCACGATCTTGGTCACTGAGTGACCAAGATGGCGCTGCCCTTCTAAGGGCAAGAGCACAGGAGGCAGGAAGTACCTGCTTCCTGTGCTCTCTGGCTGTCACACGATTGCCTCTTCACAGAGGCAATCAGTGACTGCCAGGCACACTGACAGGCAGTGGGGATGCTCTCCTGAACATCCCCACTGACTGGTCAGATCAATATTAACCCTATATTGATCTGACCAGTTATGATCTGCCTCCCTCTCCTCACATTTTTTTTAGTGAGGGAGAGAGACAGATCAAAGTTATAAAAGTAAGTAAAAGTTAAAAAAAACAATAAATACACAACACACAAATAATAAAACAATAAAAAAAATTTATTAAAGCAATTCCCTGTGTTTAACCCCTTCCCTGCCACTGATCTTGCATAAGCAGTGATCGTGCACATCAGCGCATTTATTTTTGCTGTTTGTGCATTTTTTAGGGGTTAATTTTTTTGTACTGTAATTTATTACAGTACTAAAAAGGCTCTTCTAAGAGTTATTAACCCCTTATTTGCCGTCGATCACTGCTTACGCAATGATATTGACGCCAAAGCAATTTTTATCTGTCTGCATATTTTTTTTTTTTTTTTTTTTTACACATACCCGCTAGGGGATTACATGTAAAGTAAAAATATTTGAGATTTTTTTTTTTAAGCTGCCTGAGCGCATAGCGATCAGTAACAGCGAATTAGTGGCAAAGGCGGTTTGGTGATTTCTCAATTAAGCTGGTCAGATCAAAATTAATCGGATCAATATTCACAAATATTGATCTGCCTCCCTCTCCTCACTTACATTTTTGTGACGGAAAGAGACAGATCAGTATTAGTGATATAAAATAACATTTTATAAAATTGGCAGGTTTTATGAAAGTCTTTCACTGTGTATTAACCCCTTCCCTGCCATTCATCACTGTGTAAGCAGCAATCTTGCACAGCAACAGTATGTTTTGCTGTCTGCACTGTTTTATGGATTAATTTCTTTCTACTGTAATGTATTACAGTACTAGATAGGCTCTTCTAAGAGCTATTAACCCCTTCTTTGCTCGAGATCACTGCTTACGCACTGATTCTGAGGCCGCGGACTCAGGGTTCGATTTTGACCCTATTCAGCTTTCTGATACATCATCTAGCGATGTATCGGTGGCTGCTGAGCCCTTGCCACAAGTAGTGATGGGGGTCTACCGATAAAAAAATATATGGTTTGGTGGGGGTAAAGTTCATTGGCTGGCTTCAAAGATATATCCCATAAAGGACACGGACGCAGGTTGATTACATGTCAAAATTCCAAGTTGGAATTTTGAGATGCGCATCTCACAAATGTTGCCTTCTAGCCAAAAACAAACCAACAAACCTATGCATGGGTGCTATCCCTGTACTCGGGAGATGTTGCTGAACACATATTGGGTTGTTGTTTGGCAGTGACATATACCAGAATCTGTGAATTCATGCCTGAAGTACAATGCATGTGGAAAAAAAACTCCCAAAAAAGTACTACCACAAACTTTTACAAAGGCTGGTGGTAGAATTAGTACCTATACAGTATTAAAATACCACCATTTGAAATACCTTAGGATGTCTATTTTCCAAAAATATATGGTTTGATGGGGTAAAATTCATTGGACGGCTTCAAAAATGTTCCAAATGGAACATGGGCGCAGGCTGACTACATGTCAAAATTCCAGGTTGGAATTGCGCACCCCCTAAATGTGGAATTTTAGACCCAATACAAACCAACAAACCTATGCATGGGGGGTATCCCTGTACTCAGGAGATGTTGCTGAACACATATTGAGGTGTTGGTTGGCAGTGGCAAATACCAGAATCTGAAAATTCCTGCCTGAACTACAATTTGTGTGGGGAAAAAATGACATCCCATCCCTTTGACATAGGTTGGTGGTAGAATTAGCACTTGGAAAGTGTTAAAATACCACAATTTTAAATACCCTAGGATGTCTAGTTTTCCAAAATATATGGTTTTATGGGGTAAAATACTTTGACAGGCTTCAAAAGTGTCCCAAATGGAACATGGGCGCAGGCTGACTACATGTCAAAATTCCAAGTTGGAAATGCACCCCCCCCTAAACGTGGCCTTTTAGCCCCCAAATAATCTAACTAACCTACACATGGGTGGTATCCCTGTACTCAGGAGATGTTGCTGAACACATATTAAGGTGTTGTTTGGCACTGACACATAATAGGATCTGTGAATTCATGCCCGATGTACAATGAATGTGAAAAACAAATTACTATCCATAACATTGACATAGGCTGGTGGTAGAATTAGTGCATGAAAAGTGTTAAAATACTACCATTTGAAATACCCTAGGGTGTCTAGTTTTCAAAAATATATGGTTTTGTGGGGTAGAATACACTTTTTGGCTTCAAAAATGTCCCAAATGGGACATGGGCGCAGGTTTTCTGCACGTCAGAATTCCAAGTTGGAAAACCAAAAAGCGCACCTCTCAAATGTGGCCTTTTAACCCCCAAATAACCTAACCAACCTATACATGGGTGGTATCCCTGTACTCAGGAGATGTTGCTGAACACATATTGAGGTGTTGTTTGGCACTGACATATAACAGGATCTGTGAATTCATGCCCAAAGTACAATGTATGTGAAAAAAAATTACTACCCAAAACATTGACATAGGCTGGTAGTATAATTAGTGCATGGAAAGTGTTAAAATACTACCATTTGAAATACCCTAGGGAGTCTAGTTTAAAAAAATATATGGTTTTGTGGGGTAGAATACACTTTCTGGCTTCAAAAATGTCCCAAATGGGACATGGGCACAAGTTTTCTGCATGTCAGAATTCCAAGTTGGAAAACCAAAATGCGCACCCCCTAAATGTGGCCTTTTAGCCCCAAAACAAACCAACAAACCTATGCATGGGTGGTATCCCTGTACTCAGGAGATGTTGCTGAACACATATTGAGGTGTTATTTGGAAATACCCCTTCACATTTTAAGGTAATGTTTACCTAAATTGCAATATATGTGAAAAATTAAAAAAAAAGATTTTTTGCTGCAAACTTTGGCATAGATTGGTGCTAAAATGGCTACATGAAATGTGTCAAAATACCCCAAGTTAAATGCCCTGAGTTGTCTAGTTTTCAAAAATATGTACATGTTGGGGGTCATTCATGGATTTAGTACAGAAATCAGTGTTACAATGTCACTATCGCTAATTTTGAAAGAAGGGATTTTAAAATAGCTTTGCACCACTTATAGTTCTGGCCCTGTAACATGAATAAAAAAGCACAAAAACATAAAAACATGGGCTATTTCTGAACTCAGGACATATATTAGAAACTTTTTAGCAGTGTTTTTTTGTTGTCTCTTGTACATGAGTATACGATTTTTCAAATAAAAGTCATAAAAAAATAATTTTTTCAATTTTTTTGCCATATTTTATTATTTTTTTTACATCAAATTATATGCTATTATCAAAATAATGGTATCAAAAGAAAGCCCTTCTTATGACGATAAAAACGATATATAGTTTGTGCGGGTACACTAAATGAGACAGAAATAAATTACAGCAAAACACAAACTGCTCAGAAATGTTAAAACAGCCCATGTCACCAAGCGTCGGACAAGCCAAAAAAGTCATGTCACTAAGGGGTTAAAGCATCATAACATGTATAGCTTGGAGGAAAGACATAATAGGGGGATATGATAGAAACATTTAAATACATAAAGGGAATCAACACAGCAAACGAGGAGAGTATATTTAAAAGACAAAATACTACCACAACAAGAGAACATAGTCTTAAATTAGAGGGGCAAAGATTTAATAAAAGGGAAGTATTACTTTACTGAGAGGGTAGTGGAAGTATGGAATAGCCTTCCAGTAGAAGTGGTAGAAGTAAACACAGTGAAGGAGTTTAAGCATTTGTGGGATAGGCACAAGGCTATCCTAAATATAAGATGTGGCCAGGGACTAATAAAAGTATTCATAAAATTGGGCAGACTAGATGCGCCAAATGGTCCTTATCTGCCGACATATTATATGTTTCTATGTCACAAAGACTGTTCCTCGTTTTTTTATTGGTCTTCAATAACAATTTTCTACTCTCATTTACAGTCTGTTGATCCATGGATTTACTCAGAGGGTGAACAGGCGCTCTGCATTGGCTTGCTGATTTCATTATTGTGCGTCTGAGTACGCCACTTATGCTGCGCGTCAACCAGAAAAGAATTCAGGTTCACTCATTTATTTATTACGATGTTTATTACGATGTGACCAGCCACACAGTATACTTTCCTCTTCTATGTCACAGTCAATGTCCACCATGAACATGTGTGTTACCATTCACTGCTTCCCCCTGTGTATGCATAGTCATCCGTGCTGCCTGTCACTGAGCTTGCAGCTCTGCAACATAGCAGCCTGAAGTCTCAAGGAGACTTCCATAAGAGCATTGTTCTGAAGTCTTTTTAAACAGACAGAAGTTGCCTTTAATCTGATGAAAAGTTATCATGAAAGGTTTAGTAAACAATCAAAATACACAATTTAGTAGCATCCATTGCTTTCAAATCAGAGATGGGAATCACTTATCATATTAGTGACAGTGTGCTGTGGTGCATATCCCTTCAGATCAGAGAAGTGGAAGGTATAGTTTGACCTATTAAACATGCCAATGTGTGAAATATGAGTACTATTGTCCTTTAATGTCAACCTTCTGAAGCACTGTCACATTTTCTATTGATAACCAGAACGGTGGACCTACAGGTATTCACAGCTCAGCTGGAAAATAAATACTTTAGCTGCATTGTCTGTTCAAACTTTAAAGTTGCAGATTTAATTTTCAGTAGGGAAGGGTAACTCCACTACCTATTATAGGTTTGAAGTCAATAAAAGAGTGCCATTAAGTTGGATCATAGTAACTTCTATTGCCAGTTGCAGATTTGGTTTTATAAAATTGTGCACTAAAAAGTACACGTTCTATAAAAAAAAAAAAGGTTATTAATACTACAGCTAGAATACCCACCTTTCAGTTTAAAAGTGCTCTGGGATACAGAAAATTACAAGTCACAGCTAAACCTTACTACAAATCTACAAAAATAACCATGCATTGGTTTATTTAAAAGGAAACCTGATTTGCAGATTTGTATTCAAATTAATACACATTTATTATAAAATTACTTTGTTGTTTCAGGTTGGGGTAATAGTTTGAAATTGCCTTATTCTTTATGATAACGGCCCATACATTACTGTAAGTATAAAGACCACTGATATGTATTTTGTAAAATGACAAGTTTGCATCTGTTTAACAAAGACATGCACACACTGCTTTCTCTCCCACAGTGCATTGTGGGTACACAAGCATTACTCAGAAGATACCTCTTCCTCTAGATTTTTAGTTTACTTGCAAGATGGCTACTCACAGCAGACATTGTTTTCACTCATCTTTAGTTCATATATGTAAGGTTATACTTGAAAGAGATCAACAGAAATCTTATATTGGCTAAAAACCTTGGTCATCTGAAACAGAATTATTACACTTTTAGATAGACATCTGAACAAACAGGATAGCAAATCAGAAATTCTCCAACCGTTTTGACTTCCTATCTTAAACCCCAGATGTTCAGTTATTTTTAATAAAAGACCACATTTAGATATCAGCTTTGACACAGATCCAGTAATAGTCATTGTAGCGGATGGCACGAGGCAACCCTAAAAAAATACTGTATAAAGCTGCATCCGTGTATCTGCTGTATTTTCTGTGTATTAAAGCCTTCCATTGTTTAGTTATGTCAGCCACCCAGTCTGACTACCTTGCTTCTGGCTCCAGATTAAAGTGGCTAGATACTGCTTTACTGGTGATGTGTTTAAGTTTTCTATTGTTTAATCAAGTGTTATCTGATTGCAGTTTGGTGTATATAAGTCTGTGTTGTTTGTCAAATAAAGGAGTTCAATCTTGCTGTAAAAGGCTTGTCAGTTATGCTCCTGAAACTGTGTGTCATCCAGTTATTGGGATTGCTGTTGGGATATTGCTGTATTTGACCTGCTGGAAACTCTGCCTTTGGATTTACTATTTACTTGTTCCTGAGTCTCACTTGGATTATAAGCGGAGATAACCTGGGTAATATTGCATCTCCGCTACATTGGTTGGCAGCGCTGGGATCCAGACTCACAGAGGAACAAGCCTAAATGGAGTACAGATGGAGATTGATTTTGCCACACTAAAACGCTCCACGCTAAAAGACCTTCTGGAGGCATACAAGCCAGCAATAAGACAAAAGCGGCACTTATCACTGAACTGATGGCGGAGTACCAAATGGAAGGCGATTCGGTTCCCGAACAGGGGAATTCGGGAGAAACACCGGAACAAAGGGAGTTCCAGAGGCAGGTACAATTTCGGCTGTCTTTCTATGGGGAACACCCTCCAACAGAGATTGTTTCCAAAACAATAACGGAGGTCCAGGAATTTATACTGAGGAGTCAAACAGCGGCCCCAGAACGCAGCTCTGCAGTAAATATGCCACATGAAGGTAAGCCGAAAATACCGTACCAGGCTTTTAAAACATATGTGGAGGCAGAGGAAGATATAGACGCTTTCCTGCAAGATTTCGAGAGACTGTGTGCACTGCATAGAATCAGCACAGAGGACTGGGTACCTATTTTGGCAGGGAGGTTAACTGGGAGGGCAGCTGAGGCATATCGGACTGTACCGAATGATGAAATACGGAATTACCACAAAGTGAAAGAAATTATATTGGCCAGGTATGCTATAACACCAGAAGCATACCGGCGGAGATTCAGGGATTTAAAGAAGGTGGAGAAAGACTCACATGCTGAGTGGGCATGCAGACTGCAACGAGCAGTCTTGGGGTGGGTGCAAGCGAGCAAGGCACGGTCTATGGAGGATGTATTGCAAATGGTACTGCTGGAGCAATTTTATGAAGGAGTAACCAGCGAGGTACAGGAGTGGGTAAGAGACAGAAACCCTACCTCCCTTACCGAAGCAGCCAGGAAGGCGGACGAGTACCTGGATGCACGCAGGCAGCAAAAACCTGCAGCTCCAAAAGTACCTTTTAAAACCTTTGGGGGAAATAACTACACGCCAGCTCTACCAAGGTCACTGCCACCACCACCACCACCCGCTGCACAGCCACGTTTCCGCCAGCCCATGTCGGGCCCTTGCCACCACTGCCAGAAGTGGAGACATTATAAAAGGGAATGCCCCCAGCTGCGGGACCGTTCCACCTGGATTCGACCCGGTCCGCCACCACCACCGAGAGCCGCCGCAGCCCATCACTACCAGGACATCGTGGCCACACCGTATGGTTCAGCAGTTCCCATCACAACAGTAGAGCAGTGGGAGGTACTGCACGAAGCAGATCCCGTCCAGGCTAACGCAGACAACCGCCAGCATCACAGGCAGACCGTGTATCTGGAGGGTAAAGCGGTTCAGGGGCTACGTGACTCAGGAGCCACCATCACCCTGGTAAAAAGTCACCTGGTCTCAGACCAAGCTAAACTTAATAAGACTGTGGCCGTCAGGGTAGCCGGGGGAGCAGTATACCGGCTACCCACAGCAAGGGTACATTTGCATTGGGGAGCGGGGGCAGGGCATGTGGAGGTGGGGTTGATGCCGCAGTTACCGGCGGAGGTTTTATTGGGGAACGATCTGGGGAGGCTCACATCTGCTTTTGAGCCCCAGACACCCACCACAGGAGAAGCTCACCCTGTGGTCACTCGACAACAGGCCCGCACCCAGGACTACAACACACTCCCGGAGGTTCAGGTAAGAGATCCTTCCCCTTCCCCTGACTGTGTCCCCTGGGCCCCTCCTAACAAATTTGCAGCTGAGGTAGTGACTGACCCCACCTTGCAGGTGTATAGGGACAAGGTGACAGCAGACACGCCTGGGGGGGAGGGCGAAAGGTTTATTTGGGACAACCAGCTGTTATATCGGGAGACGGATAAGCAGGTATCCGGGTCAGACCCGATTGTGATGAGGCAGTTAGTGGTACCTCAGCGGTACCGGGCGGAGTTACTACGGATAGCCCATGACATTCCGCTATCTGGACATTTAGGGGTCAGCAGGACCCGATACAGGTTAACCCAAAGTTTCTTTTGGCCGGGAATTAGCCAGGAGGTGCGCAGGTATTGCAACACGTGCGATACCTGTCAAAGGGTGGGGAAAAGGGGGGACCGGCGCAAGGCCAAGTTACATCCCCTCCCCATAATCGAGGAACCCTTTAGCAGGGTAGCAGTTGACCTAATAGGACCCCTCAACAAAGCAAGCCCGTCAGGTAAAAGATTTATCCTGACAGTAGTAGATTATGCCACCAGATATCCAGAGGCGGTGGCCCTGACGAATATACAGGCTGAGACAGTAGCCGAAGCCCTGATGAAGATATTCTCCCGGGTGGGACTCCCCAGGGAGATTGTCTCCGATCAGGGCACCCAGTTCACCGCCGAAGTCACGCAGCGCCTCTGGAAGTTTTGTGACATTAAGCCGGTCATTAGTTCCCCTTACCACCCCCAGACGAATGGGCTCTGCGAACGTTTCAACGGTACATTGAAACAAATGCTCCGAACCTTCGCAGAGACCCACAAGGACTGGGAGAAGTTCCTGCCACACCTCCTCTTTGCTTACCGGGAGGTGCCGCAGGAATCCACTGGGTTCTCCCCATTTGAACTATTGTTTGGCCGCAGGGTACGAGGGCCTTTAGATTTGATCAGAGAGCATTGGGAGGGAGAACGGAGCACTGACGGCACCCCCATCATACCCTATGTGTTGGCATTCCGAGACCGCCTTGAGGCCTTAACTCAGACGGTACGCGAGAATTTGCAGGCGGCTCAGACACGCCAACGCACATGGTATGATCGGGGCGCCAGGGACCGTAGCTTTCAGGTCGGGCAGAAGGTGTTAATCTTAAAACCTGTCCGACACGATAAGCTGCAGGCCGCCTGGCAGGGCCCTTATAAGGTGGTGGAACAACGGTGTGACACCACTTATATAATAAGTATATATGTGCGCCTAACTCCGAGGAGTTTGACAGTTTACCTCTCCCGGATCTGCTGGGAGAGGGTCAGTTATCCGGGGACTTAGGGGAGGTCACCCTGGGGGATCGGTTGAGCCCACAGGAGCGGAGCGAGGTACAACAGCTGTTGAGGGAGAAGCAGGATATCTTCTCCAATGTACCTGGTTACACTCCTCTGGCCACTCACCGAGTAGACACCCCAGGGCAACTTCCCATGCGTCAGACCCCGTACCGCATCCCAGAAGCGGTACGGGCGAACATGCGCAAGGAGATAGATGAGATGCTCCAGCTGGGGGTGATTGAGCCCTCTGACAGCCCCTGGGCATCTCCGGTAGTGCTAGTGCCAAAGCGGGACGGCACGACCCGGTTCTGTGTAGACTACCGGAGATTAAATGAGAAGACGGTATCGGACGCCTATCCTATGCCCAGGATAGACGAACTCCTGGATCGGATGGCGAGGGGGCACTATCTCACCACAATTGACTTGTGTAAAGGGTATTGGCAAATACCCTTGGCACAAGACGCCATCCCTAAGTCGGCCTTTGTCACCCCATTCGGCTTGTACCAATTTAAGGTCATGCCGTTTGGGATGAAAAACGCCCCGGCTACTTTTCAGCGGATGGTGGACCGCCTCCTAGATGGGTTCCAGGATTATACCTGCGCATACCTCGACGATATTGCCATTTTCAGCAATACCTGGCAGGAACACCTGACCCATATAGGAGCGGTCCTAGACAGGATTAGGGCCGCTGGTTTAACGCTGAAACCAGCCAAATGCAGCATAGGAATGGCTGAAGTACAGTACCTAGGTCATCGGGTAGGATGTGGCAAGCAAAAGCCAGAACCAGCCAAAGTAGAGGCTGTAGCTCAATGGCCCACCCCTAGGACTAAGACCCAGGTGTTAGCGTTCTTAGGAACGGCCGGATACTACCGGAAATTTGTCCCGAATTACAGTGCCCTGGCCAAACCTCTCACCGACTTGACACGTAAAAACCTAACCCGCCAAGTAACCTGGACCCCGGAGTGTGAACAGGCATTTCAGTTGTTAAAAGATGCATTGACAAATGCCCCTGTCTTGGCAGCTCCCAATCCAACTAAACATTTTCTTGTCCACACAGACGCTTCTATGTTTGGATTGGGAGCAGTATTAAGCCAAGTCGGGGCCGATGGCGGAGAACATCCCGTGGCTTACATCAGCCGGAAACTGTTACCTCGAGAAGTAAGCTACGCCGCCATCGAGAAAGAATGCCTGGCTGTGGTGTGGGCCCTGAAGAAATTACAGCCATATTTGTACGGACAAGCTTTTTCCCTGCTCACGGATCACAACCCGTTAGTATGGCTAAACCGGGTGGCTGGGGACAATGCCCGGCTGCTGCGCTGGAGTCTGGCGCTGCAGCCCTTTGACTTTAATATCCAGTACCGCCCGGGTAAACAGAATGGAAATGCTGATGGGTTGTCTCGGCAAACGGACCTAGAGAAATGATCCGTGAGCCTCCCCGGACATCCCCAAGCCGATCCGTGTTGGATCAGACTGTGTATGCCGGCTTGTGGGCAAGGGGGAGCAGTGTAGCGGATGGCACCAGGCAACCCTAAAAAAATACTGTATAAAGCTGCATCCGTGTATCTGCTGTATTTTCTGTGTATTAAAGCCTTCCATTGTTTAGTTATGTCAGCCACCCAGTCTGACTACCTTGCTTCTGGCTCCAGATTAAAGTGGCTAGATACTGCTTTACTGGTGATGTGTTTAAGTTTTCTATTGTTTAATCAAGTGTTATCTGATTGCAGTTTGGTGTATATAAGTCTGTGTTGTTTGTCAAATAAAGGAGTTCCATCTTGCTGTAAAAGGCTTGTCAGTTATGCTCCTGAAACTGTGTGTCGTCCAGTTATTGGGATTGCTGTTGGGATATTGCTGTATTTGACCTGCTGGAAACTCTGCCTTTGGATTTACTATTTACTTGTTCCTGAGTCTCACTTGGATTATAAGCGGAGATAACCTGGGTAATATTGCATCTCCGCTACAGTCATAATTCTATTTTTTTTCTAGCAAAATGACAAAATTATACAGAATATACTGTACAAATTTCTTCATCACTATTTTAGTCACATCCCATAATGGTGAAGTTGTGAACCAATACATATTTTTGTGTGTTCAAAAAATGTACATGATTAGTGGGTTTAGAAAGGTACTACAGAAACCTTTGGTAACATCTAAACCTAAGCGTGAGTTAGTGGTCCCGACTCACTTTGTTTGTATTTAGCCTCAAGGACATCATAGTGGCTATTATGCTGGTGTGGCATTCCAGTACAGAATATGTTCATTGAGTGAATCTTAACAAGAAATACTAATTGGCATTGAGTTACTCATCTTCTCTGAATTTCTCATTTATCCTCTTTAAACCCCTTCTACTTCTACAGAAGGGGGAAGACTAATAAGGCTGAAGGCTAGAGTCTCCCAATGAAAAGTCCCTAATATTTAATTTACTTGACAAGTCAGGCAGGCTAGAGGAGAGCTCCCCTACTCTGCCTCTCTAGATGCCAGCAGACAGTGAGGAACAGTGGGGGCTGTGAAATCTGCAGTCAGCACAGATCCTTCCTCATGCTGCTACGTGCTGCCTGTGTGACTCTGTCAGAGCACCGGGTCTCTACAGAGACCAGCAGTCAAACATAAGTCACCCACTGACCAGGCTCATCATACATAAAATGCTTAAAAAAAAATAAAACTGAAACCACCAGTGGCAAAGTACACTGTAAACACAGGAATAATATATTGCACTTTCAAGATACAAAACATGCATAAAACAGAGTGGCAGCATAAAATGTCGACACCAAAGAAGTTCACTGTCCAGCACCAGCAGTAAAGAGTCCCATTAGTCCTGTCCCTCAATGCATTTCACTGGCATCCCAGTTTTCTCATGACTAGGGTATAGTCAATTCTCGGGTTAATGCCCCCTTAAAATCCCCAATAACGACAGACACATAATTTATGGAAAATAATTATGGCCATACCTTTATTAAAATAACATCATCTGTCATTGCCTAGTATAACATTACCCCACCCTTTACTCACATAAACTTGGCAATAACACCCCAAAAGATATAAAATAATTTGCATAATGATAACAAAACTTGTAATAACAATATTACAACCAAACACCTAAAACACATAACACACATAAACACATATAAAGGAGGGGCATACAGAGATCCCCCTCCCACCCGGTTTGAGCTACCAACTTGCTCAGAACCACCAAACACACCAAGAACCAACTGGATATCATATCCAAACATAAATAAAACTCTCCCTAAAGTGCACTACCCTTGCAATCTACGCATAAACACTAACCTACTAAAATTAAATTAGGGAGGGTGGGCGGGAAAATCAAGGTAGGTGAATCTTTTAACAAAATGACTGACCCTTAAAATGGCTGCTATCCCTTATATAGGACCTAACTCCTCCCTGTTATAACACCAACCCACTTCCTTACACCCAAGCCATTAACCCTTTCTTAACCCAGTCAATGCCCCCTCAGGTTGACTCTGCTGCCCCCCGGGGGCTCCCTGACTAGGGTATAGTCAATTCATGGGTTAATGCCCCCTTAAAATCCCCAATAACGACAGACACCATAATTTATGGAAAATAATTATGGCCATACCTTTAAATATGGCCATATCTTTATTAAAATAACATCATCTGTCATTGCCTAGTATAACATTACCCCACCCTTTACTCACATAAACTTGGCAATGACACCCCAAAAGACATAAAATAATTTTCATAATGATAACAAAACTTGTAATAACAATATTACAACCAAACACCTAAAACACATAACACACATAAACACATATAAAGGAGGGGCATACCGAGATCCCCCTCCCACCCGGTTTGAGCTACCAACTTGCTCAGAACCACCAAACACACCAACAACCAACTGGATATCATATCCAAACATACATAAAACTCTCCCTAAAGTGCACTACCCTTGCAATCTACGCCACCAGCCATCCATTGACGCCTCAAACTGGATGCGCCCCTCCCCCACTACGCAGCGCCAAAGCTCGCTCTAGCCCTATTTGGAATCCCAGATTAAGTAAATCCAGCCCTACATCATTCAGGTGAACCCCATCATACCTGTACACCCCTGGAAGCACCTTTTCTAATTCCCAATGGCGAATTACCACCCCTCTCTGGGCCCTAACAAAGCTAGCCATCAATTTATTGACCTTTCCCTTACTTTTGCTGAGCGCCACATGATCCCTGGCATGCCTCCAACGTAATCTCGGGACTATCTCTGACCATACAATTTGCACTTCAGGAGCCACAACCTGCAGACGCAACAAATCCCTCTGCATTTGACGTACTAATTCCCTCTGGGGGATCAAACCTAGGTCATTACCCCCAGCGTGAATCAGCACCAAATCCGGGACCCTGCCCTGCAATATTTTTTGAAATATTTAGAACCAAATGTCACTCCAGCCATATCCCCTGAAGCCGAACCACTTAATAGACATGACGTTGTCAGGAAAGCCCAGTTGTCTACTGGCCATCCGAACTGCAGCTCTCCTTTTCGCCCAGAACACATAAGAGTGGCAGATAATCCATGCAACAAGACCTGTAACAGAAACTTAAAACAGTAACATGATACGAAACCATCACCACATCAAGCCCGTAGGCCTTAAGTAAGAACGGAATCGCTGAGATTCCCACCTCCCAATTTTCTTAATGATATCCTCTTGAAAACCCAACCTGGCCGCTTACGTGGCTGCCCCTATACGAAAGGAATGAGTACCAAACTGACTAGCATCATGACCCAACCTTGCCAAACCTTTCTTGAACACCTGCTGAAACGGAAACCTTGAGAGCGAGCTGCCATCTGCATGAATCAACAACGAACCCCCCAGACCTACCGCTGGCTGAATAGCCAAAAATCGTGAAACCCACTGGACAGGGCAGCACCCGTGCCCAGGTAAGGCATGCAGAGTGATCTTACAACCTTTCCCAAAGACATCCGTCTTAGATATCCGCAACCAGATAAGCACTTTACCTGACTCCACCTGGGTATCCGATCCTTGAATCCCACCAGCTGTACTTTTGTTCACACTTACCAGCTCCCCCACTCTGCAACACATCCAGCAAGCCTTCCAGAATGGCCACTGATACTGGCCTTCGTTTATCGGGAGCCCTCCTCCCCTTCTTAAACCCCCTCAATACCAATTTGATCAGAAAATTTTTAGTGAAATCCGGCCAACCCTTAAATTTAAACAAGAACGCCAACGCTAACATGTTATGCTCCAGTACCGCTGGGGACACTCCTGCCAACATTAGCCGAAATATAACCACAATAAGGTGTCCAATCTATCAGTGGAAGAACCTTCAGCACCTTCCTGACTCAATAAATCTTCCTATTCCCCCCAAATTTTGCTATAAGCATTCCAAGTTGACAGGGCCAAAGATGCCCTCACCCAATGTGCAAGCACGATGTTCCTAGCTTCCACATCTCCTCCGGGCATCTCACCCCCACCTCCTCTGCCTCCGGAGCCACCAGCCGAAATTGGGAAAACTGAAACCGAGAGAGAGAATCAGCTATGACATTCAAATATCCCGGTACAAGTCTTGCCCTAAAGGCTATATTGAGGGACATGCACAAAAGCACCAGCCGCCTAAGGAGCCGTATCACCGGCATAGAAGAAGCTGAAAGCCCATTAATTGCCTCCACCACCGCCTGGTTGTCAGAGTAAAAGACCACCCTCATGTCTTTTAACCTGTCTCCCCATAGAGCCAGCGCAACCACTACCGGGAACATCTCAAGGAATGCCAAATTCCTAATCAATGGGCAGGATTTCCATTCCTCGGGCCATTTTTCAGCGCACCATTCACCCCCAAAAAATGCCCCAAAGCCCACGCTGCCAGAAGCGTCAGTGAAAAGGTTTAAATCCTGCGAAGACACCACCGCCTTTCCGAAAGAAAACCGTCCCATTGAAGTGCAACAAAAAGGTATCCCACACTTCCAAATCTTCCTTTAATGGTCTGGTAATTCTGATCAAATGATGGGGAGCCGACACGCCCGCCGTAGCCCGTGAAAGGCTCATACTGAAGACTCTCCCCATGGGGATCACCCTACTAGCAAAATTAAGCCTCCCCAGCAAAGACTGCATCTGCCGCAGCGTCACCTTTTTTGCCCTATGCAATCTCAGCTACGCCGTCCCTAAGGGCCACTAACTTATCCTGAGGCAACCGACACTCCCCAGCCACAGAATCAATGTCAAGACCCAGAAAGCTTAAGCAAGTGCTGGGCCCTTCCGTTTTATCAGCCGCTAAGGGAACCCCAAAATAGCCAGCCACCCATTCCAGTGTGCGCAGCAAGAAGCGGCAGTCGTCAGAGCCCGCCGGCCCAACGCAGAAAAAATCATCCAGATAATGCACAATCCTGCGACTACCCGATTCCTGCCGGACCACCCACTCTAGGAAAGAACTGAATTTTTCGAAGTAAGAACAGGAAATGGAGCACCACATAGGCAAACAGAGGTCAATGTAAAACCGGCCCTCAAAACAACATCCCAATAAATGGTGACATTGAGGGTGAATAGGAAGCAGCCGGAAGGCAGCTTCCACGTCAGCCTTTGCCATGAGGGCCCCAGACCCTGCTTTTCTCACCACATCGACCGCTTGGTCAAAAGAGGTGTATGACACCGAACAGAGGTCTTTGTCGATATCATCATTCACAGAGGTACCGTAAGGGAAGGACAGGTGATGTATCAGCCGATACTTCCCAGGTTCCTTTTTAGGCACCACCCCTAGAGGAGAAATCCTAAGATCTGCCATAGGAATGGATTCAAAAGGCCCTGCCATGCGCCCCAACATAACTTCTTTTCCTAACTTTTCCCTAACCACCTCTGGATAAGAATCAACCGAAATCAAGTTCCTATGGAAATGCCCCCCTTTTCTGGCAACATGGGGAATGAAGAACCCTGTGGAAAAACCCTCCCGCAACAGCGCTGCATCCTGTACATTAGAGTAAAGGCTTAGCCAAGGCAGCATCACGTTTAGCCGCACCGGAGTGGCCCCAATGGGAATCACATTTCCTGCTGAAGCTGTTGCAGACCCTGCCTGACCGGACTTACCCTTCTTAAAGCAGCACAAACTACTGTGGGAGCCTCCGCAGTAGGTGCATTCATGTTTAAATTTGCACCCCGCTCCCCACTTACAAATTCCTTCATTGAACTGCCAGCAAAACCCTGTTTTGTGTGTGGCCGACGAAGCTGGCGCATTCCCCCCGCCGACCCCTCCATGAAAAAGCGCCGCTTTGTGCGCCATCATTAATTTTAGCCAAAGTGGGAGATCAATCTGATCCCAACGCATCCCCGGGGTCCCTGCCAACTTCTGCCTAAATTGCTCATCATACCGCCACCACGCCAATCCACCGTAGGTGTGGTATGCTTCCCATATCCCGTCCAGGTAGCAAACAAAGCTTTGCATACCTCAGGGGACTTCCGTACTGTAATGCCTGCCAGGATACAAAAAGCGCGCAACCAAGTCCCAAAGGTCTTGGGAATCTTCCTATACCTCCGCTTTTTCTCTTCCTCCTCTTTTTTGGAGTCCTTTTTATCTTCCTCCTTCAGGTCAAGGAACTCCTCAAGAGGGAGAAGAGAATAAATCTCCACATATTCTTCTTTCACAATCTTTTCCCTAACCTCTGACTTCAAATGCGCCCCCAAGGGGCCCGCAAATGACATGTAACCGCCCAGCCTCACTACCTCTGAAATATCCCCTACCTGCGCAGTATTTTCGCCTAACTCAACACCCAGCAAAGGCCCTGATATTTCCGCTGCCTGCGGAGTACTAGTGGTAGCTACTGCCGGGGTTCCCTCCCCAGGACTGCTGCTAACTACCACCTTAGCCATCCCCCTATCCGGTGCCCATACCTCACCCACCCCTGGTGAGGACCCGTGCTCGTTCAATGAATCTAACAGCAACTGTAAGCCGTCCCTTAGTTTCTGCGTGTGTGAAGTGAATTCCCTGGACTTACCAGTTGGGCCCCCAGCAGTCTGCAACTTCTGGGCCGTGGTCAAAGTCCGTCCTTCCTCCGAAATCCCTGCAGAAGCTGTGTTGGCTGCCTCCGTCGTGGCAGCCGTAACTCGGTCCCTCGCCACAGGTGTAGACATCCTCTGGTTCCGTCCTGTAGCCCTGGAAGAAACACTAACCCCAGCCTGGGCCGGGTCGTGAGCGCCTCTACTTGGTACCGGGTTCCGTACCACCTGACTCCTGCCCTTTGCTTGCCTCCTTGTGTGCTCCGTCGCTTTCACCCCTCTCCTCGGTATTATAACCCCTGGCGAAAGCTGGGCCGCAAGAACGCCGTGGGGGGGTAGGTGTGTGACTTCGGTGACCCCTTGGGCTACCCCGATGACCCAACCGTGGACTGGTCCCTCTTCGTCCTGCCAACTCCCCCTGTCCTTGCCGGGGCGACCTGCAGTACCGGGCCGACTGGCCCTTTGCTTCCTGACGCTGCTGCTTCCTCCAATCCTCCCAACCACTCCTGGGTGATGCGCCCCTAGATGTGGCCCTTTCAGACCTGCCTGCATAGTACCTGTCAGACCGGGCCTCTCTCCTATATGACTCTGACCTGCCACTGCTGGATTGGGCCCTTGATGAACCTCTGTCTTGGGACCTGCGCTCCCTTGTCACTGATTCCCTGTGACTGCACGGCTCACTATCCCTGCTGACCGAAACCCGATTCCTCCGGTGCGCTGCATAACCTTCGTCTCTCACTGGGGACTGACTCCAAAGTAACGGGGAGAAACCCCTGGAAGGGATCCTGGTTGTCCCTGCTCTAGGCCTCAAACCGAGTCCCAGGGGCCCCCCCTTCCAGCCTCTCTCTGTCCCGATGGGGGGGTGCCTGACTCTCCATCTTCACCCCTGTCCTCCACGATCCCTGGGGTAAGTATAGTGGGGCCTGCCTCAACCGGATCCCTAGGCCCTAACACGGCCGTTACCTCAGTCTCCTGGGTCTCCCACACCATGCGGTCCGCATCCGCTCCCGGTAAGGACGCAGCGCCGCCTCGACCTCCACGGCCTGCTGTCACAGCTCCACCAGTCCTCCGCGCTAGGCCCGAAGGCCCGGGTCTCGCCTCCTCTGCTTCCCCCGCCGCAGGCACCGTCCCCTTCGCGGCCTGACACGGTCCTTTCTTCTGTGGGCGCTTCCGGCCCACCTGCAGCTCCGTCGCCAGGCTCCTTTTTCGCCTCCGCCGCCCTCCCGCTTCTGGACTCAGGCGTTGCGGAGGCCTTGTCTGCCGCACCGGACGCGATGCTCTGTCTCCCGCCGCTGACAACTGCAATTCGGGCCCAAGTTGCTCCCGCAGCCAATCCGCTCCTCTGGTCCTCACAGCAGCACGGATCCCTTCCAGCAAGCCATCCAGATCAGACTCCATCATCAGATTCTTGACAGGCGAAGATCAAACCGAACCTGCAAAACAAAAGACTAAAATCAAGGTAGGTGAATCTTTTAACAAAATGACTGACCCTTAAAATGGCTGCTATCCCTTATATAGGACCTAACTCCTCCCTGTTATAACACCAACCCACTTCCTTACACCCAAGCCATTAACCCTTTCCTAACCCAGTCAATGCCCCCTCAGGTTGACTCTGCTGCCCCCCGGGGGCTCCCTGACTAGGGTATAGTCAATTAATGGGTCAATGCCCCCTTAAAATCCCCAATAACGACAGACACCATAATTTATGGAAAATAATTATGGCCATACCTTTAAATATGGCCATATCTTTATTAAAATAACATCATCTGTCATTGCCTAGTATAACATTACCCCACCCTTTACTCACATAAACTTGGCAATGACACCCCAAAATTTTGGTAATTATTTTCACCTAGTTTTTTTCAACTTGTGTTTTTATATATTGCCATATATTTCAACTTTTGACTCACCAGTGACATTTATGCAGTCCATTTCCTGTGTTTCCATGCATATTTGAATTGCTTGAACTTGTTTCCATGCCCAAGATATGACTTATTGGCCACAAATCTTCCATGAACACCATTTCTGACCAGACTTGATCAGACAGTAGAGGAGTGTATGAGGGACCTACTGTTTCCTGAAAATTCTGAGCTGATGAAACTGCTGGACATCTTCTGGTTGCAAAGGGAAGTGAAACCGGGAGTAATATATTATTCTCCTATGTTTACATCAAGTGGTACTGTGCCAAATGACAAGTAGAGTCTAGAGCACGGGTGTCCAAGTTTTTTTTGCAGTGGGCCACTTCACATGAAATTTATGTGATCGTGGGCCACATTTTTTTTCCATTGAGAAAAAATTATAAACACCATATATATTTTTTTTAATTTATTTGTATATATATATATATATATATTTGTGTGCAGTGTGAGGCCATCACAGACTGTACAGCAATACAACACATACATACACAGCCACACACAAATACACTCATAGACACACACAGATTTCTGTGATACTTAGACAGATACATACAGTCACTCTTACACACAGTGTCACACTTACACACACACAGTATCACACTTACAGACACATAGTCATTTTTACACACACACAGTCACATTTACATACACAGTTACATTTACACACACACACACACACACACACACACAATAGTTATAAGTTGGTCACACAGAGGCACTCACACACTATTTAATACAATATATTGTTATTTGGATTATTAGGTTATACACACACAAACACACACAGTCATTTACATGCACACAATAGTTATCATTTGGTCACACACAGAGTCACTTATACAAACAGAAAGTCACTTACACACACACAATAATTATCACTTGGTCACACAGTCACTTACACACACAAACACAGAGAGTCACTTACGCACACACACACACAGTCACTTACATACACAGATTTCTTTATTTTATTTTCTTGTTACCGGTGAATGTGGGCTGCTTCATCACGCAAGTAGTGGTTTCTTTTTCTTTTTTTTAATCTTCCCTCCCTCAGACCCGTGCAAATGGAGACTCTGGGGCTACAGTATGCTTTAGCCCCGAGTCTCCGATTCTGTTTTTTCTTCCCCCACACACTGGATATAATGTAAGTTCATATCTGGCCTGGTGATCAAGCCCTCATGCAGCCCTGTTTTTGGCTGCGTGTAGGGCAGAGGCATCAAGCGTGCGGCCAGAGCCGGCCCTACAATGGGGCAATTTCCCCAGGTGGAACTTGTAATTCCCTGTGAGCCGGCATTCCATGCCACCCTCACTGAGATTCATTTTTTTTTTGCTCTTTGTGTGCGGTTGGAGGTGCGGTTACAGCTGTCACGCGGGCCGCACCTCGATGCCCTGCAGGCCGCACGTTGGACACTAGTGGATACCTTTATTCGCTTACGGAGTAGACTTATAGGTCTCTTCATTAGGCATGCTTTACAAAATAAATGTGAAAAACATCTCTTTTAAATTTAAGTACACATCACATTATTAAGAATGGGTATAACCCGTCACACATTGGGAAATTGTACAGAGTTATGCTATCCATGTCCTTTGTGCCCCCACATGTATATGTGTCCCTCCTTGGAATTGTTAAATATTTGGTCGAGCAGAAGGCAGTTTGGTCACTGAAAGGTAGGAGCAGTACAAGGAGGAGTGTCTCCAGGCAACTGTGAAGCATGGTGGAGGTTCCTTGGAAGTTTGGGGCTGCATTTCTGCAAATGGAGCCAGGCTTACAGGCAGATACTTATCCATCATGTAATACCATCAGAGGGGCGTTGTATTGGCCCCAGATTTATTCTGCAGCAAGGCAATGAACCCCAAACATAGCCAAAGATATTAACTGCTATCTTCAGCACAAAATTGAACAAGGAGTCTTGGAAGTGATGGCATAGCCCCCACAGAACCATAATCTCAACACCCTTGAGTCTGTCTGGGATTACATGAAGAGACAGAAGAAACCAAAGCAACATATATTCACAACTGTGGTTAGATCTCCAAAATGTTTGACATAAACTACCTGCAAGATTCCTTAAAAAAACTGTTAAACTGCATGTAAGTGTTCCCAGAAGAATTGATTATGTTTTGAAGGCAAAAAATGGTCACATCAAATACTGATTTGATTTAGATTTTTCTGCTGTTTACTCTGTATTGGGTTAATGGAAAACATAAACTATTAACAAGTCTAATTCTGAAACCATTCTTATTTACATTACTTTTTTCACACCTGCCTTAAACTTTTGCACAATACTTTATATACAAGTAAAATAGATAAAAGGAAAATGCTACCAAAGTTGTTTTCCTTCACAAAAATACTTTTACAAGGCTGTGTTTGTTTGTTAGACAATCAATAAGCCATTGTTGAGTCAAAACTCCAAGGTGTTATTATAAAGATTTACATATCCTGGTCTTCAGCTGTGGAAAAAAACACAAGGTGTTTTTGTTTTAATGGCACATCCAGGCAAAACTGGTTTTGCAATGGGATTGTGTAAGCACTTTCAAGCAGGTATGTAATATTTAAGGAAAAGATAGAGACTCTACAGAGAATATAGTCAATTCTAGATTTGCTCTATAACTCAGACACTCTAAAAATGGAAGGTGGAAGATGGAAAGAACTAGAATAGTCACAAAAGTTACGTTCTTACGTTCTAAGCATGTAAATTATCAAACATTAATGTAGACTGTAGAATAAATAATGTGTATATATATATATATTTTTTTTTTTCAGGAAAAGATGGGCTTTATTTAGATTTACCATTATTTGAACAGAATATAAAAAGAATTTACTGAAACATCTACAAATGCTAATAAAAAAAACCTTTAGAAACTTATTAAATTAAATACAAATATTTTTTACACATTACAAGGCAACCACTGCAAATAGAGCATTGCTGTTTACTAACCATTATTTTTTTTCATAATTACCTTTAGAGCGGAGTGGAGTATGACGTGAGATGCAGGACGTGCGTCTGTCGTGGGGAGTGGCCTCCTAGTATGCAGCAGGTGGAATCGACGACACGCCGACTGTGGTATGCTGAACCGAGATAACATCGCCTAATCCCCCGGGCTTCTTACCTCGGATTCTTAAACCCCGATTCCGGCCTTCTTCTCCAACTGCTTCTAACAGCAGAAAAAATCTCCCGTTACAAGCCTCCTCATACCCTGTTGTACTCGTGATATCACTACTATTTGAGTCCAGAGGCTACGAAGGATACATACCGGAGTCGTAATTGCGCTTGAGGCAGCAGAAGGGCACTGGGTGGAAGCTGTGGAAGTTAAAAGGTGCTGCTGCATCCGGTTTCCCGCCGGAGGGCGGTGAACCGAGTGACAAGCGCCACACTTACCATCCGCCTTACCGGGACGCAGCCAGCTGAACGCCCAGCCTTTCGGACCGATACCCTGCTACGTTCGCCCAGACTCCGAGCCAATTAAGGTCAGCAGCAGTCAGATACCCAATTAAGGTCAGCAGCAGCAGCACAGATACCCTATCAAACCAAACATTCATATGGGATCTTCTGCTCAGAACAAACGATAGAAAGCATCAGTATATAAGAAACCCTTCGGGATTGTGAACGACCCTACTAATGGTGTGTAACCTCACATAGAACCTTTCGGAAAATCGTTCAAAAAAGGTTGCCGTCAAGAACTGGTAAGACTGTTCCTGCTTCTCTTATCCACCCCCATATTTTTCTTTTTTTACCATCTACATCATCTCTACTAATAGGCCAAAACTTGAGACTTTTTGGCTTCTAAGTCCTACTAGCATCTATCAAGAACTCTGTGGTCCCCATATTTAAAGCTCCCCGCTGAGGGAAACTATAAAGCGCTTCCCAAAGATAGCCTTTCCACTCAGATGAGGACATTCTCTTCCGAAATACCTCCCGATAACTCCTATTAGCTAAAAAAAAAAAAAATCTAAACAAGGAAAATGACTATTTAAGTATTGTTGAAATTTGATTTACCAAACCCATTTGGAAGCGTTAACCTGATGAGCAAGACTTTTATAAGAGACTAAATTCTTCGATTTTCATAACGTAATTCATTGGAGACCCGTTGAAATTCTCAAACTCTTTAATTAAGACCATTGGCAACTGTTTTGTACATTGAAAGATAAGAAATATCTATGTGAGAGGCTAGGATGTATAGGAATGTGTATTGGGTATCAGCGCTGAACATATTTCTAATAATGTTCTTCTATTAATGTCCCCTTCCTAGTGCCTTAGCGCTGGTAGACAGGCTTATAGGATTGGTATGTAAATTTCATGCCCTTGCTATTAGCCTGATGCCTATTTCAGTTGTGCTTTATCGTATATTGTGATCATAGAATTGTGACTAAGCCTATTCTGCACTGGTATACCAACAACCTTTTACCAAGTATACGTATCGATCCACAGATCAAGTGTTTTGGCTAGTGACAATAGGACAAGAAGTAACTAGCTAAAGAAGCAAATAAGAAAAAAAAAAAGAAAAATAAAAAAAAAGAAAAAAAAGGTTAAAAAAAGGTTAAGCAATAATTTTCTTTTAGCCTGACTGTTGAGCAAGCATAAGCATTGACTTATAGACCAAGCATTTCGCTTAGGAATAATAGGACAGGAAGATATTAGTCAAAAAAGCAAACAAGTAAAAAAAAAAAAAAAAAAAAGGGAAAAAAAAAAAGAGGTGAAAAAATCTTTAGCAAAGAAGGCGAAAAGGGGAATTAAGGAAGGAAGAAAGGTAAAAAGATAAAAGAAGGGAAAGAGAAAGAAGGGGACAGTAAGGGGGAAGGAGGGGGAGGGGAAAAAAAATAAAACAATACAGAAAGAACAAAATGGCCCCCAAAAAAAATTCCAACTTCAGATAAGAATAAATCAATTTTTTATTCCCCAAGATCTGATATAAACAAACCCTCCCAACATAGACGATCCCTGTCCCCCCCTGGGGGTGGGATAACCCATTTGCAAGATAAAGATGAATCTCCAATATCTTATACAGTAACAAACACGAGTTTAGCAACAGCAATGAACGAGCTATATGAAAAACTAAAGAATGACATTAAACAGAATATATCAGATCTAACCAGGGAAATTACAACATTAACAGAAAAAGTCTCTAAACAAGATGCTACAATTAAAACCCTCTCCGATGAGATGGTAAAGTTACAGACACAAAATAGTTCCTTAAAAGATCAAATCCAAATTTGTAACAATAAGATAGCAGATTTTGAGGACAGATCGAGAAGGAACAATCTCAGAATTAAGGGAATATCTGAAGACGTAAAAAGCACTAATCTTAACAACTATGTGTATGAACTTGTATCACACTTTGTTGACTCATCAATAATGGGGAATTCCCCTTTTGAACGAATCCACAGAGTATCCCGCTTTGATAACTCAAAAAATTCCTCCCCACGGGAGGTAATTGTGAGATTCTTAAATTGCTCTGTAAAGGAAGAATTCTTACGCCAGCTGCGTAATAACCCAGAAAAAAAAAAAGGAGGAAATGAATCATTAATGATATTTCCTGACTTATCATTTACCACCCGAATGAATCGTAACTCCTTTAAAGATCTAACGCTCCAATTACGATCTAAAGATATTCCATACAGATGGGGTTTCCCCACTAAAATACTAGTTGTCCATAAAGGGGTAACAATTGTCCTCAACAATGCGAAAGATGGCCATTCTAAAATATGTGCACTAGGAATACTTGAATAACACGAAGCATGTGAAATTTGAACTTGAATAATTACTATTGGATACTTTTATTCGAATAATCACTTCACGATTTTAATTTTGCTTTTTGGATTCCCAATATTCACCGACAAGACAAGCACCTAACACAATAATTACTATTGGTTACTTTTATTCGAATAATCACTTCAAGATTTAAATTCTGCTTTTGGATTCCCAATACTCACCGATAAGACAAGCACCTAACACAGTGTTTCACTGTATAGTTTTTCTATAGACACTTAAAATTATAGATAAAAACACAGAAGGAATTGATAAGGTTTATTTTTTGTTTATGTGTTGTTTTCGATAATTGAACCATTTATAATTAGTATTAAAGGAAATTATATAAAATGGTAACCTAGAATGTTAACCTGAGAACACATCACACGAATACACTTCACGAACACAATGGTACCTATTGATTTAATTGCAGCACCGAAGTAAAGAATTAAACACATTAAATAAACTAATTGAATTTTAACAGATAAATATAAATGTAACCTATGTTGGATTTAATCTTCGATAAAAAATTCTACATAGAATTAATTACATTGCACAATGTTAAAGTAGGGAAATAGAAACATGGGACGGTGCAGTGGGAGAATGGGGAGCTGAACGGGGAGGAAGCGAAGGGGGAGGAGGTAGGAGAAGGGAAAAGATTGAGAGAGGGAAGGGGGGATAGGTGTGGGGGGAAAAAAAAGTGTGTTCTCTACCAGCATCCATTGAAATCTACTAAACTTAATCTTTGTATTAACAACTATGCACTCGGTTTTATACTTAATTGCTAAACAGCACTACTAAATGAGACAACTTAATTAGCAGAACCACTAGGGAGGCCACCAACGACTGTAGCCTGCTAGACAGGAATACACCTAGGAATTTTCCGTATAGGTGACGATAGATTGGTAGAATGGAATTGTATTGTTTTATGTTTTATATTATGTGTGATAATTTCTCTTTTGTTGTATTATTTGTAAAGGTGTTCAGATTAAGGGATCTCAAAAGGGAGCTGAGGCAAGGATGGGTGGAGAGTTTTACCAGATCTCGGAACATATTATGTCCCTGAGGTTTATGTCAATTAACGCCCAGGGATTAAATACACCAACGAAAAGGGGTCTCTTATACAAAATGTTGTTGGGGGAGAAAATAGATATTTGTTATGTCCAAATAACACACTGGAAAGGAAATGATAATAATTTATGGAGATTCTCTAAATTCCCCATGATCTCTGCTGCCAACCTATTGGATAAAAAAAAAAAAGAGGGGTTGCAATAATGATCTCCAATCGAATCAAATTTGACCTGATATTGGAAGAGATTGATAGTACAGGCAGATATTCTATAATCATTTGTAAACTAAACGATCAGCTCTATACCCTAGTAAATATTTATGCACCGAATATATTTGCACAAAGTTTCTATGAAAACCTCTTCGGAAGAGTTGAACAAATCAAAAAGGGCATATTAATTATGGGAGGGGACATGAACATTACAATTGACGAAAAAACAGACAGGACTATCATGAAAAATACGGAAACTCTAAATTACACTAAGTCTAAGGGGAAAATATTACGAGAAATCCTTATAAAATATGACTTATATGACATCTGGCGAGTAAACCATCCCAGAGATAAAAACTATACTTTCTATTCACGGGCACATGGAGTATACTCAAGAACCGATTTCTTCTTAACCAACTCATACAATTTAAAAAACATAATTAACACAGAAATTGGTCAGATAACTTGGTCTGACCACGCGCCTATAAGTATCACAATTATAGACAACCCTAAATTTAATATAAAAACTCAATGGAAATTGAAAGAATCCCTCTTGTTAAAAGAAGACGACATTGCACATCTAAGAGCATTAATTATTGAATTTATTAAAAACAATGACAACTGTCAAGTGTCCGACCAAACGCTATGGGCTACCTTCAAATGTGTCTCTCGTGGTTATTTGATACAACTTGAGGCTAGAAAGAAGAAAGAAAAAGGGTCTCCTCTATCGGATCTATATATCGACCTGGCCAAATTAGAATATAGTAATAAACGCAATCCACTTTCTGGTACTACGGAACAAATTAAATTAATACGTGAAGTAATTACAAAAAAATTAGAAGAACAAGTCAGTAACATGATAATGACCTCAAACCAGAGATGGTATAACAGTAACGATAAAATAGGAAAAATGCTCACCAGGAAAATTAAACAAGATCACGTGAGCCAGAAAATAAAAAAAATTGTGGAGGTAGACAAAATCCATCTTTCCCCACAGGAAATAAGTGAATCTTTTGCTAAATATTATGAATCACTCTACAATCTTAAAGAAACTGGACCTATAAATAATAGCCTGAGCGTTTTCCTAAAAAAAATCAACTTACCACAGGTCTCTAAAGATAAAATAGACAATCTAAATAACCCGATTAATAGACAAGAAATACGAAGGGCCATTCTAAATCTCGAAAATGGCAAAGCCCCCGGCCCAGACGGTTATACAGCTCTATTCTACAAGACCTTTGAATCAGAAAGATCACCTCTCCTATGCTCTTTATATAAAACAATTGGAAGTACAGGGTTAATCCCGTTGGAAATGTTGAGGGCTACGATTTCCCCGATACCGAAGCTGGACAAAGACCCAAATTTTGTGTCCAACTATCGCCCAATTTCACTAATAAATATTGACATTAAAATTCTTTCAAAAATTTTAGCTGATCGCTTGAAAATTGTTGCACCAGATGTGATCCATCCGGACCAATCAGGATTTCTATCTAACAGATCTGGGGGTGATAATGTCAGAGAAGTATTGAATTTGGCCACGATAGTAAATAACACTAATATACCATGCACTTTTGTCTCTGTTGACGCTAAAAAAGATTTCGACAACTGGGCCTATATGTCTGAAATCTTGTCCGCCTTCGGTATCGGGGGAACGTTCAAAACATTGATCATGTCCATGTATACAACCCCTACAGCACAAATCTTTGGCAATGGCTTAAACTCTAAATGGTTCAAAATCTGTAATGGCACTAGACAGGGATGCCCGCTGTCTCCCCTCCTTTACAATCTAGCTATGGAACCTCTAGCTATATACATCAGACAAACCAAATCAATTTCAGGGATAAAATTTGGAAAAATACCAAAAAAAAATACTGCTTTATGCAGATGATGTCATTTTAACCCTCACAAACCCGGATCGTTCCATCCCAGAGGTGCTGCGATGTGTTGAAGAATTTAGCCAATTATCAAATTATAAAATTAATCTTGCTAAGACCCAAGTTATGTTTAAAAACTTAACTCAATCCCAGGTACTTTTCCTTAAACAAACCTAACACTTAAAATGGTTAAATGACAGAGTAAAATATTTAGGTATTGACATTGAGTTTGACATAGATAATATAGTCAAATCGAACTACTTGGGACTGTACAAAAAATTTGAAACCAAAGTGCAGTCCTGGAGGAAAATCACGACTTCCTGGATGGGGAGGATCAACTTAGTTAAGGCCTATTTGTTACCTAAATTGGAATATTTGCTAAGCACCATTCCATTAAGAGTCCCAAGGAGGATTTTGTCTATGTTCCATAACTTGTTTGTCTCATATGTTTGGGAGGGAAGGAAACCCAGAATTCAATTTAAAACTATGTCACAACCTCTGTCACACGGGGGACTATCATTCCCAGACGTGTACCATATTCATGATTCATTGATGTTCTCCCATTTTCTGATATGGGGTGACGGGGCATCGGAGAACAAAAACTGGTACCGATATGAAAGAGAGGTCTACGGTAATATAGATCCTTTCCTTCTTTTCTGGATGGATAAGCAAAGGTATATAGCATTAAAAATAACAAATCCAATTATAAATAATGTATTTATTTCCATTGGTAAAATCAAATCCAAATTTTTCATGGATAATCAATTAATAACTAGAGTATCGATCAACATATTAAAACTCTTTCTGAACGATCTGAATCTTGAACACTGGTATAAAGCCGGTATAGAGAAGATTGGTGACCTATTTGATGACACTACCATACTTTCATATAATGATCTCCAACAGAGGTATAATCTTCCGGCGAATGAAGTTTTCGCATACGCCCGAATTAAGTCTCTCCTTAAAAACTTCCACATTATACGCGACTCCCCTTTAGAAAAAATATTGTATGACACTCATCATAAGATATCCTCCCAAATTCGAGCAGTATCACAACAACTAGCAGTTACAGAAACAAAATATGACACGATTATTAAGTGGGAAATCGATCTGAAGAAAACTTATCCCATACAAACCTGGTATAAAGCAGTGGATTTAATGAAAAAAACAATACATTGTATCACTCTTCAAGAACTTTATATGAAATTACTACATAGATGGTATTGGGTCCCATCCAAACTTGCGAAATTCCAACCATATACCCCCCCAGTGTGCTGGAGATGCCTTAAAGAAACTGGTAATATAAAACACATTTGGTAGGACTGCCAGAACTTAAATCCTGTCCGTTCGATTCTTAGCAAAATCCTCACAGAGTTACATATTCATTTGGTAAATTTAACCACAGAAAACTTTTTATTCCATCTGGAACTGCCAGGTAAGGACATATATTCAAAAAAACTAACACTACATGTTCTGATGGCAACAAAGAGATGTATCTCTAGATATTGGAGGAAAAGAGATACGCCTTCTGAGATTGAAATAAGAACTCAAATCCACTATCAATGTAATATGGAAAGACTCTTTTACATTTATAAAATTTGGAACCCAGTTATATCACTGTCTGCAACCCCCCAAATCTAAAACCAAATTCATTGCCGTAACCAGAAAATTGGCTTTCACTATCGGATCCCCCTTTTCGCCACTTACTGCCCCATCAGTTCATCTAGTATACCTAAATTAAGTTTACATTGCCTGAATGCCTTCCCCGGGAACCCAATCCAACCTATCTCCACCCATCCTCATAAGTCCTTGATCCCACACTAATGAAGAGCTAGTTAAAGCTCCCGATCTCTGTACACCTAAGTCATTTGTTTGTAAATTGTGTTACTGTTATTGAATTTGCTCGGATCACACATTAAGGCACTTTATGACGTTTGTTTTTGTAAAACTAAGTTACGATCCCGGGGTTCTTTCCAGGATGAATAATTAAGAAAGAAAATGTATAATATTTATAACACAAGGAATGAAACCCCCAACTTATGCTACTCACTAACAAGCATTTACTCACTATGAATAAGTGCCTATCGTCAAGCTCTCGTTTTTTTTTTTTACAGGATGTTATTTCTGTGATATTTCTGTTTGTGAATCTGATCAATTGTCTTTTTTTTTTTTTTTGTACTGTTTATTTTTTGCTCTTCATTTCCTTTGTATAGTTTCTTTATATATTTATATATTGAGAAAATAAAATAAAAATAACACTTCAAAAAAAAAATAATAATTACCTTTAGAGACATTGTAACTCTTAGCCCCTTTTTTATAAATGTAGTCTGGGGTTCAGTAAGTGCTTAGGGGATATGGGCAAGCTGCCTATGCTGTACTTAATCTCTCCCTGCCCCACCATAGTGAAAGCTGTAAAAAAAAAAAAAAACACCTACTGGCTATCACAGTGATCACATGTGTGAAAGTTTAGCTGAAGATTGCACTCTGAAGAGCACATAGCAGCTTTTAATACATGACGTTCCATGCTGTCATGCGGTCCTCAAGGCACAAAATGCCGTGACGGCATAGAACATTATGCCGTTGTCAAGAGATTAAGCACAGGTGCAACATTTATTCTATCATATCTTATAACAAATCTCATTTGTTTACACAAAATAATTAAATAACTTGCTCCAGATGTCACAGAAGATAACACCAAGGAAAGAAATGTTTTAAAAAAGAAACCTGTCTCCTTTTTTCTTAAAAATTTTGCAGCACTCAAATGTAACACCTGATGCTGTTAGTGATTGGTGACAAGAATATATTTAATAAACACACGCTATGGTTTTATTCAACTCATTACTTTTACCTCTTTGATGCCTGACATTTCTCTCATGTAAGAAAGGTTTGTACTGATGTAGGCCTGTTTTTTTGAAGTCTGTGAGGTGCCGCCTATTAATCCTAGACGTATACCTATTCACATAAATTATACCTCATTATGATTAAAGTGGATCTGTCATCAGGCATTTTATATTCACCTCATATAAAAATAATCAACACAAGTCATACACTGTTTAATGCGTGTTTAGTCGTTTTTTGTTTTACTTTATTAACTGAAGTAGCAGTTCCATTAACTAGACCTTATGATTTCATGTATGTTCAATATACTCTTCCCAAACAAAATCCGATGAAAGGAAATCTAGCACATTCAATGTACGTTTTATACGTTTAATTATATGTTAGATTCATAAGGACCACTATAATAACAGTAAAAAAAAATAAAAATAAAAAATCACAAAAAGTGCAATGTTCACCGTTCAAAAGTTTTAGTTCTCTGGAATCAACCTTCCCTTCTCTTAAACATAACACTCAGGGCTAAAAAACATTCACTTGAATGGCCAATGACTTAGAAGACTACAAAGCATGGAGAGAGAACCATTGTTTTAAGAATAAAAATATATACACAGAAACAATTCAACCGAGTAGAAGAATACCTGCCTTCCAAAGTTATGTACCATGAGCAATACTTTTAAATACATATATCTTAATAAATTTAAACATTTTGGCTTTCCAGCACAACGAATGGGGACTGTCTCACTAATCTGAGGCACAGGTGAGTGTGTAGAACCAATTCATATGAAATACATCTAAATGTTGTATTATTTTTCATGTGGTTTTGTAGAAGGAATGGTGTGGTTAGTAGCTATCAACCTCCAGCCTCTCGTGGGGGGAACTAATGATATCTTTTTTCATATAATGGGCCTCCACTGATTGCCTTTTGGCAGAATCCACCCCACTAAAATATTATGTAAAGTCAGTTTTATAGGGTATCCAACAGAAATACTATGTTTTATATCCTACATTTTATAACACTTAGATTTGATAATTAAGTACAAATTATTATATCCCTAAAACAGCAGAAAGGGGTAATATTCTTCTCTCAACAAAATGCTTAAGCAGTCCACCAGCCTTTCAAAGTCTACCCATCCAAATACCGTAATTCCATCCCATGTGGCCTTTGCGTCCTTATAGGTATACTAGTGCATGATGCTGAACATGATATATGTAGCTATGTCCCAGTGAAATTAGTCAGTGAAAAAGGTGTGATGCTGATCCCAGGTCTTCAGTGAATCTCCAGATTTACACCAACATTTAAAAACACTTACCAAGATGTTAAGGTGATAGGTTTCAGAAGAAGGGAGATCAGTGTGGTGGTTCTATGCTTAGAACTCCCTACAGTGTCCAAAGTTCTGATTTATACTAATTGTCGTCCAAGGGTCCCTTGGAATTCGAGACCTCAATTACAGTCTCTCCATGCACAGTCCATGTGCCCTGAGACAACCGAGTAAAAGCTATTCACTCTCTTCTCATTATGCCCAACAATAATGACAAGATGAACTGGAGCACTCCAACATACATATAAAAAAGAAGGGCGCACAATCGGATTCTCTGTTAATATATACAAACAATAAAAGGACTCCATAACTCCTTTTGCAGTGTTTTTATGCCACCTTCAAATAAGTGGACCTGGCAATGTTTCAAGTTACTATGGGCTCCCCCATAAAGTGCCGCCTGGATCAATTGACCCACATAGTGCAACTGCAGGGCCCACTTTGCGTATCTGTGCTTTACACAGGGCAAGAAGTCTCATTCACTTTTACAAGGAACCAGCTAAGAACAGGAGGTGAAAGACTTTTAATCATTATTTTACAAAAGGAACACTTACATGACAATGGTGAAATGTCTCTCCAATGAAAATAAAAACAAAAGTATAAAATATTCCAAACATAAATTTAAATTGATTAAACAAATATTTATGAATATTCATTCATAATACACAAAATAAAGAGACAGAGTTAATATGGACATGGTGGCAGGAGGAAACAATTCAGTTATGTACAAAATCTCTAATCTACATGTTTTAGATATCATTTCCTGTTAAGCAGTATTGCAAAGGTAATCCTCTCTGTATGCACCTGGAGGATTTGGAAAATGAAACAAATACCAGACACATGGTATTCCCCTACACTTTGTGAGATTTCTGTGGTTTTAAACAGATCCCATACTATTGTTTTATGATTGGTCAACTCATACTCATGGAATGCTTTGACAACACCTGCAAATTTAAAGAAAAACTAATTTATTTAACCCTTGGCTCCTCTAAGGAAAAATAGTGTCCCCTTCTCCTAAGTAAACCTGTATCATTAAAGGCAATAAAGGCAAAGGCAATTAATCCTCCCGCCAATAATAATAAAAATAGGTGCCGGGAGCTACTGATACTTCTGGTACAAATAATGCATAAGGGAGCCAAGGCAATTGGTTCTAGCCCACCTCCCCCCCCCTTCCGTCTCTTCGTGCTTTCTTATGCCAAAACGTTAAGGGTTCTATCTGTGTTCAGCCGTCCTGCATTTGTATGTTGCATTTTTGGTAATTTATTTATATGCTTTATTTTATTCTGTGTATGTTTGTCACTTGATGTTTGCTCATTTACTGGCTAGTAGGCGTTTACTCTACAGCTTTGTGCTTTTTCTTAAGCTGTTTTATGTATTTATATTTAAGCTGTGACTTGTGACAAACATTTTTCTTATATTTGTATTTCTAGTAAAATATTTTTGTATGAGTCCCCTATTATTTATATGTACGATTACTGTGGTCCCTTTCTCTGGACAGGACTTTTTGAGTAAATTTATGTGGACTATATGTTTTTTGTGTGTTTTTATTGATTCTGGTTATACTATTGTTTGTTAATAAAGGTAAAATGCTAACCAGGGTCCAGAGATGGTAAAAGAATCCACAGCAACTGCCTTTCCCCCCTCATTTTTTCCTTTGCAGTTCCCTGTACTGAGACACACTATGACATACCTCCCAACATCTGAAAAGTCTAAAGACCGATACAATAAAAAATATACATCTGAAGATGCAACCTTGCCGCATGCCAGTAAGATGTTTAAAATGCTGCTGATAATTTGTAGAACGAATATTGTGGGCACAAAGCCAGAACAACACGTGTTTCATAGATTACTGACCCATGGAAGTCATGTGCCAAGTAGATGTTGGTTTTGGCACTTACTCCCCAGTGGGGTCAGTTGGAAGGCATAGCAGAGAGCAAATAGCTCCTAGGTGTTTGCAAAGTTTCCCTTTGAGAAATAAAATATGAAATGGTGGATTATATAATTGAAATGATAGAAAGAGAGCATATATTAATCTAGAAAAATATTACATTTACAGGGTCTCTAAAAGAAAATGCCAGAAAACTTTATTTAGAACAAACAGCTACAGATACACTTCTAATCCAGGGTTTTACATATAAAAGGAGTATTGCCATGTTTTGAACTGAGTACATAATGTTTATCTTGACATAGTATTACTCGCATAAGGTGTAATAAGCCACAACAACCATTGGTGTGGTATTTTTTAAAGGTATAGCATGTCTGCACACATCTCATCTAATGCTATGTCACTTTACTTTTCTTTTGGTTGTTAACATACTATATTTGACAGATCTCACTGTAGGACTTATTATTGCTGGTCTTTTAAATAGGTTTAAGGTTTTATGCAAATGGAAAGTTTTGTAACAACTGGTTTATATATTGTATTTTACTTATTAAAATGTTATTTTTGTAGATTTTGTCATTATTTTTACTATTAGAACTTGCGCAAACTGTATCTTTTATTATTTTTCCCTTCTGGGAGCAATCGAGGGCTTGATCTTGGTTGTAATAAACTGCTATAAATTTGTAGCTTTTTTTTGGTGCTCTTTCATACTTTACAAAAAGAATTAGAGAAGCACACCAAATAATCAACTTCTAACAACAATATTATTATAAACGCGGTGCATCACCCCTAGGGGAGTCCAAACAGTACCCTTAGAAAGAACATGTACAATATAGAGATAGGGGGAGCACACCAAAAAAAAGAATATATAAATAAAACCATACTAGCAAAATTATGCAATATCAAACATTTATTTAGACAAATAATTACAGCAAAAGCAATTGAATTACTAATATCCAATGGATAAAAGAGACAGATACTTACATATAAATAGGGGTCACACAGTGCAAAAAAAGGTCCCAACGTTTCGGTAAAATAAAGGGAGACCTCAGGTCGGGTGACCCTTTTTTGCACTGTGTGACCCTCCTGTTTATGCTCATTCATATTTGTGGCACTTTTGTAACTTTTTCATGTGATTTTCTATTTATATGTAAGTATCAGTCTCTTTTATCCACTGGATATTTGTAATTCAATTGCGTTTGCTGTTACTAATTGTCTAAATACATTTTTGATATTGCATAATTTTGCTAGTATAGTTTTATTTTTTTTGGTGTGCTCCCCCAATCTCTATATTGTACATGTTCTTTCATACTTTGACTGGCGCAGATTTTTTTTATATATCTATAATAATAACCATAAAAATATTGGCAGGAATATGTCCATACCCAACAAAATGTAATTATCCCCAAAACACACAGCAGTTGACAAACTGAAGTTATTTGACAACCTGGTGTAGATTCAATACAGTAAAACCAATAAAAAAAAATTAAAAACACAAAAAGGATTGTTTCAGTTTTTTTATTGATATGTGACAGGTAAACTTTGTACATGCATATGCTTGTGTAATTTTAATTATTTTCTGTATACAGGAACTGAAAGGTTCATGATTACGGAATCCAGGAGACAGAAAAGTCACATACTTAAAGAGTAAAAAATAAAGTGATAGCAAAACACACACAAAGTGTTCCATATAGTTTAAAGTGGAAACAACAATATCTAGATGTATTTGATTCACATCTGCATATACATAGGATATACCTCCTAGAAGAAAATTTACATCTGTTATGTTTCTGTATCCTACTAAAAAGTATTTCTACATCTAGAAGTAGAAAAAATTTGCATCAAAATGTATTGCCCTAAACATGGTGTACAGTGTCTGCAGCCAGAGTACCTAGACGGCAGAGCACTACACAGTGCCTATATCTAAGAGCAATGTATAGGGTAAAAGGTAAAGCAGTTTGCAGCGCTTATAGTTGTGACAAGCAATTTATCAATACTGCTCTCTAGAACTAAAAAGACAAAAATTAATACAAATTTAAATAGTTTTAGAATACAATCAAGAAATGCATCACTACAAATGTAATATGTATGTATTACAAAAACAAATGTAATATATGAATATTACATTATATATACACACAGATAGAATTTTCTAAGGAAAGCTAGGCAAGTGACATGCCTGTTTAAAATGATAAACATTCTTAATAAAACAAAAACACATTCATTGTAAATTTCACTTTTCAGCACAAGATAAGGTAGTATATCAATAATTCTAACACTGGCAGCTTAAAAGTAGAGGCTGATTACATAGGCTTCAGGTCAACACCTTCCTATTCCTAAAAGTCAGATCTGTTCATTGACGAGGACAATAGACTAGAAATCAGTCAGTTGAATGATTTTGCAACATCTAACAAATATAATTAAAAGGGCTTTCCTTGTGGTTTCAACACCTGTGTTAACCCCTTCCCGTCCTTATGACGAGTTAACTCGTCATAAGAGCCGCAGCGTTAGCGACCTTATGACGAGTTAACTCGTCATGCAGTCTAGCCGGCGGTGCGCTCCGTGGGCACCGCCAGCTAGTCTGCAACGGGTCCAGGACTAAGCCTCGCACCCGAGGCAAAGCTCCTGGACCCGATCGGTCAGTTTCCGGGCATGTGATCGCGGTGATTTAGTCATCACCGCGATAACATGCAAATTAGATGGCAAAGTCAGTGTGTTCACACACTGACTTTGCCTCTAATTCACTCCCTGTGCTTCACATTCTTATAGTGAAGCACAGAGAGTGACCTGTAAGTAAAAATAAATTAATTATACACACATAGGTTAAAAAAAAAAAAAAAAAATTAACCCTTTCATTGCTGATCACAGTTTTTAACTGTGATCAGTTTCCTTCCACTTTATGGCCCTCATTTAGTTTTTTTTTTAACAGATTTTTTTATTTTTACAATTTATAAAGTTTTTTTGAATAAATAAAGGTAATTTGAATATATTTATTTAATAAAATTTAACCCCTGCATGCCTGTTGCATGATTTTTACTGATCTGACATCGCACTCTTCAGAGTTTTTTTCTGTCTTTTTTGTTATGGGGGGTTTGGGAACCAATATTTTTCTTTTTTATTAGTTAGTTAATAAGGGGGGATAAGTGGGTTAGTGTTGCACTAGTTATGTAGCTTATTATTGGGAAAATAATGGGGAAAAACTTTTTTTTCCTCAAAAATTTCCTCTTTTATATGTATTTTTTAATACTAAAATGTAAATCATTTTTATGTATAGGGTATCAAAAGAAAGCTCTAACTGTCCTCTAAAAAACAACATATAACTTGTATGGGTACGTTAAATGAGAGAGAGGAAATTTATGTTTCAAAAACCGCGTATTAAAAATTGAAAAACGCTCTGGTCCTTGGCCCAGGAAAATCCCTGGTCCTTAAAGGGTTAAGACAAGTCATTGATATAGGTAATATGCATTTAAAGTGTGGTCTTATGTTGATGACATCAACCAGCAGCAGGCTATATAAAACGGTTACAATGGCGACAGTAGATTTTTTTTTATACTGTGCCACAAGATGATGTCATAATTAGCAGACACACGTTCAAAATACGTTTTTGTCTACCCTGTATTTGCTTATGTCAAGGTTCTTTGCTCTGAAATGATAATAACTTAGAATATTAGAAAAGTGTTAAGGCTCTCCCTTTAAATTTAAATTATGTAAGGTTATGCTTTTTACAAGCAATGAATTTTTAGAGTGGGTATAACCTGTAGTCTCTGTGCTAAGAGGTAACTAGAAATGTGAATGCAATCCTGAAGATCTCTTTATACTCTTAATATTGTCAGACTATAATATGACCATACTATTGCTAATTTAACAATAGCAAGCACAGTGCCAGTTCTTAGTACCTTGGTGAGCAAGGAAACTTAGGTTGTCCAGCTTAAGTTCATCACTGTACATAATATTTTTTAGTGTTGTATTTCTAGGTGCACTCACTTAAGTAAATCTAAACACAGCCATGGATGTACTGCAAGAACAGATAGACATTCTAATTACCATATCACTTCAGTAACTATCCTTAACATTAATGGCAGACCATTCATTTTACTTTGGTTTTTCTTTAGTAAACTGAAAAACAGATCTTTATTTTAAACATTTTAATAAAAGGGAATTTATAAGGTGCTTATATATTATTCTAGCATAACACTATTTCAAACGTGATTAATGTAAACTTCTTTTACAATTTAAAAATACTTTACGTATGATATGATGGTCATTAAGTAGTTAGGTTTCAAAATAAATATGGACTACTAATTTGGACTGTATTATGCAGATATAACTACACTGACATAGTGCTTATCCTTTGGGTGCAATTAAGATACAATCTGGTTAGTGGTTTAACCATTTTAATCGCACACAGCAAATTCACTTCACAGAAACTGAATAGCCTTGTAATGTAATACTTTGTCTATTAATCTATCACACCTATAGCAGCATACTTGCCAACTTTTGATGGTTGTGTCATGGGACATAAAAGAGATAGCGTGTAAAGGGGCAAAGTTATGGGACGCCAGCCCCACAGCCCCTTGGTGTCTGGAAATCATTTCTCCTCATTTGTCTACTAGATATACACAGTTTAAATGCAAAGTTGCCTGGGCATAGGCAGTATTACTGACAAGACATAATGCCAACTGTCCTGGCAAATTCAGGACTGTTGGCAACTATGCTGTGGCAGAAGAACCATAAGCTTGTTCCTTAAACATGCTAGCGTGAAATAATTGATCTGTCAGAGCTACATTTCATCTGTCAAGGTTAAATATTTTAGAAAAATTAGGGTTTGATTAACTTGGTCTCCTGCTGTAAAACATAAAAGCAGATACATTTAATTAGCCATAATTAATAAAGCCTCATTAGGTTATTCAGTAATAACCAAACAAAATGCAAAATGTGCACTGAATGCAACTGCAAATCAGATCTATCCAGATCACAATGGCAAACTCAAAATGGTAAAATAACCATGTTCTAAGAATTTTTTTTTTTACAATTGTAAAGAATAAAAATGAATTTTAAAAAAATATCTATACTTTGTGTTAGCAGAATTTTAAGCAAATGCATAAACTAAAAAATATATATGTTTTAAACAAGTCTGTTGTGTCTTCATCTTATGAAATCACCTGTGGCTTGATATGCAGATGAACTACTTTTCAATGGTAATTGTGTCATTTGCATATCAAGCCACAGGTGATGTCATAAGCAGGAGACACCCCAGACATATTGAAAACGTATTTGTCTCTTATTTTATTTATTTGCATGAAATATTGCTATCAACGTAGAGATTATTCTGCATCATTTTTTATTCTCTACATTCACCGAATAAGCAATATTTAGGATAACAGCTTCACTTAAGTGTTGGGTGCCATTTCTAATGTACATGAAAAAAAGAAGACATGACCAAAACAAAAAGGCAATCTTACACAACAATATTCTTAAAAAGGGAAAAATGTATACCTGACAATTAATTAATTACATTAGAATGTATTTCACTTTGCATGTACCTGAACCATCATAAACAACCACTTATGCCGCTGTGCTTCATGCCAATATGCCTTGTGTTAAGTTTCATTGTTAATCTTGGACTATCATTGGAATCTTGTAAGCTACCAGGGCTGTTATACCAGGAAAGCATGGCGTTATCATATTTCTTGTATTTTGCAAACTAATAAAACATTTCATTTTATCAGTTTAAAGTATCAAAATGTTTAAGCTAAATAAAGCAAGTACAAGACCATATGGATTGGAAAATAAATTGGTAAAAAAAAGTGTAGAATATCTCCAATAAATTAATATGGAATGAAAAAACAGTCAACACAACATAGCATTTCAAGTTCCAAAGAACAAAGCAATGATGTTGAAATAAGTAGACATATTCAATTGAAAACAGAAAGACCATGGAATGTACATAATAAGAAATATGTAGCAACTGAATTCTATTCAGAAGGGTGTAGTGTCATTTTAGAAGAGTGTGCCAAGTGATTTTGTAAATACTGGGTCTGTTTAAAACTCATCAGCATGCCACGCCTTCTGAAACCACTCTCATAGTACCACAGCAAAGCTTCTATAATAAATGGTCTTAAAAGATGAACATACCATTTTGATTTTGGTGGCACAGTAACACAATGCTTTAAACACTGTATTTTGAATTATGGCATGGAACTGGATAAATTTTTTCTGTCATTTGTGTGGGAGAAAGAAAATCAAACTGTACCAATATCCTTTTTACCAGATACAAAGATATGCAAAAAAAATCTGCCTCTATTATAAAGTAAAATAAAATAGCTGGATGTATTATAAATCCCTATGGTTTTTATTTCACATTCACAAGACATTTTACTTTGAAGTACATAAATGCTTGTGCCCACATAAGGGATAGGATAACTTTCATGGATTAATGATGCTACTTGGTTTCCAAAGAAAACATTTGATTCTTTATTTCCATTTTGGGAAAATACTGATGAGATTTAGCATTGCCAAGACTGTGGAATGGTTCCTGTAAGTAGCAACTAAAGAGGGAAAAAAGATTAATTATCCGAATGATGTAGAGCAGTTTTAGAGAATGGTTTTAGGAAAGCAGGACATAAGATAACACTATCAAAATCCAGATTTTCTTTCTTTCTTAAATGCCTGCTGTGTTGACTGGATATCGCATGTGGTTAAGTAATTTCTGGTTCAAAATAAAAGGTTCATAGCTCGTGTAAACAGGAGTTATTGTAGTGTTTATATCAGGGCTGCCAGATAGTGGCATTAAGGTGCTTACCTTTACATTAACAATTACTTGTTGGGAAACACATTAAATAAAGCTGGAAATTGCTAGTTCCCTGGAATGTATGTTCTAATTACAATCAAAGTTTTTGGCTTTTAAACAGCGAATAGTTAACAAGATATCAGTAGGGACTTTTCACATCCATTAAGAACGAGTATTTTATCACACCAGCATGGAGACATGTAAACTATAATTCAGTGAATAAACAGTGTGCAAAGTTAGCCTGCTTAGTATTTAAGTTAAACAACTCCTATTGCTTAATCTTCTTTACAGCTGGAGTGTCCACGGCCTTTTAATATATATACTCCCCAATTATATCAAAAGCGTCACACTAACACAAACATGGTTTTAGTGCCAACTGGATGGTTTTGAAGTCATGTCAAAACATCCTTTAAGTCCTCTGTCTCTACAAAGACCTGGTCACTCCAGACACGAAACATTCCGATCCAGTGACTCAGTTTACATTTCTCTTCCTTCAACCTTTGTCTTCCGAAATCTTTCCAGACACAGATTAACATGTGTGTTGACAATTTTGTTTAACGGTTGTGCTTATCTTTTGTTGATTGTGCATTAAATGTATGCAATATATAAAAACCTAGCTCATGGTCTTCCTTCTCACATTTTATTTAACGGAGAAATATCTACTCAAACATGGTGCAGCCTGGTGTAAATAATTACCTGTAGAAAAATCTGTATCTTTCTGGTGACAATAGCATGATCCATTTTGCTATTGTTCTGGGGATATATTTCTCAGCCTGGTGACCCCAATCTGTCCAATCCTCATTTTCATTACAGGGCAAAATGTATTTGTGGTTAGAAAAAGAGAAAAAAAACCATGGTGGTATAACCTCAAAGTCCACAGTAATAAATACACAAGCTTCCAACATAGAATTAATTTAAACCTTTGGAAAGCAAGTGTGCCCCTTCATCAGAGGTTGGATAAGATCTCCCTACAACCTGAACCAATGTATCCAAATTTTGCTGAAAAACAAAAAAAATCTACCCCCCCGACCAAAATTTAAAAAAAAAAAAAAAAATATATCAGTAGTGTTTATGCCAGTGGTGACGATTCAATCAATCTTCTATCTTGTTAGTTGACCAACCACTTTCAGAAGGGTCTTATTTTCCTGCTTTAACTGATTATTTTCATCTTCTATATCGTCCAGATCCTTGGGAACAAAATAGGAAATATCAGTCAACGGTACTGCTGTTTTGCCAAGTCAAACACAGTGTGAAGTTAAGCATGACAAATGAAACAATACATTTATAGATGATGTAGTTTATAAAATGGAGAAGGAAATTAATAACCCAGCATTTTTCAGATTTGCAACCTTTTTGAAAACTTGCAATAACACAATTAATTAATGTGTTTCTTTATGAAAATATAAACATTTTGAATACCTCACCTTACACAACTGTGATTGTACAGCAGCTCTCACTTTGCAGGATACCAAATCAGACCCCACTCATGTCTCAAACACAAAGATGCAGCACTCCTCTATGAAAATGGGGTATTTATTTTGCTGCAGGTGATGTTTCAAACCACTGCACAGAGCTTGAAATATTCTCTGTGTAGTGGGTTGAAACATTGCCTGTGGCAAAATAATTACACCATTTAGGGTCTTTATATTTAAATCTTTTTAAAGTTGGTTCCTACTGAACAAACATAACTAAAAAGGTTCAAATACCAGACTGGCCAACGCAGCCCTTTATCTTTCAGAGGCTTGCAAATGTCCGTACAAGAACATCAGTGTCTGTGGCAAGGTTTACAAAAGGTCCATAAAACATCATCAAATTATCCACCACTGACCCCAATAAATGTTCACCAGGAGAAGGTTTGTGCGGACACCTAAAAATGACTACCATTAAGTTGGGTAATAACATCTATTATTCTGCTGCCAATTCAGTTACACGCAATGGCATGCACTAAACTGAGCCCCCCCCCCCAATGAGAGAATGTATAATAATTACTAAACATTTCTTTATATTGATATTGTAATCACTTACTCTGTTCAATAAATCAATTTCCTCTTTCATTTTCATAATTAATTCTTCTTTGTCTTGCATGATCTTCACTAATTTGATATTTTCTTGTCTTTCTTTTGCTAGTTCCTGTCCCAAAATAATAAATAATGGATGTTAAAAGGACGATTTATTTGTCATTCATGGTATACATCATTTATTTTTTTAATACAATACAATACAATACTAATATTCAGTGTTGACTGAATTAGATTTTTGGCTCCCTGACTAGATAACCGCAGCTCCCATGGTGAATTACACGTCTTTAATATGACAACGGACACACTGACACCGACTCAATTGTATTGACAAACCGATTTGTCTAATAAATGTAGTGGCTTGTAGTGGAGATCACTTAATTAATTACAGTCATGCATGTCAACAATTTGTGCAGTTTAGTAATAGAGAACATGTTCACCCTTTTTCTTTATATTTTAACATCTCCATGAAGAGCCACTAAACTTTTTTTCTCTTGCTTGGGTGTTTCTCATTCTAGAAGTATTAGTGGCCTATGTATTTTTAAAGGTACATCCTATTTTGATCGACAATCTCCATGCGTCACTGTGATTGTCACAAGTTGCTAACACAGCGCAGGACTTACTTTTTACATGTAATAGAGAGCTCTTATATATAGAGAGAGAGCACCGACTTTGTAACGAAGCCCCATGGGTTTACATAGGATAAATGGAATCAACTTTTTAAGCTTATGCGTCTATTAAATGTTAAAATGTCTATTTATTTATTTAGGTACATGCAATTTCAAAATACTTTGTTTACGAAATCTTTACTGCTACTTTAACCCCTTTGTGACGCATGGTGCTTGCGTCCCAGAAGATGCAAGCACCAAAACGCCATGTTTTGTTCCTGGCCACTGATCACAAGGTGATCGTTAGCCATGGACACAATGGCAGAGACCCAATTAGGGCCTCAAAAGACCCTGTGGATCCCTGCCAAGAAATTGCGCCCTCTCAACGTCACGTGTGATGTCACAGAGGCGTGGTGCAATTTCATAAAATATAGCCAGTGCTCGTTTTGAGTGGCCTCATCTTACAGTGCGATCCCACTGCAAGTTCCTGAGCAGGATCCGAGCACAGCTCATCGCGGGGAGCAGGACGTTCTATGCCACCCTAGCATCTTTTGGGACCAACAAAAAAGGACAGCATAGAAAGTCCTAGCACTGGGAAGGAGTTAATAGTACTATGTCGTTTTTGTTTTTTTTAAATATAGACTCAGAGCATCCTCTAAAACAGTGATGGAAACCAAGATGAAGCTCTAAAAATTCCCTCTCATTTTAGGCATTTGTCTGTTCTTCATTAACAGATCATTCTTTCTCTCCACGTTTACTGGGTCCACCATAATTGAGGGTGATATTATAGGCACCTGCTGACTGCCATCTCAAAGTGCCACCTGTGCCATAGGTTCACCATCACTGCTCTGAATTCTAGATAGCTGCTGGCAAGCCCAATATAAATAACATATGAAAGAAAATAAGATTTATTCAGCACTAACTATTAAACCAGTGTCGGGTGTAGAACTTCATCGTGTCCCATATAATAACTCCACAAACATTGATGAATCACACAGCATTCAATCAAGTGGGGTGTTTATTATCACCAAAGTGGCAACATTTCAACCCTATTGGGTCCTTGACAAAGATTCAAAAGAGTTGAAAACTTCATCACTTTGGTGATACCAAACACCCCACTTGATTAAGTGCTGTAATATTCATTATTTTTCTGGAGTCAATATTACCGTATTTGCTTGATTATAAGAATAATTTTTTTTGGAAAAATACCCCTCGTCTTATACTTGTCAAACTGAGGTCAGATTATAGGACAGGGATCCAGGTCCCCAGCAGAGCTGCAGGGGACCTGGATCCACCTCTCTAACAGCAGGGGATGTCTGCTCGATGAGCGCAGACTCCCCCTGCTGCCGCCCGGCACGACCGCCGGGACTTCTATGATGAAGCCGGGTACTTCCGGCTTCGTCATAAAAGTCCCAGCGGTCGTGCCAGGCGGCAGCAAGGGAGGTCTGCGCTCATCGCGCAGACATCCTCTGCTGCCCCACTAGCCACCAGGGAGAATCGGGCAGCTGGGGGATGTCTGCACGATATGTGCAGACATCCTCCATGCTGCCCGACACGGCAGTCTATTATGACGGACCAGCTGCCACCACCTAGCACTAGCCACCAGGGAGCGAGTTACAGGTGAGGGGAAGGGAGGGGGCATAGAGACACGGGGAGGGAGGGGTGCAGAGAGAAACAAGGGGAGGGGGGAAGAGAGAGACAAGGGGAGGGGGGAGCAGAGAGAAACAAGGGGAGGGGGGAAGAGACAGAGGCGAAGGGAGAGTCAAAGGGAGGGGGAGAGAGAGACAACACTAAGGGGGTGAAAGAGACAAAGCTGGGGGCAAGGGAAAGAGAGAGGCAGCATTGGCACATAAAAGGAAATAAAAACAAGAAATGCATTTTTGATATAATTTTTTATTAAAAAAGCAATTTACATGTGAATATATACAAGTTGAACTTTTTTCCTATAGGGTAGTCTTATATTCAGGCTTTTCGTTTTTTTCCTAAAGGAATATCCAAAGTTTGGGGGATCATCTTATAATCAGGGTCGTCTTATAATCGAGCAAATACGGTAATAACAGACATACACAAATTCAAGTAGGTAAAACATGTACCCTTTCTAGTTCTTCAATCTTTTTTTCCAAAGCGTTGCCTTGCCCATAGTTTACAGTTGAGGTTGCATCTTTATTGTAGCGATTATATGTTGTGCGGTCAGTTCGAGAGTGACGGTTTGTTGCTTCCTCTTCAGGGGCATTGTTGGTGCTAAAGTAAAAGCAGTAAAATTGTAATCCATTGTTTATAATAAGGTAAATAAAAATAAACCCTGAAATTGAACAAAAATTATTGCAAAGCCTTTTAAGCAATTGAATGGTTATCTAAAAGGATGTATATAAACCTCTTTAGGAATTAAACATTTTTTTATGTGAAACACTATATAAACAAAAACTTTAAATAAGTAAAAATAATGTTTATTAAATATTTTGCACTATTATTGTGAACATTTTAGGGGCATCAAAATATGAACTAAATCTGTTCATATTTTGGAGAATAAAATGCAAAAACATACCATTTGCCCAAAGGTAGCATAACTTCAGTATCAAGTGTATACTAAAAAACAAAACTGTTTCTAAAAGAGAGATACAGCACTGGGAGATGAAAATATTAGGGAATGTGTCCATAGGGTCTGGTTTAATTTGATTGACAGCAATATGCAGAGAAGATATCTAGTTACACTCTTCCAATATAGACAACTGCCAGTAGGAAAATGTATTGTGTTAACGGGTCTTGGACACATGGCCTTCTTAAATACCATGAACATTTATTCATCATATCGCTACAAAGAAAAACGATTAAAGATAACTGGGTTAGAGAGATTTGATTGTAAGCTTGTGCTTTGAAGAAGAAGTAAAGCAAATGTGTCAAAATAACAGCCCAAGCGTTATACATGTGGTGCTTATTGCTATGATTTACAGAGAACACTGCAAAATTGTGGTTTGCACTTTTATTATGTCTTTGGAAGGTTGTATCCAAAGAAAGTACCTTCAGTTAGGGTTAGATGAAGCAAGATTCTAAACATGACTGCCACCGTATCAGCTATATGAAATAAAGAGGGCTCAATATGATAATTTGCATTCTTTGTAAAAGAAAATTAAGCAACGGCGTTGCAATCCACCCATCTGTCGCCACTGAAATGAAGCTCCGGAAACACTGTATACATATAATAATTTTAATTCATAGATAGAGAGGCTACAAAACTGGAATTTGAGTGGCAGTAAAAAACCTTTATCTAGAAAGAGGGATAGCGTTTCACTTAGGGTTAACGATGGATTAGGGTTATAATTAGTGCTTGTTTTAGGCCTAGTGCTACAGTTACCGTTAGGGTGATTATTATGGTTGGGGTCAAAAGTTTACTGTAGGAGAAAATGGTTAGGAAACAAAAAATGCTACTTTTGGTTTTTACCCTATAACCTGGAAAAAACTGAAAAACATGTAAACATGTATATAACTAAACTCGAGACAAAATTTAGAAGCTATTTATATGGGGTATTTTTTTTACCATTTGCAAGTGTGTAAAATATTTGAAATTTAGAAAAAGTGTGTTTAAAAATGATAATATTTGTTCCACATGCTGCAGAAAGACCATGCAAAGGGCAGCCCGGCAGTCTGTAGGATGCATATACACACAGACAGAATCCAATAAATGAATCAGGGTGGAGATCTCATAGGACCTACCATGATTAATTAATTGGATAGTGTCTGTGCGTATATCTATCCTACATACTGCCGGGCTGCACTTTGTATGCTCTGTCTGCAGCATGTGGAACAAATATGTGTCCCTGGAAACATGGTCGATGTTGGCAACTATGGAGCAGGTGAACTGATGGTCTGAGAGCAGTGTGAAGATACGCTTCTTGTTTATTAAGAGATGAGAGGCTACTTTTTATCTCTAAGGAAGTAAAAAAAAAAAATTTAAAATCTGTTATTTACTGGAAAAATAATAAGTAAAAATGCTGCAAGCGTCAAGATGGATGATTACACATTTACTTGTACTTTGTGATTGCTCCAATTTAGAAAATGTTTACACAACTGCTAAAAATAAATCCAACTAATGTCTAATCTCGCTGAAGGCTCCTGGAATGGAAGGGCTAATTTGTACGAAGTTACCGGTTTCTGCAAATGTCTCTCAACATATCTCTTCTCAAACATGCTTAAGTGTTTACTTCAATCAAGGGGGGAAAAAACATAGCTTGGCAAACAGTGCAGTAAATAAACATTGTTATACTGCAATAAAGGTGGCTTCCAAACACATTCGGATAGGAGAAATTGAAGAAACTTCATTTTACCATATTTAGTTAGCAAATTCCAGTTCCTCGCTTTGGTATTTCTAAATATATTCAGTAGTACTCAAAAAAAACAAAACAAAGAAAATAAAAATGCATTGATACTTGCCAAACATGTGCAAAGAACAAACTCTGTTGGTAATGAAACATTTCAGGGGGTGAATAAACACTTAGAGACTGGAATAAGGAACACAATTTGTGATCACTGATTTCACATCATCCCTGTCTACACCGGTCAAGATGAAGAATAAAAAGCAGTCCTGGGGAAAGTCATTTCTGCTAGCCCTGAACAGTTGCTGTGGTGGATCACACAGCCATGTGTTTCAAAAAGTCAATTCTAACATTTAAATGTTTTATTTTATTTGGTGAAGCATGCTGAATATTCCAGCTTTGCATTTTTGCATGTTTAGTTATGCATTGGCAACAGTGCCCAATGCCAGTCAGCAGCTGCAAGGGCCAATAAGATATTGGCATGTATAAAACGAGGTATAGATTCACGGGAGGAGGACATCATCTTGCCTCTTTACAAATCAATGGTAAGACCTCACCTTGAATATGCAGTACAATTCTGGGCACCAGTCCTTAAAAAGGATATTAAGGAACTAGAAAAAGTGCAAAGGAGAGCTACAAAATTAATAAGGGGATTGGAGGATCTTAGTTATGAAGAGAGACTTAAAAAATTGCATTTATTTACTTTAGAAAAAAGGCGTCTTAGAGGGGATATGATAACATTATAAATATGTGCAGGGCCAATATAAGGAGCTCTCCAGGGACTGTTCATTAACAGAAATGTACAAAGAGGTCACCCCCTGAGACTGGAAGAGCAAAGATTTCATAGGCAGCAAAGGAAGGGATTCTTTACGGTAAGGACAATAAAATTATGGAACTCACTGCCAAGAGAGGTAGTGCTATCAACCACAATAGATGCATTTAAAAATGGTCTGGATGTTTTTTTTAGAAAAGCAGAACATACAGGGGTATTAATAATAGAATAAGCATTAATAATAGAGCTTTTTGATCCAAGGAGAAATCTGATTGCCCTTTTGGAGTCAAGAAGGAATTTTTTTCCCCCTAGGAGGAAACATTCGAAAAAGCTTCCTTAGGGTTTTTTTTTGCCTTCTTTTGGATCAAAACGCTGAAATGATAGGTAGAAGGGTTGAACTTGATGGACTTGTGTCTTTTTTTCAACCTAAATTACTATATTACTATGTATAATGTTAACATTATTATGCATACAATAAACTACATATTCTCCACTCCTAAACCTATTCTTTGACCACAGCTATACAATCAGAAATGTAGAGTACTTCCCCTGTTGAAACTAATGCAGCACTTACAGAGCACACATTACAGGGACACATCACATGCATGTAGGATATGTTGCCATTCCTTGCCGTTAAGATACATGAGAACTCCTAGTTTATAAATACATATTTATTATGCAACATCCTTTTTCTATGTTCATCCAATGAAAACGTGCATGTTTTATCTTAGCTGGATTGACAAGTGGTCCAATTTGCATCACCTTAATCTACAAATCTAGTCACTTAAATTAGGAACATTGTCTGACATCATTCTGCACTAAAGGTATTATATTTAAAATTCTTAACATAGTGAGTTACGGACAGCTAGAGAAAACGGTCCACAACTGGCACACTATTATTTCCATACAAAACAGGATACAATGGTTGAATGCCAAAACTTGTGAGCAGACCAAAGCGAAACGTTTCTGGATTTAAAAAAAAACAAAAACACGATTCTTTGTAAACATCCAAAAGGTGTAGGAGTCCAATACATACAAAGCCTGTCTTGGTACGAAAAAAAAAATGTCTGCCTGCATTGCTTATAAGGTTATAGGTATGAAATGAAGTAACGATCTATAAGTCTTTCATAAGACATGCTCAAGGAGAGCTGACATTAATCAAGTTCTCTATCAAAGTTAAACCACGAGCTTCTACTTCAAATGCCAGCAATAGTAAGTTACGTGTTATAAAAGCAATCATAGACAACACTGTATAATGTATACTTCAATGATAATGGATTTTAAAGGAATCGAGCTGAAGAGCAATAGCAGACACCAAGTGGAATGGAACAATGTCTCTACCTGCTCCCCATATTGCAACACTGCCCTAGCATCCACTCTACTCTCCCAAGCAGGAAGATGGACTTGTTACTACAAGTAAGTACTGAACTGTCAACAAGCAATTTGCTATACTGTGCAAAAAAAATTATACGTTATTAGAAGCATAGTTTACAAACCATGAACTGATTTATATAATTCATTTGCTTGCTATCTAGCCTTTGCTGCACAGAGAAGTTCATGCCTGATAAACTAATTTCACATCTCCCAGAGACTTAAGCACAATGCAATAACTGGCTTGTCATGGAGAGATTTCAATCTATCCGACAGCCAGGACAGGATTGTTACATTGGTTAGACCCTTGCAGCTTTATCCTTGATGGACCCAGAACTAAGAAGTTAACACAGCCATGCACAGTACATTCAGTTCTGGTCTGCTCACTGAACCATTGGTAATGAAGAACAAAAATGTAAGCCTCATGTTTACGACTCTTGACCTTCCGACGTTGCACTATGATACGGAATTCTTTTGGAGAAAGCAGATTTACATTGCTCACAAAATAGAAAGATTTAATGAGAAACATTCAGAGGTAATGCACCAAGAAAAAGAAAAAACACTTCAACTTAGGATCATTTCAAAATGTATTTTTTGAAGATAATCATCAGCACAAGATAGGCAACAAAACAAACAAAATAGATCAATTCTAACTCAAAACGATATTCTACAAACTCTACTTATACATCATCAGCTTACTCTTACCTCTTGAATGATGTGTTATGATTATATATTGTCATTTTCAAGTACACAACTTATTTTTTTTCCAACTTTCTTATAAACAAAAAGTTATGTAGAGTTCATCCTTTACAATGGTCTCAACAAAAGCCCTGGTGCAAGTTGGAAAAAAAAACAGCCTTTGAAATTTAGTTTGCCCCTTAAGACGTCTTGAGTTTTGAACCCTGTATGGTATAAAATACATAATTTATTAGTGATGTGCAGAAACTTCCAACAGGGTGGAATTCTAAAACATTTACAATTTTGTTTTTGTCAATTTGTTGGATTCATAACATCTGATTTAAAAAGATACAGTACTTTATAATTAAAAAGATTTTAGCAGAGGGTAAACAACCTTGTGCCATATGGATACTTTTGTTACAATCATTGTGATTGGAAATGGATTTGAATACAGTTATGTTATTAAAGAATCCAGAATGTATCAGAGATTTTATTGAAGGAATGAATAATAAACGGATAGTGAGCTGTACAGTGATAGAGAAAGTTATAAGGGCTCTGGTGCCGTGTGGCACAGGACAGAGTGTCAGTCATGGAGCCGCTCGAAATGGATGGGTAGGGGCACATTGTACCTGCCTCACATGTTATAGTTCTGTCTCTAGAGGGTTAATAAACATAAATGCAATTTATTAAATGCAAAAGTAGGTAGAGAAGGTAGCAGCTAGACTAGACATGGAGGATACTATTCTTAACAAATATGTTTCTTTCAGAGAATAGTCTTTTATTACTTTTTTTCCCCAAAGAGGAGGGGCCAAATATTTCTATTTATACCTTTTTTTTACACCTTTCAAAACAGATTCTAGAGATTAAGCTAGAAAAAAAAAGATGTATGTTTAAATTACAATTTGTTTGAATCTGTTGATGGACTGAAAAGCAACTAATAAATCATGCATGTTATGCCATACAGGGTACAGAAGTACATTCCTGAAATGTCATTAAAAGTAACTATTTAAATTAAAATCTGTGTGGCCAATAGATTCACTTTCAACACAACTTTGCAACATGTAAACCACTTCTGTTTCTACAGAAACACAAACAAAACAGAAAAGGAAATACTGTAGTGTTCAAATTACAACACACATTTCTAAAAGAGCAGACACATACCTTTTATATCGGTTTGGCAGGGTCCTCGACGTCTCCTAAACAAAAGGACACAAACAAAATGCGGTTATAAAAATACCTAAACATTTCGGAAATAATAGAGATAGTATAATAAGAGCATGATTTCAACGGCTTTATAAGGTAAGAAAAAACAAACCACTCTGAGCTTCATTGGTTGTAATTTGCCCCCAATACAAGCCGAATGTTAATCTGAATCAGATTACATTATAAATATATGGAAAAAAATGAATAAAAGGTAAGTGAAATTGAACTTGTAGGTTTTAATTATTTTTCGGACCAAGCAGAAGGAAACAACCTCCCAACAAAAACCGGCTCCACTCTTGCCAATTGAAATACCTCCTGTGATAATAAATCATTAGTGCAAGGGTGCTTTATCCAGCTGGTAAGGCATAGGAACGATCAAAAGAAAAAATGATAACTGCACTCCCGATTCCAGTACTGAATAAAATAGGTGCTTTATTGTAGAACAGGTAAGGATCCGAAAAAATGAAGTGACACAAATCCAAATACAGCAAGGAAAAAATGCACAAAAAGGGACAAGGGCAAGGACTGGCCTTACGCGTTTCGTGTGTACTCACGCTTAATCATAGGCTTTAATTATTTTTCGACATATGTATTTTATTTTCATGCATAAAAGTTACACATTAAAGTGAAAACCATCAGAAAGTGAACTTAAATGAGAAATTATTGTAAAACAAGAACTAGAGGTGATTTGCCATTTTTAACCAGTGTACATGAACATTAAAACTATATATGGGATCTGTTGTTTCTCCATACCCCGCTGTAACTTGTCACCACAATGAAATATAAGTCTCATTTTGACCAAACTCTGTTCTACAGTGGCGCTGTGTATGAAGTGATACAAATAAGGGGATGTTCTATGAAGGATCCTTGAAAAGGAAAGCTGTGGCATTTGCCACAAGCGGTTTCAGGTTCCTGCTAATAAAGAGGATATTGCTGCTATGGAAGTCTAAGTAATGTGCCATTAGGAGGGACCAGCTACGCCATACAGTTAGTGCCCAACTACGTATCCCACTTTGGCAATGTGGAATGCTGAGAAGGTACAAAACTGATTTGCATTTGTTGGGTTTGTCCAAAACAAGACGAGGCCAGTAGAGAATGCTTCCACTTCCATAGTTTATAATTTTCTGTTCCACGCAATAGAAAACATCCATCTTGGTATTCTCTATCATACAGCACAATTTTACCTAAATTATTTTTTCTATGAATATAAATACTCTAGAAATAAACACTTCTAGCTGTGTAGATGTAATAATAAGCACTCAACAGCCATGCTTCCACAACCATCAGCTAAAGTATTTCTGCATCAGCATGTAACCTAATAGGTATCAGAAGGGAACATATGAATGTCCAAACCAGAAATACCATTAACCAAAATAACATATACCAAATGCATTTCTTCTGAAAGTTAGTTGCTGAATCATGTAAGTTTTCACCACAGACATGGAATGCAATTTAAAAGAAGAAATTCTCCCAAAGGCTAAAAAAAAAAAATGTGCCTGATTGACAAAGTTTTCAAACCAGAACAACCTGGTCATTTCAGAAACCATACAAGCTAAAGCGCACATTTCCTCCAAATTAAGTGGAATATTAGATGAGCCCTGGCAACATAAAGCTAAAAACCCTGACAGACCATGGCACAACCAGAGCTCCGGTCGCCCGGGACAGAACAAATTCATGCGTCCTCCACCCCCATGTACAACTCGCCAATCCACCCATCCCTGTTGATTCTATTCAATACCCAAGCAACTCGCTGTTTTTCAGTGCCAAACACTTACGTTCCGTTCCAGTTAGGGAATAAAAAACATCACTGCAAATAATGGTATACCAGACTAATAGCACTGTGTAATTAGAACAGCCTCAAAGCATAATGTCAAATGTTATTGTTCATTAAAGCATTTTAAAGCCCATTTGATGAGCATATTATTTAAATGTCATAAAATCCATATGAAAATACATAGGGCTCTACATTGTAAATTTGCAAGCAGTGTATCAGTATGTTTCTGTGTGTCTGACATAGTATGTAGTTGGCACTATATAAAGAAATGTTCATGTAATGTAATACAAAGTCATGGGTGTGGCAACAGGGGCGTTGCTTGGCCTCCAAAAGATCTGAGGATAAAGCCCATGGCAATGAGAAATAGGTGTATATGTATTTATTTCATTATATATATGTTTATATAGAGGAGTTACATGATGATGGTAAAGAGCAACAGGTATATATAATATAAGCAATTAGCAATAAATACAGGATTTATACAATGACAAAAAGCAGCAATGTTATTGTAGGGATTTATACCAAGGGTCAGCAACCCTCAGCCACCCAGATGTTTGTGTATGTAGAATACATTTCCCATACTCCTCTGCCAGCCTCTTAGCAAGGGTTGCCCCTGGCCGGTATTTTACCAGCAGGCCGGTAAAAAAATTGGCATTAGGCCAATGTTAAGTCTATGGAGACAGCACCAAGGCCGGTATTTTTTTGAAGAAAAGGTGGCAACCCTACTCTTAGCTGAAAGAGCGTTATGGGAGATTTAGTTCATAAGGCCACAGAAACACTCCACGGGAAGACTGGAAGCTATTATAACTGCAAAGAGGGGTCCAATGACATATTAATTTCTATGTATTTAGAATGCAATGCCATAAGAAGTCCCTTGTTGTGTAATTGTCATATATCATCTATGTATCTAAACACACACTTCAAGCTCAGACCTTAGCAGTGCTGCCTCCACGCTCAAGTAAAGTATGACTCAGCGCATAAAGTTATGAGTCATCACTATACGCTCAGAGGAAAAGGAGGTGCTGACAGGTCTAAGTTCGTGCAATTCCGCTACAGGACCTATTATGGAGAGCTATTGTTCTCCCTAACATGTGCATGAAAGTTTCTAGCAGGCTGGGTGAGTGTGCCAATAGCAATCCTTACCTATGATCACCCACACACCTCACATACACAGGGAAAGTCACATACACCTCCCATTCACACACAAGTTCGCTTTAATTTTTTAAAGAAAAAAATCCATTTCCTAATGTGTCCCCCCTCCCTGTTGCTTTACCTCAGCGCAGGGGAGGGGGACATTTGTGCTGCAGCCATGTGTGTGCCTCTAAAGGTACAGACCATCTTGATGCGTGTTCCTGCTGAGTTCCGGAATGTCACATGACACCCGGCACGCAGTAGAGAGCGTTGTGCGAGTGGGCAGAGCAATCCGCAAAGACTTCCCCTTTTGTGCGGAAAAAGAAAAAAATAACCAGATAGAAGCACCCGGGCCAGGTCTGAATTCCTGGTCGCCATGGTGACCGGGTTTTGTCGAGCCCTGTTGTAGGTTGTATACTAAGTTGCTTTTTGGTTGTCTAGCTCTTTAAATTTATGCTTGCATTATTGTGATAAACGCATGCAGAATTTCTGATCCCCTAACACCCTTAATCAAGAGTGTTTTTTTCATGGATCTAGTCCAAACACTAGATTTGATTTAATGTGGAGCTTTTATGTACAAATATTCATTCCAAACGGAATAGAGTGGCTTTTCCTAATATATCACCATTGTATGTAGTAATGCAGAAATCTCTGACGAAGTATACATCCGCTGTAGTCTATGTTGATACTATAAAGCCAATATTTTGACGACTATAGGCTCCAAAAGTATTTTGTAGTTTCATAGTTTTAAAAATTCATGACATTTTTCTCTACACATTTTTCCAATAAAATACAGGGAACTAATGGAGAAGAAGTTCTTGGCAATAGTGTTGGAGTACAAAGCTCTGGGGAGATTGGCGGCAGGCATGTCTTCTGTTTAGTAACTGGTAATCATGTACTACATCAGTTGTCCAAATTCCTAGCAAGCATTCATTCACAATTAAAATCACTGTACAGATGCTAAATCAGTTCAAGAAAGAGGTTTCTTCAATGTGCATATTGCCATTTAAAAAATGTAGAGGCCTTTTAAATGTGTTGCTGGCTTTCGCACGCACAAAAACAGCTTAGAGGACTCATTAATTTCACATTGTTTTATTGCACTTTCAATGAGTAATCACACATATATAAGGCAGAAAGTCACAACCTATTTAGTTGAATCTGCATTTTGGTATTTAAATAGCCATAGTCAGCCATCGGTATTTAATATAGTTACATAGTAGTTTAGGTTTAAAAAAAGACTTGTGTCCATCAAGTTCAACCCTTTTTCTATCCCGTGTATACAGACGGTGTATATGAAAAAAGTAAAAATATCTACAGATTGCAAAAAATGCATATATCAAAAAGAAAAAGTTATAAAAACCATTAACCCAGACACCTCTGTTATACAGGTTGAGTGTCCCTTATCCAAAATACTTGGGACCAGAAGTGTTTTGGATAACAGGTCATTTTCAGCACACATGAAATACAGTAGTATCAATGCATATACTGTATTGAGAAAAAAATTGCTTTTCCTGTGATGTAGCTGTAATCTGAGTTTTCGTTGGCACATGAACAATGCACAAGTGCCACTGTATTACCCTTTGTGGACGTGGGGGAATCTGAGCATGCATGGAAAGGCTAAATCACAGCTTAACCCCTTAAGGACCAGGGATTTTTTGGGCCAATGGCCAGTGCGATTTTCCAGTTTTTGATTTGTGGTTGTCTAAACCACCCTATCGTTTAAGGTAGCCATACAAGTTAAATGTTGTTTTTACAATTTAGTATTAAAATTACATATAAAAGAGAGAACATTTTGGAATTATTTTCCCAATAATATTCTACACAACCAGTACAACACTAACCCACTTATCCCAACTAACTAAATAATAAAAAAAGAAAAATATAGGTTCCCAAAAACTCCTCCACCCCAAAAAAATACAGAAATTTTTTTTACTAGTCAGAGCCATAAAAACCACGGCAAGGGCCTGCATGGGTTAACTATAGTTAAATTATTATATTACAATACATCACTCTATGAACCAATTGACTTTACCATCGAATATGCATGTAATCACGGTGATTGATTGAGCATTCGAGGTTTGTCTTATAATCAGACCTCAAATAGTGGTCGAATTCTAAGACTGGGATCCAGGTCCCCTATAGAGCTGTAGGGGACCTGGATCCCCCTCGCCAGCAGCCGGTGGATGTCTGCGCGGTACGGATAAACATCCTCTGGTGCTTCCCAGTACTTCTATGACAGAAGCTGGAGGGTCACTTGACCTTCCGGCGCTCTCTCATAGAAGACGGAAGTGTCGGGCAGCATAGGAGTATGTCTGCACGTATCGTACAGACATCCACCGGCTACCCCCACTAGCCACCAGGGAGATTGGGGCAGCCGGTGGATGTCTGCACATAGGCTACCCAACACTTTGGGCAAGCTTTGGGCAAGTCTGGGGGAGAGGCAACATTGGGTAAGTCTGGAGAGGGGGGAGAGGCAGCATTGAGCAAGTCTGAGGGAGGGGGGAGAGGCAATATTGGGCAAGTCTAAGGTAGGGGGGAGGCAGCATTGGGTAAGTCTGAGGGAGGGGAAAGGCAGCATTGGGAAAGTCTGGGGGAGGGGGAAGCAGCATTGGCTAAGGCTGGGTAGGGAGGCGGAGGCAGCACTGGTTAAGTCTGGGGTGGTAAGGGCAGCATTGGCTATGTCTGGGGAGCAGATGGTCAAATAAAAGGAAATAAAAACAAGAAATGCATTTTTATTCTATCATAATGTTTTATTAAATATGAAAAAGCAATTTACATTTACCTGGTGAATATATACAAGTTAAACTTTTTTCCTATAGGGTAGTCTTATACTCAGGCTTTTAATTTTTTTCCTAAAGGAATATCCAAAGTTTGGTGTGTGTGTGTGGGGGGGGGGGGGGGGGGGGGGGTCGTCTTTTAATCAGGGTCGTCTAATATTAGAGCAAATATGGTATATAATAAAGTATTTGCATAACAAAGTTGCAGTCAATTTTGTAAACATGTTTTCTTTTGATACATTTGCTACCAATCTTTAATTTGATTTTAGGAGCCAGAATTTTTTTTTAGGAGCCAGACAATCACGCAAACATAAACGCAATTCATAAACACACACGCCTACTTCACATATATACAAACAAACCTACTTTACATATACACATTTATCCAAACCCTTCACACAGACACACACACCTACTTTACATATACCCATATATCCAAACACCTCACACACCTACTTTACATATACACATATATCCAAACACCTCACACACACACACACCAACTTTACATATACACATATATCCAAACACCTCACACACACCTACTTTACATATACCCATATATCCAAACACCTCACACACACCAACTTTATATATACACAAATATACAAACACCTCACACACACCAACTTTACATATACACATATATCCAAACACCTCACACACACACCAACTTTACATATACACATATATCCAAACACCTCACACACACACACACCAACTTTACATATACACATATATCCAAACACCTCACACAAACCTACTTTACATATGCACAAATATACAAACACCTCAAACACCTCACACACACACACACACACACACACACACACACACACACACACACACACCAACTTTACATATACACATATATACAAATCCCTCACACACACCTTAACATATACACATATATATCCAAACACACACCCACCTCACACAGTCTTTTCTTGGTTTCTTCTTAACGTGTCCCCCCTCCATGCTGCTTTACCTCATTGCAGGGGAAGGGGACAGTCGTGCTGAAGCTGATCACTGTTGGTCGGCCTGCTGAGTGCCAGGATGTCACGTGACGACACCGGCACTCAGACACACGTTGCGCGAGGGGGCGGAGCTTGCAGTCTGTGCCATCCGCACAGACTTTACACCCTCGCGCTGTGAAAAAATTACAAAAAATAGGATGGCAGCGGCAAGGGGACCATGAGGCTGACTGCAACCAGGCGCCAGGTCTAATTTCCTGGTCGCCATGGCGACTTTGCGCCTGGGGTTTGTCGAGCCCTGCGTTATACCCTTTCCAAACTGTTAAACACTGATTACATGATGGATTTTCCCCAACAGATTTCAGTTCAGTCTTACAAACAGACTGATTTCTCTGCAATATAGGCATTCACCAATTATTAGGTTTGTTAATAATATCATGGAAGGTATGGACCAATTTGCAACACTTTTCTTCTTAATAGTACAGATTTGGTCTATACACTGCATACTTACAGTAGACTTGACAGATTCCTAACTACACGTGTACAAGATGTAAAAGAAAAAAAAGATGTTTTCAGGCACTAGCAGAAGAACTGAAAAATGATTTTTAAATTTACACAAGCTGCTCAAAAACATCAAAGGTGTGTGTGTCTCCTTTAACACCTCTCAAGTAAACATACAGTATATAAAAGATGGCTCGCTATGCTTTCACAAGACCATCTTTAACCCAGTGCTACAAATACATAAATGTAGTTAAATTTTGGTGACCGCTCTCACGAGTGTCACACAAAATTTAAGTATATTTATGTTTTTTGCAGCACTGGGCTAAAGATGGTCTTGTGAAGGCCTAGCGAGCCATCTTTTATATACCATGAACAAAAGTGTAGAACACACTGCGCCAAAGTGTGACTGGTGTAGCAGCAGCAAAATCAACCAGTGTTTCACTACTGGTGCAGAAAGACAAACGTATACAAAAGTGAAAATGTGCGCTAACCAAACACTAAATACAGGGATTACCCTTGAATGTGTGGTAATCCTCTCTGTGTAATAACCGGGACTATCCCAAATCCAGGGCAATCCTCTCATATAAATATAAAGGTAAAAAAAAACAAAAAATATAGTGTATAAAAAGTGAATTCTGCTCAGTTAAACAAGCATCACAGGAGCCCCACTCAGGAATATGTGAGTTTGACCCAGTGGCGTAGCGTGGGGGGTGCAGGGGGGGCCGGCCGCACCGGGCGCAATATCTGGGGGGGCGCACTAGCCCTATGCGGCCGCGTGGCCGCCAGGGCCGTCTTTAACGCGGGGCAAACGGGGCAGCTGCCCTGGGCCCAGTTACTCCTGGGGGGCCCCAAGGCAGCTGTCCCGTGGGCCCCCAGCCCCTGCTGCCGCGTTCACAGCGCATTGCGCTTGTGAACGCTTTTTTCCGGCAAGCCGCATCCGATGGATGCGACGGCCGAAAAAAAAAAAAAAAAAAAACTGACGCCGGATGTGACGTCGCGTCACATCCGGTTTCTGTTTCCCTCCTCCGTGCAAGAGGGAAGACTGCACGGAGGAGACATCCGGCGGGGGACACGGAGCCGCTTCATGTAAGTACGGGGGGGGGGGGTGCTGGCTTGCACAATATTCCTGGTATCTGACTGGCACTATATTACTGGGCATCTGATTGGCACTATATTACTGGGTATCTGATTGGCACTATATTACTGGGTATCTGACTGGCACTATATTACTGGGTATCTGACTGGCACTATATTACTGGGTATCTGATTGGCACAATATTACTGGGAATCTGATTGGCACTATATTACTGGGCATCTGATTGGCACTATATTACTGGGTATCTGACTGGCACTATATTACTGGGTATCTGATTGGCACTATATTACTGGGTATCTGGCACTATATTACTGGGTATCTGATTGGCACTATATTACTGGGTATCTGGCACTATATTACTGGGTATCTGATTGGCACAATATTACTGGGTATCTGATTGGCACAATATTACTGGGTATCTGATTGGCACTATATTACTGGGTATCTGACTGGCACTATATTACTGGGTATCTGATTGGCACAATATTACTGGGAATCTGATTGGCACTATATTACTGGGAATCTGATTGGCACTATATTACTGGGTATCTGACTGGCACTATATTACTGGGTATCTGATTGGCACTATATTACTGGGTATCTGATTGGCACTATATTACTGGGTATCTGGCACTATATTACTGGGTATCTGATTGGCACTATATTACTGGGTATCTGATTGGCACAATATTACTGGGCATCTGATTGGCACAATATTATTGGGTATCTGACTGGCACTATATTACTGGGTATCTGATTGGCACAATATTACTGGGTATCTGAATGGCACTATATTCCTGGTATCTGACTGGCACTATATTACTGGGTATCTGAATGGCACTATATTACTGGGCATCTGATTGGCACAATATTACTGGGTATCTGACTGGCACTATATTACTGGGTATCTGATTGGCACAATATTACTGGGTATCTGATTGGCACTATATTACTGGGTATCTGATTGGCACAATATTACTGGGCATCTGATTGGCACAATATTACTGGGTATCTGACTGGCACTATATTACTGGGTATCTGACTGGCACAATATTACTGGGTATCTGAATGGCACTATATTACTGGGCATCTGATTGGCACAATATTACTGGGTATCTGACTGGCACTATATTACTGGGTATCTGATTGGCACAATATTACTGGGTATCTGATTGGCACTATATTACTGGGTATCTGATTGGCACAATATTACTGGGTATCTGATTGGCACTATATTACTGGGTATCTGAATGGCACTATATTACTGGGTATCTGATTGGCACAATATTACTGGGCATCTGATTGGCACTATATTACTTGGCATCTGATTGGCACTATATTACTGGGCATCTGATTGGCACTATATTACTGGGTATCTGATTGGCACTATATTACTTGGCATCTGATTGGCACTATATTACTGGGCATCTGATTGGCACTATATTACTGGGTATCTGATTGGCACTATATTACTTGGCATCTGATTGGCACTATATTACTGGGCATCTGACTGGCACTATATTACTGGGCATCTGGCTGGCACAATAATACTGGGCATCTGACTGGCACAATAATACTGGGCATCTGACTGGCACTATATTACTGGGCATCTGGCTGGCACAATAATACTGGGCATCTGACTGGCACAATAATACTGGGCATCTGACTGGCACTATATTACTGGGCATCTGACTGGCACTATATTACTGGGCATCTGGCTGGCACAATAATACTGGGCATCTGGCTGGCATAATATTACAGGCATCTGGCTGGCACTATATTACTGGGCTCTGACTGGCACAATATTACAGGCATCTGACTGGCATAATATTACAGGCATCTGACTGGCACAATATTACAGGCCTCTGACTGGCACAATATTCCTGGCCTCTGACTGGCACACTATTACAAGCATCTGACTGGCACACTATTACAAGCATCTGACTGGCATAATATTACAGGCATCTGACTGGCATAATATTACAGGCATCTGACTGGCACAATATTACAGGCATCTGACTGGCACAATATTCCTGGCCTCTGACTGCACACTATTACAGGCATCTGACTGGCATAATATTACAGGCATCTGACAGGCACCATATTCCTGGGCTCTGACAGGCACAATATTCCTGGGCTCTGACAGGCACAATATTCCTGGTATCTGACTGGCACAATATTATTGGTATCTGACTGGCACAATATTACTGGTATCTGACTGGCACATTATTACTGGGCTCTGACTGGCACAATATTGCAGGCATCTGACTGGCACAATATTGCAGGCATCTGACTGGCACAATATTGCAGGCATCTGACTGGCACAATATTACTAGGCTCTGACTGGCACAATATTACTGGGCTCTGACTGGCACAATATTACTGGCATCCGAAAGTTACAATATTACTGGCATCTGAATGGCACAACAATGGCATATGTGTGTGTGTGTGTGTGGGGGGGGGGGGGGTAACATTAGAGGTACAGGATTGAGGAAGTTGGCTCCATCTAGCCCAGTCTTGGATCATCTCCAGGGTATGGTTCCATTTTGATGTTTAGTTTTTGTTCTTGATATTGTTTGTCGTTTACGATGGTTGTGAGACGACATATAATAGCATGGCCCATGCTAGGTTACTACATGTGTATATTTGTATTCATAGACCTGCTGAAAATGTGGAGAATGTGTGTAATGCATGTTCGCACTCAATAAAGTGTTGGAAAATAAACTTGTATTTAGATGCATTTTACTTTAATTACATAAGTATTTTCATAACAAACAATACATGTGCTTGGGGGGTAAGGGTTTCTTTAACTAATCTAGTAGAAGAGACTCGAGTGCTAAAATCCACGGGTTAGGGGGCGCAAATTACTTGCCTTGCCCCGGGTGCTGACAACCCACGCTACGCCACTGGTTTGACCATATATTCACTTTTTATACACTATTTCTTTTTGGAAATACTACACTATATTTTTAGTTTTTTTTCCCCTTTATATTTATTAGAGAGGATTGCCCTGTATTTGGGATAGTCCCGGTTATTACACAGAGAGGATTACCACACATTCAAGGGTAATCCCTGTATTTAGTGTTTGGTTAGCGCACATTTTCCCTTTTGTATCTTTTATATACCGTAGATTCCCAACTACCAAAAGTCTAGGACGAGGTGAGAACAGCTATAGACAAAGATATATTCAGATTAGAGGCTACATGGACAATTATACAATTGCTATCCCACAGTAGCAATTGTATTTAAACCAAATTAAATATAAAAGTGAAAACATGGAAAGTAACTTTTAAAGTAGATTAATTTCCACCTAACTATAGATTCAAAGCAACAATTATTCGTAATGTTTTTTGAAGGCTGACTTACCATGCGTGCAGCTTTCCATGCCTAAATTAGTTAATGCTTAGGCTGGGTGCAGTAAACATTCTTTGATACACAATTTTACTCATCATTTTAGGAAAGTAATTCAGTATAATATGAAGATTCTGACCTGTTGTGAATATGAATCACTTGGATCTATGCTGAATGACTCGTTCTGTATTGTGTTTTGCTGGGTAACTGTGTTTTCTCTTTTCTGTTCCTTTTGTCCCGCCTCATCTTCATCATAATCATCAGGACTCTGTAACAATAAAACATGCAAATACATGTGAGAGATTTACAAAATTAGATTTGCATATTGTAAAAGCAGTGAAATAATAAAGCTTATTTTTAGTGTCCAAAAATACTTATGTGACAGCCTTTTCCATCATTTAATGTCAAAGTGTAACTGTAAATGCTACATGATAAACATCTCAACAACATGCCTTCCAACATTTCAAATGGACAATGAGGGACACTTTTGATTTTGTTGGGAGTGGCTAAAGGTGTGGCTCTGGGAGGGGCAGTTTTAGGTGACTTCATGGCCAATTGATAGTTATTTGTGTAATTTGGTAAGCCATTTAGAATTAAAATAATGCATTTGACAACACGTATATAAACATTATTGCAGTTTAAAAACATTTCACTGAGAGTTTTATGGCAAGAGCAGGAGGGTTACAGTATGACACCCTTGATGTAGGTGATACATAGTTCCTGTGTCAGGCCTCAGATTTTAGACTTACTCTCCACTTCAATTTATCCAACTACTCCATTCTCAAAACTTTTGGAAGGGTTCCTGCCTTAATCAAACCACCTGCTGAGGGAACAGAACTTTTGCCAACTTAACAAAAAAATGAAAATTATTTAGGATTTGCAGAAGTCTTCCAATACCTGTGGTGAGGTCCAGAGTTCATCAACATTAATTTAATGGTAGAGGTCCATGTAGCAATACTTTAAGTAACATTTATATAACCATTCTGAAATATATTATAAAAGAATGCCTATAGGTATGGACATAATAAAGAGTATTATGCAATTACAATGCAAACTAAAAACTTTGTCAGTCCTGCAGATTTTATCATAAGTTCAGGTTTGCCAAAATAACTGAAAACAAAATATCCTCGGAAGCTTTATCTCTGAACATCTGCTGATGGGGGGTGGGGTGGGTGGGGGGGGTTTAAAACCACAAACGAAAAAACAGGAAAATCCCACAGAATTAAATATTTTCACTATGGCCTGCCAATATATAATGAGCCAGTCACACACACTGTTTGCTCTGATTTATTTTTATAGTCTCTGTAATATAGATACACAGCGTGTATGACTATGAGAATGATATTTGACTATGAACATAATATTTTTTCTAACATGATGGTAAACTATGGTTATTCATCCTGATCATGGAGATGTTCTTGATCTAAAATTCTCTCAGAATCACTAGACAGCAGTTAACCCAACTGTCTCCACTATGCCCTTAACCTGCAGGTTCATCTGTTGTGTTCTGACCCTCAAAGGTGTAACGTGCCTATGGGTGTCGAATGCTTGTCACATTAGGTGTTCCACTTGTGTCTTTATTTCTGTATGGGCCTGTGAAGTGGAGTCATTCTGAACCTTCTTGGTATAGCACCTGCAGGTCCCCTTCAGTAGGGGAATTGTCTGATTTAAAGTCAGTCTTGGCTCTCGTACACCCAGTCTCCTCCTCAGAGTCACCAGATTCTGACATGGTGATACCAGGCACCACCAGTGGTGTGGCCTGTTGAGGCCTAGTTTGTGGCTCATCCAGACTTGTATAAAGAGTATCCAGTATCTCTGTGTTTGTTATGTCTTGTTATGCCCCTTGCTTGCTTTGACCCTTATACTTGTTTTAGTTCCCTATTTGTGGTGTTCCCTCTTTCTGTTGTTCCCTTTATGTTATGCTTTATGTTTGGTTTTGCTATGTTCCTTGCCCTATTCTGTTTCTGGTTTGCCTTGTTTCTCTGCTCTTATTTAAATGTGCCCCAACCATTTTTTCCTGTGTGTTTCAGTTCCAAGTCTGTTCAGTATTTGGTATGTTCTATGTCTTTTTGATTTAGTTCAGTCATTATCTAGGCAATTATATTTATAAGACTTGCTTATGTGGGGTACCTTGATGCTGGTGGACAAGTTTCCATTTCATGGCCATCAGTTGCAACTAAACCCTCATGATTTACCATCTTATAGGCCTAGGCTAGGCCTGTTTATGTCTATACCTATGGGTGTTTTGTTTCCTTACCCTGAAGCACCTGAGGATTACAGCCCCTCTGCCCTCCCTTGTGCTACTTGTGCTGGCCATGCCCTTGGTTTGTTCAGTCCTATATTGGCCTTGCTTGTTTCTGCCCTGTAGTCTTGTCCTTGCATCAGTATGGTTTCTGTTTTGCCAGTTGTGTCTGTTCTAGTCTTGATCTAGTTCCTGTCATGTTCTGGTATTTGCCCTAATCTTGCTTTAGTCCTGAATCCTGTAATGGTCTATGTCCTCTTCTAATATTTTTGTGCCCTGTATCCCAGTACACTGTCTTCTATTATTCAGTTTTCTTTCTTTGCATATTGCGCTGCTTATACTTGATGTCCCAGCTTGCAGCATATTGTTCTTTAGTGTTATCCCCCATACTTGTTCCATATCGCCAAATGCTGTCTTGTCTTATACTAGATCCAACAGATGCTACCTCAGGGACATTGTATGTGGTTGCCCCAACCTGGGGGTAAAGCCTTTTGTTTCTGCACATGAGGTCCTGTATCCCATCCATGGGCACTCTGGGCCCTATGTCACCTGGATCCCGGCCCCTGACACTTAGGTTGCCAGTGCAGCAGAACCCCTATATCCAGACCTAAAATTAGAATTTTTTTTCTTCTCTTTCTTTTCCCCCAGGTTTGGGGTTAGCTTTAGGGAGCTAGGTCCAGCATTTTTAGCTGATGTGGCCATAAATATGCAGTTTTAGCCCACCGTGATAGTGGAACTCTTGTGAGATGCAACCATTCAAGTACTCTGCCTTCCTTATATATATTTTTATAGTAAATTATATGCTATGGTTAAAGTAATGATATCTAAAGAAGGCCCTTTAATTTGTATGGGTGCAGTAAATGAGAAATTCAGGGAATATTACAGTCAAACAACCGTAGAAGTATAAAAACAGCCATTGTCACAAAGGGTACAAAATGTAAAAAAAAACAAAAAACATTCCAGTCATGCTTCCCACAGGATACTTGTACAAATATAACTGGGTGTTCCTCCTGAGGAATAACCTAGCATACAAAAGTGTTAATTTGTGCAGTCAAATGGAGTAGAATAATTACAGATTTAAAATCAAGAGAAAATATCTCAACAGTGGTTGTTCTGTAAACATGGATTGACCTCCTCCAAGATTCTTAAGTCACTGACATCTTCGGTCACACGGGATGTGCATTTCACTGAGAATCTAACAGTAAAATGCAAGAATCTCTGTGTTTTGCCAAAACAAACTTTACAGAGCAATTTTTTTTATGCTCTAAATGATTATACAATGGCTAAAGCTCTTGATATCAGTCAACAATTGTAACTCTAGGGAAAGCAAGCATGATTAACCAAGAATTATATTATTAGACTGCTTTGTTTTACTGTCCAGCCATGCAGTCAGTAAAAAGCAGTGGTGGCACATGTAACAAGCTTTGTATCATTTAAAAATAATGTTGGGAAAAGACTTCAATAAAGTACCATTGGAAAAATGAAAAAAATGAAAAACAGCATTAACATTCTGTGGAGGAATCTAAAATTAGTAATAAAAAAAAATATTAAGAAGTAGGATTTGCTGCTTTGTCCTCTAACATTTTTTGAGACGGGGCAGATCAATCCCAGACTAGACAGTTGTGCCCTATTAAAATCAATGATATCATACAATAAATCCTGTGGATTTGCAGTCAGTCTGGGGCTATAGTTTGGATGGCACCCTTAGCGCACAAATGCATTGCAGATTTTCTCATTCATAAGCTAGTTCAGTACCTTCCTATCATCAGACATATAAAATAACGTAAAGTATTTTACTCTTTACACAGTAGGCACCTGATATGCAGCCCTGGTGCAATGGTAACCTCATAGATAAAATTTTGTGCGGCTAACTGGACTTAAACAATAAACACATTTGGACCTTTTTAAAAGGTGCATTACATTTAAAATGTGCATTACAGCGCAAGACAAATCCCAGGAGCCATTGCTCCTAAAATCCATACGCTGACTACTTTCTTTATTAATCATTTTACATAGAACCCTGTGAATTTTCCTTGCTCCTAGGAATAATTTTGCTGCCTCCTTAATTGGTCTGTTCCTAAAACCTTCAAATATTTGCAAAGCCCTTCATTAAACTTTTTTTTTATACTTCTATTTAACTAAGGTCTAAGGGCTTGGCATTTTTTTAAATGTACCGTATTTGCTCGAATATATGACGAGGTTTTTTTCAGAGCACTAGGCACCAGGGTGAATCGGGCAGCTGTCCGTCATAATAGACTGCCGTGTCGGGCAGCATGGAGGATGTCTGCACGTATTGTGCAGACATCCCCCGGCTGCCCCCACTAGCCACCAGGGATCGAGGTACAGGTAAGGGGGGTGGGGACAGAGGACACAGACAGACAAGGGGAGGGGGGGGATAGAGAGAGACAAGGGGAGGGGGGGAGGACACAGACAGACAAGGGGGGGGGGGAAACAGAGACAAGGGGAGGGAGGGGGACAGAGATAAAAGGGGAGGGGGGATAGAGAGAGACAGGGTGAGGGGGGAGGACACAGACAGACAAGGGGGGGAGACACAGACAGACAAGGGGAAGGGGGAGACACAGACAAGGGAGGGAGGGGGACAGAGAGAAAAGGGGAGGGGGGATAGATAGAGACAAGAGAGAAGTTTTGGGGAGAGAGAGAGAGAGACAACGCTGGGGGGGGGGGGAAAGAGACAGCTGGGGGAGCGGGAGAGAGGCCGCATTGGCACATAAAAGCAAATAAAAAATAAGAAATGCATTTGTATAATATAAATTTTTTATTAAATATTAAAAAGCAATTTACATATATACAAGTTAAACTTTTTTCCTATAGGGTAGTCTTATAATCAGGCTTTTAGTTTTTTTCCTAAAGGAATGTACAAATTTGGGGGGGTCGTCTTATAATCAGGGTCGTCTTATAATCGAGCAAATACGGTATATAACGGTGCAAGTCCAAAATATTTTAGGATCCAGATGCTACAAAGTAGGACCCCTCTACCAGCTCATCGCTCACCCCGATCACAGATCGCCAGTTACCTCCATGACACCACCACACACAGACCCACTACCTACAATCATAGTACTAAAATTATATAAACACAGAGCACCCATTTGACCCACCAGAAACACTATCGCACACACAAGAGACTGCAGTTTTCATGATGATCGACCAACTGTGTTTTTTCACGACGCTCTGCCAACTGTTTGGCAGTCTCAGCATCATGGGATAGGTTTAAGGTCACAAGTGTTAAAGGGACTGTTCCTGTGCAGCTCCCCTGCTGGTGAACAGCATTATATGTACCCTCATAACCTAGTACCCAGCTTCAAAAACACTGCAATGAACAAGTGCACAGGATCAGTGCTGACATAAACAGATCCATTCCTCCTCCCAGCTATTAGGATCATAAAATTAAAAGAAAACAATGCATCCTTGTTTATTGCTCTTTCACTTTTACTACTTTTCTATTTTTAGAGATAGTGGTGAAAAAGAAGCTTGTCTGACTACATACAAAATTTGAATGGCTTTTCTTGGCAGAGGACAAGAGATAAACTTATCTAAGTACAAGCTATTTATAAAGAAAATCACATTCATTAAGTTTTAGCTTCATGAAACAGTGCCTCCCGTATCTCCAGGAGGCACTGTGTGACATCAACGTCATTATTATGGGATAAGCGTACTTATTGTTGCAGAAATCGAGATTAAGTATTAACTGCTACCTGAATTATGGTAAGCTATGTGAACTCACTATCCACAGATTTATTTTTATGTCACTAAGCTCAAGTGTCTGCACTATATAGTAGTATTTTGGCAATTTCTACTAACTTTATCTATTCTCAATTATGTATTACTAATAGCTTGTTTCAGTAATGATTACAAAGCAGGTCATGTACCAGTCAAACACTGCATATCATAAGAAAACTGTTGGAAACTGACATACAAGAACAGCCATCATACAAAACACTGTTAAGAAAAAAGGTTTTCCCTTTAGCTGTGAATCCCATGCCTAGTTGTTGAGATATGTTATTTTTTTTGTTCATTACTAACTGATATGGCCATCAATGAATGTGTTAAGCAATTCACAAAGCCTAATTACCACTCAGCCAAGGGTATCTAATTCTTTCTTAATGACAGAGACTAAAGCAGACCCCATGCTGACTACATTTAGTTTCAGATGGGAACAGATAAACCCCAACTGAGTCTGAGAAGCCAGAGGAAACCAGGCTGAATAATAATTTATGTTTCTGTTCTAAAGATTAACAAAATTACTAGTCTACTTTATGAAGTAATAGATTATCTGACCATATTGTTTAATATCACTGTGCAAATACTTAATAAATCAATATAAAAATATGATACCCTTATCTCAAATAATGAAAGTGAATTAAGAAAACATCATCATTATGTAATCATAATCATTAAATAAATATAAGTAAAGCAGCTAAAATCTTGAAAGCACAGGTAAGTCCATAAGTAATGGACCAAAAAAATATAAACACTAAGGTTTGCGGACATCTTAAGGTTTGGGCCAAACAGTAGAGTGTTGGTGCCTCTGATGATTGCATAATATCCCAGCATGCATTGCTATGAACACAAGTTTGGCCTAAGTTTAACTATCCATGCAATGTCAGTTAATTAACTACAATTCTCCTTATCCTAAGGAAGTAAAGTTAGGATATTGACAAGTGTTGTCAGAAAGCTATATTATTTGTATATCAAACTTATCTATAGTGAAAGAAAGTAGAACATTCTTAAACTTGGTTTTGGAAGAATGCTGTTAAGATCTGGAGGTTAAACATAGTATCCTTATAAGGAAAAAGTTTTCTACACTTCGTTATTAAAACTCTTTATCTACATCTAGTGGATATTTTACATTACATGGAGCTTTAGTTCTGATTTGAGCTGCATTCCTTTAACAAGCATGCAAGAAATCCAGTCAGTGTAAGTGAAGATAAAATGTTATCCAGTATACCATTTCGTACATTTCGTAGTGCAGTATAATCCTTTTAACTGCCATTGCAATGGGCTGTTGGTCCCTATGGAGAGTTTAAAGTATATAAAGTAAAATGAGACTATGTAGATTTTTAGCCCTGCCTGTGGCAGCTGGAGTGGCTTAGATTAAGAATTCATACAGGATCCAATTGCCACATATCTGCTCAATAGAATTCCTATAATCAGGTCAAAACAAAAAGTACAAAGGTCATCTGATCATTATATTTAGTAGACCCTATAAGACAGACTTACAGGGAATTGAGATGGGAATTTCAAACTTTAGGCCAATGTAGCAGAGTTTGAAAAACTCACCAATGCAGCTGGCCTGAAGTTTGAAATTCCCATCTCAATTCCCTGCAATTCTCTCTTTATTGAGTAGAACCTTATATTTATTACTTTTTTCAAATGGTCAATGTCCCTTTGAAGAAGAACTAAAAGGCATAAAAATTATAATTTGATTCAATAAAAATAAAATCTTCTGACCGTACATTTTAGAATCCAAACAGGGGCCTACATTAACACAAAAAAACCACATCTATGAAGTATTACAGAATGATTTCTACTTAGGCACTTCACAATTCTAATTGGTATTCCAGGACAGATTACCCCACTGTCTTGGAGGCTGATGAAAGGGAGGAGGAAAATTCCAACAGCAAAAGCAGTGAAAAGACTAGAGGGTTTAGTCACTCAATAGTCCATTGCAGTGAATAAATATTTAAAGGGACACCAAACTTCTAATATAGAAGTACAAGTAAAATGTCCATTGTCCCCAGTATGAGGATAAACTGGCAGGTACTTTTGATAGTATATGCTAGTTTATCCTCTGACCGACAGCGTCCATGCTTCCATAGGAAGCAGGCAGCCGCCTGGTCGGCGACCAGCAAACCCTTGTTTTTGCATGGGAGCAGCAGGGAGGACCATAACTCCACCCTACTTATACCATGAAAAAACTAGGGTCTCTCTCTGCTCTAGCAGCAAGAGACCCTCGCATTTGACAGTCAGGGCGGAGCGAGCCACCGCTCTGATTGGCTGTGCACAACCAGGAACTGCTGTGTCTCGCATGTGAGACACAGCAGATAGTAAACTGGTGTGTAAGATACACATTGGGTTTACTTAAAAGTCCAGGACATGGTTTTTTTTAACATCATTTAGGTGCAATGATCCAAATAATATCTACAAATAAAAAAAATAAATCATGCTCTGTAGTAACATAAAAGGTAAGAAATTAACAATGTAATTCTTGGACAATTAAAACTTTATCAATGTATGAATAACATAGAAAATAAAAATATCACAATACATTCATATAACGTATGTGTACAATCTTTCTTTTTTATTGGTTGGTGATCACTCTGCACCAGATAATAAAGTGCAAAAATATGGTTTTAAATATTCCCCTTGCTGATCCCATGCAAAAACGAGGGTCTCTCTCTGCGCGAGCAGCTAGAGACCCTCACATTCGGCAATCAGAGCCCCCACTCTGATTGGCGTGTGCTGTTGTTTGTCAGCACGGGACAACCAGGACCAGCTGTGTCTCACATGTGAGACACAGCAGTTAGTAAACCCGCGTGTATCTTCAGTAAACATGTCGGGTTTACTTTCAAAATGCAGGACCTGTTTTGTTAATCCTTTCTTCCTTGAAGTAAGCAAGGTTTAAACAAGTTGAAATGTCCCTTCAAGTAGCAAAATTTAGTTAAAAATAGCATAGTTGGAGAAATCCCCAGATCTGCTATTTTGGATTTAAAATACGGTTTAAGTCTGGCACTGGTGATATGGCAGCCAGGAAATCACTGTTACACTTCCAAATGAAGTCTAAATCTCTTCTGAAGATACATTCTGTCTGATTAAAAGATTGATAGGAAAGTTTGGCTCCTCTTTAAACCTTTATTCTGTGATCTATGGATTCTAAGATATGAGAAGAACAATTTAGAAACACCTTATACTTAGGTTACCACATTTCAGGAGCCTGCTTGTCAGGATCAATCTGTTTAACCACCATATGGTCTAATAATTTGTGGGTTAACAGCACCATTAGAAAATAGTCCAGAGGTATACAATAGAGGGACTGCATCACTTATCACTGTTTATACTGTGAATCTAGAAAATAAAAAAAAGATGTTGATGTTAGCAGAATTACAAGGAAATGCATAGACTAAGGGGGGGTACCTTCTGTGTATGAAGGCACCTTTTGGTTTTATAGGAGATAAAACACACACACTAAAAAATATTCTTAATTCACGTATTTGCTTACAAAATTTACTAACATTAAACAGGTCCTGTCCTTATTTAGGAGGGACAGTCCCTATTTCATAATTCCAAATCCCTCTGTCCTGTTTTCCTCTTCTGCTCTTCCTATTTTGTAGGAACAGTCAGGTATTGCATAAAAGTGGGCTGAATGAATGAATATTAAAACCAGATGTTTGCACTTTATTATCTGGTGCAGAGTGATCACCAACTAATCAAAAAGAAAGATTATACACATACGTTATATGAATGTATTGTGATATTTTTATTTCCTATGCTATTGATATATTGATAACATTTTAATTGTGCAAGAATTACATTTTTAGTTTCTTCCCTTTTATGTAACTACAGAGCATGATTTTTTTTTATTTGTAGATATTTCAAAACTTAAAGGACCATTGCACCTTGTTTTAACCCTTGCTTCCTTGAAGGAAGCAAGGGTTAAAAAAAAAAGCATGTCCTGGACTTTTAAGTAAACCCAATGTGTATCTTACACACCAGTTTACGGTCTGCTGTGTCTCACATGCGAGACACAGCATTTCCTGGTTGTGCAGTGCCAATCAGAGCGGGGGCTCTGTCGAATGCGAGGGTCTCTCGCTGCTAGCGCAGAGAGAGACCCTCATTTTTGCATGGCGTCAGCAGGGGGGGGAACAAGTTAAGGTCCTTCCTATGTCAGAGGATAAACTGGCATGTACTATTAAAAGTACCTGTCAGTTTATCCTCACACTAGGGACAACAAACATTTCACTTGTGCTTCTATAATATTATGTATATATTATTATATAAGCAGAAGTGAAAAGTTAATTGTCCTTAATGTGAGGATACACCGACATGTACTTTTGACAGTACATTCCCATTTATCCTTTTACCGACAGTTGCTACTCTTCCAGGAGAGGGGACTTAAACTAGGTTGCTCCATCCTTGCTAGCAGAGAGAGACCCCTGCTACATTCAGACCCCGATCAGATGAGTGGGGCAAGCCCTTGCTCTGATTGGCTGTGTGCACGCTGATACATTAGCCTCAGCAGGTCTACTTTAGAGAGGAGGACATGTTTTTAACCCTTGCTTCCTACAAGGAAGAAGGATTAAAAAATATACTTCCCATTATTTGCCATTTCTTTAACTGTTGGGAAACCAGGATGTGGTTGAATAGCAGACTCTGAATCCATTTTTTTTGTCTCATAAAAACAGATTTCAGCAGCTTATTTTTTGTTTATTTTAATTTAATCTAAAGAGAGGCTGCAATGCAATGTGATTCTGCAAATAATAAAGATTTGAAAAATAGGATTAATGGTGTATGTACATATAATGGACAATGTAAAGGAAAACTAACTTAGAGCGATGTTGTATTTTTTTGTAAACACATGCAATGTGGTACATTTTAATGTATTACTGTGGTATGGTAAGATTTAAACCCATATTATTTCAAAGCTATTGCAACTCTTGTTCCTGCCACACTGTAGCATCTAGCAGATTATGTATAGACCAGAAACTCCCTGCAAAGCTATTGCTCATCACAAACAAATATACAGTGTACAGTATGTCCAGGACCAAGAGGCTCAAAAATCTCATTGTGTTTATTTTTCCAACTATCTACAAAGTGTGTCTGAATAAAGCAACAATTCATCTAAAATGTGAAGCCCATTCCCTCAATACATGAGTTGGTGGACCTATTTTAAGGTATGTCTGGTAATTTAGAGTTTATCTCAAAAACATTTGAAAGAACCACATCCTTCATTTTACTTTACTTCCAAGCAAGCTATAAACACTATGGACCATACTGTTAATTTAGGCCAACAAACAACAGTTAACAGATGTTTTTCCCAACTCCAAAAGGATAAAAATCAGTCTTTCCACATTTCTTTGTGGTCTGCACATATACAGTCCAGCTGAAAGTTGCATGTATAGTGGTAATGAATAGGAATCTCGTTAAAACAATTGCTGCCAAAAGCGATTAGTGAAACTGATCTTATTTACCTTTGGAATCAATTGCCTCATTCAATTTCAAGCTCTTTAATTCTGTTGCTCAAAATGTTCACATAATTAAACCAGCTAACTCTCAAGTATTGTTAGGTTTTGAGTGGAAAAAACCCACAAACAAAATGTTTTTTTTAAAGTAACAAATGTGATGGAAAAGAAAATTAGTCAGATCCAGACCAAATGATGACCTGCTGATCACTCTGCTTTATATGTCTGTTGTAAATATATTAATGAATGTTTGTACCTTCAGACACAGAGCTTTTTACATAAGCTCATTGATTGTTGTGTACAAACGGGATGGAGGTGTGCAAATGTCTGCTTTAGTTATTATAAACCACCAATCTACACACACCAGTCAACCCAGCAGACATGCTATTCACACAGAAATCCTGGTAAGGCATTTACAGATAAGATTAACCATGATCACCTTTTTACCTCTATAGCCACTATAATAAGTTGGGATGTTTTCCAATAACCTATGTTGTTAGTTAATAATCAAAGTAACATTCTGATTGAAGTTACATTTTCCAATATTTCTCTGCAGTAGCATATGCATGAATAAAGACTTTATACATTTAACAGTAAATAGCCTCATGGGCATTGCATATCACACTACTAATCCCAGTGACTGAAAGATAAACAAAAAATTGGAATGGTAATATGTTGGAATGCACAAATGTACAACACTACAAACCTGGGTGACAAACCAAAGGAGAGAATTGGACCAATTGGCCACACATTGAACATTTCATGGAAATAGCTCAAATGGCACCATTGATGAGGGAAAAGGATTGGGGAAAAGAAACCTCAGATCTGAACTTAGAGGCCCTTGTGAAATTGTAAAATTACAAGAGAACTTGTCAAAGTAAAAAAAAAAATAGATGATCTGCCTCATTAAATGGAGGACTCATTGAAAGTCCTCCATTATAGATTCTGTAAATTTTCCATCACTTATAATAGGAATTCACCAACAATATAATGTAGTGCCAGATGAACAACTGCCAAAGGTTGTTTTCCCATCATTTTTGGATTCCGTGTTTTGGATTTCATTTTTAAATTAGAACAGATTTCTGTATACTATTGTGCAAGACAATCCTTTGCTAAAATAAGCCAAATGATTAAAATACAAAAACAATACTAAATAAAACATTTGTATTTTCCACTTCATGTGCAGTCCTAAGAGGCATTCCATTACATTACCAAGACAATCAGCCTCCATTCTTTTAAAAAGTATATGGCAGTTTCTACAAATAAAAAAAAATACACTGTAAAGCCTAAAAACCGTACAAGATTTAGATGCTTCTCGCAGCTAGTGACAGCAAGTAAATTAAAAGGTAAATGGAAAGGTATGTAAACCTTAAAGTATTAATTTTAAAAAATATTTCAATTATAAAAATAAATATATCTTTACTAGGAAGTGCTGACCTAAGTATGTTAATATTTTTAGTTATATGTTTCTTGGAATTGCTAAACTAAATTAACTCTATAATTTCGAGGTCTAATTATTTGATCTAATTGTCATGTTACATGTTAAAATATCCTCCAGCATAGTTCAAGTACTTTGAAAGCACATTGATATGCATTATTATTTGGAAGATGCATTTTGGACACTAGACCGTCCCTTTAATGTCACCATAATATGTTTTGGTTTTTTTTACATTGTTTAATATACGTCAAACTAACTTTTTTGGGGTAAGTGAACAGCACAACCAATACAGAGCAGGTCAGCATCACAAGTAAACAGTGAAATTTAAACATATGGGCTAATTTGTCACACAATCAAAGTAACAGTGAATAAAGTACTTGCCCCTCAGCCATGTCATGAAATTACCACATCAGTGAATGAACATAGTCTGAATATGTTCTTAATGCTACACCTGCTGCATGGGTTTATTACTGAATCCTTGCCATACCCTTTTTTATGCAGCTGTATATGCAAACTTAGCAGACAGTGTCTAGGGTGCTGAAAAACACGCAAAAGAACAAATGGTTATCTTAAAAATGGAAATAAAAATAAAGTTTTGATTTTCTGCCTTTAATGGACCATATGAATCTGAAGCCTTAAAGTTCTACACCATTCCCATGCCAGAGTCCAAAAAGGAAAAGTAGGTTAGTTTAATTCAGGCATGGCTTATACTAATAGAAATAATCCACAAAATGAAAAATTACACTGGAGTGATTGATGTCCCCCATGCATATAAAGAATGAATTATGTCAAAGCCCACTATTTTGGCACAATCGGGCTATTTTTGTGTGGTTACAAACAAAATGTAATATTGTTTCCATTGCTATACAAATCCAATTTTTTGCCACAATGATCAGAGTAGCAAACATATTACTTAAGTACAAGAACTTTAATTCAAGAACCAAAAATAGTAATTACACCATTTTAACCTAGATTTATAAGATGGTAAAAAAACAGAAAAATCCCATGTCACAGGCCTTGATTTAGTAAGGAGTGTAATAACATATCTGCTTGATAAATCAACTGCATCAGAGAGCAGAGAAACTGGATATTTTTTTCTCATTGCTTATGGAATCCAGACAACAGCTGACTTGAACTAAAACACCATAAAATCTTAAATGACAAGACTAAAAATAGTGTTATTAAAAGGGATCAAAATGATCCTTGTGTCACATGTGCTAATAAATTATCCTCCGTAGTAGTTCATCTGCATCTGGTGTCACAAGGTGATATCACAAATAGTGCAGATTTTTCTCAAATCTATAACTTTTCATGAAAATTAACTTTTTTGATAACCAAATTCCTTTTGAAGGGTTATAGAAACTGTGATTTACCGGCAAAAAGAGGGCACCTAAACACCTAGTAAAAAAAAAAAAATTCAAAAAGAGTAATTGTGAGAGAGAGATAGAATTGCACATAGGCCTACTCCTACAAGTCAGAGTTCAGTCCCCAAATGCCTAGTGATCAGGACAAGGTGTGTGTTTTCAGTGAGTCATCATCATGTTAAGGGATGGAAGCTGCAGTAAAAGTACATTTTAAATATTTTTTTTTATAACTGGCAAATGTACAGGTTGGCTTGCATAACTAAAATTGTTATGTTTAATATGCCCTGGTGTCATTTTGACATGTGATCCTTAATATACACGTGTTTTAACCCCTCCGCAACCTTATGACGAGTTAACTTGTCATAAGAGCTGCAGCATTAGCAACCTTAAGACAAGTTAACTCGTCATGCTGTCTAGCTGGCGGTGTGCTCAGTGAGCCAGTATGAAATGGGTCCATAACTCTGCCACACACCAGAGGCAAAGTTCCTGGACCCAATCGGTGGGTTTCCGGGCATGTGATCATGGTGATCACTCGATCACTGCGATAACATGCAAATTAGATGGCAAAGTCAATGTGTTCACATATTGACTTTGCCTCTAATTCACTCTCTGTGCTTCACATTCTTATAGTGAAGCACAGAGAGTGATCTGTAAGTAAAAAATAAATAAAGAACATCCTGTAAAAAAAACAAACAAAAAACAAGTAAACCCTTTCCTTGCTGACCACAGTTTGTAACTGTGATCCTTTTCCTTCTTACTTTATAACCCTCATTTTCCCCCCAAAAAATGTTCCCTTTTATATGTTTTTTTAATAATAAATTATAGATTATTTTTTTGATGAGTAGGGTATCAAAAGATAACAGTCCTTTAAAAAACAACATATAACTTGTTTGGGTGTGTTAAATAACAGAGAGGAAAATTAAGTTTCAACAACCACATATTAAAAATGTTAAACTCGCTCTGGTCACTGGCCATGAAAATCCCTGATCCTGAAGGGGTTGAGCAACTCATCTGACAGATCAAAACATTCTCTTAAACATTATAAAACATTCTAAAACATCCCACATAATCAGAGTCACTAAGAAAACAACTAACAAGAATGCGCACCTCAGTTTAAAAAAAGATACAAATGTACTGAATATATAAACAAAAAAAAAAAGAAGAGGTGGTATAAATACCACCTATCCACAATTAAAAACAGGAAAACATAAATACCGTATTTGCTCGAATATAAGACGTGGTTTTTTTCAGAGCAAATGCTCTGAAAAATACCCCTCGTCTTATATTCGAGGTCTTCTTATAATCTGACCTCAAATTGAGGTCAGACTATAAGACATGGATCCAGGTCCCCAGCAGAGCTGCAGGGGACCTGGATCCCCCTCTCTGACAGCAGGGGAAGTCTGCGCAATGAGCGCAGACTCCCCTGCTTCCGCCCGGCACGACCGCCGGGGCTTCTGTGAAGAAGCCGGGTACTTCCGCTTTCGTCACAGAAGTCCCGGCGTGCGTGCCAGGCGGGAGCAGGGGAGGTCTGCGCTCATCGCGCAGACTTCCTCTGCTGCCCCACTAGCCACCAGGGTGAATCGGGCAGCTGGGGGATGTCTGCACTATACGTGCAGACATCCTCCATGCTGCCCGACACCTCTGTCTATTATGACGGACCAGCTGTCCGTCATAATAGACGGAGGTGTCGGGCAGCATGGAGGATGTATGCACGTATCGTGCAGACATCCCCCAGCTGCCCCCACTAGCCACCAGGGAAAAAATCAAGGTGAGGGGGAGGGAGGGGTGAATTAGACAGACAAGGGGAGGGGGAATTAGACAGACGAGGGAGGGGGGGGGATTAGACAGACAAGGGGAGGGAGGGGGGAGTTAGACAGACAAGGGGAGGGGGGAATTAGACAAGAGGAGGGAGGGGGGAAATAGACAGACAAGGGGAGGTAGGAGGGAGATAGACAGACAAGGGGAGGGAGGAGGGAGATAGACCGACAAGGGGAGGGAGGGAGAGGGGAAATAGACAGACAAAGGGAGGGGGAAATAGACAGACAAGGGGATGGGGAGAGAGGGGCCGCATTGGCACATAAAAGGAAATAAAAACAACAAATGCATTTGTATAATATAATTTTTTTATTAAATATTAAAAAGCAATTTACATATATACAATTTAAACTTTTTTTTCCTATAGGGTAGTCTTATATTCAGGCTTTTAGTTTTTTTCCTAAAGGAATATACAAAGTTTGGGGGGTCGTCTTATAATCAGGGTCGTCTTATAATCGAGCAAATACGGTATAAGGCAAATTTTTACAAACCGTTTTATAGTAGATATTCCTAACTGTTACAAAATGACATTGTGCACATCAGCATTTATCCTATTTAATGGCACACACTACTGTCCCAGTTTCCAAACTGCACTTGGTCACCATCCTGGTTTCTTTCTATTGTCAACGTTTCTCCCCGAATGAACCCACTAGGATTTGTACATTCTTTCAACTTTGCTTTTCCCCCTTTCCATCAGAAAAGTGAAACGTGTCAGAGAATAAACAACTAATTATTTCATAGAAGTTGTGGATCTAAATAATATAGGTGTTGTGCACAGAAGTAGCTGGCATATAAAAGCACAGCTATAGAGAAAAGCTTGACGTGCATGTACAATGTAATATAGATAAGCTGTATGCTGCACCATCATATTACATTCATGTGTCAGACAAAGAGCTGTGTGCATTGAAAAGGATCATGTGCTCACAATACATTAAAACAGAGAGGGAAAGGGTGAAAAACAGCAATAACGTTGTTACTTATCTTTATAACACTGACATAGAAGTAACAAAACCTAGATAAATAAACGCACTTCAGGATCTCTGAAACTCATTTGTGCTCACGGCAGATGTTCTGTTGTCCCATTCATTACTCTGCACTCGGCCAAAGGTCCTTAGTCTACCGCCTCGTCATACTCCAATATGCACGTACAAGATAGTAAAGTAATATATCTAGGCACAAATGGAATCCTGAATTGGTCGAGGGCAGCTATTCATTGATAGAGGCACATTAACTGATCATTTGCTTGGTGAGAACAGCCATGCTGTTTTTGAATCTACAAATTGAAGTTAAAAAAAACGTATTTGATTCTTTATTAGTAAAATTATGGATTAAAAAACTCAACAGATTTGCAATTCAATGTCTCACTTAGACCACCTTCACAGTAAAATGTTATAATCTAACAATAAACCACTTTTCTTGTAGGTTGCTAGTCAGTTATTAAAATACAGATATCCTAGGTGCACAGCACTTTGTGTCAGCTCTTAGCTTAGATTCTAATAGTTTGTTGTTATAAAAGAACTTTAGATCCACTTATTTTTTGTTTTAAGGTTTATGTGTGAGATTTTAAAAAATGATTTACTGTACATATGAGAGTATAACCTACATTAATAAAATATAAATTAAAACATTAAAAAATTTTACATTATGAAAAAATATATTCAGCCTTAGTTTTTCATACATATGGGGAAATAAACTATACTATACAAATATAAGAATTTGTCCAAAATTGGTGGTAAAGCATTTCACCCGGTGGGTTCTTTAAAATAAACTTATGATATTTCCTTGAACATCGTAGTTTACATTGATTTGGAATAAAATAGGAAATTTAATTTTACTCAGCTAGTGTGGGCAGTCCTGGTTTCTTGCAAACTGCTGCAATTTCACAATTTCATCTAGCTGTAAGTATTTTATATTTTAAGCAATGCAAAACATGTATTTTAAAGTTTTTTGAAAGATGCATTTTGGGCACCAGACAATCCCTTTGAGTAGCCAGTTTACAAGTGATGTCTTTCATCTGGGATTTCCTCTCCCCTTTTTTTCATGGGGTGACCTCTTTCAAAAGTGAATCCCCCCAGCTTCCTCAAGTTACTGCATGCAGCATTTCTCCAGTCATACAAAATGATGGACTAAGCACTCTGAGGGCTGAAAGTTTGGGGGGTTTTCTTTTGATCTTTTTTGTCATAATTTGAATCACAGCTTAAATTCCTTTTTTATTTATTTATTTTTTTATAGTCAGTGTGTGTAGTTAATGTATTTAACAAATTAATCCTACTTTGGATGCAAACCGTAATGCAATTTTTTAACCCTGGGTCACTGCCATGATCCAGTATAAATAAAATAATTTTTATAAAAGGTCACCATTTCTTATTCAAATAAGCACAAGTGGAATTTGGATTATTTGAAGCCTCTGGTTTGCCATCTACTCAAAATGTACCATCTCTACCATTTCCAGTATGCCACATTTGTAATGTCACCAACTGCTGTGCTGGTAATTGTACAACCTTTGCAATATTCATTGCCACTTTAGTAACATACCAATGATAAAAATCCAAACTACCCAAGGCTTGTGATGTTTACAAATGTTAGAGGGTCTACTCAATAAAGAGAGAATTACAGGGAACTGAGATGAGCATTTCCAACTTCAGGCCAAAGCAGCAGAGTTGGAAACATTCTCTCATTCAGCTGCATTGGAGAATGTTAATCTGCACTGGTCTAAAGCTTGAAATTCCCTACAATTCTCTCTCTAAAGAGTAGACCGCAGTCAATTACCATATTTGCTCGATTATAAGACAAGGTTTTTTTCAGAAAAAAATTTCTGAAAACTACCCCTCGTCTTATAATCGAGGTCTTCTTATAATCTGACCTCAAATTGAGGTCAGACTATAAAACAGGGATCCAGGGAACCAGCTGTCCGTCATAATAGAGTGCCGTGTCGGGCAGCATGGAGGATGTCTGCACGTATCGTGCAGACATCCCCCGGCTGCCCCCACTAGCCACCAGGGATCGACTTCAAGGTGAGGGGGAGGGAGGGGGCAGAGAGACAGGGGGAAGGGGGGCAGAGAGACAGGGGGAGGGAGGGGGGGAAGAGACAGGGGGAGGGAGGGGGGAAGAGACAGGGGGAGGGGGGCAGAAACAGAGACAGGGGGAGGGAGGGGGGCAGAAACAGAGACAGGGGAGGGAGGGGGGCAGAGACAGGGGGAGGGAGGGAGACAGGGGGAGGGAGGGGGGCAGAGAGGGAGGGGGGCAGAGAGGGAGGGGGGAAGAGACAGAGGAGAGGGGGGAATCAAAGGGAGGGGGAGAGAGACAAAGCTGGGGGCAAGGGAAAGAGGCAGAATTGGCACATAAGGAAATAAAAACAAATGCATTTTTTTAATATCATTTTTTATTAAAAAAGCAATTTACATGTGAATATATACAAGTTGAACTTTTTTCCTATAGGGTAGTCTTATATTCAGGCTTTTAGTTTTTTTCCTAAAGGAATATCCAAAGTTTGGGGGGTCGTCTTATAATCAGGGTCGTCTTATAATCGAGCAAATACGGTAGTTTCCTTTATAGGGGAGAAGTAATCATGAAAGGAAATTAGGATGCCTGGCAAAGATAGAAAATAAACGTTTTTTTGGAATACACACAGTATATATTTAGGATTCCAAAAAAAGTGATATTTCCGCTTCAGATTAGCAAGTAAAAAAATAAATCTGGCCAATACAAACAATATCAACATTTAAAACTAAAATTCGAAAAATACTGGATTTCTGTCTACCCAACATTGTAATAAAACTAGAAGTCCCTATTACTGAGCAACTAGGAAGGTTTAAAAATTCCTGCAAATTGAGCACATTGTTCAACCTAAATCATGTTAAGCATCAGAGGATCTGAACTATGCCTCTCTCACCTCCTTGGAATGCAGAGCTAAAGTATGAAAGGAACATTGCAAAAACAAGCATGGCATTAAAGTCCTTATTATATGCTTACCACGGAGCAAAGTTTGGTAGTTGCTAACATAAAAATGTGCTATTTGACCAAATGCATTTTACTTTAGCCCAACTGACCAAAAGGGGGTTTCCTTTTTAATTTACTTCCTTTTAGCTTTTACCCAATAATGCAAATTCTACCTAATGGTTTAGGATCATGTAAAAATGATAAACTACTAATTAGGTGTTTATAAATACAACTACTGGCAGGTGTCTCTTGAGACCATTATTTAAAAAGGACCAGAAAATAGATCACCAAAGTTTTTGACCATTTGTACTGGAATATTAGCAAATATAGCCCACTAACTTTATTTTTATGTATTTTAACTAGTGGTCCCTTTCCATGTATGTTTTACCAATTTATATACCCTAAAATAGAGTGGATTTATGCCATTGCATCATATTATACTGTGTTTATAAATACATAGTATTAAACTCTATATATTTGTAATACAGTTGTGTATTTTACAGTGCTGTCCTTTTAACATATTCATCAAAGTTTGCTGTATTCTGAAGTTACAATTACTATACGACAGTTCTATGACATACTGATTAACTAGATGGGTTGCTCAATGTTAGGTAGATTTGATTTTGAATATTTTGTGTACCTTTCTGCTTTCTGGTGTATATGCTCTGTTTGATCTCAGTCCAATTTTAATTTTGTCTACTGGCATTAATACTGAGAGATGGAAATCGAATCACTCTCCCTCTTTAGTGCACATGAAGATCATCTGCATAGCATGAGATGCTTACCAGGTAGACGTAAACCATAGGTAAAATAACCAAGTAGACATATTAAACATTTTTATATAACTTTGTATTGCCTTGATTCTAAAAAGCACATAGGAATAGGAGTAAACATATGATTTATAGCACTTTGAGAAAATAAGTACAAAGAATATCCTTTGTAGCACAGTAACCACATAGTTCTACATATTATTCTTATTTATCTTGGAAATGTGCAAGTGTCTTTCTTTAACGCTACTAAAATACAATTATTAACATATGTATCTGATATGAAAGAGTAAATCCATGGGGGAATAAAGGATTATACTTTATGGTTCTGTAAAGCAATGATCTATGCCATGATCTTTTGGGTATTGTTATGGTCTAGTTTGAACCTTAATTAGTTGATACTCTCAATATTCCCATTCATTTCAAGAATTTTTATATAATGGATCCCTGTTGCCTCTCTTTTTCCCTCTATTGCGCTAATTCTTTCCCTTCCTACTTCATATTTTCTTAGACTGCTGCCCTTACCCTTGCTGTATTTCCTAGGTGTTGTCATTCAGGGCTTCACAAATAGTTGGAGGATACATGAATATGGTGCTTCCATTGAGTTGTGTGTAAAATAATAATAAAAAATAAATACATTTAAAAAAAAAAAAAAAAAAGAGTCAGGGATTTCAGGAACCGTGGGTTTATGGGATTTGTGAAGCACCGTATATTTATGAATCTACAATGTTACTGTTCAAGGTTTTGAATTATTTTTCTTTTGGTCGGGTGAGGGTATTTTATACACAACATAATTTATGGTGGGGTACAGTTGATGAGTAAACACTTCCACCTCCAGTTTAATGGGTAGCAGAGAAATTTTTCCCCACAGAAATCTCACATTCCCATTTATACCAGCTCTACAAGGGATTCTGGGTAGACATATACCAAATAAAGGTCAAAATGTGATCATTGTTGCCTTATTTGTATAGGCCTACCCAGAATCCCGTGCAATGGTAGTTGCACAGTAAATGTGAGATTTTTCACTGGGTCTAGATGTGTGTAGGTTTGTGTTTAATAATGCCTCTGCTACCCATTTAACAGACATTATAAAATATGTAAGACAGTGCTGGTCCATATAATTTCTAATTACTGAATGTCCCAAATTTATTTGGTTCGGGGGGGGGGGGGGGGGGGGAACAAAAAAAAGTTCATCAGGTTGAAGCCTTCAACATACCCATATTTTCTAACCTTTGTAATGTCTTATTCCTGTCTCCACAAGCAAATCTTTTCTACAGAAAAAAAATCCAAACCAATCTGCATAGCCTTTCTTTATAGCTGTATAGCTCATTTAAGTCCTCCATGCCTTAAAAGAATTTTGTAGCCCATCACCAAACTCATTCCAGTCGCATTGTATTTTTTTTTTTTTTTTTTACACTTATGCAAACAACTACACCTAAATCCTTCTCCATACGGGATTTCAAACAACCATTTTGAGCACAGGTTACCAGCATATTAGAATGTTCACATCCCTTCCCCACCACCTTTTAATAGATACCCTCTATAAACAGCACTCTTAGCTCCCTCCATTGGTGAGACCGTCACTGAAACAAAGAATGTTGACACAATAAACCGTTGGGTTAGTCGCCTGGAGCTCACCATATAGGTAGTGATCACAGCCCTTGCTCAGAGTCTAAGTCCCGCCGTTAACAAGTAAAGGAAACACAAAAGTTGAGTGAAGTAGTCAGCGCACCTCGTATTGGCTCGGAATATATCGAAAAGTTAGAGTGAATCCATTAATAAAAAGTAAACAAATCTTTATTAAAGCATCTTTAAAATCAAAGCTGTATGAGGAAGTTACATCTGTGCGTCCGACTCCTTCATGCAACCTTTTAGTTTGAATAAAGAATTCTACGCATACAAGCTAAACACTGATGTAGAATATAATTTGCATTTTTGTTTTTCTTTCCTAAGTGCATCATTTTCTAGCTATCTATATCGAAATGCATCTGTCATATAATCACTCTTCTGTCAAAAATCTCTTTGTTGAGAAAGGAATTTAATTACCTTACATTATTTTGTGTCTTCAAAAACCAGACATACATACATGCCAAAGTCAAAGATTCTCAAAATAGAAAGATATTCTAGGAATGCAAAAAATGAGAGATTCACTCTATAGGTTACACATTTATATTTTTAAAGTTTAACAATTATGTTTGCGTGATTTAACCCCATCATTCTCCTAGATTTTTTTTCTCTGTATTTTTGGTACAAATACTAATTTTTATAAATAACTTCCATGTTTATATTTAGCTAGACGTAGATCATACAAATCAGGTTTCGCAAACATTCAATAAACAGAAACAACCTTGACGGTTACAAAATAATTTCACCACCCTATAAAACAAATTTTGAAAAAAAAAAGTCAAAAACACTTAAAAGAAACCTCAAACCAGAAGCATATAAAAATGATTCATATGAAATAATGTCCTACAATTACACATATATCCCAACATGACGCATGTTCGGCTTCAATTAGAAATGTTCTTGTTTTCATGTCTATACTACGGAGATTATATATTATATATATTTATCATTAAAAATCAGTAGTAATCAGGTACAATAGTCATTTACAACATTTACAATGTCTATGCTGTATTCCTGATCCATGTGGTGTTATTTTCAGGGACAAAATTTGCTTTTCTTTGAAAAAACAAAAAACTTTAAAAGGTAGTTTGTGTGAGAGAGTGAGTGTGTGAATGTGTGTGTGCAAATGTGTGTGTGTGTGTGTGTGAATGAGAGAGAGAGAGAGAGAGTATAATATATAAACAGTTATATATTATACAGCCGAAAACAGCTGTGCCGATTATTTTTTATTAAAAACGAATGAACCTGGCCTTCTCTAGAATCTAAATCATTATTTCTAATCTAATCAGTGGATTGACTGTACTTACTATTCATTTTGCAACTCATTTGAGTTTTCATGGAAAACAAGGTAAGAAGTGACCCCAAACCTTGGAACGGTGTAGTTCCAAATACACAAACCTTGTAGAGCAATTCCTCCACCTTTTCAATGTTCTAATTGCTTTAATTTACAGTCATTTGATATTCATCATAAAAGAAAATATCGAGGTAGACGCATAACAGAATAAGCACATGCAGAATTCCTCCTGTGGCTCCCAACAGAAATATAGTCGCGTGTTCCATAGTCATTGTGGTTTTGTATAAAGCGTAAATCTTAATAAAGGTGTAAAAGTTGATCAAATTACCATGGAAACCAATTGCTCCATTTCTAGAACTATGCTCCAGAATTACTCTCTATACATATTCCACATTATTTTTTGATTTTTATAGCCTGGGAATAAACCCCCATACTGGCAGATGTGTGCAGGATACTTTGCTTTAGATCACATACCATAGCTACCAAAAAAAAGAGGTCATGCCAGATGAATAAAGCTAGTGCAAACTAACACTTTAATTAATAAAACTATAAAACCTTTACCAATAACAATGCTTGGCAAAGTGGACGGGTACCAAATGAGAACAGTATTATAACTGTGACTTCTTCTTGAATAAATAAAAATAGGTGTCAAAGTAAAAAAAAAAAAAAAAAAAAAAAACTATCTGGTAACAACTCAAAAGAAAAAAGATTTTTGTTACTAAATAAGATTTTTCAAAAGCAACTGAGAAAAAAAATAATTATATATATACATATATATATATATATATATATATATATATATATATATATATATATATATATATATATACACACATACATATTATATATACATATATATACACACACACAAACACATTATATAAATTGTAAATTTAAATGCACACACATGTCATGGTTTTAATGTTTCAGTAAGTTACGGTCATACACAGACAATACTGTAGAAACCCAGGATCATAGGAGAAACAGAGGCAGGTATATTATTCATGAGCAGAATGACCTAACCATGAATAATGCAGACTAATGGATAGGGTCCTGTGTATGTTGGATTATTTTGTAAAGCAGGTAGATAACAGAGGTATCCAGACTCATACAATAGAGCTATAGTAAAGGGAAAGCAGACAGAGACACCCTTTGAGGGTGCAAAACATTTTACAGAAACATCAATGGAGTGTAAATTTGCTATAGAGGGAGATGTATATTTTAGGAATGCAAAATAGCAAAGTACTGCAATCATATTCAAGTTACACTTCATCAAGTTGTAAGCACTAGAAACATACAAATATTTTTCACAATTTAAAACCAGTCACAAAGAATGGCATTTCATATTTAATTGGAATGCAAAGATGCATGTGTTACAAAAGTTGCCCCAGAATGTCTCATGATGAGAAAGCCAAAAGTACTCAAAAACGTTGCTACAGCTATTGGATTTCTTCCTTTGAGAAAAAGTGCAAATACAAGTAATATAGTAATGCCCTATGTGTTAAAGAGAGTGATTAAACCCTAAAAATAAAATTTGCCATATGAATGCTTTCCCCCGATTTGCTGGAAAATGTGCCTATACATTTTCAGCATGTTCTGTGCTCTTTTATTCTACAGTGCAGACATCTTGTGTCGGTCTCACTGTCTGCCTGCATACTAGCCGTATAGATGAGCATTTGCATACTCATTCGCATTCACTCCTGATCCACCGTCATCCTTACAGACTGTTCACATTAGCATATATGTTCGGATTATCAGAAGTACCATTGAAAAATGATTTAAACACAGTGTATTTATATTTTGAGGGTCTACTCCCTCAAACTTTCTCGGACAATTGTACACACTTGTTCTCCTTACACTCAATTGCCACTTATTGCACAGGCTCTTCAATATGATTGCAGATCAATTCAGATATGCTGCCTCTCTGCTACTCTGTGTTTTGTTTCCAAGACTTGGGAGGTCCTTACAGTGGAAAACTTTACCATGGCCAACTTGAAGGAGAGTGTTTTTCTGATCTTATTGTGTATCTTGCTGGCTAAAGTGGTACTATTTTCTTTCTCTATGAAGAACGGACGCCAATAAAATGTTTTCAAGAAGAAGGGGAAAAACAATACAGACCTAGATCAAATATCAATTACGATGAATACAACAACACTCGTTTTACAATAATATCACCATGTTAGAATGATATTGTGTTTGATTACTTTGAAAACACTTTTAACAAAAAACATTCCTCCTAATATGCCGATTTATGAACATAATATCAATAACAGAACCAATAAACATAACACATATGCACAGTTGCATATAGCATCCTAGTAGTCTTAACCTGGGTCTTTTGTGACCTTCCAAATCCACGTGGTACATGTCTATATGAAATTTTTTTTTAACTTGTTTGAAAATCATGAATATCTTGATCAATCATTTAAACTAACAGATTTTTAGTCTCTATGGTTGTGCAAGTAAGTCGATTTTTCCAATTAATTTAAGACATTTTTTTTTTCTTAGCAGACTAGTGTGTTTTCTAGATTGTAGCTTGATGGTTTACACATGTACAATCTCCTTACCAGCATTCCTAGACTTGCAATACCAACCACTCCATGTGTCTATATAAAAGGAAATATTCTACATAAACAAAACATGTCTTGTGTCTTGTAAAGCATTTTACATTTCAATAGAAAGACCAAACAACTTTCTTAATTCTTATATGGTTGTCCACCTAATCTGCAGTGTATAATTACTACCATTGTAAAGTGTTTCAAAGTGTAGGAAAATTAACCTGAAGAAATGGCCCCTCCCAGACATCTTGAATATCTATGGTCAGTATGTTCTCCTATTAAGGCACATTGCAGTCTATGGGTTTCACAAATATATGAGCTAGATAAAAGATATACAAGAGTTTGCCATGCATATGGGGTCTGTAAAGAAAGTTTAACATCCATTTAGGCAGGGGAGGAGAGAAATCCACCAAAAGATAATTTGAAATATTGAACAGTTAATTGGTAAAGATATGATTTTGTAACAAGCTAAATTAAGATGTTAAATAAAACCTGAACTCCCACAAAAAAAACCCAGAAGATCAGCTGCTATCACAGGCAGTATAATGTACTGGGCTGTTAATCTTTTACAGTGGAAAGAATGCCATCACAATAAACATTTTGTGGAAATGGCAGGTAACAGGAATACAGAGGAATGTACAAAAGCTCGTAATGAAATATATGAAGCAATGAGACTTCAATAGGGGGTAACCAAAGGATTGCAATAGAGAGAAAAAATGGAGGCCTGGAGTCTCGAAATGTAGGATAAAACTTAACTTTTAAGAACTTTAATGGTTAAAAATTGAGCACATATAACAAATCTGTGGTAATGTGAAAAAAGTGAAGAAAATGTGCACAGACTTTTAAAAGCAATTATTCACTTCCTCCATTCTAGAATAAAGGTTAATTACCTATTGTGTATCATGGGGTTATATATATATATATATATATATATATATATATATATATATATATATATAGCACTCAGTACCACTTGTGAGCACAGGTATATATGTTCTAAGCTCGGTAATTTATAAATCAACTTGCACAATATGGATCCTGTTATTTCAAGTGGACTGCTGTCTAAAAACAGGCATCAAAATCATAGTACCTTAGATAAGAACCTTCTTATAAATAATGTTAGAAAGACTTTTGCAGTCAGCTTTGAAGTCGAGCAAAAATTTTGTGTACAGACCTAGTACTGCTTTCGGAGTTGCAGTGTGGCTTAGTATGACGGGTAGAGCAGATCCTAAATAGAGATGAATGAGATAGGGCTAAACCTACAAGCAGTGAAACCGGCACCACATATGCTGGTTAAAAATGCACCTAAATAGTACAGAGGTTCAGGTAATAGTGAAGGGAAGACCCCCTCTTTTTCTCTAACAGAAATACAGAAATAAAGTGGAAAGAAAAAACAGCAAATTGTAAACCATACCCATATGTTCGTATGTGTTACATACAGGAGAACCACTTATGCACCATAAAAAGTTCTCCTGTACTTATGTCATTCTGTAGCCACAAATTTGCTACTGAGCGTATGCAAGTTTGTAACTTGCATCTGCAGTTACAAATTTGAAAAATCCTTAAAGGGACACTACCACTTACATAAGATGTAATTAGATTACCGGTGCATTTAAAACAAACATACACACATATTTATATGCCACTGTATTTTTCTGTTTGATTAAACTGCATATTAAAGTAAAAATAAAATTAAAATTAATGTTTATGTCCAGCATCATAGTAACATAGTAATTTAGGTTGAAAAAAGACACAAGTCCATCAAGTTCAACCCTTCTACCTATCATTAAAGCTTTTGATCCAAAAGCAAAACAATCAATTTTGTGAATTTTACCCATGATGCAACATTCTACAAAATCTTCCAGTAAGTCTCACTTTACAACTGTGGCCAGAGCCTGCCTGATGATGTCATAAGATTCACCCCTGCCTTCCAACACAAAGAGAGGAGATTGACCTGATCAAACAGGATCATAACTCTGCCCCCTTGTAATGTAATAGTTACATTAATCTCCCATTCAATTCAAGTTTATGGTCAGAATTCTGACTTATAGACTGCATTCTGTGTCCCCAGCCCCAAAGTGAGATACTAGTGCTGTAAAGTCACTGGGGGGTGGCTCCCAAAAATACTATTTCACAAAATGGCGGCACCCAGTCACATTTGTTTA